>JBAJMU010000006.1:1372993-1385935 GCA_037952995.1 Hyposoter didymator | reverse complement strand
TCAACATTTACAATTGTTTATTAATAACTGTTTCGCAACAATTTTTCGTTGTTTATTAACATTTATTTCATTTTTTATCAACAACTGCCTATTGTTTATTAACAATAGTTGATTTTTTTCTCTCAAGATCCCTCCATGAACGGACGAAATTAGCAGAGAATCGCGAAACAATATTTCTCATTCGAAAAACGCCACGAAATCGCAAATTCCTTATGAAATTTTGTCACCATTTACGATTGTTTATTAATAACTGTTTCGCAACAATTTTTCGTCGTTTATTAACATTTATTTCATTTTTTATCAACAACTGCCTATTGTTTATTAACAATAGTTGATTTTTTTCTCTCAAGATCCCTCCATGAACGGACGAAATTATCAGAGAATCGCGAAACAATATTTCTCATTCGAATAACGCCACGAAATCGCAAATTCCTTATGAAATTTGTTCAACATTTACAATTGTTTATTAATAACTGATTCGCAACAATTTTTCGTTGTTTATTAACATTTATTTCATTTTTTATCAACAATTGCCTATTGTTTATTAACAATAGTTGATTTTTTTTTCTCAAGATCCCTCCTGCATAAACGGACGTAGCAGAGAATCGCGAAAAAATATTTCTCATTCGAAAAACGCCACGAAATCGCAAATTCCTTATGAAATTTTATGAACATTTACAATTGTTTATTAATAACTGTTTCGCAACAATTTTTCGTTGTTTATTAAAATTTATTTCATTTTTTATCAACAATTGTCTATTGTTTATTAACAATAGTTGATTTTTTTTTCTCTAGATCCCTCCACGAATGGACGAAATTATCAGAGAATCGCGAAACAATATTTCTCATTCGAAAAACGCCACGAAATCGCAAATTCCTTATGAAATTTTGTCAACATTTACAATTGTTTATTAATAACTGTTTAGCAACAATTTTTCGTAGTTCATAAACATTTATTTCATTTTTTATCAACAATTGACTATTGTTTATTAACAATTGTTGATTTTTTTTTCTCAAGATCCCTCCTGCATGAACGGACGTAGCAGAGAATCGCGAAACAATATTTCTCATTCGAAAAACGCCACAAAATCGCAAATTCCTTATGAAATTTTGTCAACATTTACAATCGTTTATTAATAACTGTTTCGCAACAATTTTTCCTTGTTTATTAAAATTTATTTCATTTTTTATCAACAATCGTCGATTGTTTATCAACTCCAGCTGATTTTTTTTTCTAGCCAATGGCTAACGTGATGATCAAGGACAGATACAACGAAAAGGACGTAAGATGGTGGGTACCGGAAGCGTCGGATCCACTGATCAAAATGTTCGCTCCACAGCTGAAAAAATCGACAAGTTACTGGCAAGTCGGAACGTCGCCCGTGACCCGAGTAAAACGATCAGCACTTTCGGACGATACACTGATCGCGACATCGAAAGCGACGACGATAACGGGAACAGCCTCGGAGAATTACGAGGAAATAAAAACCCTGGGAACGACCCGCATTTGGGTTTGTGAAATTATCTACATCGAGGCCCACGTAACGAGATCGGAAAACGTCGCTCCATTCGCAGTCGATGGAATTTTCGGTTTGGATTTCATCAAATCGCAAGGCTGGGTCCACGACCGAAAGGCTAAACTATTGCACCGTCCCGACATTATGTATTCACCCGTTTTTTCACTTTTACCCGCTAAACATTATTTTCCCGATTATGCCAAAACTTTGAGAGAAAAAATGAGACTCTTGAACCTCTCGAAGGAGAAAAACGAGCCGGCTTCCGTCTCGAAACGCCGCTTGCTACAAGCGCGTCCTTATTTGCCACCGGAAGTTAACGGCGACTCGCGTTCCCCGGTCGTCAAGGTTCTCACCGATTATTCCGACTGTTTGTTCCTTCCGGGCGACAAGATTCTCCCCACGAATTTGCTCAAATATCCGATCAAAACGAAAGACAACGAAGTTTTCAATTTTCGTCAACCCCCACATTCCCCGGAAGTCTGGAACGAGATCGAACGCATTGTCAAGGATTTACTGCGACAGGGTATTCTCCGAGTCTCAACGTCTCCCTACAACAGCCCCATGGGCTTGTTGCCGAAAAAACCCGATGCACGTGGCAACATTCATTTTCGTCTCTCCGGCCAATATTGCGAACTGAAAGATCCCTCCGAATCCGAAACTTGCCCGATCCCCGAAATCTACGATGCCGTTGACCAACTTTACGGCTCCAAATACTTCTCCGTTTTCGATCTCGCCTCCGCCTCGTATCACATTCCTATCGAACCTCAAGATTGCTGCAAAACTGCATTTACCACCAAAAGTGGACGCTACGAATTCCTGAGGGTGCCAAGCCACATGAAGAACGGTGGGCCATATATGCAGCGACTGATGAACAAAGTTCTCGAAGGAATCAGGCAAGATGTTCGTAAAACAATTTTCTATTCATTTCTCGTTATTTTGTCATTTAACATAAAAAAAAAAATAAATTCCCAAAATTCTAACGTCATTCCAAGAGCTCGGCTATGATTCACACGGTCGAATCGAATTTTCCAACAATTTTTCGTCGTTACATCGTTTACGAATGAAAATCACATTTTTTCCAAATTTTTCACAGATTTCAAGTCACTCGAACGAATTGTTTGCAGGTGTTCGTGTGCCACGACGATATGCTGATCCACGCGCCAACGATCGAGGAGCACGAGGTCCGAATCCGCAGAGTTCTCGATCGTCTCCGAGCTCATAATTTGAAATTACAGCCTGGAAAGTGTCAGTTGTTCAAGAGCCAAGTTTTGTACTTGGGATTCTTGATAACGGACGAGGGGATTCAACCGGATCCAGCGAAAATAAAAAAGTTGCGATTGCCGCAAAGACCCGATAGCCCCGAAGCTTTACGAAGTTGGCTCGGTCTCTTGTCCACGCACAAGCGCTTCCTCAGAGGCTACGCCGGTCGTGCTCAGCCCATGTTCGATATGTTGAATAAAAAGGATGATTTCTATTGGACCATAGCGGCTCGCAAAAATTACGACATTTTCCAACAAATGTTGAAGGAAAAGCGTTTGCTCCGTTATCCCGATTGGAATCGCCCATTCACCATTCAAACTGGCTTCGACGATTACGGCATTTACGCCGGACTCATGCAAAGAAACTCGAGCAAAGCGATACCCAAGGCCATCGCCTGGGACTCGAGAACTTACAGCCCAGCCGAGTTTCTACTCGACGACGCAGGCCGAGAAAAGTTGGTCTCTGCTTGGGCCTTGGAAACATTTCGTCGTTACGTCCGAACCACCGAATCCCTCGACAAACAGACTCGTAAATTGTCCCTAAAAACCTAAAAATTCCCCTCGACCCTACGATCCAAAGGAATTTTTCTTTTTTTTTTTTTCATCATCAAAAGATCGTTCCCGACGAAAAAAAACCAAAAAACTAAAGAAAACGCTCGATTTTCACAAAAATCTCATGCGATCATCCAGTTTCCAGTCCTCGTGGCATTTTTTTTCCACTGCAACTGCCTCTGACCATTGCCTTACGAAATAAGCCCGTTCACACGATTGTGATTTAATGAATAAGAAAATATTATCCATTTACCATGTCACAAAGAAATCTCAAGTTTTTTCCCCAAGAAGTTCCTCATGGAGGCATTTAAATATGTAAAAATATACATAATTATATATTACGAGCAATACTTTGTTCATAAGTAACTCGCCACTGTTGACAAGATTGCAAAAAGTCCATATATTTACGTTGTTGAGATTGACTGAATTTTGTTCTGGAATTTTTACCATTTTCTTGCTCTCGAAAAATGGTCAAAAAAAATTAACAGCTTGAGGGATCGAACGAATGGCAATTCGCCGACCATGGAAACACCAACGTTTGTATTTTTGTAACGATAAATAGTTATTGTCCAAAATAAAAGAAATCTAAACTTCAAATTTCGCTTGTTCGTTCCATTATCCACAAAATCACTCGGGAAGTTCGTCGTCACGTTCGTAATATTTTTCCAAACGACAGGAAATCAATTTTTATTTATTTTATTCATTAATTTTTTGATTATCAATGAACGAGTAACGAGAAATTTTTATTTTTGATTCGAAACGCGATCTCTCTAAAAAAAAAAATTGAAATTAAATAAAAAATGAAATTTTTTATTAATTAAGTGTAAATAGAAATTCTTTTGGTTGTAAAGATTTTGAAAAACGTTCACAGTCGCGCGGAGGGCTTGGGGCCGAGCCACCACTCGCAGCTGGTAAAAAAAAAACATTTTTTTTCGTGGCTGTTTTTGTTACCGACCGTCGGTAAGTCGTCTTAGTCGCAACTGTCATTTTTGTTCGGTGTCGCGAGCAAGTATATTCTCCGATCCATTTCCAAACAATTGAATTTATTGCTCGTGTGTGTTTCGGCGGTTTCAGGTCGAAGTGTTCGGTGTACTCGGTCTCTTTCGAAGTTTATAAAAACAGGAGACACTACAATGTTCCACGAGTATATTCCGTAAAAAGAATAAATCGCCGCAAGTAAAAAACAAACGATTACTGTTTCTCGGCGTAAAAATTTTGTTTCTTCGAGCCTTTTGCACGAGACTTTTCCGGAATCTCTATTTTTCGATAATTTTTCTTTTTTCCTCGGAAATCGCTTTCGATCTTTCAACAAATAAACAAAACATCGAGTTTACAAAATGGACGAATATTTCGGTTGCAAACCTACGACAGCCAAACTCATCGACCTCGTCAGGCAACGAGAAATTAAGGTAGAAACTTGTCAACCTCGGTTTTCGTCCATCGCGGATCTTTCTATCGAAAAAATTGCTTTTTCCTGCCCCAGGAGTCAACCGCTCGAATCGTATCCTCTAAAAAAAACATCACTACCGAGCTCGTCTCTCGTTTGGGATTGGAAAAAGAATTGGAAGGCCATCAAGGATGCGTCAATTGTTTGAATTGGAACGACACGGGAGAGTACGTACAGTCCATTTTTTTTTCTTTTTACCAAAAACAAAACATCGAAACGGCAAAATTTTCACGTGCGAAAAATGAAAATTCCAAAAATCTTGCCATTTCTTTATAGGATTTTGGCCTCGGCCTCGGACGACATGCACATTTTTCTGTGGAATCCGTTTTCTCACAAGAAATTACATTCCTTCAACACCGGCCACAGCGGAAACATATTCTCCGTCAACGTGAGAAAATTTTTGGCAAATAACGAGGAAAAACGAGTCGCTAATAATTTCGCGACGATTTTTCACTCGGGAACTATTATTTTTCCAGTTCATGCCACAATCCAACAACAGCATCGTCGCTTCTGCCGCCGCCGACTCCAAAGTCAAGGTTTTTCATTTAAACCCTTCGGAGACGCTGCACTCGTGCAGCTGCCATCGCGACCGCGTCAAACGATTAGCGACCGCGGAAAATTCGCCACATTTGTTCTGGAGCGCGGCCGAAGACGGCCTCGTGCTTCAGCACGACTTGCGAGTCCCGCACACGTGCTCCGAGGATGGAAAAACGATACTCATCGATCTGCTGGCTCTGATGGGCTACGGGGCAGAGGCCAAGTGCGTCGCCACCAACCCTATGAGGCCGGAACTCATCGCGGTCGGTGCCAACGATCCTTACATCAGAATGTACGACCGCAGAATGATTAAAGTCACTCAGGTATTCTGAACCTACTGGATTTTTGCATTTTTTGAAAATTGAAGGAAAATTGAAAATTGAGGAAAATTCAAACTTTCGTAACTCGAGAACGGTTCGAGCTACAGGGCTCTCGTTTTGCACGGATTTTGATCTATACGAACTATTCGTTCTTTGAGAATTTTTTTGGAATTGCTAGAAAAATACGAATTTTATGGGATTTTGAAATTTTCAAAAAAAACCTGGCGACGCTGTAACTTCCGCAAATTTTGAGATTTGTTACTAATTTTTTTTTTATAGATAGAGTATGATAATTGGAAGGTTGGTAGTGAATTTGGAAAATATTGGTTGGACGGTTTGAATTTTATGATTTTTCGAATTCTACGAAAATCGAAGTTTTTTGAAAAATCGTCCAACCGCTCTAATTTCTGCAAATTTTCCAAGATATTGTGTACTTGCTCTTTACTTTTTAGAAAAGTAGTCGAAATTAATTTAAAAAATACGAATTTTGCGTCGTTTTTCGATTTTTCGAATTTTACAAAAATCTGAGTTTTTCGAAAAATCGTCCAACCGCTGTAATTTCTACAAATTTTCCAAGATATTGCGTACAAGTCCGTACTTCCCCTGTACTTTCTAGAAAAGTTGTCGAAATTATTTTAAAAAAAGCGAATTTAGCATCGTTTTTCGATTTTTCGAATTTTTCAAAAATCTGAGTTTTTCGAAAAATCGTCCAATCGCTCTAATTTCTCCAAATTTTCCAAGACATTGCGTACAAGTCTGTGCGTGCTCTTTACTTTCTAGAAAAGTAGTCGAAATTATTTTTAAAAAATACGAATTTAGCGTCGTTTTTCGATTTTTCGAATTTTCCAAAAATCTGAGTTTTTCGAAAAATCGTCCAACCGCTCTAATTTCTACAAATTCTCCAAGATATTCTGCACAAGTCCGTACTTCCTCTTTACTTTCTAGAAAAGTTGTCGAAATTATATTAAAAAATACGAATTTAGCGTCGTTTTTCGATTTTTCGAATTTGACAAAAATCTGAGTTTTTCGAAAAATCGTCCAACCGCTCTAATTTCTCCAAATTTTTCAAGATATTCTGCACAAGTCCGTACTTCCTCTTCACTTTCTAGAAAAACTATCAAATTTATATAATTTAAACGTAAATACAAAAAACGCTGTAAAAAGAAATTTGGAAATCATTTTCCAACGTTCTATTAACTTCCCCAGTCGACCGTTGGGATATTATCGACCGATCCGAGCAATCGGTCAAACGTGGATTCGAGACTCTCGGGAAAGGGCGATTCGGATTCGAACATTTCGTTCGAATCCGCTCAATATATGATTTCCGGTGAGTTTATAATTTTCCCCCCAGAATCCCCAATTTTCTCATTACATCGAGAGCAGACGTAAAAAAAACTGCGAAACTCGCAGGTCATTTGCTCTTCAGATGCTCGAACAACAGGAGAGCGTACGCGGCGACCTACGTCACTTTTTCCAAAGACGGTAACGAGCTCCTCGCCAACATGGGCAACGAGCAAGTTTATCTTTTCGACGTAATGAAGGCAAAGTACAACCAAATTTACGGAGTACCGCGTCTAGATTCCTCGGGCTCTGAAGACGGTAAATAAAAAAAAATCCGCGACAAACAAAAAACTAACAAAAATTTTTTTCCCAGCGAAAAAAAAAAGATTTCGATTTTTTTTTCGTAAAATTTGAAAATCTCAATTTTTCAATATTCGGCGTTTTTTTCGTTAAAATTTCAGTCAGCGTCGACAAAAAGCAACTGCTAAGGAACTCGATCTACGGTACAGTTACGGAAAATTCAAAAAATTACTCCGCCATGAACGTCAAAGATTTGCCGCAACAGGCTGAGGAGCTTAAACTCGAAGTGAGACACAATTTTCTTCGACAGAAAAATATTTCTTAACGCTTGAAAATCTGTAGGAAATAAATTCTTGATAATTGGCAAACGCAGGCAAATCGGCAATTCCAAACGAAGGATTTCTTGAGTGCGATCAGTCTGTACAACAGAGCTCTCGAATACTGTCCAACGGCATCGGTGCTCTATGGCAACAGAGCCGCAGCCTTGATGAAGAGACATTGGTGAGGAAAAAAGTAAAAAAAATCGTAAAATTTCCATCGGGGGCAAAAAATTCATTGAAAATCGTGGGAAATTTGTTTTTAGGGACGGTGACCATTACGCTGCATTCCGAGACTGTCAAACGACGTTGCTCCTCGATCCCGAGCACGTGAAGGCTCACTTCAGGTAAAACTCACAATTCCCGAAGAAACTCAAATTTTCCGCGTAAAAAATAAATCCTAAATAATCCTCCAGATTATCTCGATGTTTGCTGGATCTGCATCGCCCGGACGAGGCGGAAAAAGTGGTCAATGACTTCAAGAAAAAATTTCCCGACTACGCCTCGAACGCCGCACTCCGTGCCCTCGCCAAAGACATTGTCGCTGCGATCAAAGCCAGTGAGTACGATTTTTCCTTCAACCCTCAATAGTCACACCTCCAGACTGTGACGTAATCAGTCATTGGGCCGATTATCAGTCCCACTCACTTTGGAAGGCGACAAATAGTTGAAAAATCGTAAAAAAAATGAAATAAAAATACTGCAATGTATTTTCAACCCTTGAGCAACGACCATGACGATTTTATTCAATTCGTGCAATTTTTAATACAAAAAAAAATGGCGGAAAAAAAAATTCTGCGAAAATGAATTTTTTTACGAAAAATTATGCAGAAATTGTAAATTTCTATTAAGCACATGCTGCATAATTTGACAATTATGCAGACGAAAAATTAGGAAAAAATTTTCTAATTTTTTTCTTGTTCTAATTTCTATTTTTTTTTTCTAATTTTAATTCTAGAATCAAATTTGATCAAATTGTTATCATGTAATGTAGCCAACCTCTTTGAGGGTTAGTGAAAAATTTCGTTATTCGATTCATACGTGCTTTCGCATCCCTAGAAAAACAAGGATCCGTTTACCCGTACGGAGAACCAGTCTCGACGTACGAAGTCGCCTGGAGGAGTCGAACGATTGACTACAAATACAGATACTGCGGTCGCAGCAATACAACCACTGATATAAAGGAAGCTAATTTCTTTGGCAGGTGAGTTTCCTTCCAAATGATTCCTCTATGGGAATAAAATTTTGTTAGAAATCGTCGATATTTTGTTGAACACGTTAAACTAAATATTTTTCGATAATTTCAAAATTTTCGTTATTTTGGCAGTAAATTTGATTTCTAACGAAATTGTCAGCGAAATTAACGAGTGGAACGACAAAAATTCGCTTCCGAAGAGACTTTCTAAAATATTTCTTGCCGCATTGCCACAATTTTTGGGATGATTAAAAAAAAAACGTTTAGTCGAACGTTTCGAACAAAATTTTCATCTTTTTCAACAAAATTTAGTTTTCAGTGATTACGCTGGGAATAAAATTTCGTTAAAAATCGTCGATATTTTGTTGAATACGATAAACTAAATATTTTTCGATAATTTCAAAATTTTCGTTTTTTTGGCAGTAAATTTGGTTTCTAACGAAATTGTCAGCGAAATTAACGAGTGAAACGACAAAGATTTGCTTCCGAAGAGACTTTCCAAAATATTCTTTGCTGCATTGCCACAATTTTTGGAATCATTAAAAAAAAAACGTTTAGTCGAACGTATCGAACAAAATTTTCATTTTTTTCAACAAAATTTAGTTTTCAGTGATTACGCTGGGAATAAAATTTCGTTAAAAATCGTCGATATTTTGTTGAATACGATAAACTAAATATTTTTCGATAATTTCAAAATTTTCGTTTTTTTGGCAGTAAATTTGGTTTCTAACGAAAATTGTCAGCGAAATTAACGAGTGAAACGACTAAAATTCGCTTCCGAAGAGACTTTCTAAAACATTTCTTGCTGCATTGCCACAATTTTTGGAATTATTCCAAAAAAAACGTTTCGAACAAAATTTCCATCTTTTCCAACAAAATTAAGTTTCCAGTGTCCTGATTAATTTTGATCTCGTCGCAAAAAAAATTTCAGCGACGGCCAATACATATTGGCGGGTTCGGACGACGGAAATATATTCATATGGGATCGTTATTCGACGAACATCGTGAAAGTGATGGAGGGTGATTCGCGAATCGTGAATTGCGTTCAGCCGCATCCGTCGGCGTGTATTTTGGCAACGAGTGGCATCGATCCAGTGATAAGGCTCTGGAGTCCATTGCCCGAGGTAAATTTCCTCAAATTGTCAAATCGCCCACAAAATCAATTCCCTGGAAAATAAAAATTTGAATAATCACGAAAATCCAGGACGACAAACCGAACGAACGGACTCATGCGAATCCTGACGGAGTCGCCCGTCTCAATCAGATCCGGATGTACAGTGACCCCATCGCATTGATGATGATGAACATAGTCAGCAGCGAAATGGCGAGCGCGGCTTTGAACGAGGCGGAGAGCGAATCCGACGAGGATCAGAACGACCAACTTTCTTTTCGTCGTACGTGTGCACCGAGTTAATTATTTACAAGATTTTTCAAACCGCGCGCGAGCTTTTCCACCGTTGGGGCGAAAAAACAAGCGGCAAAAAAAATGAGCAAACAAAAACGAACAAAAACAAGTGAACAAAATACTGAGACACTTGCCAATCTCGTTGGCAATCCATTTATTCACATCCAGCATGTACACGCATGTATGCTCATTGGGCTTTCGAGACTCACGTGTATATATACCAAGACGACATAGAAAAATATCACTTTTGCCAATAAAATCTATTTCTCAAAATTCGCGCAAGATTTCTGCGTGAATGAAATTCTTCAGACTCGTTTTTCATTGTTTTCGAGCCGGTTTGTGAAATTTCACGAACTATTTTTGAAAACCTTTCGATCAAGTGGCTGCAGGCAAAAGTTTTCAAAGTCATTGTCGTTCCTTCGTCTCTGGCTCATTGGGCTTTCGAGATTTACGTGAGGACATAGAAAAATGTCACTTTTGCCAATAAAATCTATTTCTCAAAATTCCCGCAAGATTTCTGCGTGAATGAAATTCTTCAGACTCGTTTTTCATTGTTTTCGAGCGGGTTTGTGAAATTTCACGAACTATTTTTGAAAACCTTTCGATCAAGTGGCTGCAGGCAAAAGTTTTCAAAGTCATTGTCGTTCCTTCGTCTCTGGCTCATTGGGCTTTCGAGATTTACGTGAGGACATAGAAAAATATAACTTTTGCCAATAAAATCTATTTCTCAAAATTCGCGCAAGATTCCTGCGTGAATGAAATTCTTCAGACTCGTTTTTCATTGTTTTCGAGCTGGTTTGTGAAATTTCACGAACTATTTTTGAAAACCTTTCGATCAAGTGGCTCCAGGCAAAAGTTTTCAAAGTCACTGCATCGTCGTTCCTTCGTCTCTGGCTCATACGAAGACGACAAAGAAAAATATCACTTTTGCGAATAAAATCTATTTCTCAAAATTCGCGCAAGATTCCTGCGTGAATGAAATTCTTCAGACTCGTTTTTCATTGATTTCGAGCTGGTTTGTGAAATTTCACGAACTATTTTGAAAACCTTTCGATCAAGTGGCTGCAGGCAAAAGTTTTCAAAGTCACTGCATCGTCGTTCCTTCGTCTCTGGCTCGTACGAAGACGACATAGAAAAATATCACTTTTGCCAATAAAATCTATTTCTCAAAATTCGCGCAAGATTCCTGCGTGAATGAAATTCTTCAGACTCGTTTTTCATTGTTTTCGAGCTGGTTTGTGAAATTTCACGAACTATTTTTGAAAACCTTTCGATCAAGTGGCTGCAGGCAAAAGTTCCCAAAGCGATTGCATGGTCGTTCCTTCGCGGGGTTCCTCCGCAGCCAATCCCAAATGAGACGAGAAAATTGGTTTCCTCTGGTTCGTTGTACCGTCCTCGGAAAAGTACAGACCCAAAACATTCGCAATCTCGTCTTCGTTTTCTTCAATTTCTTTAGTCACTTCCGGTTTGTATTCCGGCTGCGAAACCGCCTGGTGTTCGAACGTGTATTCGACGCCGAATATCGGCGACTTTTCGTAAGCCGCGTGAATCGCCGCAATCTCTTTGTGCAGTGCGTACAATTTCTGGAGCGGATCTACGCGAAATCCGAGAACATAAGCCCCGCTCGATTCCGTGCTCATCGTCACCAGGGTCGGACCGAATTTCGACGACCTTATGATCACCTGCAACGTTTTCGAACATCGAAAATTCGAGCGTTTTCCCAAACCCCCCCTTTTTCTTTCATTTCGTTCAATCTCTTCGAGTTTTTCACTCACACTCGCTATCGTCAGGTACGGCAGCGACACGTTGAACTGATTGTTCATTTCCGCGAACCAAACGAGACGAATATTCGTCACGATGAACGTCCCGACGTTGCCCTGCAAAATTTTCCCAAATTATTTTCACCAAATTCTCCAGATCAACTGTTTCTTTTTCCCTCGAGAATTAATTAGTTGACCGTTTCATTTATATTTTCGTACGTAAGTCTGCTCAACGCTTCCAGTCACAGGAGCCAGTGGCTCCAGTTTATTTTCAGTCTCGGGAGTCAATTTTTTCTTGCGTGCTATTTTTGACTTTTGAATCCAATGTCAAAAATATCATAAATATAGAAAATTTAGAAAACTCTGAAATGGACGGATAATTAAATTTTGTTGAAAATTGTCGATATTTTGTTGAATACGATTAACTAAATATTTTTTGATTATTTCAAAATTTTCGTTTTTTGGTTTCTAATGGAATTCAGTGCAAAATTTACGATTGGAATGACTAAAATTTGCTGAAGAAGAGACTTTCTTAAATATTTCTTGCTGCGATTCCACAACTTTTGGAATTTTTATTATTATTTATTATTATTTATTATTATTTATTATTATTTATAACTATTTATTATTATTCATTTTTATTTATTATTTTTTATTATACTTTATTATTATTTATTATTATTTATAATTATTATTATTTATTATTTATTAATATTTATTTATTATTATTATTATTATTTTCAAAGTATCGAACAAAATATCGATCTTTTCCAACAAAATTTCATTTCCAATAGTTTCCGGCAGACTATAATGCAAATATTCGTTTCTCACGTATTTTTCGATGCTGATTCCGATGCTGATCGTCAAAAATACGAAAAATTTGGAAATCAACTGACAATTGTCAAAATTGAGAAAATTTCGTAACGAAAAGCGATCGCTTTTGAGCCATTTTCTCGGTAAATTTCTTGACTACTGTGCGTTCAACATTGCATTCGCATTCAGCGAAAAAAAAGAATATTCTGGACTTGTTTTTCATTTTTTTTTTTTTTTTT
>JBAJMU010000006.1:1360276-1372925 GCA_037952995.1 Hyposoter didymator | reverse complement strand
GAATTGCGTGACTGGAAGGGTTGAGAATGATTTGGAAAAATAAAGTGCACTCTGCATTAACGTATTTCATAGGTTGACCTGTTCCGTCGACAAATTCCAAACGCCCGGAGTCGTGGAATGAACATTTTCCAAGGGCAGCAACGTCAGTCTACCATCGTGAACGAAACCACCGCGCAATTTGATTTCTCTGTACATCCTCGTCGAACTGTAAGCTCTGAGAATGCGAATACGTTGAGAAATGCGATTGGTAGCGATGGATTTTTAAGGAATTACCTGAAAACGCCAATCGCCGATGTATAATGCCGCGAGCTCTTAAAATCTTGGTTCGTGAAGATAAACTCGTATCTGCAGCCTCGATACGACGTCAGAATGTGCAAAGCCTGAGTGCTGCCCCCGTGAACCTGCGAAAACCATTTTTTCCCTCACACGAAAGGAATTGATTTTTTTTTTTCACTATGAAATTTGTTTGAATTTTATTTTGTATGAAAAATAAATGGAAAAACTTTGTTGAAATACCGTGTGAACGTTCTTCGTCGACACATTCACCACAGTCGCGTATCCGATGCTCAAATTTATTCTCGGCAAAGTCAACGAATGCCAAACTACGCGAAGGTTCGAAATAATCAAACGACCACGATCGCCAGCGTTCCCTTTCGTGTCCTCGACCATCTCGAGCTTGTCGATCAGCAGCTCACCCGCTCGCATTTGCAAGTTTCTGTCTCGTGAGAAAAAAAAAACAGTCAGACGAGCGAAAAACAATTTTCGAAATAATTCAAAGAAATTTGCAATTATTACGCGACTGCGACGTCGAATCGAACTTCGTTGTCGTGCCACATTTCGATGTTGCTCGATCACCACTAACGTCAAACTCGCCTGGCTTCGGCAACACGAACAACTCCCGATCGATATCTTCGTAGTCATGCTTACGGGGAACGACAACAAATACTTTTGACCATATTCCTGAGTTCTCGTACGAAAATGGAAAAATATCGATGCGATCGGTTAAAATTTTTTAATTTTTTTTTAAATATTCGAATTATTCGATTTTTACGACTGATTCGTTAAATGCAGCATCGAAAATTATACGTTTTTCCTATATTCATGAGTTCTCGAACGAAAATCGTAAAATATCGATACGATCGGTTCAACAATTTTTTATAATTTATTTAAAATATTCGAATTATTCGATTTTTGTCTCTGATTCGTTAAATGCAGCATCGAAGATTATACGTTTTTCCCATATTCATGAGTTCTCGAACGAAAATCGTAAAATATCGATACGATCGGTTAAACAATATTTTTTTTTTTTTTCATTTTTTTTTAAATATTCGAATTATTCGATTTTTACGTCTGAGTCGTTCAAGGTAGCATCGAAGATTGTACGTTTTTCCCATATTCACGAGTTCTCGTACGAAAATCGTAAAATATCGATACGATCGGTTCAACAATTTTTTAAATTTTATTTAAAATATTCGAATTATTCGATTTTTACATCCAATTTGTTGAAAGCAAACGCGTCCCAGTAATTCGGCACCAGGGGGTCGGAATTTTAAAATTTTTCTTCCCTGAATATCGCGAATAAAAAATTTTCCAGGAACGCTATCGACGAGAACTCTTCACGAGAACCCGCAGGGAGACTCCCAGAGCATCATCACCTCGAATCGCCAGATCTACGAAAACGCGTCTCGGTAACTCGGCACCACGAGGTTGAAATTTTTTATGCATTTTTTTTCCCGAAAATCATGGATAAAAATTTGTCCAGAAACTCGAGTTATCCCTCCCGCACTCACGCGACTGTTAGATCACCTTAAAAAAGCCGCAAAGATAATTGGCGACGTGCCATGTTGCGCGCGACGATATAACGATAAGATGATAATATCAAGAAAAGAGATTTATTATTTGTGTGAGTTATAAATGATGAAAGATATTGAATTGACAAGTTGGTCCGACATGATTTTGAATTATTGCGCGAGGTGGAAAACAAAATTATCGACAGACAGACGCGCACGGAGCAGGCACAGGATGATGTAATAATTCATCATATATATATATATATATCCATATTATTACATACGTATCGTTCAACGATATCGACCATTTTTTTATTTACACATTGTCTCTCAACTATATATATGTATAGGTGCGCATACACGGACATAGGGGTATGTATGTCCGTGGGTGGTGTCGAGTTTTTGAGTAAAGAGAGAGAGAGAGAGACAAGCAGCCACGGAGTAGGAGACGAAGGAGGCGGTGGTGGTGGTGGTGTCGTTAATCGGAGCGCGAGTGCGAGGAAAACTCGCGAGGCCTTTGTTATTTTTTCGTAGCAATAGCCTGGAACCTCGGTAAGCAAAGTCCAAATTTCGTTTCGATGCCGGTGAATATCGGGAGAGCAACTTCGTATCCGCCAATGTGATCCGGATTGGTAGATTTTATCTCGTCGGCGACTCCCATGGACGGGACTTTCAGCTCGGAGCCCGTGGGCCGTCTGTAAAAATAGGTGGTGTTTGGTAAATCTGAAATAACGAGGGAGCCGCCAATTTGGCTTAGAAACGGCAAGGACCGGAAGTGAGACTCACGATCCTCCAAAATCGACGACGAATAGCCTCTGGAGTAGTTCATACGTAAAGAGAGTAACACCAAACTGGGGCGATGATCTAAACACTCGAGCTTTTTGCGTAATGCGAAAAGAGCGCGAGTGGGAAACAGAAAGAAAAATAGTTGAGGCAGCGAACGGTGGTTGTTTGGTCGTGAATGGTGGTGGTTTCGATGGTTTGGGTGGTTTTAGGTGGTCGTACAACTGGTCAGTAACATTTTGAAAACAAACCATTTGGCTGCACTCTCGATTAGCACAGATTCAATGACATTCAATGCGACGAGTAAACGTGAAGACAAGATGAAGAAAATCAACGGCAAAGGGTTAGAGAAAATAGTTGAAATAAAAGAGGAGCAGGGTCGTGTACTTACTGACCAGTAACTCGCCGGGTCATATAAGAAGGGAAAGACCGCATGGTCGAAACGAATGCGCCGCGAAAGGGCGATTCGTTCGCGACCATGACGGAATATAAATGTATTAATAAGTTTTTCAAATAATTCAGCTGTCGTTCGTCTAGCGCGTTTTCCTCAAAATCATAAAAAATTATGTGACTCATACCGGTTGCTCCTTTCCAGAATGCTCGGGGGCCTTCCTCTTTGTAAATTTTTCTAGCGCAATCGACGAGTCCGTTGTACGTTGTTTGTCCCTCTCGAGCAACAACCTGCAGCCTCGTTTTTATCACGTCCGCAGGAGTAACCAGTGCTGCTGCTGGAACTCCCGCGATCGCTCCTGACGCGAGAAGCGAGAGAGGCGTATTGTAGCCACCCTCGTCGGCCATTCTCGCTTTAACGTGCGCATACATCGGAAAGTATATAGCGCTGAATGGTACGTCTCGCAAGAAACAGGCTCTCGCACCCTGTGTCAAAAGACGCCGAGGGATGAAATTTTTCGCGCATCAAAAAACACACAAGCGGCTAAAATTGCGACTATCGGGCCATTTATTATTTTTACCTTGTACAAACCAAAGAGACCCAATTCTTTGACGACCGCCCAGGCTCTGACCTTTTGTCCTCCGGCTATTTCACCAGCCACTTGCAAACGTATCTTGACGATCTCAAGGGGATTGGTGAAAATGACCTGAGACCCTCCTGCCTGTGTGCCCGGCCAGAGAGATTTGTTGTTTTAATGTTTTTAAGCCTTGGTTATGGAACCATTGAGTGAATAACACGATTGCAATGATTTGCGGGACTCACGCATGCACCCGATAATATTTCTCCGGCGAGGGGAAGATTTCCATTCTTGTCCATAAACTTGTCGCGAACGAAATCGTTGACGGTGAGCTTGATGGCTTTTTCAGGAGCTACTCCCATCAACTGGGGCAGCAGACCGCGATACAGACCAAAGACGCCCTCGTGTCGTATCACCTGTCAAACGCCCGTGGCAAACTTTGTATCATTAACGATGCAGACGTCATCGAAGGGGGAGGGCGGAGACTTTTCGATTCCAACCTTTTTGAAACAGTCGTAGCTATTTTTGTACATTAGCTCCCCAATGAACGATCCGGTCCTCTGATTCTGCATTCGAGTCTTTACGAGATCGATCGGATACACCGCCGTCGCTCCAACAGCTTTTCCACCCCATCAACAACGCCCACCCCATCAATTAATACATTTCATTTTTTATGACCTTTTGCATGACCTTTGTGTCATCGCAGGTTGATGGATTTAGGGAGCATCTTGACGCCAAGTATTAAAAACGAAAAGTTCGAACCGACAACCGTTTTTCCCGTTACCTTTAAACTTAAGGAACTTCATCTGGTAATCGAATTAACAGACAGATGTTGATGAAGAAATTCGTCATCATTTAT
This sequence comes from Hyposoter didymator, assembly GCA_037952995.1. NCBI lineage: Eukaryota > Metazoa > Arthropoda > Insecta > Hymenoptera > Ichneumonidae > Hyposoter > Hyposoter didymator. The sequence goes on along the minus strand of JBAJMU010000006.1, from coordinate 1,368,525 downwards.
TAGTATCTAAAAAGTCACCTGTTCAAATTTCAAACTCTCCAGATACCTTGTTTGTGAGCAATCAATAAATCAAAAATTTCTAAATTAACAAGGTCTCTTATGGACTTTCGTGTTTTTCCCCGTCTATAAACGAGAAATTTGCAACCATTGGCAAACAGTTTTGAAAAAAACTTTTACAATGCATGAACAAGTATCTAAATAACGTTTAAACAGTTTTCAAAAACCCATTAGATACTTGAGAACTTTAGAATAAATTAATTCGTCTCGAAAGCTGTAGATTTTTTGGGTAACCCTTATAAGCTTTTTATCTAAAAAGTCACCTGTTCAAATTTCAAACTCTCCAGATACCTCGTATGTGAGCAATCAATAAATAAAAAATTTCTAAATTAACATGGTCTCTTATGGACTTTCGTGTTTGTCCCGTCTATAAACGTGAAATTTGCAACCATTGGCAAACAGTTTTGAAAAAAACTTTTACAATGCATGAACAAGTATCTAAAGAACGTTTTAACAGTTTCCAAAAACCCATTAGATACTTGAGAACTTTAGAATGAATTAATTCGTCTCGAAAGCTGTAGATTTTTTGGGTAACCCTTATAAGCTTTTTATCTAAAAAGTCACCTGTTCAAATTTCGAACTCTCCAGATACCTTGTTTGTGAGCAATCAATAAATAAAAAAATTCTAAATCAACATGGTCTCTTACGGACTTTCGTGTTTGTCCCGTCTATAAACGAGAAATTTGCAACCATTGGCAAACAGTTTTGAAAAAAACTTTTCCAATGCATGAATAAGTATCTAAAGAACGTTTAAACAGTTTTCAAAAACCAATTAGATACTTGAGAACTTTAGAATAAATGAATTCGTTTCGAAAGCTGTGAATTTTTTGGGTAACCCCTATAAGCGGTGCCACATTGAACGGACTACGCTAGTCAGGGAATTTTTCCTCTTGACTAACTCGGTACCAGATGAACTTGCTTAAAGTGGTCGTCATTTAAAAAAAACGTATATTATATACGAACCTCCACCGATGGAGCCGAGAACGAAACGGTAACCGCTCTCGAGTATTTGAACGACGACGCCGCGGTCTTCGGGGCTCTGTAAAATTTCGAGATCGGTCAGCGGCGAATAAGGTGGTCGAGACGCGGTGATGATGCTCGTTGCGTCATACGTACCGAAACGGCCTTGATCTCGGCGAGGCGTCGCGTAATATGCTTGAAATACTGTTCCGGCGTTATCGCGACGAGATCGTTGTAAATGATTTTTCCATTTTGATTACCGAGATCGCAAAGATGAAAAAGTATGTCAACCTCCAGTGGAGTTATCTGCGACATCATTTGTGCGGAATGCAAAAATTCCTCTGTAACGAGTTTCGAAATTTGAATTGTATTTGCCAGCGGTCAGTAACGAGATTGAGAGACGAGCAGAATAGACTCTCGTACCTTTGGTTACTTGTTGAAATTTGTGGCCATTGGTGGCATTGAGATATATGCGCTTGATGAGCTCCATGTTGTTGAGCAGAGAATTGAACGCCATGAAATATGGAAAGGAAACTTTTCTACCGTTTTGTCCGGTGGTGCTGACGACCTGCCGATTATTCGAGGTGCAATTAGTACAAGCACCACCGTCATTGCGTACGCTTTGTTATTCGTACATCGGATGAATAATTTTCGTCCGGATGGCTGGAAGAGTAACCACAACCTATTTAATATTTACCCCCATGAGATTTTCCTTGACTTTTTTCGTCAGCAAGTGACTCTTTATACTGAGCATTATGTCTTGGAAATCAAGCGCCGAAATAAATCCAGCCCCGTCCTTATCAAATTTCTTAAACGCCTCGGTCGCGTACTCTTCGTGAAAGTCCTAAAAGAAATAGCAGATGGTAAGAATTTATTGAATCTTCTTTTTTTAAAAAAAGAGCGAGACCTACTTGTAGTGGAAAAAAAAAATTCCTTTTTCGGGAATTTTTTTTTTCAGATACTTTTTATTAGAGACTAGGAAATGTCTCGCCATATTAACGATCGACATTTATTGTAGTACGTAGAAAAAATTTTTATAGGAAAGTAACGAAATACCAGCGAGTCACCGTCAGTCTCCCGGTCAACTGCTCGTAACTGAATCATCCGAAAGGAGAAAAATGAACAGGGACCTTTAGGTAACCATCCCAGGATCGACGAATAGTGAAAATTCCAATTCTTACAAAATGGCTAATGTTTAAAGTCAAAATTTTAGTGCATCCACTAAAAAATGTGAATCGTTCATACGGCGAAATATTTTTCAGTATCCAATAAAAAAATGACCGAAAAAAATAATTGGCTTAAAAAGTAACGTACGTGCAAAAATTGACTAAATTCGCTATAATTGATGAGCCTCTTTTTGTCCTTGCCAAAGTACAGCTTGATGAAGCTACTCTCCATGTTGAAGGACATTTTTTGATGGAGAATCGTCTTTTTCATCACCTCGGCAAACTCGTCTGAAATTCAGGTCCAAGCAGTTTTCGTTATTGCGCGTATGGGGGCGCATTTCCTCTAGTACGTTGCTGAATCAAAAATACGTACCGAAGGCAACCATGCCGTTTCCATTGGTGTCAAACAATTGGAAGGCCGTTCTGTAGAGAGCGTCCGGAACGCACAAGAGGCCCTCGAAAGCCTGAAATTCTGTGAACGAGATGAGCCTGTGTGGGAGACAAAAGCGCCCCAGAGCAGTGGAGATCAGAGGATTAATGAAAATCAACATTTTAGGGTATTGGCTCGCGGCTATGGCGGTGCGGGCCGATTGTAATTATTGTTGCAGGGGGTGTACCAACCCATCTTTGCTGGTGTCGACGATGCCAGCGAGAAGGGCTACCGAGTCGGGATTGTAGTCGGTGTCGGTGTACAGGCCGAGATAGCTCCGTACGAAATCCGTCGGGGTCATGAACCGTTCGCCATTCTTTTCCTGGCTGGCGTACTGTGTCGCGGTTACAAAAAAAAAATACTTTGAGAGCCAAGAATGTGAGAAATAACAAACGAAAAAAAAAAAACAAAATTGTTGAAAACAAATTTATCGCTCTCGGCGACGGGATGACCTCGCGATATCGCAATTATCGCCTTTGGTATCGTCGCGTCTTGTGACGCACGAGTATATCACGCGCTACTCCCCCGCACATCGCGTACTTATCATCGTACCTGGTCAAAGATTTCATGGAGGCGCTCGGTGCTGGCTCGCTTGAGATACCCGGAACCCTGAAACGCAACCAAACACACAGATATACATATCGCGGCAGCAAAAGAGTAAACAAGCAGGCGCACGGTGACCTTGAGCCATGTTTTCGCCATCCGCATGCTACATACTACACGCTAATAGTCGCGACGAGAGCTACGCGCGCGCGACACGTGAATCTATGAGAGACTCTCGTAGCTGTAGCAATAAGCAGCAGGATATAAACGAGCGGTTGCTCAATCACGTGGTCGACTCGTGTGTGTCGTCACTCTCGTCTTCTCCCCCTCCCCCGCCGCCTAGTTCTCTCGCTCCCGCACAAGAGCACAGCGGCGAGTAATCGTTCGTCTTCTTCCGTATCGCATAATTCTGTTACACGAGCGTATAGCTGGGGCGAGCGAGAGCGAGAGAGGGAGGGGGNGGGGGCTGAAGGACGAAAGGACAGATGCGAGGATGCGAGAACGTACTTTGGAGGTGGGCATTTCGTGGGATTGTGTTCCTGTAGGATCCTCCAAGCGATGACGTCGCGACGAGAAGCGGAAACGAGTCGAGGGTGGAGGCGGCGCCGCCGCAAATAGAAAATATATAAAACGCTCGTGCGAGAGAAAGAATAAACTTGACGATGCACTGGACGCGCGAAGAAGGAAGGCTCGCGATCGATGATCCTTATCTGCTCGTGCCGCGAATGCTTATCGATCAAGCGCGCGCGGCTGCCAATTAATCAGGCACCGCGGTCTTGGCGTACGTGTACGAAAAATATTGAAATATTTGATATGTGCGTGTGTGTGTTTAGTGGAAAAAGGCGGTGATCCGCGATTTGCGGTCCGCTCGAGTCGAACGCCAAAACGAGACTGAACGCGGTGCTGCACGGATGATGGTCGATCGGCGCTGCCGCTACTGCCGTTACTGCCACCGCCGCTGCTGCTGCTCGTTACACCGGGTGGTGGTTCCCCATCCTTCTCCGCGCGCGCGCGCCGCGAGAGAGGGAGAGTAGAGAGAGAGAGAGAGAGGCGCGCGCGCGAGCGTTCAGGGCGGCGAAATTGGTGCAAGTATTACGCTCGACGCATCGCCCTCCGCCTGTTTATTTCGTTTTTTATTCTTTTATTATTTTCTCCTGCCCCCCGCGCGCGCGCGCGACGTTTTCCTTTTTTATCAAATCTGCGCTCATCGCTTTACGTAATTTATCACGCGCGAGCGGACAAACAGCAGCAGAGCAGTCGCAACGCGATGACGCGGGGGGCAAGAATTTTTCCATGCTTTCGCGTATATCGACGCGCGCGATATGAGATGCCGCGACCTCCAAGATACGCGCGCGGTTACGCAAAACGCGAAAATGCTCGCCCGATCAAAACCGCGCATGCTGGGAAAACACGCATGTCGCGTTTCTATTTAAAAAATGCTCGCGCGATCTAGGCATCGAAGAATTTCAATTTTTTGTCTTTTCGCCATTTTCCGGCAATATGATCGCGCGCGCGGAACGATTACATGACCAAAATCGAAACTTGACACGTTTCAAGGTCGTTCGTTCCAGTGACCCAAATATCAATGGAACGTGTCGAGCGCGACGTTTTTTTTTTCTTCGTATTCGCAAAGGAATGAGAAAAATGCATGCGAGCAGCCGCAGCAGGGACAATGAGCGCAGCGGATGAGGGTTAAAGCACGCGGAGGCACGCTTGACTCGCAAGTTCCGGTGACCTCCAAATCACTGCATGGCACCTCCGCCTTTCTCCCCACCCCGCCGCCGCAAGCCATGCCTCTCATTCCCGCACGTGTGCGTACGCACACTACGCGGCGCTGCGAGACACAGGGGTACGTGCCGCGACCCACCGGGCGCTATGCGTATACGAGGTCGCGGCCTCTGAAGAACGCGCGCGCGACGATCGATATTCACGCGCCATTCTCCCCCCTCCCGCACGACAGTACGCCCCACGAAATGTATCGGAATTTTTTGTCAATTTTTTTTCCTAAATCTAGCGAATAGTTCCATTTCCCTTTGTGCCGCAGAATCGCGAGAATGTGCGATGGGAATGAAAAAACTTACCCACCTCTTGGCAGCAGCAGGAAGCTCGAACGAACAACAAATCCTTCAACATTCCCCGCGACACGAGCAGCGTGTGCGTGTGGGTGTGAACGTACAAAATTTATAGAGACCGCGCGCGTCGAACAAAAATAACAAAAACGCGATTTTTTTCAAAATGGCGGTCACGCGTGATTCTTTGGAAACGTAATTGACTCGCGAGAGTAAAAGAAAAGCACGAAAAGACTTTACAGAAGTACGAGAATTGCAAACAGCTGCACGGGACACATTGTCGACGCGCTATGCACTCGCTCCACGTATATTCTTCGGGCTTGCGCGTGTCGTTGTTATAAAAACGCGCAATCGCGTATATACGCGTGTGCCAAGAGTTGCGGATCCGCCTTATCGAGTTAGACGTGCTCTCGGGAACAATAATGTCGAGCAGCGAGGACAACGGCCTGTATGTTTCGAATAATCGAAAAAAAAACACACACTGTGCGGGGGAGCGAGTCTCTGCAGAATTTTCGAATCGACGCAGGAATCCCGCCATTTTCGTTTGACAGCGCTACTGGTGCTGCCGCGCGCGGCATATCGCGGCGATACGAAGAATGAGAGGGAGATTTTATTAATATGATTTGATAAATCGCTCGCGATCATGACTGCTCTGTATTGCTGCGGTAGCTCGAACGGAATACTCGCTCCTTTTGGCCAATTGTTTTTTTTCCTTCATCGCCGCAATTTGACTAATAAAAATGTTTCCATTATTTTGTTTTTTCAATTTTCCAAATCCTCTCGATCTCCCGCCGCTGCTGCTGCCTCCCTTTTGCCTTTTCGCATTGTCTACGCGCACGTGACATCGTCGTCGTCGACGAAGACAGAAAAAGAGAGAGAATGACATTACGTAGCGCCGATTGAGATTTAGACAGTATTTGGAAATGAAGTTTCTCATTATTATTTTGCCAGCATGTCCTGCTGAACCATTTAGCTCATGACGTGTCGAGGCTCGATGGGCCAAGGGGCGCATGCGCACTCGGGCCTTACGTGGCATCTGCGCATCCGCGGCGACAGGCAGCAGCGGCACTCGCCGTCTCGCAACAGCTAAAGAAATAAAACTCTCTCGTAACTTAAATCGCGCGTAAACAATTGTCGATAAATTTTGTTATGATTTAAGAAAAGCTACGTCATCGTCGTATAAAACGTGAGTGTAGATCGGAGTGGCTTGGTAAATGGTAATAATCGCGGTTGTTGCTGCTTGGCGATTCCCCGTCTGTCCACCCGCGAGGAAAATTCTCGTGCGCGTAGTTGTGCAGGGCGAATGTTGGCCGAATGCGCGTTTTTTTTCGATATTCCTCGAAAATTCTTCTCGTTTCTGTTGGTGTGCGAATCGAGTGGCGAATCGTGAAAGCGACAGCCGCGATGACAGTGTCGCGACAGTCGTGACGTTTCCTCTGCTGATCGCGCGCGCGTTCAACCCTCGCAATCGTCGTGTCACATACTCGCGCGACGAGCAGCAGCAGCTTTTTCCTCGCGATTTGCTCGCTCGTGCGTGTCTGAGTTATCTCTGCACGAGCTCTCCTTTCATTCGTTTGACAAAAACGCAATCTTCGAGTAAGTTTGTCGCGCCAATTCTCGCGACGCGTACACGGCCAGTGGTTGCCACTACGACGTCTGCCACGCACGACCGTCTCGTCGCGAGTTTCGTTGACAATTTCGAGCTTCCGAAACCCAATCGCCGCGTCCACGACGAATTTTCTTGTCAAATTTCCTTTTTTTCAATTTTTTTTTCGAATTCTCACGCGCTCGCCCTTCTCGCCACGACATAACCAAAGCCGACAATATGTTACAACTTTCCCTTTCACTTTTATTTGCCGCAGCGGAGTAAACAATGAATCATCAATATATGCAGCAGCAGCCGCCGCAGCAACAACATCCCCAGGCTCCGTATCATCCTCCGGGACATCCCGGCGCGCCGATATATCAACCCGCGCCTTCCGACATCCCTCAGAATGCCGCCAAACAACAAAGCATGCCGCCCCCGCCGTTGTCCATGTTGCCAAACTATCCCGCGCAGAAACCCATCCAGGGGCCTCCGACGGCCGACTCTGGACCGCCGCCTGTCCAGGCTCCTTATTACAACAACAACAACAACAACAACAGCGCCGCCGCCGCCGCCGCCGCTCTCGGTAAATAAACGCTCCGTCACTTTTGTAGCTTGCTGGCGTCGTTGGTGAGCATTTTATTTCTTTTATAGTTGGCAACGTCCCGACGGGAGGACCACCACTGCCTCAGACTCAGTCGCAGCCGCCTCAGAGCTCCGATCGAGCTGCCTTGACCAATAGAATGGCAGACATGTCTCTGATGAACCAGCAACATCGCCCTCCGACTACCGTTAGTACTGTCATTGTTATTATTGTTATTAACAGTTTGTCCGCGGATCTGGGACGTTTTTGTGCGGGGGAATGAGAGGGATTGGGCTATTGGATGGAAAATTGATGAAACAATGGATTTTTCGAGAATTTTGTAATGGGAATTTCAAGTTTAAGGTTTGGGAGAGTAGCCTGGATTTTTTGGGAATTTTTCGAACGTAATAACAGGCCGGGTACGGGAAAATACGACGGATCGGTTTATTGGATGAAAAAATTGATTTTTTTAGAATTTTAAAATTGTAAATTCAAGTTGAAGGTTTGGAGGAGTAGCTTGAATTTTTTGGGAATTTTTCGAACGTAATAACGGGCCAGGTACGGGAGAATGCGACGGATCCATTTATTGGATGAAAAATTAATAAAAAAATGAATTTTTGTACAATTTTATAATTGAAATTCGAAGTTGAAGGTTTGGACGAGTAGCTTGAATTTTTTGAGAATTTTTCAAACGTAATAACAGGCCGGGTGCGGGAAAATACGACGGATCCATTTATTGGATGAAAAATTGATGAAAAAATGGCTTTTTCTAGAATTTTATAATTGAAATTCGAAGTTGAAGGTTTGGGAGAGTAGCTTGAATTTTTTGAGAATTTTTCGAACGTAATAACGGGCC
>JBAJMU010000006.1:1322422-1351710 GCA_037952995.1 Hyposoter didymator | reverse complement strand
GGGGGGAGGGAGGGGGGCGATACATACATTTAATATTAAGATGGAATTGCAATCACAGCGCGCGCGACCGACACCACATCTTCACACGCAACGATACGGAATATATACGCAAATAATTGTAAACGTTGAGAGAGGGAGAATTATTGTACCATGATAAACATATATATATTATTTTACTTGATTCTTTGTTATTGCTCAACAAACAAAAAAAGAAAATAATTATTCAACGAGGAGCGAATGAGAAGAAAAAAACATTCTGTATCGTCCAAACGACGAGGGTGGAAACTTATGATTATGAAATACATTTTGGGTGAAAGCGGTATTTACCACTTTCTCTTAGCTGACGCAGTAGGACGGTCCCGGATTTACCATTTTCGGTGGGACGGAGAATTATTATTATTTTTTTTTATTTAAAATTTTTTTTTTCAAATTATTTTATTTATTATTTTAAAAATTATTTAAAAATTTTTTTTATTCATTATTTCATTTTTTTAATTATTTTTTTCAAATTATTTTATTCATTATTTTTAAAATTATTTTATTCATTATTTCAATTTTTTAATTATTTTTTCAAATTATTTTATTTATTATTTTAAAAATTTTTTTATTCATTATTTCATTTTTTTAATTATTTTTTTCAAATTATTTTATTCATTATTTTTAAAATTATTTTTAAAATTATTTAAAAAATTATTTTATTCATTATTTCAATTTTTTAATTATTTTTTCAAATTATTTTATTTATTATTTTTATTTTTTATTATTGTTCCTGCGTACACCCTTGCGGGTTTTTACGATCCCTTCCCTTTAACCCCACTTAATCCCCACTGTTCCAGAGTTCCGGGAGTTCCCCCCAGAGTGTTGCCCACAGCCACTCTTTCCTAATGCACTACTGTATCGCATTCGCACGAGGACCAGGGGAAACTGTGGAAAACCCTGGCCGATACAGGCGGCTATGTTTTCACTGAGTTTCAGTTGGATAGCTCCATCAGAAACTCAGCGAAAACTGCCTCCCGTTCAGCGATTGATTCGCCAGCCGGTACATGGCTAAGCGGTCACCCAACCAAGTACTGACCGCAGTCGTTGCTGCTTAACTTGGGTGATCGCCGGAGCCACGCACCGACCGCGAACCCATCGCTGTCGGTCATTTTTTTAATTATTTTTTTCAAATTATTTTATTTATTATTCTAAAAATTATTTTAAAAATTATTTTATTCGTTATTTCATTTTTTTTTTCAAATTATTATTATTATTATTTTTTTTTTAAATAATAATTATTTTCTTGTGTGGGCGTCGTTGGTTGGGAGCGATCGCAATCGCTGGGGGGCTTATCTTTGTTTATTTGCAAAATTCTTTTCTGTATCTTGCAAAAATGCGATAGCCGGGGAATTTTCTCATCGCGATTCGAGCCCCCCCCTCGCCTGAGCAATTGAAAGTCGTCGTGTGTATGCGACTTTCGCAACGCGATCGCCGCATTGAAACGCGCTGATTGGAGCCGCGGCTGCTGCTGCTGCTGCTGCTGCTTATTTTCCTTGACCAAATTTCACTCCCGACTCGCACGTCGTCCTATAAAATCGCGTGGAACCCGTTTGACCGCGCGGTGACGGCCCTCGCCAACCGTCAACCAACATGGAACCAACGACGAGAGAGGAAAATATCCAGCAGCTGCTCGATATGGACGAAGCTTGGCTATTTTTCTCAAACAACCACCGGAACGATACCCCCGATGGAAACAACGTCACGATGCTGCTCTATTCTCTCTCTTCCGATTGCGTTTTGGTATCGTATTATATTTGTACTTGAGGTGATGGAGCGCGCAGTCGCTTTCTCGCAATATATGTGAGTGCGCGAGAGATTTCTGCTATTTTCGAAATTTAATAATTTCGACAATTAAACAAAAAATCACGATGGGCAGATAAAATTTTGTTGAGTTGAAAACATGGAAACGAAATTTTGTTGAAAAAGATGAATATTTTGTTCGGTACAAATTTATTTTTACTTTATTTTTTTCGAATAATCCCAAAAATTGTGTCAATGCAGCAAGAAATATTTTAGAAAGTCTCTTGGGAAGCAAATTTTAGTCCTTCCACTCGTAAATTTCGCTGACAATTTCGTTAGAAACCAAATATACTGTCAAAAGTAACGAAAATTTTAGAAATATCGAAAAATATTTAGTTTTTCGTTTTCAACAAAAAATCGACCATTTTCAACGAAATTCCATTCCCAGTTTACGAAAATTGGAAATTATTAGAATTTCATGGAATTTGGTGAGCATATTCTTTAGTATTATAAATATGAATTATAGTTTTTTAAAGATTCTTCTTCTACATAGTTCTCGAGTTACCGGACACTAGAGTTTACACGCATAAGCATAGGAATCACACATATATAGGAAAATCTTTAGCATACTGTAAACTCCAATTATTCAAAAACTGAGAAAATTCGAAATGATTAGAATTTTATGAAATTTTGTCTCTTCAGTATTAAATATAAATATGCAATTTTCCAATTTCATGTAATTTGTTAATTTCGCTGACAATTTCGTTAGAAACCAAATATACTGTCAAAACTAGCGAAAATTTGAAAATTATAAAAATATCTATTTAGTTTACCGTATTNCTCCAATTATTCGACAACCATGTAGACGAAAAATGAGAAAAAAATAGTGTCATCGTATTTGATGCTAAAGAAAATTATCACCAAATTTTATGAAATTCTTATCACACGGTGGTATGTAGCCAACCTCCTTAAAGCTCTTGCTCGCGGCGCCTCTCCATTTAATGCTTTTTCTCGCATTTGTACGATCTACGACGATTTTCCATGCGGCGTGCATATGCAGTGTCCATACTCGAGAGTCTCTACGACGCTGGAACCAGCTGACGATAGAAATGCGAGCATCAGAGTGAACACGGCCAGATCAACGACGTGGAGAGTGTACAAAGAGTTGGAGGAACCGCCGCCGGATTACCGATCGGTCGACGACGAGAGGTGCGTCGTCCGAGGCGCGAGAAATATTTGCAAACAGCTTTGGCGCGCGGGGTTTTGATTTTTCAATGAATTTTCGAAAATTCTTTGCAGCGGTTTGATCTGCCAATTGAGGCCGAATCTCGGGGAGTATGGAATTTACCAATTGTCCACCGGCGGAGAAGCAGCAGGTTGCGACTTTCGCACGGTTCTCGAGCCGCGGAATCCCTACACTCGTAATTAGCCGCTTGTTGCAATAAATAACGAGAAAACGCGCGCGAACGACTCTGAATTTGAAATTTTCTACTTTAGCGCTTGCCACTGCATTCGGCATCGTTCTCTCGTTGCTTTTGGCAATTTGGCTCGTAAAAAAGTGCCTGACGCGTTTGTCAGCGTGCTGGAGGAGAAGGACGAGCAAGAGCGAGAGCAACGACGGCGTAGAAATGGGATCGACGCCGAATGATGAGATCGCCAGGGGTCGTCGTCCATCTCGCAGGATTCTCTCGATAGACACCTTCCGAGGGTACGTCATGGTCGCCGCGCGCCTGATTACGCATTTTACGATATTGATGCTTTACACTGGAAATTAAATTTTGTTAAAAATCGTCGATATTTTGTTTAATACGAAAAACTAAATATTTTTTGATAATTTCAAAAATTTCGTTACTTTTGGCAGAATATTTCATTTCTAACGAAATTGTCTGCGAAATTTACGAGTGCAATGACAAAAATTTGCTTCGAAGAGACTTTCTAGAATATTTCTTGCTGCGATGACCCAATTTTTGGGATTATTAAAAAAAAAACGTTTAGTCGAACGTATCGAACAAAATATTCATATTTTTCAACAAAATTTTGTTTTCGGTGGATGCACTGGGAATGAAATTTTGTTAAAAATCGTCGATATTTTGTTTAATACGAAAAACTAAATATTTTTTGATAATTTCAATATTTTCGTTACTTTTGACAGTAAATTTGGTTTCTAACGAAATTGTGAGCGAAATTTACGATTGGAGCGACAAAAATTTGCTTCCGAAGAGACTTTCTAAAATATTTCTTGCTCCGATGACCCAATTTTTAGGATTATCAAAAAAAAAACGTTTAGTCGAACGTATCGAACGAAATATCGATATTTTCCAACAAAATTTTATTTTCAATGGATGCAGTGAGAATAAAATTTTGTTAAAAATCGTCGATATTTTGTTGAATACGAAAAACTAAATATTTTTTGATATTTTCAAAAATTTCGTTACTTTTGGCAGAATGTTTGGTTTCTAATGAAATTGTCATCGAAATTTACGAGTGCAATGACAAAAATTTGCTCCCGAAGAGACTTTCTAGAACATTCCTTGCCGCGTGACCCAATTTTTGGGATTATTAAAAAAAAACGTTTAGTCGAACGTATCGAACGAAATATCGATATTTTCCAACGAAATTTTATTTTCAATGTAATATTGCCGCTGCGTTAAGCGTCTTGATGGCTTTATGCGTATAGGATAAGCATCCTTACAATGATATTCGTCAACAACGGTGCCGGTGGTTACGTACTCCTGGAGCACGCGACCTGGGACGGTTTGTTGATCGGGGATTTGGTATTTCCCTGTTTCATCTGGATAATGGGACTTTGCATTCCCATAGCGCTCTCGTCTCAACTGGCACGAGGTGCTTCTCGATTCTCAATCGCTCGGGCTATTCTCAAGGCAAGCCATTTTTTTGTTTTATTTTTTTTATTTTTTTCTTTCTACGTGAAAAAATACTCGTGGGCGATGAATTTGTTAAATTTTTACGGTGGGAATTCGCAGCGAAGCTTTCTTCTCTTTCTTATCGACCTGTCGACCAACTCGATCGGAACCGATGCCGATTTAAAGAGAATACGAGTGTTTGGAGTTTTGCAACGTTTTGCGGTCGCTTATGCATTTGTTGGGATCTCGTACGTATTTCTCAGCCCGAGAAACGAATTTGAGCGGCCGAATGATAAACCGCCCGGCAGATTTGCGGATGTTGGCTCTTTGTGGGCTCAGTGGATTTTGATTTTGGCGGTGACCGGTATTCACACCGCCATTACCTTTTGTCTGCCTGTGCCTGGTTGCCCGACGTGAGTAACAGCAGCAGCAACAGGATTTTTTTATTTTTGTGGTCGAAAATTAATTGGAGAAAAAAAATTGTTGGTCGGGCGGACGCTGCAGCGGGTACCTCGGACCTGGCGGGAGACACGCCGAGGGACGGTACGCGAATTGTCCCGGAGGAGCTTCCGGTTACGTCGATCGGATGATTTTAGGATCGAATCACTTGTACGAGCGACCGACGATCGAACTCGTTTATGGCTCGGGGCCTTTTGAGCCCGAGGGAATTCTCGGTAAGTAGCGATGTAATGCGTTATGATTATGAAATTTTGAATGAAATTTTGTTGAAGACGATGAATATTTTGTTCGAGACGTTCGACTAAACGTTTTTTTTTCCAATAATTCCGAAAATTGTGTCAATGCAGCAAGAAATATTTTAGAAAATCTCTTCGGAAGCAAATTTTAGTCGTTCCACTTGTAAATTTCGCTCACGATTTCGTTAAGAACCGAATATACTGTCGAAAGTATCGAAAATTTCGAAATTATCAAAAAATATTTAGTTTACCGGATTCAACAAAATATCGACCATTTTTAACAAAATTTCATTCTCAGTGCATCCACTGAAAATGAAATTTTGTTGAAAAAGATAGAAATTTTGTTCGATACGTTCGACTAAACGTTTTTTTTTGATAATCCCAAAAATTGTGTCTTTGCAGCAAGAAATATTGTAGAAAGTCCTTTCGGGAGCAAATTTTTGTCGCTCCAATCGTAAATTTCGCTGACAATTTCGTCAGAAACTAAAATTACTGCCAAAATAACGAAAATTTTGAAATTATCAAAAAATATTTAGTTTATCGTATTCAAAAAAATATCGACGATTTTTAACAAAATTTCATTCCCAGTGCATCCACTGAAAACAAAATTTTGTTGAAAAAGATAGAAATTTTGTTCGATACGTTCGACTAAACGTTTTTTTTTTCTAATAATTCCATAAAATTGTGTCATTGCAGCGAGAAATACTGTAGAAAGTCTCTTCGAAAGCAAATTATTGTCCTTCCACTCGTAAAATTCCCTGACAATTTCGTTAGAAACCAAAATTACTGCCAAAAGTAACAAAAATTTCGGAATTATCAAAAAATATTTAGTTTTTCGTATTCAACAAAATATCGACGATTTTTCACAAAATTTCATTCCCAGTGCATCCACTGAAAACAAAATTTTGTTGAAAAAGATGAATATTTTGTTCGATGCGTTCGACTAAACGTTTTTTTTTAATAATCCTAAAAATTGTGTCATTGCAGCAAGAAATACTGTAGAAAGTCTCTTCGGAAGCAAATTTTAGTCGTTCCACTCGTAAATTTCGCTGACAATTTCGTCAGAAACCAAAATTACTGCCAAAAGTAACGAAAATTTCGAAATCATCCAAAAATATTTAGTTTATCGTATTCAAAAAAATATCGACGATTCTTAACAAAATTTCATTCCCAGAGTGTAAAAGGCAGGTCGGAAAATAGTAAAGAATAAATATTTGGACTGAAAATAAAATTTCATTAAAAAAGATGAATATTTTGTTCGATACGTTCGACTAAACGTTTTTTTTGATAATCCCAAAAATTGTGTCAATGCAGCAAGGAATATTTAAGAAAATCTCTTCGAAACCAAATTTTCATCGTTCGAAATTGTAATCGTTAACGAAAATTTCAAAATGATCAAAAAATCTTCCCGTATTGCAAAAAAGTATCGACGATTTTACCCAAAATTTCATTCCCAGTGAAGTATCTCGAATTTATTTCTCGCAGGTTGTTTGACGACGATCCTGGCAACGTTCCTCGGTGTCCAGACGGGCAAGACACTGCGTACCTTCTCCGATTGGAGGAGCCGAGTCTCGAGGTTTCTCGTGCTGGCGATCGTCTGCGGCGTGCTCGGTTGCGGGCTTCATTTCAGCGAAACGATACCGATCAACAAGAACTTGTGGTCTCTCTCGTTTGTTCTCTCTACGACCTCGTTGGCTCTGTGTCTTTTTATCGTTTTGTACCTGTTGGTCGACGTCGGCGGAGTCTGGTCCGGTGGTCCCTTCCGAATACCGGGTATGAACGCGCTCGTCATGTACGTCGGTCACCGAATGTGCGATCGGATATTTCCGTTCCATTGGAAATACGGGGAAAGTTTGGTGACGAGCCACGAGCAGCGAACCTTCGCTGCCCTGTGGGACGTCGCCGCTTGGACTTTCCTCGCCTACCTTCTCCATCGAAAACGAATTTACATTTCTCTCTAAATCATTCTTCTCTCTTTTCCTCCGAAATTAGTTATAAATATAATTTATATTTATTTTTCAACATTTATTTTACAAGCTCGTTGTTATTTTTATTTTTATTTTTATTTTTTTTAATTTAATGTTTTGTTGTTATTCGACGCGCAAGCTGCGACGAGCGTGTATAGAAAAGGTGAGGGGAGAGAGAGAGAGAGAGTGAAGACACACTGAAAGGCGCGCGGCTATGGTGGTCGATGGCTTGCTCAGTAGTCGGTCTGGTCGGGACCTGAAAAAGAAGAAACGAGCATCACATTACGTGGATGTCGTTTGATCGAACGATATTAGCAACCGGCACAAAAAAAAAAGCCAAAAATTAATAACGGGCGATGGAGAGCGTAAATGGAACGAAACGGATCGCGAATGTGCGGGCGACGCAGCCCTGTTGGCTCCGCGTTGACCTTCCGTCGTTCGATCAATGCGAGAACGACGAAATAAATGATTGCGGAGTGAGCCGATCGAAACGCGGCTCGATCTTCTCACGCGCGGCAGAGTCACTATTATTTGTTGCTGGACCGGAGCCTCCTCGCGGAATAGGCGACCAACATCGCAGTCTATATATACCCGCGCGCGCGCGCGTACACGTTCGCATGTCACTGGAAAATAAATTTTGTTGAAAATGATGAATATTTTGTTCGAAACGTTTGAATAAACGGTTTTTTTTAGTAATCCCAAAAATTGGGTCATTGCTGCCAGAAATATTTTAGAATTTCGCTTTGGAAACAAATTTTAGTCGTTCCACTCGTTAAATTTGTTGACAATTCCGTAAGAAACTAAATAAACTGCCAAAAGTAACGAAAATTTTGAAATTATCAAAACAATATTTAGTTTACCGTATTCAACAAAATATCGACGATTTTTAACAAAATTCCATTCCCAGTGCATCCACTGAAAACAAAATTTTGTTGGAAAAGATTGATATTTTGTTTGATACGTTCGACTAAACGTTTTTTTTTTTAATAATCCCAAAAATTGTCTCATTGCAGCAAGAAATATTGTAGAAAGTCTCTTAGGAAGCAAATTTAAGTCGTTCCAATCGCTAATTTTCTTGAGAATTCCGTAAGAAACTAAATAAACTGCCAAAAGTAACGAAAATTTCGAAATTATCAAAACAATATTTAGTTTAACGTATTCCAAAAAATATCGACGATTTTAAACAAAATTTTGTTGAAAAAAAATGAATATTTTGTTCGATACGTTCGACTAAACGTTTTTTTTTCAATAATCCCAAAAATTGTGTCATTGCAGCAAGAAATGTTGTAGAAAGTCTCTTAGGAAGCAAATTTTAGTCGCTCCAATCGCTAATTTTCTTGAGAATTCCGTAAGAAACTAAATAAACTGCCAANTTTGAGTAATCCCAAAAATTGGGTCATTGCTGCCAGAAATATTTTAGAATTTCACTTTGGAAGCAAATTTTTGTCGTTCCAATCGCTAATTTTCTTGACAATTCCGTAAGAAACTAAATAAACTGCCAAAATAACGAAAATTTTGAAATTATCAAAAAATATTTAGTTTATCGTTTTCAACAAAATATCGACGATTTTTAACAAAATTCTATTCACAGTGCATCACTGAAAAGAAAATTTTGTTGGAAAATATTGATATTTTGTTGGATACGTTCGACTAAACGTTTTTTTTCAATAATCCCAAAAATTGTGTCATTGCAGCAAGAAATATTGTAGAAAGTCTCTTCGGAAGCAAATTTTAGTCGTTCCAATCGCTAATTTTCTTGAGAATTCCGTAAGAAACTGAATAAACTGCCAAAAGTAACGAAAATTTTGAAATTATCAAAAAAAATTTAGTTTAACGTATTCCAAAAAATATCGACGATTTTTCACAAAATTTTGTTGAAAAAAAATGAATATTTTGTTCGATACGTTCGACTAAACGTTTATTCTTTCAAATAATCCCAAAAATTGCGTCATTGCAGCAAGAAATATTGTAGAAAGTCTCTTCGGAAGAAAATTTAAGTCGTTCCAATCGCTAATTTTCTTGACAATTCCGTAAGAAACTAAATAAACTGCCAAAATACCGAAAATTTTAAAATTATCGAAAAATATTTAGTGTCAAACAAAAAATGGACGATTTTTAACAAAATTTTATTTCCAGTGTATAAACGCGGCGCCGCGCGTCTAGGTTTGTATGGATGTGGTAGCGTGTGTACACAGTAAAACGGCAAAAAGTTGAAAAAATGAGGAATTTAAGAAGAAGAAGAAGAAAGAACAAAAAAAAAGCTCATATGTACCCCGGTGGTGGAAAAACAAACGGTCTCGCGTAGATTCCGGGCGTCCCGCGTCGTAGCGGTGAGGACTCGCTCGCCGCTTCGATATTTCTTACAGCGCGATGAAAATAGTCTCTCGTACGTCGTCGACGGCGGTTGATCCGCAATTATTTTTATCTCACAAGCTTTTTTCTCTCCGGCAGCGGCCCCCCCGTGCTGGTTGCGTCATCGCGCGCTGCCTCTTTTTCGGTGCGGTGCGAAAAACGTTTGTAGAAAAAAAAAAAACAACAACACGTACGAAAATGAGTGAAAAATATGGAACAAGAGATCGTTGATCGAGGTGGAGCAGCAGCAGCAGCAGCAGGAGGAGGTTTGATGGTCAGCAACGTCCGTACTCTCGAGGGAAAGACGCGGGCGACTGGTTATTGTTGTTGTTGTCGTTGGGGCTGGAAGAATCCTTTTCGCTCGCCCTTGCCAGGTTTTTCCAACTTTTGATTCTCGGACACGAGACCGGTCGTCGAAAGTTCCAATTGGGAAATCTTGGAGGAGGGCCGTTGTTGGCTGTTGCTGTTGTATCGACATGCTCGACGTGGCGGCCATATTGTTTTCGAGTTGGAACGAAGAGAGCAGCGGCTCTTTCTTCTCGCAACGTTGAGGCGTCAAAATCGCTTCTCCGAGAGTTGTAATAATTTTTGCCGCTCGATCCATGATCCGAGGAGACTCGGAGAGCGTTTTGTACTCCTCGAGTGTCTCTGACAACGCTCTCCTCGATTGCCGGGTTGCTCAGAAGTTTGAACAAACGCGAATGCGTCTGCGTACGTTTGTAACGATTAATGGCGGCGCGTTTGGCGCTCGTTTGCCCACTGCCGCACTCGGAATCTGTATCGATTTCGGATATCAATCTGCTCGTGTCCGAGGTCACTCCACTGTCCTCGTCGTCGTCGTCGTCGTCGTCGCTTGTCTCTTTGAGGAAATTCTCGACGCTCGGGGAATCGTTCTCGTGTTTCGTCGTCGGTTCAAAGTCTCGATCGTGCGGGGCTTCGGTTATTTCGATCACTATGGGTGTCAGAGTCTCGATGATCGCTTTGGATTCCTCTGCCGGAGGAACGCTCGGCGGTTCTTCTTGATCGTCCTCCACCTGCTGCTGCTCCTCGTCAGATTTTTTTTCCTCTTGTTCCGCGAGCTCCAGATTGATCGTCGCACGAGCGCTCGGCAAATCGTCGTCATCGCCGCGAGACATTGTTATCTCTTTCCAAAAATCTATCGAATCGTCTTCGCTCGATGCTGCTGGGCTCGACGATTTCGACCGGACGGAGACGGTTCCCGAACGAATGGAAATTTTAAATTCGACACAAACGTCGTTACCGAAATCCGGCGATTTTGAAGACTCGGCGACGCCCTTTTCCATGCTCGGCTTGTCGCAATGCCCCGTCGAATATGCCAGATACGAGTCCGAATCGCTGTCGTCGCTCGTTTCGGAATCATCCTCGCGACCAGCATCGTTTTCTTTCGCCCCGAGCTCTTCCGACGACAGCGAATCGTCCGTACTGCTGTCGCCGTCCTCGACAACAACTGCCGCCGCCTCCTCCTCCTCCTCCTCGTCCTCTTCCCGACACGAGACAATGTTCATCGTGACGAATAAATCTTCTTCGCGTTGGCTCGGTTGCGGCGCAGTATCAATCTCGATCCGTCCGACGGTGGATCGACGCTCGACGGAATCGTACCATGGCGGAGGTTTTCGTTCGATCGTGGCACGACGCTCACCGGGTGGAGATGATTCTCCGGGGGCGATGCTCGACGACGATGCAACTATTTGTAAACAAGGATCGCAATCGCTATCGTAGCCAAGCTTTCTTGTTTTTTCCATTTTTAGCGAGGAAAGAAAATTTCTTTCTCAAAACAATGCAAACGTGCGATCAACCAATATTTTATCAGACTGGGAATGAAATTTTGTTAAAAATCGTCGATCTTTTGTTGAATACGCTAAACTAAATATTTTTTGATTATTTCAAAATTTTCGTCATTTTGGCAGAATATTTGGTTTCTTACGGAATTGTCAACGAAATTTACAATTGCAGCGACAAAAATTTTCTCCCGAAGAGACTTTCTACAAAATTTCTTGCTGCAAAGACACAATTTTTGGGATTACTATAAAAAAAAACATTTAGTCGAACGTATCGAACAAAATTTCTATCTTTTTCAACGAAATTTTGTTTTCAGTGGATGCACTGGAAATGAAATTTCGTTAAAAATCGTCGATATTTTGTTGAATACGCTAAACTAAATATTTTTTGATAATTTCAATATTTTCGTTACTTTTGACAGTAAATTTGGTTTCTAACGAAATTGTCAACGAAATTTACGATTGCAGCGACAAAAATTTCCTCCCGAAAGGACTTTCTAAAATATTTCTTGCTGCAATGACACAATTTTTGGGATTGTTGAAAAAAAAACGTTTAGTCGAACGTATCGAACAAAATATTCATCTTTTTTAACAAAATTTTCGTTTTCCGATGATCCGCGTTATCGTTCTCAATAAATTAAGTGTCGCATTGATTGCTCGAGTGCACTGTTTTGAAAGTCTGAGTTGAAGCTTTGCCTACGACGGATCCATGGGAAATATCGTTTTGAACGCGTCGTCGGGCTCGCATCGTCCTGACATAATCCGACACGGCGTGCGTCAACGTTTTTTCTCAGCAATAACTCTTTATCGCGTAATTAGTCTCCATGTTAATTTTCAGGTAATCGATATTTTTGTCCCCACCACCGCGAATCGGGACGGCGGACCAGAGCATTGAAACGTACTCGTCCCGAGAGACTCTACAGCGTCTCTAGATACTGCGCGCCGGGGGATCGAGAGGAGCAGCAGAGACTTGCGAGCAGTAGCGGCGGCGGCGGCAGCCGGAAGCCAAAGAAACGTTTTTTCATGATGACGACGACGACGACGATGAAAACGTGCCACCGCCGCCGCCACATAGCTCGTCGCGATCATTANTAAAAAAAAAAAAAAAAAAAAAACCGATGACCCGGTCGCCACCAAGAACCCGCGAAAGGGCGGGAAACGAAATGGGAAAGGCGAAAGACTTACCGATACTTTCGGGCGACGTCATTGCCTGCAGCATCCTGAACGATCTCGAGGGAATCGCACTTCCGGTGTATTTTTTCGGCTCCGGAGCTTGTTGCTCGCTCGCCGGCACGATAGTTCGAAATTCGTCCGCTGAAAACGCCGCAGTCGCGATTAGAGATGGTACAAACAACGAAACAAGAAAACAGAGTCGAGGTTTGTTAGTCGAGGTTGTTGAAGAAACGTGTGCATTGTCTCACCGGGAGAAAGTGAAGAATTGATCGTTGGCCTGATCTTGTTGACGGCGGGACTCGTTACGACTCCGGGGGCTGTGGAACGGCCGAGGAGAGAAAAATAGAGCGTGGCGGATAATAGAATGACGAAGAGAGAGAGAGAGAGAGTTGAGGAGGTTGGCTACATGCATATGATAAGAATTTCATAAAATTTGGTGATTATTTTCTTTAGCATCAAATACGATGACACTATTTTTTTCTCATTTTTCGTCTACATGGTTGTCGAATAATTGGAGTTTACAGTGTGCAAAAAATATTCCTGTATATGTGTGATTCCTATGCTTATGCGTGTAAACTCTAGTGTTCGGTAACTCGAGAACTATGTAGAAGAAAAATCTTTAAAAAATTGTATATTCATATTTAATACTAAAGAATATACTCGACAAATTTCATGAAATTTTAATATAATTTCGAATTTTCGTAAAATGGGAATGAAATTTTGTTAAAAATCGTCGATATTTTGTTGAATACGGTAAACTAAATAGTTTTTTTTATAATCTTCAAATTTTCGCTAGTTTTGACAGTATATTTGGTTTCTAACGAAATTGTCAGCGAAATTAACAAATTACGTGAAATTGAAAAATTGCATATTCATATTTAATACTGAAGAGACTAAATTTCATAAAATTCTAATCATTTCGAATTTTCTCAAACTGGGAATGAAATTTTGTTGAAAATCGTGGATATTTTGTTGAATACGCTAAACTAAATAGTTTTTTTTTCATAATTTCCAAATTTTCGTTACTTTTGACAGTATATTTG
This sequence comes from Hyposoter didymator, assembly GCA_037952995.1. Classification (NCBI taxonomy): domain Eukaryota; kingdom Metazoa; phylum Arthropoda; class Insecta; order Hymenoptera; family Ichneumonidae; genus Hyposoter; species Hyposoter didymator. Next base: position 1,338,038 of record JBAJMU010000006.1, on the reverse strand, counting down.
GTTTCTAACGAAATTGTCAGCGAAATTAACAAATTACATGAAATTGAAAAATTGCATATTCATATTTAATACTGGAGAGACAAAATTTCAGAAAATTCTAATAATCTCGAATTTTCTCAAACTGGGAATGAAATTTTGTTAAAAATCGTCGATATTTTGTTGAATACGGTAAACTAAATAGATTTTTTTATAATTTTCAAATTTTTGTTACTTTTGACAGTATATTTGGTTCCTAACGAAATTGTCAGCGAAATTAACAAATTACATGGAATCCAAAAATTGCATATTCAAATTTAATACTGAAGAGACAAAATTTCATAAAATTCTAATCATTTCGAATTTTCGTAAAATGGGAATGAAATTTTGTTAAAAATCGTCGATATTTCGTAGAACACGGTAAGCTAAATAGTTTTTTTTAAATTTCCAAATAATCGTTACTTTCTCGGTATATTTAGTTTCTAACGAAATTGTCAGCGAAATAAAAAAATTTCATGAAATTAAAAAATTGCACATTCATATTCAATGCTAAAGAAAATTCTCACAAAATTTCATAAAATTCTAATCATTGTTGCCTGTGTAGCGACCCTCCTCAACGAACAAAAATGTCAATACGTTACCANAATATTCCTGTGTATGTGTGATTCGTATGCTTATGCGTGAAAACTCTAGTGTTCGGTGACTCGAGAACTATGTAGAAGAAAAATCTTTAAAAAATTGTATATTCATATTTAATACTAAAGAATATACTCGAGAAATTTCATGAAATTTTAATATGATTTCGAATTTTCGTAAAATGGGAATGAAATTTTGTTAAAAATCGTAGATATTTTGTTGAATACGGTAAACTAAATAGTTTTTTTTTTTATAATTTCCAAGTTTTCGTTACTTTTGACAGTATATTTGGTTTCTAACGAAATTGTCAGCGAAATTAACAAATTACATGGAATCGAAAAATTGCATATTCATATTTAATACTGAAGAGACTAAATTTCATGAAATTTTAATCATTTCGAATTTTCGTAAAATGGGAATGAAATTTTGTTAAAAATCGTCGATATTTTGTTGAATACGGTAAACTAAATAGTTTTTTTTTTATAATTTCCAAATTTTCGTTAGTTTTGACAGTATATTTGGTTTCTAACGAAATTGTCAGCGAAATTAACAAATTACATGGAATCGAAAAATTGCATATTCATATTTAATACTGAAGAGACAAAATTTCATAAAATTCTAATCATTTCGAATTTTCGTAAACTGGGAATGAAATTTTGTTAAAAATCGTCGATATTTTGTTGAATACGGTAAACTAAATAGTTTTTTTTTATAATTTCCAAATTTTCGTTACTTTTGACAGTATATTTGGTTCCTAACGAAATTGTCAACGAAATTAACAAATTACATGAAATTGAAAAATTGCATATTCATATTTAATACTGAAGAGACAAAATTTCATAAAATTCTAATCATTTCGAATTTTCGTAAACTGAGCATGAAACTTCGTTAAAAATCGTCGATATTTCGTAGAACACGGTAAGCTAAATAGTTTTTTTTTAATTTCCAAATAATCGTTACTTTTGACAGTATATTTAGTTCCTAACGAAATTGTCAGCGAAATAAAAAAATTTCATGAAATTAAAAAATTGCACATTCATATTCAATGCTAAAGAAAATTCTCACAAAATTTCATAAAATTCTAATCATTGTTGCCTGTGTAGCGACCCTCCTCAACGAACAAAAATGTCAATACGTTACCAGCGACGGTGACGGTGGCAACGGCGAGCGATGGATCGGCCGAATCGGTCATGTTTCTGAGATAGCGAAACGCCCGAGACGGAATGGCGGCTCCGCGATATCTCGGATCCTCCTCTTGATGCAAATAAGCGCCCTCGCCGTCCACTGTCCGAAAAATAATGAAAAAATTCGATAAAATAAAAAAAAAAAACAAAAAATAACAAAAAAAAACGAAAAAATTGTGACCGAGCCGTGACTGACCTCGTTCTTTGACCTTGTTCATGAGGAGTTTGTCGTTTTCGGTGAGACGAAGCTTTCGCGACTGTTGTCCGTCGACTCGGTCGATCGGGAGATCGGTGTCGGTTATTTTTTGAAGAACGCGAAAGGATCTCGACTGCACGGGTGCGGGTTCGGTGGTTTCTTGGTACTGAGGCGAAGGAGGTCCGCCGCCACCACCCGCATTCCGGATGATCCTGCAATCGCGCAATTATTTATTGCGCGTCAGTCAAACGTTTTCATCTTCGCCGTTATGCAACGACGCGACGATGCCGACTCACACTCTGTTGCTGCTGTTGTTGTTGTTGTTGTTGATGATGCTGGTTCCGTCGCCGAGGCCAGCCTCGAGGATTATCGGCACGATGTACGTTCCGGCGCCAGCAACAGCCGCGTCAACGGGCGGAGACGGACTCGCGTTTCCCCAGCGCTGTTGATGTCGGCTGACCGGTTGTTGCGGCGGTTGGGAACGCTGACGAGCACCGTTGTCGGTGGAAAAAACGGAGGGTCTGTCTTCGATCTGAGCAGAAATTATATTTTTGGGATTATTCAAAAAAAAAAACGTTCAGTCGAACGTATTGAACGAAATTTTGTTTTCAGTGGATGCACTGGGAATGAAATTTCGTTAAAAATCGTCGATATTTTGTTGAATACGAAAAACTAAATATTTTTTGATAATTTCGAAATTTTCGTTACTTTTGGCAGTAATTTTGGTTTCTAACGAAATTGTCTGCGAAATTTACTAGTGGGAAGACAAATATTTGCTCCCGAAGAGACTTTCTACAATATTTCTTGCTGCAATGACACAATTTTTGGGATTATTAAAAAAAAAACGTTTGGTCGAACGCATCGAACAAAATATTCATTTTTTTCAACAACATTTCGTTTTCAGTGGATGCACTGGGAATGAAATTTTGTTAAAAATCGTCGATATTTTGTTGAACACGGAAAACTAAATATATTTTAAATAATTTCAAACTTTTTGTTATTTTGGCAGAATATTTGGTTTTTAACAGAATTCTCAGCGAAATTTAATTTTTGGGGTTTCAGTGTGGGCGGATGTAGCGAAGGACGAGTATGTACTCACGCGAAGCGGAATAATACGTTCTCGTTGATTGTGTTGTTGTTGCGGTTGTGGTTGGTGTTGTCGCTCGGGAGGCGGCGGCGGCGACGGTACCGAGGATTGTTTGCGTTTGGCCCATTCGGGAAGCTCTTCCTGCTGTGATTTGCTCCTGTTTTGAAGCCAGGGAGTCGGAGCTTTGGCGAGAACTATCTGCGCCGACGAAGGTGTAGTCGGGCTGGTCGGAGTCGACGGAGGCGACGGAGGTGACGGAGGACTCGGCTGCGACCAGGTCGGCGTCGCCGGTGTTGCTATTTTCACTTGCACTGCGCCAAATAAATATTGAAATTTTAAACTGAAAACGTTTTCGTTACTTTGGCAGTATATTTGCTTTCTAACGGAATCGTCAGCGAAATTAACGAGTGAAACGACCAAAATTTGCTTCCCAAGAGACTTTCTAAAATATTTCTTGCTGCATTGACTCAATTTTTGGGATCATTGAAAAAAAAACGTTTAGTCGAACGTATCGAACAAAATTTCCATCTTTTTTAACAAAATTTTCTTTTCAGTGAATGCAGCGGGAATGAAATTTTGTTAAAAATACGATAAACTGAATATTTTTTGATAATTTCAAAATTTTCGTTATTTTGGCAGTGTATTTGCTTTCTAACGAAATCGTCAGCGAAATTAACGAGTGAAACGACTAAAATTTGCTTCCCAAGAGACTTTCTAAAATATTTCTTGCTGCGTTGACTCAATTTTTGGGATTATTGAAAAAAACGTTTAGTCGAACGTATCGAACAAAATTTCCATCTTTTTCAACAAAATTTTCTTATCAGTGAATGCAGCGGGAATGAAATTTTCTTAAAAATACGATAAACTAAATATTTTTTGATAATTTCAAAATTTTCGTTATTTTGCCGGTATATTTGCTTTCTAACGAAATCGTCAGCGAAATTAACGAGTGAAACGACTAAAATTTGCTTCCGAAGAGACTTTCTAAAATATTTCTTGCTGCATTGACTCAATTTTTGGGATTATTGAAAAAAACTTTTAGTCGAACGTATCGAACAAAGTTTCCATCTTTTTCAACAAAATCTTCTTATCAGCGAATGCAGCGGGAATGAAATTTTTTTAAAAATACGATAAACTGAATATTTATTGATAATTTCAAAATTTTTGTTATTTTGCCAGTATATTTGCTTTCTAACGAAATCGTCAGCGAAATTAACGAAAAATTTGCTTCCGAAGAGAATTTCTAAAATATTTCTTGCTGCATTGACTCAATTTTGGGATTATTGAAAAAAAAAACGTTTAGTCGACGGGGGCAATTTGACTGACCGTTGGACGAGAGCCGATTATTGTTGTTGCTGTTATTGTTGTTGGTGGTAGCAGGGCCGGTGGGAAAAACGGGAACAGCGACTCTCGGTTGAGCGGCGTAGAGGCTCGAAGCTGCAGGAACGGCTGCAGTTGCTGCAGCGGCCGATCGCGGCGGAGCTTCGATACCCTCGTCGTTGGCGTTTTTAGCGACTCGTCTGGCCATTCTGGGGCTTCGTATCTGCGACAAATCCAACTTGCCGCCCATTCCCGGTGTGTACGTGAATGGTTTTTTGTCCTTGGTCATCATGGCGTTCTGAATGGCCGCCGGTGGTTCGTACGCGTCGTTGCTCGGGCCAAAGTCATTGGACAACGGTCGGCGTCTCATCGGGACGGCCGTCTGCGTGCATCATGAAAATATTTCATTGCAAAAGGAAGGCGCGCGCGCGCGCGTTTCGGAAGAATTACGAATCGTTGCGCTCACCTCGAGAGGGTTTATCCTGATGGCGGTGGCTCCTGGCCGAGTGCCAGCGGGTACGCTCGACGGAAGTGGCGGCGGTGGTGGCGGCGCTGGCGGCGGCGGAGCTGAAGAAAAGCCTCGAATAAGGAAAAAACGAAGCACGGGCGTGCCAAGTGCGACGCGACGTATTAAATTAACGCGCTTGCCAAATAATTGAGCAGGCGATTCCGTGCGAGCAGGAAGGAAAACGAAAAAATCTCACCAGATGTTGGGACGTCGGGTGATCCGTTGGAATCTCTGCTGCTGCTGCTGAGGAACATTGAAAATTAACGAAAAAATGTCCTTAATTCTCGAAACGAGAAATTAGTCTCGGGCGCGATAACGTAAACGTATACGGATCGAGTATCGCGGAGTCTGCTCGGTCATCGATGAGGCATGCACGGCCGCGGTGCTTTGTAGGGAAAAGGCAACCCGTGAGATTCCTTTTAAGGAGATTGGTCGTCGGGAGATGGCGGACGCGCGTAAGAAAAGGCGGTTTGCGGCTGCGGGGAGCAGGCCGCGCGGAAAATTGGGAAAGCAGAGCGCGCGCCTATGCTCTGGCCGGATTTACTCATCGCGCGAGTATAGACGCTGATCGAGAGCTAATTTTAGCGAATCGTGCGGCGAGTCGCGAGCCAAACGAGACCGGCTATCGCGTTATTTTCATTATTTTTAGCGAGGCGTGATTTTTCTCACGCCGCCCAGAGCGGTATATAGAGTTTTGCGATCCTGCGGAAGGAAGAAAGTCCGAGCAGGGATCATCGACCCTCGTCGATGATCGAGAGAGCTGGTGCGCGGCGAGCAGGCAACATATTTATTTCGGGAAGGCAGAGCGCGTGTATTTCGCGCGCGCGGCGGGACACGTGCCAAGCGCGATTTTCATTATTTTTGTAGAGCGCGAGAAGAATTTGTTTCTTTTTATTTTTTTTTCATCTCTCGTGGCCATTTGGTCTGGCCCGTGAATCGCCAAGGTCGAAAACGCGCGGGCGGAGGAGGGCGCGCAAAAGAGCCCGGCAGAGGCAGGAGGACCACCAATTATCGCGCGCGTATATATAGAGATACATCGACGACGAGGAACCGGTTCGAGAAGCCGCGCGCGCTCGCTTTCCAGAAATATTGCGAGCTCGTAGATATTTCTGGATTACTGTGCGCCGCGCGAGCTCGATGCGGTACGCGTTTTCAAAAATAGGCGAGAGCGCGGACGGGCGAGCGACGATCGAGTCCATGACAAAAATGGGAAAAACGAAAAAAAACGGGAAAAATGTTTCGATTTGATTTTTGGATTCTTACCCGATAGGGCCGCCAATGAGGAGGCTGCTGCTGCTGCTGCTGCTGCTGCCCTTTGAATTCATTTCGACTCGCTCTCGGTCTTCCGTCGATCGCAAACTCGTGAGCCACCGGAATTTTGATCGTATCAACGAAACTTGTTTGTTTGTTTGTTTTGTTTTGAGGCAAACTGGTAAAAATGTTGCGCGCGATGATCGGAAAGATTGAACGCGAGGAGCGAAGACGAGCGTACCGGCGCTCGCGCGGATCTGGTCACCGCGCTCCGCGGCTCGGATCGCGAGGCTGACAAATTGAAAATGAAAAGAGGGAAAAAAAAAGGAAGAAGAAGAAGAAGCGAGGAGAAGAGCGCTGCGTATGCGCGCGCTCCTTCTCGCGGATAAAATAGTACGAGCGCGATGGCGCGACCACCGCCGCGCCTCGATTAATTTGCTGCTTGTTATTTGTTGTATAAATTTATTAAATAAATAGATTTTCATGAGATGGAGAAAACAAACAAATCAACGAAGGCGCGGCGGCGGCTGATTACGGCTGATTCTTTTTTTTCACCAGCCGAACCAACTGTCGATAGCGGACCTGACACTCCTCCTTTGTTTTTCCCTCAACGCAACTCGCGATTTTTTCCCATCGGTCGAGCACCGTCCCAGCTTTCGGATACTTGGCCAACGCGGACTCCAGAGCTCGTTGTTGTTGCTGGCTCCAGTCCGAGCAACCGAGACCGCTCTCTGGATCCTCCTCCGTTGCTCGTGTTTTCAGTTTTTTCGGTTGTTGCTCTTCCAGAGGAACGGCCGATTCGCTGGGCTGACCGGGCTTGAGGCCTTCGTCCTTGACCTGCAAATGTCGCGGACGTCGTTGTTATCATGCTCGTTCTCCTCCCCCCCCCCCAATTTTGCTTTTTGCTTCCTCATAGAGGAAGCTATGTGACGGTAAAATTTTTTTTTTTTCAGTTTTCAATGTCAATGTGCTTAAAATGTCCCAAAACGTCGAAAAATCATATCTACAAAAAATGTCCGGATGTGTGTGTGTATGTGGGTGTGTGTGTGTGTGTGTATGTTCTGGCACTGTAAAATTTAAATGTTTATATCTCGAGAACGGTTTGAGCTACATGGCTCCCGTTTTGCACAGATGTTAGTCTAAACCAGCTCTTTGTTCACGGACAATTTCGTCAGAACAGCTAAAAAAATACGAACTCGACGGCATTTTGAAATTTTCGAAAAAATGGTGTCTGCACTAGGGATGGGCGATTATTTTCGATTAATCGATTGTACCGATACTATTGTTCGAATAATCGATTATATTTTGTCGATTTATTTTCTGGCCGATTAATCGATTTTCGATTTTTATTCGGCAATATCGACGATTGATAAGCTGTGCTTAATATATATGATTATTTATGTTAACAGAAAAAATTATGTTTAATATTATTCACGATTATCAATAATAATGTTGATAATTTCTCAGGTACTGAATATATCGGCAAAACCGGATTCCAATTAAGGAATTCTCTTAAGAATCGATCAAGAATTTCTCGAGAGCAGTTTAAAATTAAGGTTATTTTTTACAATAATTTACAATAATAACAATAATTTGTTATTCTTCGATTAATCGATTCAGCGATTTTTTTTACTGGAAAATCGATTTTCAGAAACGATTGTTTTTCCAATAATCGATTTTTGAAAAATCGATTATATTTTCAACATCGCCCATCCCTAGTCGGCACTCTAACTTTCGCAAATTTCGAAATTTATTATCAATTTTTTTTTTTATAAATAGAGTATCTTAATAGGACGGTTGGTATTGAATTTGGGAATAATCGGTTGGACCGTTCAAATTTTATGATTTTTCGAATTTTTCGAAAATCTTAGTTTTTCGAAAAATATCGAAATCTTGTAAGATATTATGTATAAGTCAGTACTCCCTCTGTACTTTTGAGCGAACTTTTTTACCTTTTTCGCCATGTGCGTCACTTCGCTGACCGTCCGCGACATCATTTCGGCTATTTTTTCCCACCGATCTGGCGTCCCACCAGGATATTTCTTTACCAACTTTATAAGCTCCAAAATGTCGTCGTCGGTCCACAAACCCCCGCCGCTCACGACCTTTGGCCTCTCGTAAACGTGATTGTTTGTACGAAACGTTTCTCTTTTGAAATCCGTCCCTTCGGCGGCCCCCGAATGTTCCTGAGGCGCGAATCCCGCCCTCCGACGTCGGGCTACTCGCCCCACAGGCTCCGGCTCCGTTTCTTCTTGCTCCAGAGCTCTGCAACGAAACGAACCAACCGATCGAGCCAACGCTCACAAATTTCCACGGCAACGTACGATCTCAAGCCCAAATTCTCGTTCTTACAAAATCCTGAGACGCTCTTCCTCCTCCGCTTCCCTTTTCCTACGACGTCGCTCCTCCAGCAAGAATCCTATCGCCCGTATCGCCGAAGGAATTCCCACCACCGAGGCAAACGTCCATCTCGGCAGTTGGAACGGCAGCGTGTTTTTCACGCTGGGACTTGGAATTTTTTCCAATATCTCCGCCAAGTCAGGCACGTCACCGATTTTTCCTTTTCTATTTTTTTTTTGCATCTTTTGCAATTTGCTGCCCCAGACTTGTTCCTGCAACGAAAATTCGCCGATAAGCTCCGAGCGCCTCGAGGCCAAAGCGGAAAGCAAAAAAAAACACTCACGTATGTGTATCTTTTCTCAAAATACGCCGCCCAAGCTACGAGATACTGCCCGATCGTTATGACGATAAAAAGAATCACGCTCATCTCCAGCAAACCCATTTTTCGCACGTGGCGATAGTAGTAAACGGCCGAACGCCAATTGGGCAGACCGTTGACCAAAACTTGATTGTATCTCTCCCGTTTTCCGGGATCCTTGAGAACGTCGTACACCGCCACCAGCTGCGTACGTTGGTCACAAAATTTTGATTATCGTCGATTGCAAAGTCGTGCGTCGGGGCTGGGAGCAATTTTTTGTGGGGCGTGGGTGTTTACGGCGAAAAATAATGCAGTTGGGAAGATTTTTTTTGCGATCTTTGAGGCACGACCTTGAGGGAGAAGTTTTCAAGGGGTTTGGGGAATTTTTTCTGATTTTTTTGTCGCAAATTGCGTTTTGTTACGTTGAGAATCGTGAACGGTGTGGAAAAAAGCGATAAACTGATACGTACGTTTCTGAATTGGACGTCGGCATCCTCGGCGCTGTTTTTGTCAGGATGGAGCTGCAGGGAGAGCTTGCGGAAAGCTCCTCTTATCGTGGACGAATTGGCATCCTGGAGGAATCAAAAATTGTTGGATAAATGAGAGGGAGATTTATTGAGAAATATTTTACGAAGCGTCGTCGTCGTCCCACCTGTGGAATTCCCATGAGTTCGTAAAAATTGCGATTGACTTCTTCGACGACGTCGAAAACTTCCAATTCGTCGTCGTCCCATGCTCTGGCATGTCCGCATATGCTGAGAAAATGCACGAGACTGAATATCAAACCGGCGACTCGTATTTTATTCATTTTTGTTCCGAGTCTCGAGTCTTGGTTTTCCGCGGCGAGCGACGACGATTCCCGCCAATAGTACGACAAGTTTCTGGCCCTTTTGGGAAAAAGAAAGATCGCGAAAGAAATAACGTGCGCGACTGACTTATCAGCAAACTCAACCGACGTCTGACGTCCGAACGATCAGGTCCAACACGTCGCGACGACGACGACGCGAGGTTACGGCCTGCTGCTGCGTGCTGCGTGCGTTCAGTGCCACATTGCAAGATCATATGTCGCATATGTTGATGTGTGCACGGACGACTGCTGTGTCGAGGGGCCAGGGGAATCGAGTTTGATGGAAATATTGCCACGAGGCGCGCTATCGTACGATTCCGCGACTTTCTCCGAAGCTTTTTTACCGACGAGCGTGAGGGAGGGGGGGGAGCACTGTAGACGGCGGGACCACGTGTGCGGCACGTTTGTGTTTAGCGCGCCGCGAAAATAAGACGTTCGACGAGGTTAATCCCACGATTTCGCAAAGTTTCCGCGTTGCCGGGAAAATGAAGGGCGACTTGGATAAAAAAAAGAAACGAAAAGCATCGTACGAGACGATGGAAGTTCCAGTAGAAAAAATCAAACCGAACAAGCAGGGCGCAGCAGCGCAAAACATCGACGACGATGTTGCTGCTGCTCGTGTCGATGATTATCAAGACGAAGGCAACGACAAGAAAAAAGATAAAAAGAAAAAAAAACGCAAAGCCGGCGACGAAATCGAGGAATTTTGTTCGACAGACAAAAAGCCGAAACGCAATGGAGTAGCCAGCGTCGGTCACAGCGAAAATCACGGTATACGAATCCACGCAAATTCTTTATTGTCATTATTCCCATTATCATTATCACGAAGCTCCTGACGAACGAACGATTTTCCCATGCGACAGGCAACGACGAGGAAGCCGAAGAGCCAGAGGCAGTGAAAATGTCTCTAAAGGAAGCCAACGCGTTGAGCGGCAAGTGGCTAAGAAAAAGTTTCAATTCTCCGCAGGGCCCGGACGCGCTGAAAAAATTTTTGGCCGTCTGCCGAGAAAACAACGAGAGAGATTTGGCGGGCGATTATTTACGCGCCGGCGGCAATGTTTTGGAAATTCTCAGGCTACTCGACACGGGAGATAAAAAAAACGTCAACAACGCGGCGGATGTTTTTGCCGCGATGCATCTGATAATTTGCAAGTGAGCGACAGAAACGCGATAAAAAGTGACGAAGGGAACGAGATTTGTGAATAATCGATGATTTTTTGCCGACAGAATTCTGGCGGAATTTCCTCAGTACCTGGCCAACGCGGAGGAGGCTTGTCGCCACTTGATAAACAGTCGTTTGTCCTTTGTCCACGGAATGCTCTCCAGCCAGAGCAACGCCAAACACCGCAAAGCGGTTTTGCGTCTTTTGGCGTCGATGGTCTCGCTGGGCGGTAATTTGCCCCGCGAATTACTCGCTCATCTCTCGTTCCATAGCCAAGTTTTGGAAACTCTGACTCAACAGACAAAGCCCTGCGACGCTCGGAGCGTTAGAATTTGTTACATTCACTTTGTACTCGCTTTTCTCGTGGAGGGCGATTCGTCCACGATTCGAGCTCTCCTCGACAAACGAGGAATGCTTTCTTCCATTTTCTCCGAACTCATTTACGATTCTCTCGAAACCGTGCAACTCGTTCTCAACAGCGTGAAAACTTGGGTTTTGGAAAATTCAGCAATTAGCAAAACTACCAAATTGCACGTTTTCTCCACTCCCGTTTTGCAGAGCATCGTCTCGTTGTACAACTGGAAGGGACCCAAAAATTGGCCTGGACCCAACGGCAAAAAACGCGATCGAGCCACTGAATTTGTCGATCCCGAAGACAAAGAGGTAACGAATGTTCATTTTTTTTTTCTTACAATTGGAAAATAATGAAAATCATCGAGTTTCTTGTTTTTTTTTTTACCGATTGCCAGATTTTTTAACGACTCTATTTATTTTTCTGCTCCCAATTGGAAAATAACGAAAATCATCGAGTTGCTTTTTTTTTTTTTCGATCGCCGGATCGCTGTCGAAGCGGTGGAGAATTTTTTAACGACTCTACTTTTTTTTTCTTCTCCTAATTGGAAAATAACGAAAATCATCGAGTTTCTTGTTTTTTTTTTTACCGATTGCCAGATCGTTGTCGAAGCGGTGGAGAATTTTTTAACGACTCTAATTTTTTTTTCTTCCAATTGAAAAATAACGAAAATGATTGAATTGCTTGTTTTTTTTTTTACCGATTGCCAGATCGCTGTCGAAGCGGTGGAGGATTTTTTAACGACTCTATTTATTTTTCTGCTCCCAATTGGAAAATAACGAAAATCATCGCGTTTCTTGTTTTTTTTTACCGATTGCCAGATCGCTGTCGAAGCGTCGGAGAATTTTTTAACGACTCTACTTTTTTTTTCTTCCAATTGAAAAATAACGAAAATGATTGAATTGCTTGTTTTTTTTTTTTTACCGATTGCCAGATCGCTGTCGAAGCGGTTGAGGATTTTTTAACGACTCTCTTGACGTCGAATCGTCACGGAGTGATATTCCACGATCGTAGTTTGGGAACGTCTGGGCGAAAATACAATCAGTTGGTAAACACGGTGCTGCAGAGTCTGGAGCGTCCTTGGGAGCATGCTCGGCCAGCGGAGTTGGTGGTAAGGATTCTGGTGGCTTGTCCGGATCTGGTGAAAGCTCAACTGGTTTACACGGAGCCATTCCTCGAGCCTCGAGCCTCAAAAAAGTGGATTTTGGCGATGAGATTTTTGGGGAGATTGATCGACGCGATGAATGCAGAAAATTACCTCGTGCCGTCAGAACTTTCGGTTGCTCAGCTCTCGATGGCTCTCGAAAATCTGACGATGCCTTGGTTGGTTCTGAGGAGCGCGATCGATCGGAGCCTCGAGAACGAGAGTCTCGTGATACGCCACGAGGCCGTGTCTTTGCTGAGGAAAATGCTCGAGCGAGCAAAGATTTTCAGTGAAATCGTGGAGAAAGGAATCGACCCCACGGATTTCGTAACTTTTAGAAATTCCATGGTCGATTATGTGTCGAAAAACGTACCGAGTCTCGAAAAAATGCTGAAACTGTGGAATCTCGCGGTAACGGATGTCGGCGGCGACGATAATTCAGAAATGACGTTTCCGGAGGTGCAAGAATTAGTTCCATCGAAATTGGAGCATTTCAATGCGATTTTTGATCTTTTTGAAGCTCATCGACTAATTTGCCCGGAGCTACAAACCTCGGCGACCAATTTTTCAGCTTCCGGTCAATTCCGCTCGGAAATCATCATTTCCGGTTTGGAAAAATATGAAGAAATTGAGGAAATGGAGCGAATGAAAATGAAAGCGATAAGATTTCTTTTGTCCGTGGATGCCGCGGCGTTTGCGCCTAATCGTTCGCTCTTCGGAACAGCCCTGACGTTCCTCTTGAGAAATAAAAGCTCCGGAGGCCCCAACGAGACCGAGACTCAACGTCGCGAGACACTTAAAATTCTCCTGACCAATTGCGGACTCTTCGAAGCTTGCCAACACGAAATCGATATTTGGATCGAAAATGTCAACGACTTGGAAGATGCCGATGAAAAGAATCGAATCGCTCGTTGGTTCGTGGAGATTCTCCAAAAGGCTAGAAACGACACGGACAAATATTTGGACGCTGTGGTCGAGGCGGAAGAAGCAGCTGGAAAAGATTTCCTCGGCTGCGATAAAACTTTGCGAGAAACTTTCGACCAACTGAGCAACGAAAAGAACGACGCGGGCATTTTCCAACCGAGCAGAACGAACGTCGCACCGATCGTTTCCATTTCTCCGGTTCTTTGCAGCGCGATCGAAAACGCTGCGAAAAATTCTGACGACTCTGTCGTCTCGAAATATTTGTCCTCGGTATTGACAGAAATTTTGCATTGCCAAGTTAATCCCGGGCCGCTCGTACAATTGACTCGGAAGCTCGACAATTTTCCAGCCAAAAAATACGTTAATTCTTGGCTTCCGGAAGGAAAACCAACGACGATGAAAAAACAAGTTTCCTTGCGACACGTTCGCAGCCGAAAATTGAGTAAAATATTGTTGCGGAGCGACGAGGAAAAGGAGGATTTTTCAAAAATGATTAATCGCGTGAAAGAAATTTTCCAAGGGTCTCAGCACCGAATTGAATTTTTTTACGCGGAGCAAAAAGAAGCGACGGTCCTCGTTCACGATCTCGATCGTTACGAAATTCGTCAATTATTGACAATGACACTTTTTTACTTGAGCCAATTTATTCAACGAGGAGAATTGTCGGAGGAAAAATTTCATTTTTACAAAATTTTAATAATTGCTTTTCTGCGTGCGGCGAAAAATGAGGGCGCACGATTTCTTAATAAATGTTCGAGCCTGGTCTTCAAGCATCCGACGATACTGCAAAAATTTTCGCCTCTTTGCTCGGCGAAGAGTAACATAGAAATGATAATTACGGAAGGAATCGTCGAGATTTTTCAAACCGCGATCGAGCTGAACGATCGAGAACGTTTGCCCGCGTTATTTTCATCGTTTAAGAAAAAATTGCTCGGCCAATTGTCGGTGGCGATGGAAGAGTCGAAAAAGAGTAAAAAAGTTGAGCATGTGTCGTCGTTTCCAATGGAATTGATGGCGTTTGTAGAATTAACGAGCAGCGAGTTAGTCGATTTGCTGGGGCGAATAATGGATCTGCCGAGATCGATGTTTTTAATGGAAAAAAATGCTGGCCTCTCGGTTTGGGCGAATCTGGTGCCGAAGCTGATGGAAATTTTGACGATCCGAAAAATCGCCAACTCTCCGGATATTTCATCGGGCATCGTCGATCCTAACGTTGTCAAAAAAATCATTTCTCATCTCATTAAATTCAAGAGTAATCCTCACATCAAAATGGATTTGTGGGAAATTCATTTGCAACGATATCTCGAATGTTATCCCCGATTAATCGCTGCAATCGACGGACGTGAGTCTATTCCTCATTTCTTTGCAACTTTTGACTTTAATATAATTTCGTTTATTAATTTAATTGATTAATTTAATTAATTAATTAATTTCGTTGATTAATTCAATTGTTTTCGTTAATTATTTTAATTAATTTCGTCAATTTATTTAATTAAATTCGTTAATTAATTTAAATAATTTCGTCAATTAATTCAATTGATTTCGTTAATTATTTTAATTAATTTCGTTAATTATTTTAATTAATTTCGTGAATTTATTCAATTAAATTCGTTAATTAATTAAATTAATTTCGTTAATTAATTTAATTAATTTCGTTAATCAATTTAATTAATTTCGTTAAATATTTTAATTAATTTTGTTAATTTCGTTAATTAACTTGATTAATTAATTTTGTTAATTAATTTAATGAATTTAATTTTGTTTTTGTTTCTGCTTCCAGATGCTTTCAATTGTTTACTGAAAAGTTCGGAAAAGGCTGAGACAACGATCAATTTGATCTCTTTTCTCGCTGGAAGAAACGATCAATTCATTTTACTTTTCGTTAAATTTGTTTCCAACGATTCGAACGCCGTCGCCAGGAGTGATCTTATCTTTCCTGTAATCGCGAGCTGCTTGAACTATTCGTGGAACGATGCTTTTCTTAACAAAATATTCAATCATTATAAAAATGATTTTGTACGGTATTTTGCCGAGCCCGAAAAATCGAACGATTCTTGGATATCGGAGAACATCCGAGTTGCCGCTCATCTCATCGACTCTTGCTTCGGTGAGTATCCACCGGACGACCGGGCCCCGTGACGGTGGAAAACTATTTGCAGCCTTTTTTGTATTTACATTCAAAATTATACAATCTGGATAATTTTTCTACAAAGTATAGAGAAAGTACGAAGTTATACACAATATTTTACAAAATTTGGAGAAATTAGAGCGGTTGGACGATTTTTCAAAAAACTCGGATTTTCATAAAATTCAAAAAATCATAAAATTCAA
>JBAJMU010000006.1:1279232-1311350 GCA_037952995.1 Hyposoter didymator | reverse complement strand
AAAAAAAAAAAAAAAACAAAAAGTTGGAGCGCGTGACAGAATGCGGGCATTAACAGCGCGCGATTGTAATTGTTATTGCCGATTTAATGTGGTCCGTCGCGAGATCGAGCGATATACGCGCCGCGTACGTTATTTACGCGCGCGCTCTCTCAACCGCCGCGGCCGCCGCCCGTACTCGCGGCCGGCCCGCGGGATTCTCTGCTCTGCTCTCTACAATCGCCGCGGCGCGTTCATTTCAAAATATTATCGTAACGATTCTTTATCGCAAAGAGACTTATCGCGCGAGAGTGCAATATTTAATATTTTCGTCGCGGCAACCCGAAGCGCCCGATTCGAAAAAAAATAAAAAACGGCGTATCAATTCCAATAAAAAAAATAAAAACGGACGCGAATACTAATGAGCGTGGCCGCCGCGTCGATTTATTTAGTCGCACGCGGCGAGTTAAACGACCTCGCGCGCTCGATCGCGATTAAAATTCACTAAATTCATCAAAATCGCACCTTGACGAGCTAATTAAAAAAAAAAAAAGCCCGTTTGACGCGTTTTGTTGATTTTTGTGACATTCGATATTGCAGCAGCAACGCGAAATGAGCGTGAAATCGATACGCGAGAAAATAACGCGTCGTCACGCGCAATAAGAAGCTCATGAACGATGCGAAATGCGAGACTCGAAAGAGTTTATAAGGAAAATGGAAAAAAAACGTTTTTCTCCCTGCGGTCTCGTTGAGGAACATTCGCGACCACCGTGCTACGATATCCCGCGCTCTCGCGCAACGTTGTCGCTCAACAAGGCCGCCTCGCGGTCACGCACGAACGATCGTCATCTCGTCTTCGCTGCGATGACGACGATCGATCGATCGACGATGCAGCGGCCATTCTACCAAATTCGCGTATGCCAATCCCGCTTTTTCGAAACTAGTAGAAAACTATTTATTTTGATCCTTTTGTTAAAACTCTCGCCTCGGAGACAAGACGCGCGTGGGGATGAAGAAAAAAGACTGCGAGACACCCTGGGAACGAAATTTCGCTAAAAATCGTCGATTTTTTGTTGAATACGCTAAACTAAATATTTTTTTATAATTTCAATATTTTCCTTACTTTTGGCAGTAAATTTGATTTCTGACGAAATTGGCAGCGAAATTTACGAGCGGAATGACAAAAATTTGCCTCCGAAGAGACTCTCTAAAATGTTTCTTGCTGCAGCGACACAATTTTTGGGATTATTCAAAAAAACTTTTAGTCGAACGTATCGAACAAAATATTCATCTTTTTCAACAAAATTTTGTTTTCAGTGGATGCGCTGGGAATGAAATTTTGTTAAAAATCGTCGATTTTTTGTTGAAAACGGTAAACTAAATATTTTTTTATAATTTCAAAATTTTCGATACTTTTGACAGTATATTTGGTACAGTCCGTGTATATATGCTACGGTCGAAAGAGGCGCGATCTTGCCTGTGCGTTTGCTTCCTCGTTGAGCTCTCCGCCGCGGCGGGCTCTTGAATTTATACGACAGTTACGCGGCAGCAGATGCTCCTCGCCGCTCACCGTGGATACAGTTTTATCGTCGTTTACTTTATGCCACTCGGCGGCGAAGGAGGACAACTATACGTCGTTCGTCTTTTTTATTTTTATTTATTTATTTTTTTTTCCATATAGAAATGCTAAAAAAAAAAATTCTTCCGAAGCTCGTGTAGTCAAGATTCAAAATTTCAAGTTTCGCTAATAAGTGTACGCGCATTATTTTGCCATTTTCCTCGCGATCCTTCTCGATAAAGAAAATATTTCAATTAATGGCCGTAATTTCGTGACTCTTTCGTTCCGTGGTATGCGATTTTCCTCCGTTGCTGATCGGCAACGACGCGCATCGGGCAAACAGAGAGTGAAATATTCTTCTCGGATCGTTGATTTTGTGCTTGGCACGGTAGACTACCGATGGACAAATGTCCTGCCGGTCATACGAGCCGATCGACGCGTCCCCTCGCCGAGCCCCATTTCATAACTAAACAGACTCTACTCTTTATAAACTTATTATTGAATTTTGAATTTATATTTATTGAATTTCTAAAATTGTGGCAATTTTTCGTGTCAATTGAGTTTTTGGGCAGCAAGGGAGGATCGTTTTATCGTCCAGACCAAATATTAAAGAGAAAACAGAATTTCGTTGCATTCCAACGATGCGAGCTCCAGCATCATGCGTCTCCATTGTTCCATAACAATTTTTTTTCCTCATTTCAAAATCATTCCATCATGCGTTTGGATTTTTAATTTCAGAACTTGAAGAAATACTGAAAATCATTTTGAAGCGAGTTTTGTTATCGCGAGTCATCATAATTGATGATACTCGGGGGAGGAAGGAGGCTGGCAAACGCGCGGTGCCTCGAGCGGAAGAGGAGGATACGCTAGTTGAAATTAAATCGATATGATGTAGTCAGCATATCTTATTATGTCGCACCAAGAGCGGACGATCGATCCGTGAATCCGTTGTAAACGTATTTTGTCCGGTTGGGCGCGCACACATTAGGTTCTCTTTCGATCGCGAGCATATATGCTAAATCGAGCTTGCCGAAACATTTGTTATGAACGGGGGCGCGTGCATTCACAAAGATTCATCGCAGTTGAAAAGGAATTATAGGAAATGACGAGGCTTTTTTTTCAACATTGATACAGTCGAATTGAATGGATGTACGAGTTTTAAATACGCGTTAGTTTATTCGGTAGTCTCTCTCCGTTAGTGCCGAAGCAGATGTTCATCGAAGCGCTATTAAATTCAAGGCTACAAGCAGGCGAACGAAACATTACGATCGCGGTCCGAGATGCCATGCAACAAGGGCACAAGCAGAAGCAGCACCAGCAGCAGCAGCAGTGAGAAAGTAATTCAATAAATATACATGCGTATAATGAAGATATACTCTGGCCGATACCTGCTTTAGCGTATACGGGGCATTTCAGACGGGGCATGCATGTCCGCATTCGTCCATATTAAGGAAGTTCATCTGGTAATCGAATTAACATACAGATATTGATGCAAAAATTCGTTTTCACTTGTTAGTATCTAAAAAGTCTCCTGTTCAAATTTCAAACTCTCCAGATACCTCGTTTGTGAGCCATCAATAAATAAAAAATTTCTAAATTAACACGGTCTCTTATGGACTTTCGTGTTTTTCCCCGTCTATAAACGTGAAATTTGCAACCATTGACAAACAGTTTTGAAATAAACTTTTACAATGCATGAACAAGTATCTAAAGAACGTTTAAACAGTTTTCGAAAACCCATTAAGATACTTGAGAACTTTATAATAAATTAATTCGTCTCGAAAGCTGTGGACTTTTTGGGTAACCCTTATAAGCTTTTTATCTAAAAAGTCACCTGTTCAAATTTCAAACTCTTCAGATACCTCGTTTGTGAGCAATCAATAAATAAAAAAATTCTAAATTAACATGGTCTCTTATGGACTTTCGTGTTTTTCCCCGTCTATAAACGTGAAATTTGCAACCATCGACAAACAGTTATGAAATAAACTTTTACAATGCATGAACAAGTATCTAAAGAACGTTTAAACAGTTTTCGAAAACCCATTAAGATACTTGAGAACTTTATAATAAATTAATTCGTCTCGAAAGCTGTGGACTTTTTGGGTAACCCTTATAAGCTTTTTATCTAAAAAGTCACCTGTTCAAATTTCAAACTCTTCAGATACCTCGTTTGTGAGCAATCAATAAATAAAAAATTTCTCAATTAACAAGGTCTCTTATGGACTTTCGTGTTTTTCCCCGTCTATAAACGTGAAATTTGCAACCATTGACAAACAGTTTTGAAATAAACTTTTACAATGCATGAACAAGTATCTAAAGAACGTTTCAACAGTTTTCAAAAACCCATTAGATACTTGAGAACTTTAGAATAAATTAATTCGTCTCGAAAGATGTGGATTTTTTGGAGGTTAACCCCTATAAGCGGTGCCAAACTTATTGAACGGACTACGCTAGTCAGGAGAATTTTTCCTCTTGACTAACTCGGTACCAGATTAACTTCCTTAAAACATTTTATTCAATCCCCGCGGTAGATGTATGGATAATTATCGAAATAGGGCACACCAGACATAGAGGTGCGTATATGCTTTAATAGACTCGATTGATGCTGGATGCTTCAATGATTTTTTCGATGCTGCCGTTTGTGAGCCGAGTCGCCCATATATAAGTAACACTTTTCCGCACCCGATATTAGTCAATATGCGCCGCGTGTTTATTCGCGTTCGGTCATGTACGAGCTCGCGATGTGCTCGTGTTAAGAACATTGCAACCGGACGAGGTGCGTCCAGCCGATGCAAAAGTAACAAGCGGGCGAAGGTATCGCGAGGCAACTTATAAACTTGTCCTCTTGTCTCTCGAGGAGCAGTTACCGTGCACGCCGGTAGCGTCGAGATCGCGCGCTCTTCACCATATTCCATATTCTTTTTATATCAATTTTCGTTGGCCATCGTTCCTCCCCCGTCGCGGAAATTTGACGATAGACGTGCAGGGTAACATTTACTAAAAAGATGCCAATCTCCAGAGCCGAAGTTTTACTCGACATGTACGGCGACTCGAACTATGGAATATCAAAAGCCTACATGTTGTGAGTGAATTGTTGAAATTAGCGACTCGTTGGTGCCATCTTGAGAAAAATACGCGTTGAAAAAACAATCATTGTTACTCTGCTCCTCGTTTGTAAATTGATTGATTCAAGTGTTTGGGTTGGTGTGTTGGGTAAATAATTGATTGTCTTTAGATACGTAACTGGAATGGCGGAAAAGGTGCGAGAGGCGTCGGCTCGAGGGGATGCCGCGCGTCTCTCACGTCTCCTCGATGACGGATCCAAACCATTCCCCGATGAGGTAAGGAATTTCAAGTTCTACGTAATCTGCTAGACGTATACATATCCGTAGTGTGTAGTGTTTCAAAGTGAAACTTAAAAATTGATACAAAACTGTTTGCAGAATGGGAAAAGTCCGTTGCTGTTGGCAAGCGCTGCTGGTCACGTGGCAATCTGCGATATTCTCATTAGTCACGGTGTCGATGTCAATGCGGCTGATAACGTGAGTCCTTGTGTGCCCAACTTTTTGTTTTTGGTGTTGGGGTAAATATTGTACATGTTGCGGCACCCGGCACGCTTTTGGGGCAGCCTTGCTATGATGTTTTGCACTTTTATATAGGCAGTGTTGTCGCAATCGCGATCAGCCTCGTCACATCAATGTTTTTCTCCGATTTGTATCAACTGGAAGTGAAAATTCGCCCTCTAATTAAAAAAAAAAAGAAACACCACGTATATAAATATGTGTATCGATCTATAGTTGCTCAACGACTTTTCTCTTTCGTATGGTGTGCGCGAAACCTGCCACCAGTTTTTTCCACAATTTGTCTGGCGTGCATATCTGGAAAAAGCAGGTGACACACGGGTACACAGCGCTCCAAGTTTATCGAGGCACGTATAGCCATTGCTTTTCCGCAACGCGATTTCCTCGTGACAATTCGCGAGAAGCCATCACCATTATCTCTTTTCACTCTTGCGCGTCAATATGTTGTATGGCCGCGCGTGTTGTACACGACATATACAGTGATCGGCCACGAAGATGGACGTTTTGTGAGAAAAATTGTTGCAGCACTTTCCGCAAGGGAGTCCGCTTGAAAAAAAACAAGAGAAAATGAATAACAAAGATCCAACAAAATGTTGTGAAAAGAAGAAAAAAGGATGAAAAAAAAGGCTCCGTGCAATCTCCGTCAGCCGGAACATTGGAGAAACTTGAAAAGACGTTTATAACCGTGAAATTTACGACGGGGTGTCGTTGGCTGAGCGCGCACGGTGCTATATAGCGTCCTATTTGCGCGCGCTATAAACTCCGTGGAATCCTTGTGCGCATAAGCTCGCTTGCATCCTTCCTATCCTCGGAACATGTGAAAAACTGAAACATCATTTCTGAGCCGAGGAATATCGGCGGGCACGCGCGGGCGCGAGCATAAAAACGAAAAGTCTTGGTAACGACCATTGTTCTTTGAGAGACGGGTAGTCGTAGGGCGAATTCGCAGAGCACGGTCTCTTTACGACAAAGTTTCCTCTCATTTCCGGAACGAGCTTCCGCGTAAATGCGATAATATAGGGTTCCGTTTTGACTATTATTTTCATCCATCGGCACACGACGTTATGATTTTGTCTCGAGTGAAGCGACGCAACATTAAATAGGCGGCGAATGAAAATTACACGTAGTAAGTAGAGACGTTTCATTTAATACTCGCCCCTCAATTCGCGTCGAGTTTGTTTTTTTGCCGAGCGACGAGGCGGCTCTGAGAACAAGAAAAACAAGCGAGTGAGATGATGAGGCGGGGGGGTCTCGTGTTGTAATTTGACACGCGGCTGGATGAGTTTTGCCTCGCCGCATTGTCCCGCTACAGACTTGAGCCAGTCTCGTGCCGTTCGCCAACCCGGTAATTACGAGGAATCTTTTTTTTTTGCTAGAAATGTCTCGACCGCGGAAAGCAGAAAGAAGGAAAGAAGAAAGGAAGAGAGAAGAGAGAGCGACCGAAACAATACAAAAGGATTAAGGAGGGGAATGCGTGCAAGAGGTCCGGGAATAATGAGGAAAAAATAGGCCGGTTGACGAAACGAAAACCAATGAGAACGAGAGAGCGGTGGAAGAAACGGCGAGAATATGGGATAAAATTTCATTGGCGGCTCCGTAAATGAACATTCACAGTCAATATCTTGACGGACACATCTTAGTCCCGGCCTGGCGCGAGGACCACCTTTTTCTTTCATCCTCTGCCGCGGTTTCTCCAACTTAATCTTATCCGCGTGGAGAATTATACATGTACGACTTCTTTTTCATCTCTCCATCGTTTTCATTTTTTTTTTCGTTTCTCTGCTGCTTTTAAGAATGACTCTTTTAATATGCCATCCGGTTTAGTATTTTTTATGGAACATTGAAGTTCCTAAACGAGTTTAGAATTATAAGCATTTCAGGAAAAATTTTATTATAGGCAGAGTGTCCCTAATTGGTGAGCAACCGTTTTAGCTTGATTAAGACATTTCGCCAATGAACCCATGCAGCCGATGGCGTAGAACCACATTAATTACAAAACGGAAATCGACTCAAATTGTCCAATGAAGAGGAATGCCAATTTGTAGACACGGAATTACGTCACGCTTCATTCACGGAGGATACCAAGTGGAGAAGGATTCGGGGCGGCAAGGAACACTCTCTATACCTATATATACACCTTGGCATTTTACGACCGAGACTATCTCTCTCGCGCGGTCATTCCGCTAAATTTAATAGCTATTAGCTAAGGAGAAGTCATTTCAGAGTCTATTCTCAAATGGAATGTTATTTGGTTCGGTAGCATGGGCCGCAGTATGCAAAAAGTCAGCAGTGTATTGAAAAACGTTCCAGCAGCAGGGAAATTTGATGTTAAGCAATGTGAGCGGTGGAAAATTTGTCCGCGGGTTCGATAAGATTGTTGGGTTGCTATAGAGCCAACAACTCTTTCAGTCTAATTAGATACAGAAAGTACTGCGGTGATTGCTTGTATGAAATATCTGGTTGATAGCGGCTATTACGCGTTCGCGATGTATTATCAGGCAGCAGCTGCCTTCTCGTTCTCCCGCCTCTGAAATGGCGAAGAATCGATGCTCGCGATCAATAAAAATGGAAGAAAGAAAAATATTTGAGTGTTATCGTGCGACGTTCTTGCTGAAGTCGTTCTATATTTACAAACTCGTAGGATGTACGAATTTATTGTACACAGACGCACATACGCTGCTATATAAATAAACCTCATTGAGTATCTGCGACCATTCGTTGACAATGGCGAACGAATACCCACGCGGGCTCCACCGCGCGCGTTATTAACCGCCATCATCCGGATCCAATACATGGTTGCGATAGAGGTACAACTTACCTGCTTCCATTCCATTAATTTTATTACCCTGCTATACTTGGCTGGTAGTCTTTTCAGTGATGCGTGGCTTTTCATTCACGTTTATTCGGCGTCTTTTACATTCTGTGCTCAAAGCATATAATGGCAGTTTTGTCTATGTGTCCTGTTGTGTATAGTGCAGCCTGCTTCTGGATTTATCAACAGTTTATATAAATTCAAGTTTATGATTCAAAACCAATCGACACAAAGGTCGATACAAGCAGTCATCGCTATATACAAACAAGAAACTAAGCGTTTTTTTTCTAAAGATGTAATCGACGGTGTAAGACGGCGAGGGGATGTAGAAATGAGAAATGGGAAAGATCTGCGAGCATGCAGTATAGAATCTGTTTGAGGATCGCCGTGGGCAGGCGACGTATGTAACAACAACGACGACTATGATGTACGTAAAGTCTCATCTTTGCTCCGCGCCTATATTTTCATTGCGTACTTGGCTGTTTGCGGCGGCTGCGGCTGTAGAGTATGAACTTTTGCACCTCTTGTTGTTGTTTGGCGAAAATGCAAATCGCCCGCCGCCGCATGCACTTGGCGAATTTGGCCCGGAGCTATATATTATCCCTGCGCGGATACTTCTCAAGCACGAGAATTCAGCCCCCATACAGTACAGAGGTATCTGGAGACGCGTATATTTTGTGCTTGTAATAATATATGCGTGCGAGCACCGCGATGAAAAAATATTGTAAAAAATAGTGGGAGCGTGGTATTCGAAAGAATTCATAGACACGAGGGGCTACGTGTGATTACTGTTTATATGCATGACAGCCTCGACCTCATAATTCACTGTATTTTTCTTCAATTATTCCAACAACAAAAAAAGCCGCTTGGCCATTTGGCTTGGAAATTATTAGTATCGAGCTACGGACTGCCTTTGTACTGCCACAACAGTGCTCTTTTATTACCATCAATATTGTTATCGTTTCGAGAAACTATGATGCTCATTTCCATCCCCGAGCATTTTCAAATACGCGAAAACCCTCGTGGAGACGTCTCCTGCATCTTTTCCAACATCCCCCGAGTGCCATATCAGCAGTCATCTACTTACCGGTTACCTATTCATTGATGTTGTTGATGGACGTTCATTCATTGCGGATGCATTAATAAAGAGATTAATTAAACTTAAACCACTGCGCATATAATATGATTTCAGTACCCATTTCCAATAATTGATGAATCTTTCTGAATTAGAAAATCGAAATGCTGAAATGCTTTTTTCTTTATCAATTGGATTTCATTTTTCATTATTCGTAAATGCAAAAGCAGAGGTGAACCTCATTATGAGGAGGGAATTAATAGGAAAGACGCTGGTTAACCACACTCGTCCTTAACCCTCAACGGCTCTGACCGCGTAAAAGTGCTTGAGGCTCGACGCATGTACAAAAGCATTACCTTAATAACGATAAAATGACTCGTCCCGTGCGGGGATAATTAAAAAGTTTACTGCTGGAAGGAAAAACCCGAGTGTGTCTTGTCAACGCTAAAAATAAATTGGTCGAAATAAATATTTTGCAAAACAATTGTTTGTCAATTGATTTTATTTCTATCGATTGAATAAACAAAAATCTCGAGAACACATTGAAGGTATATTGGTATGTGTGGTGCGTTGTTTCTCCTGACCTCGCCGCATCTGCCCAGTCCCCGAAGGCGATATTTCGTTTTCTTTTTTACCTCCTCCCCGCGCGCGAGTCTACCGTTGCTCCTCGCGGCAAAGTGCCCGCGGAGGATATTATTATATAGAGAGAGAGTCTCGGGCAAGTAGTTGCTCGGCGGGCCGCAGCTGCAACGACACAACGGACGAGGTCCGGTCGCGAGAAAACCGCGGCCCGAAAGAAACGCGTACACGACGACGCATGCGGCAGGAACATTGTGCGAAGGGCTGGCTCGTGGGGCAAAATTGGCTTCTGCCGTCTTCGGCAAGCTTTTGCAGAGCCCGCGGCCAATCAATGACGAAATTTCAATTATACTTTCTCTATGACGATGGAACGAGTGTGCTAAATAGTGGCGCGACGTCGTTTAACGTATTAAGGAAGTTTATTTGGTACCGTGTTAGTCTAGAAGAAAAATTCTCCTGACTGGCGTAGTCCGTTCAATAAGTTTGGCACCGCTGATATGGGTTAACCTCCAAAAAATCCACATCTTTCCAGACGAATTAATTTATTCTAAAGTTCTCAAGTATCTAATGGGTTTTGAAAAACTGTTCTAACGTTCTTTAGATACTTGTTCATGCATTGTAAAAGTTTATTTCAAAACTGTTTGTCAATGGTTGCAAATTTCACGTTTATAGACGGGGAAAAACACGAAAGTCCATAAGAGACCTTGTTAATTTAGAAATTTTTTATTTATTGATTGCTCACAAACGAGGTATCTGGAGAGTTTGAAATTTGAACAGGTGACTTTTTAGATAAAAAGCTTATAAGGGTTACCCAAAAAATCCACAGCTTTCGAGACGAATTAATTTATTCTAAAGTTCTCAAGTATCTAATGGGTTTTGAAAAACTGTTCAAACGTTCTTTAGATACTTGTTCATGCATTGTAAAAGTTTATTTCAAAACTGTTTGTCAATGGTTGCAAATTTCACGTTTATAGACGGGGAAAAACACGAAAGTCCATAAGAAACCATGTTAATTCAGAAATTTTTTATTTATTGATTGCTCACAAACAAGGTATCGGGAGAGTTTGAGATTTGAACAGGTGACTTTTCAGATACTAATATAAGTGAATACGAATTTTTTCATCAACATCTGTCTGTTAATTCGAATACCAGACAAACTTCCTTAACGAGTAATATCGTTCAAGTTACTCTCGCGCGCGATATATCACGAAAATTTCGGTTCGCAGTAAAAATATCCAACATATACATATATAAAGATGGCGGACGCACCTTTTTTACACTATTTTTTATTTGTTGCCCCGCCCCAAAGAAGTAACGTTGTTTATTACGGTACACGTACGTCCCTGAGTGATTATTGCCCGCGCTCTTGAATAATGTATGATTCTGTATATTTACGCGCCTGTCCCTATTCGGTCAAATACATAGAGGAGATGGAATGGACCGCGCGCGCGATGCGCTTGAGCGATCGCACTACGCGCGACGCGTCAGCTTATATATCCGCTTTTTAATATCCGCGTACGCGATGCGTTCCAGACTCGATCGCCGCGGTTCGATGACCTTGCGCTCCTTATCGACGCGTATACCCTGCTCTCCCGTTCTGCTTCATTTCGGAGCTTTGTTTCTATCGACTTTTGTAATCCCTGGTACACGAGTCTTTGCCCAATATTCTGTCTCATCCGACATTTGGTTTGTTTTGTTTGAAACGGGATTTGCCAATCGGAACGCTAATTGATCGGCGACGATTAAATTCATTGGGGCATATAATGCGGCATCGGGTTGATTTGCATTTGGCGATTAGCAAATTGCTTGATTTCATCCACTATCGCAATAAATTTTTCCTCTACTCGGCGCCAATTATTTTATCCGAACGGGTGAATGTAAATTGATTGTTTCTCATATATATTGCAGAAGCTGGACGACGAGGCGAATAATGTTGATGGAAAAAAATTATTGGAAAAAAACGTGATAAAAAAAAGGGAAAAGCTTCTGATGGGGAATTGAAAGTCGAGAATGAAAACCGGTAACGACGCGAGAGTACTTTTTGCCCCCATGCTACACTACATACGCGACGCACCGTTTTCTTTTTTATTTTTATTTGTTTTTTTGCTACTCCTCTTGTGCGTATACGTCTCAAAGACTTTGCGAGCGTGGGCTTTGCGTCGATCCTCATCCGAACGAGAGACTGATAAATGAAATAAATAAATCGGCGCACTATACATGTATATACAGGGCATTCCACGTTATTCCGCTCACGTCGTTGCTTCTCGACCATTTTTCATTTTATTGATTATTTGTTGTTGCGACGCCTGGTCGTTCGACAACTTTTCACCAATTTTAAAACTGATACGTCTCGACTAAAAAAAACTAAGTCTAGCACTGACCCATGCAGCATGCATTCCTCTAAAAGATTTTTGCTCCACTGGAAAGAGAATTTTGTTGAAAAATATGAAGATTTTGTTCGATACGTTCGAATAAACGTTTTTTTGAATAATCCCAAAAATTGTGTCAATGCAGCAAGAAATATTTTAGAAAGTCTCGTCGGCAGCAAACTTTAGTCGTTCCACTCGTAAATTTCGCTGTCAATTTCGTTAAAAACTAAATATTCTGCCAAAATAACAAAAAATTTGAAATCATTCAAAAAATTTTTAGTTTATCGTTTTCAACAAAATATCGACGATTTTTAACAAAATTTCATTCCCAGTATGAATTATTGGCGGCGGCAGCGGCTGATCTCTCGTTCTCAATCGTAAGTCGCGTGTAGGAAATTCCGTTTCTCTCTTTTTCCTTTGGAAGAGGTTTATGGTAATGAAAATAAGGCAGAAAGAAGATGAGCAGAGAAGAGAAGATGCGACTAGCGTTATAATTGATCGCGTTTATCAAGGGACGCGTATATGCAAATGGAACAGCGGGCGAACACGAATATGAGGATTTATTCGAATAATCTGGACGAACGTCGGGACCTTCTTATTTCTTCCTCGCTGCACCGTCCGGCCGCTTCGAATCGCGTATGCAATTTGCAGAGTTGTCACCATTCGCGAGCGACTCGTCGGCGGGAACCGCGCGCGCCAATGTGAAGGAAATCAGTTTAATGGCTGCACGAGAGACAGAGAAACGTTTGGGTGGTGCGATGAGGCATGAGCTTTGCTGTTCTTAGCGATGCATATAATTTCATATGCATCAGTATTTTTCCACCTGCAGCCGTCACTCGTTCATTTCGTCCAGCGACTTTCACGAGCTAGAAAAAAAAATAGTCACTTAGGAAAAAGAATAAAAACATTTGGTGCCGGCGGTCCACTGGGAATGAAATTTTGTTTAAAATCGTCGATATTTTGTTGAATTTGGTAAACTAAATGTTTTTTTTTGGAATTTCAAAATTTTCGTTATATTGGCAGTTTATTTGGCAATGACACAATTTTTGAGATTATTAAAAAAAACATTTAGTCGAACGTATCGAACAAAATTTCCATATTTTTCAACAAAATTCTCTTTTCAGTGTCGGTGTTGCATACTACTGGCTTACTTTCGATCGAAGATATGAGCATGTACGTATGAAGGTATATACATGCATATAAAGGAGCGAGCGCAGCGGTGATAATCCAGTGATAATATTGAACGTGAAAGGATTTGCATCGGCGCGATTGCGTCACCGCCGTAGGACAACTTTCTCGTACCTCATTTTCGACGGAGAAAGATTCTCTGCTATATCGAATGATAATCCTTGAGAGATCGTAATAATCCCAATCGGTCAGAGATTAATATTTCGAACCGGTATGACTTATTAGACCCCGCACCAATGGTATTTCCTTGGCGAAGTGATTTCGGGCGGCTGTTCGGTCAAAGTGACATCGCGATCAGCAGCTTTTCTCATTGAAATACGTTTTTTTTTGGTTATTGAAAAAAAAACCGGTCCACTTGATCGTTGGAAGAAAATGATGCGGCAAAAAATTTATTTCTCTTCAGATTGTGGACGAGCAACAGTTGGCACGGAAACAGGAATCGACTTACATTTTGACTCTTGGAAAGTGCACGTATCCTGCTTGGATAAGTATCAATTCGACGAAGGATCGGCGTTTTGTTGCAATAATTCGATCAATTTCCAACATGTACGTTCTCGCACGCATCCACGTATATGCATATTAATTAATCGGAGTAGCGTCGACAGTGATTTGTGCTGCCAGCAACATCAGAAACTCATCAGAACCCTTGAGGCTTTTTCTCTATTTTTTCTTCTTCGCTCTGGGTTTGAAGCACACGCTCGAGCTAAGGAAATAAGAGCAACGGGGAAATAGCGTGTAATTTCGTTGTAGCTGCTGATGCTGCATCACTCTCCTCCATGGCGACTACTTTGCCCGGCGATTATTACTCTTGTGCCGAACGGAATTAATTTATGATTGATAACTAAAGAGGGAGCGAGAGACTGCGCATCATGGAACCGAGTAGGCGCTCGGGTTGTTGCCGTAATTATGCAGAGTCTCATACAAACCCAATCGGAAAATCGTAGAAAGTTTGAAAAACATTGAGCCATTGTGTGAATTTCCATACCGAATGGTACCAGAGAAAAAAATCAACCAATGGTCTCCAAGGATTCAATGAATGTTGAGACACACGAGTCCATTTTTTCACACGGAAATATCGCAGGTGTCAAAGCCTGGATTTTCTCATGAGCCGTAATCGCGGTTCGTACCTCCTCCTTGATGTCGTTCTCGACAAATGTACTATGCGTACTTTGTGCGCGGGAAAACGAAAGAAAAGAGTGCAGAACTAGAGAGAAAGAGAGCGGAGATGATCGGCCCGCGTATACGCCTCGGAGCAACGACGCGGACATCATCAGGTATAATGTTGTTCTTAGTTGGAGCAGTCTAAGTGCCAAGCGCATATGCGCTACTGCATGTGAATTTTTTTTTATGTCCGGACGCACATCTTGACTTCCGTTGCGATTGGTCGGTATCAAGGAGAAAACGACGCGTGATGATCATATACTTGGAGGAAATCGATCGCCGTTATATCTCTTGTACTCATCTTGGAGAATATCGTCCTCTCTGGATCGTTATCGCGCATGCGTGCATCGCGCCATGTTAGAGCGTTTCTTCTCCTAGAAACCCATTGGAACATGCTCACCAATTTTTATTCCTCTGCTGATATTTTCAAAAAACCCTTAGAGTGCATATTTTATTCATAACCGCGAAAAGGTTTGTCCAAGAGCAGACCTCGAAAAGGTGAGAGCTTTTGTATGGATATAGGGAGACACGAGGGGGATAGAAATAAAATCTAGACTAGGAATTTCAAAGGCATCGTTCGATCGCCGCGAAAACCGGTTTTTCCAGGCCTCCCGACTAGCTCTCTCTCCATTGATCACCGTTTTCGTCGCTGCCTGTACGCGCTCAAAGATGAAGGTTAAAAAAAAAAGAAAAAAAAAATCGTTCGACCGTGACAGGATTCGAACCTGCAATCTTCGGATCCGAAGTCCGACGCCTTATCCGTTAGGCCACACGGCCTTGTTGGGGGTTGCTACCCCAAACGTCAATCGACGCAGCCAACGGAACTACCCTCGCTCGCCTTTTGACCTACTTTTGGACTTTTCGCCGGTGGGGCGAGCCGTAATGGATGGAAAGTTGTTGAATTACCATCACCGGTCCATGTTTTAATAATTATTTACTTCTTTTAAGATCAAATCGAAGTTTTACGGAAATATCAAGGGACGGGCTCGGAAAAGTTGTTTACTATTTATCAATCAAGTATGTATTCGGAATGGTCGTTAAAACGAAAAGAAAGAAGACGCACAAGATACGTGTGCATGCGCTCGTGACCGTGCGCGGAAATCGAGATAATTGGACGCGATAAACGGAAAAAGTTGATCCATTTAATTGTCATGTGTGCGCGGTGACTTTCGCTGCATGCTCGTGAAAAGTCTGGAAGGTCCGCATCCTAAAGAGGCACTTTTTCTTTTACAAGTTTTGAAACATGAATTTCCTACTAACAATCATAATTTGGAATGATAATGTTACGATCGACGAGCAATGCTTTTCCTTTAACAAATGCAACGCAAATGCTTTTTTCTAAATGATCCTGAAGTGTCCATCGTTGCGAATAAACGAAATTGACATTTTTTTCAAAGTCAAAAAGGCAACTTTTTTATTCCACCAGAAGTTTAGGTGACGCCTCAAAATAACGGAACAAAAATTTTCCTAAACTTTTGGGGAATGAAAAAGTTTCCTTTCCGCTTTGAAAAATCGACAATTACGTTTATTCGCAACGATGGAAACTTCAGCATCATTTTTCTTTATTTATTCTCCGTGGATGCTGCGACTCTCGTTGCCTTGCATGCGCAGTGTTTGCACAACTCTTACGCCTTAACTCTCATAATCAACGTCTCGTAATTGCCATTAATTAGCCCCTCCGCTGAATTGTATCGCTTTTGCGATTAATCAGTTAATGGTTTTTTGTTTTTTGCATCCAGACCGGAGTGACTCCTCTTCAGAGGGCGGCTGCTGAGGGACATTTCGATGTGGTCGAATTGCTTCTTAAACACGGAGCCGATGTTGGACGTCAGGACATCGTGGTGAGTATATTTTAAAATCATTTCAGCCCCAATCAATTATTTTTACCGATTGTCGCATTTTTCAGGCTCCTCAACAATAGAGGTTCATATAAAACAATTTTTAAGTACGCGAAGGAAAATCCATCGTTGCGAAAGAAGGCTTAAATTTTTTTTGTAGTCGCACTCAAACTTTCACCCGCGAACCTGTTTCTCGTTTCGTCGACTCGAGCTCGTACATTATGGCGAAGGGAAATCTTGCGCTCGCAGAGCAGAGTGAGACAGAGAGAGAAAGATGGTATTGAATAAATTCAATCACCCAGAGTCGTGTTCCTTAAGTATAGCCGCTTAGGCGAGGAAAACAGTTTGTTCGTGAAAAGATCATCCCTCGCGGCTGTACCGTCATCCATATACAATGCGATGTAATAATTCCGTTAGAAACTAAATATACTGCCGAAATAACGAAAATTTTGAAATAATCAAAAAATATTTAGTTCATCGTATTCAACAAAATATCAACGATTTTTAACAAAATTTAATTCCGAGTGCATCCACTAAAAAGATTATTTTGTTGAAAAAGATGGAAATTTTGTTCGATACGTTCGACTAAACGTTTTTTTTTTAATAATTCCATAAATTGTGTCAATGCAGCAAGAAATATTTTAGACAGTCTCTTCGGAAGGGAATTTTAGTCATTCCACTCGTAAATTTCGCTGACAATTTCGTGAGAAATCAAATATGCTGCCAAAAATAACGAAAATTTTGAAATAATAAACAAAAATATTTAGTTCACCGTATTCAACAAAATATCGACGATTTTTACCAAAATTTTATTCCCAGTGAAGGAATTGGTTTTAAGGAAGCCAAAAGGAGGTAACAATTCGAAATTGTCCGCATTTGTCGATGTTTCTCGTGTGGCAAATGCTGAAATGGCTCAATATGAAAAAAAAAAAAAAAAAANACGAAGAAAGTGATGGGATAAAACGCTCCCGGATTTTCTTTCTACGATCCCACTGCCCGCGATCCACTTTAAACGCATCCACTCCACTTTCAGGAATACATCATTTTTTTCATCCAGCACGAGAATGTCGATGCCGTTAGCGTGTGTTCTGTATTTGTAAATAAATATCTACACATATAAATGCGTATACAGAAAATTCACATTAGGAATGAGCCTCACGCGTGATGCTGTGTGGACCGAGATATTTATGCTACACCCGCCGATTTAGAAAACTGTTTCAGGACTGCCTAATATTGCTGCTGCTGCTGGTTGGGTCTGGTGTAACATGTGTACGTGTGTTGGGCGTCGCGCAAGTTTCTCGGCTTTAATGATACGTCCCAATGACTTGGCGGAGATAGGCTGCGTGTCGCGTGTTACACGATGAAATTAGAAAGGGGGATGAGTTGTCGAGCGAGAAGTGGACGAACGACCGATCCAGAACTGAAATGCCATCGCGTAGCAGGATGCGCGTGGATAGCCGTACCTTGAGGAGGCAAGCTCATGTCTCGAGCGACGTTTGTAAAGCCTGTTGGTCCATGTATAACTCGTCCCGGAGACATGGGACCCTCGATCAATCAACATTGATTCATTCTCGTCCCGCCCCCGCTCGGTCCATCATTAACGGGTTTTCAACTTGCGAGAAATACGACGCGAATCGTGCGCTCACAAGTTTCCGCATTTTTTCATTTGGACCTTTCGCACTTGTTTTTCCGCTCCGTGCTTATTCGGGAAAAGAAAAAATAAACATTTGGAACTGTCGATAAAGTTGGGGAAAAAAAAGGGGAAAAAAAAATTTGTCAGAAGTGGGATTCGAACCCACGCCCTCAGAGAGGACCAGAAATCCCATCAGACCCGTGTTCAACGGGCAAGGCTTGTGCGTACCTTGAGTCTGGCGCCTTAGACCGCTCGGCCATCCTGACACTATGATTTTTAGAACCAACAACCCTCAATTGACGTGTACTCGATACTTGGATCGTCATTACGAGCGTCGTTTATGAAACGTTCGTTGACGTGCAATTTGGAATATAAAGAACGGAGGAAAGAGAAATATATATTTTCAGCAACCGGCTTGGTAAGAATTGATAAAAATAATGGAGAAATAAAAGGAGGAGTCGCCGCGCATGCAGTACGCGCGCGTGGGAGCGATAGATAACCGGACACGGTTGTCGTAGTGCGTTAATGTCGCTTCCTCGTATCTCGGCCTCGTCTCAACCTCGCACGGCTATTAAATAGCGTTCGAACTCTGGAATGTCGTTATCGCGGGCATTGAAAACGGTCCCGCGTATACCGACAAGCTTTTCGTGAAAAATCCTCGCATACCACTTCGTAATTCATTAAGTAATCATAATTTGTGAAAATTAAAATAAATACAAGTTGATAATTTCAAATTTGTTGTTATTTTAGCAATATATTTGGTTTCTTACGGAATTGTCAGCGAAATTTACGATTGGGGCAATAAAAATTTGCTTCCGAAGAGATTTTCTACAATATTTCTTGCTGCAATGACACAATTTTTGGGATTATTCGGAAAAACGTTCACGTATCGAACAAAATTTCCATCTTTTTCAACAAAATTTTGTTTTCAGTGGATGCACTGGGAATGAATTTTTGTTAAAAATCGTTGATATTTTGTTGAAAACGGTAAACTAAATATTTTTTGATAATTTCAAAATTTTCGTTACTTTTTGCAGTAAATTTGGTTTCTAACGGAATTGTTAGCGAAATTAACGAGTGAAACGACTAAAATTTGCTTCCGAAGAGACTTTTTACAATGTTTCTTGCTGCAATGACACAATTTTTGGGATTATTGAAAAAAAAAAAACGTTTAGTCGAACGAATCGAAGAAAATATTCATCTTTTTCAACAAAATTTTGTTTCCAGTCTAAACATTCGAGTACCAACAATCGGCTATTATTACTTGGCCGAATGGTGTATGGTTTTACGAATGCCGATAAACGATGGGTTAAGAAGAAATAGCTGAATCAGCTCGGCTGGAAAAGCCGCGTTGATATCGTTGGCTCGGGAGCGCGCGCGGTATGTAAGCGAGAGAATGGAATTAATAGCTCCCTACGGACCGGTGAGCGTGAGCCTCCGTACTCGGTATATCTTGAGCGCCGTTTCTCCGCGCTTTTTTTCTCCCTCTCTCCGCCGATCGGGGGGTCCTTACGGTTCTCCATAGAGCTCGCAGAGTCTTGTCGAGGCTTCCATTATAGGACAATGATGAGAGCACAGTCAGCCAGCTCCGCGGAGCATTCGCATCTACAGGGTGTCCACGTTGGATTGCTAAAAATGAATGTCCTTGAAAGTTCTGCAATTTGCCTCGAATCATTGGAATTTCATAAAATTGATAAAATTATTATTAAAAATGGCAGCGACCACGTGGGTGGGAAAAAAATGTTGAAAATGAACGAGTTTTTTTATTTGGAGGGGGGGCGGGGACCACCCTGTATGGCAGAGAGCGAGGATTATCTTCTGGTGCAGCTGGACGTAACGCATCTCGTGAAAGAGATGCCCGTAGATTCGAGTAACGAGTATAAGCACCTTTTGTGTATATACGCGAGCAGTGGGACGTGTATACAGACGAATGCTGGTGGCCAAGTTGATCGGGGAATGAAAAGGTTTCCGCAGCGGGATACACTTTTAATTACACTGGGAAAGAAGTTTCGTTAAAAATCGTCGATATTTTGTTGAACAAGGCAAACTAAATATTTTTCGATAATTTTCGAAATTTTCATTATTTTGGCAATATTTTTGGTTTCTAACGAAATTGTCAGCGAAATTTACGAGTGGAACGATTAATATTTGCTTCCGGAGAGACTTTCTAAAATATTTCTTGCTGCATTGACACAATTTTTGGGATTATTCGAAAAAAAACGTTGTGTCGAACGTATCGAACAAAATATTCATCTTTTTCAACAAAATTTTGTTTTCAATGAATGCACTGGGTATGAAATTTTGTTAAAAATCGTCGATATTTTGTTGAACACGATAAACTAAATATTTTTTCATAATCCCGAAATTTTTCCTTATTTTCGCAGTATATTTGGTTTCTAACGAAATTGTCAGCGAAATTTACGAGTGGAACGATTAATATTTGCTTCCGAAGAGATTTTCTAAAATATTTTTTGCTGCATTGACGCAATTTTTGGGATTATGAAAAAAAAAAACGTTTAGGCGAACGTATCGAACAAAATATTCATCTTTTTCAACAAAATTTCGTTTTCAATGGATGCACTGGGTATGAAATTTTGTTAAAAATCGTCGATATTTTGTTGAACACGATAAACTAAATGTTTTTTGATAATCCCGAAATTTTTCCTTATTTTCGCAGTATATTTGGTTTCTAACGAAATTGTCAGCGAAATTAACGAGTGGAAGGACTAAAATTTGCTTCCGAAGAGACTTTCTAAAATATTTCTTGCTGCATTGCCACAATTTTTGAAATTATTGAAAAAAAAAACGTTTAGTCGAACGTATCGAACAAAATATTCATCTTTTTCAACAAAATTTTGTTTTCAGTGGATCCACTGGAAATTAAATTTTGTTAAAAATCGTCGATATTTTGTTGGATACGGAAAAATGAATATTTCCGTTATTTGGGCAGTGTATTTGGTTTCTAACGAAATAGTCAGCGAAATTTACGAGCGGACCGACTAAAATTCGCTTCCGAAGAGACTTTCCAAAATATTTCTTGCTGCATTGCCACAATTTTTGAAATTATTGAAAAAAAAAACGTTTAGTCGAACGTATCGAACAAAATATTAATCTTTTTCAACAAAATTCCAATTATTCGACATGTAGACGAAAAATGAGAAAAAAATTGTGTCATCGTATTTGGTGCCAAAGAAAATTATCACCAAATTTAATGAAATTCTTATCATATCGTCGTATGTAGCCAACCTCCATACGAGTCGAAATGCTGCCGTTGTGGCTTTATTTCCGCCCTCTCGAATGAGCTTGGCTCATCAAACGTGTAGCCATCGCTGGCTGGCTACTCGACTCGATAGAGCCAATCGCGGCGTGCGGTGTATATGATATATAGGTGCGAATAATGGCACGAACAAAGGTGCGAACGAGCGTTGATGAGTCGATGCGCGATTGATGCCCCATCTGCAAAGACGACACTCGTAGTCCGCGCGCTCTTTATTGTGTACCTTTTATCCTCCTTTCAAACATCATCTCGCGAGTACCTGCAAGTAGACCGCGCGCAGCGGAATGGCGACTCTCTCTTCCAAACCGTTGCTGTTGCTGCTGCTGCTGTACAATGCGATGCAATTGTGCTTGCCATGCTCCTCCTGCTGTTTCATCTCCAATCTCAGATATCCGGTTAGACAACACGCGAGATGCCGAGTAGAGAGACGATTCGCTCGCTCTATGGATCGGAGTGAAGTTGTTATCGATGAGAAGCGCAAAGAGGACTCGGCGGCGCTTGCGGAATCTCCCATTTTATGTATATAGACACGCGAAAATTAGCTTTGAAATATTTTTACTACTGCGGGTGACGCGTCGTCATATTTATCTTCATGCCGGTGCGTTGAATAAATAATGAGGAAAAATTGGACATGTATCGATCGAGTATATGACGAGGCCGCATGATCTTACAAAATTTTGCTGAAAAAGATGGATATTTTGTTCGATACGTTTGACTAAACGTTTTTTTTTTTAGTAATCCCAAAAATTGCGTCAATGCAGCAAAAAATATTTTAGAAAATCTCTTCGGAAGCAAATTTTAGTCGTTCCGCTCGTAAATTTCGCTGACAATTTCGGTAGAAACCAAATATTCTGGTAAAATAACGAAAATTTTTAAATTATCGAAAAATATTTAGTTTGGCGTATTTAATAAAATATCGACGATTTTTAACAAAATTTCATTCTCAGTGCATTCACTGAAAACAAAATTTTGTTGAAAAAGATGAATATTTTGTTCGATACGTTCGACTAAACGTTTTTTTTTTTTTAATAATCCCAAAAATTGCGTCNGGAAAAAGTTACACGTCACACGACAACGCGTCCCGCGTTTCGCGTACGGGCCTCTGCGCTTTTATGCTAATTTTCTTCCCATGCAGTTTTGCCCGCAGGGCTGTTGAAGCCAAAACCTGCTATGCGGTTGTACGCCTCACGCGCATATATATATAAAAAGGGCATTCGTCGTGCCCTCCAACTTTTTCGAGTCAAGAAAGATGCGAAGGAACAATATTTATTTGAAATATGCTTTGTTGCGATCTCGAGATTTCGCACACCCGCATGCACGCGGGATATGAGGAAAAGCTACGCGCCTGGGATCCCCGTATACAAAGCACATAAATATTCAAGTCCCTTTGCTCGGGGCGATTCTCTGTCACGCTTTAGAAACGTCTGCAGTTGGCTATCCAACCAGAGCCTTTTTATCATTGTTTAAACTCGTAACAAAAGCTGAACAAACATCAGGAATGAGGATGCAAGACGTACTACGGGATGAGGAGCAGTGTTTCTCGAATTACGTGCTCGCGTACGTATACGAGTCCAGCGAGGCGATGTGAGCCAGTCAATGGCATTATGTGCAATTTTTAAGGAGGCTGGCTACACACACACAACAATGTTGCCAAGTTAAAAGCATAGCAAGATTATAAATGACACCGAAAACAAAATTTTGTTGAAAAAGATGGAAAATTTGTTCCATACAGACGTTTTTTTTTCAATAATTCCAAAAATTGTGTCAATGCAGCGAGAAAGTCTCTTCGGAAGCGAATTTTAGTCGTTCCGCTCGTAAATTTCGCCGACAATTTCGTTAGAAACCAAAAACACTGTCAAATGTAACGAAAATATTGAAATTATCAAAAAATATTTAGTTTGGCGTTTTCAACAAAATATCGACGATTTTTAACAAAATTTCATTCTCAGTCCATCCGCTGAAAACAAAATTTTGTTGAAAAAGATGGAAATTTTGTTCCATACGTTCGACTGTAGACGTTTTTTTTTCAATAATTCCAAAAATTGTATCAATGCAGTAAGAAATATTTTAGAAAGTCTCTTCGGAAGCGAATTTTAGTCGTTCCGCTCGTAAATTTCGCTGACAATTTCGTTAGAAACCAAAAATACTGTCAGAATAACGAAAATTCTGAAATTATCAAAAAATATTTAGTTTATCGTTTTCAACAAAATATCGACGATTTTTAACGAAATTTCATTCCCAGTGCATCCACTGGAAACGAAATTTAGTTAGAAAACATGAATATTTTGTTCGATACACTCGACGAAACGTTTTTTTTTTCAATAATTCCAAAAATTGTGTCAATGCAGCGAGAAATATTCTATAAAGTCTGTTCGGAAGCGAATTTTAGTCGTTCCACTCGTAAATTTCGCTGACATTTTCGTTGAAAACCAAAAACACTGTCAAAAGTAACGAAAATTTTGAAATTATCAAAAAATATTTAGTTTTTCGTATTCAACAAAATATCGACGATTTTTAACGAAATTTCATTCTCAGTGCATCCGCTGAAAACAAAATTTTGTTGAAAAAGATGGAAATTTTGTTCGATACGTTCGACTAAACGTTTTTTTTTTCGAATAAACCCAAAAATTGTGTGAATGCATCAAGAAATATTTTAGAAAGTCTCTTCGGAAGCAAATTTTAGTCGTTCTGCTCGTAAATTTCGCTGACAATTTCGTTATAAACCAAAAATACTGCCAAAATAACGAAAATTTTGAAATTATCAAAAAATATTTAGCATTCAACAAAATATCGACGATTTTTAAAAAAATTTCTTTCCCAATGTACGCACGTGTATAATTCCAAATCCGTATGTCCGGCCGATTCCAGCCACGCGGAAAATACTCTCGAGTTTAGCGTATGGCATAGTACGTTCTCCAGCAAACGTACGATGGTTTTTTCTTGAACGCGCGCCAGATACTCATTGTCTTACAAGATGAGTACAAAATCCGCGATGATAAAAAGCGGTCCAATCTTGACTCGAGGCGGACGCAGGGCAAGGAGGGCAAAAGCAAGATCCTTAAACGGGCTTGTACGCGACGCAGATCTTGCGCGTATGCTCGACAACGAGACGATCATCGATAGAGAAGCAGCAAAGAAAAGAATAGCGCGCGCGTGTCCTCGCGGATCTCGTTAAACAACAAAACGCGCTCTTTTGTTCCTTTCGCGAGCATCGTCGCATCTGCGACGATGTTACGCGTCGAACGAAAGAGAAATGCACGCGCGCGCGTTGTTTTTCACGTGGCAACAAATTGAAAATGTTTCAATTGCCGCGGGGCAGCTGCAGCGAGAAAAGTTTCGAACGTGTACGTAGTTTTTGGCAACAAAGGGGGAAAAGCCTCGAGATGAAGGCGCGCGGACGAATGAATGAGAAGGAAAAGGAGAAACGGAAATTTGCGGCGCGGCAGCGCCGGCTTTTTCTCTCTCCTCGCGTCCCGTGTGTGTCTCGATGAGCTGGGCGCGGGCATGCACTCGGACGCTCTTGCTCTCTCTCTCTCTTTCTTCGTCTCTCGTTACACTGGTCAATGAACCGCGTCGCGCCTGTATTCTTACCTCGTGCGACAAGCCTCTTCTCCTCCCTTCTTCGAATCCCTCGTCATCGCCGCCTCGTGTCCCCGCACGAGCATATATACATATTGTAACGAATATATATACCTCGGGGATCGATTCGCGATTATGGGGATTAATTCATTTGGAAGATTCAAGCCCGAAGGATAATACAACGCTTCAAAATGTTTTTTTCATCATTTTCTTCCTTTTCATCGTGACTTGCTACTCGATTAAATTAGAAATAGTACACTGGAGACAAGAATTCGTTGAAAAAGATGAATATTTTTTTCGACACGTTCGACTAAACGTTTTTTTTTTATTAATCCCAAAAATTGTGTCAATGCAGCATGAAATATTTTAGAAAGTCTCCCCGGAAGCAAATTTTAGTCGTTCCGCTCGTTATTTTCGCTGACAATTTCGTTGTAAACCAAATATACTGTCAAAATAACGAAAATTTTGAAATTATGAAAAAATATTTAGTTTGGCGTTTTCAACAAAATATCGACGATTTTTAACAAAATTTCGTTCCCGGTGCATCCACTGAAAACAAAATTTTGTTGAAAAAGATGGAAATTTCGTTCAATACGTAAACGTTTTTTTCAATAATTCCAAAAATTGTGTCAATGCAGCAAGAAACATTTAAGAAATTCTCTTCGGAAGCAAATTTTAGTCGTTCCGCTCGTTTATTTCGCTGACAATTTCGTTAAAAACCAAATATACTGTCAAAATAACGAAAATTTTGAAATTATCATGAAATATTTAGTTTGGCGTTTTCAACAAAATATCGACGATTTTTAACAAAATTTCATTCCCGGTGCATCCACTGAAAACAAAATTTTGTTGAAAAAGATGGAAATCTCGTTCAATACGTAAACGTTTTTTTCAATAATTCCAAAAATTGTGTCAATGCAGCAAGAAACATTTTTAAAAATCTCTTCGGAAGCAAATTTTAGTCGTTCCGCTCGTAAATTTCGCTGACAATTTCGTTAAAAACCAAATATACTGTGAAAATTTTGAAATTATCCAAAAATATATTTAGTTTGGTGTATTCAAAAAAATATCGACGATTTTTAACGAAATTTCATTGCCAGCTTCCCCCGTTCTTATCAAGACTCGATTCGACGTCGATTTGCCCGTTTGTTTTTTTCCTTTGCTCAGTGTTTCATAGTCAATGGCTAAATTGAAATTTTTGTAATTTGCAGCATGGGAATTCGGCGCTACACGAGTCCGCCTGGCGAGGATACAGTCGAACGGTCGCAGCGCTTGCAAAAGCCCTGGGAACTCAGAGAGCTCCTCTCCACGCGAGAAACTTGGCAGGATTCGCGCCTCTTCACCTCGCATGTCAGAACGGTCATAATCAAAGCTGTCGGGAACTTTTATTGGCCGGATGCAATCCCGATCTTCAAAATAACGTGAGTATTGCGCTCGTCGCGGACACACATGCACGGATTGTTTTTCGAAGCTCTTGTACTCGAGCGGTCGTTTGATTGGAATTTCTAGTACGGCGACACGCCGCTCCACACGTCGGCTCGATACGGACACGCGGGAGTGACTAGAATTCTGATTTCCGCACTGTGCAGAGTATCCGATCGTAACAAGGTATGACGACGAGCGCATTTATTTTCTCTTTGTACACTGAAAACAAAACTTTGTTGAAAAATATGAAAATTTTGTTCGATCCGTTTGACCAAACGTTTTTTTTTTTTAAATCAAAAATTGTGTCAATGGAGCAAAAAATATTTTAGAAAGTCTCTTCGGAGCAAATTTTAGTCGTTCCACTCGTTAATTTCGTTAGAAACAAAATTAGAAAAACTGTCAGAAGTAACTAAAATTTTGAAATTATCAACAAATATTTTTTTAACCAAATATCGACGATTTTTAACAAAATTTCATTCTCAGTGTATGAAAATTCAAAATTATTTGAATTTCATGAAATTTTGTCTCTTCAGTATTAAATATGAATATGCCATTTTTTATTTTCATTTAATTTGTTAATTTCGCTGACAATTTCGTTAGAAACCAAATATCCTGTCAGAAGTGACGAAAATTTTGAAATTATTCAAAAATATTTAGTTTTCAACAAAATTTCGACGATTTTTAACAAATTTAATTCCCGGTGCATCCACTGAAAACAAAATTTTGTTGAAAAACATGGAAATTTTGTTCGACACGTTCGACTAAACGTTTTTTTTCATTAATCCCAAAAATTGCGTCAATGCAGCAAGAAATATTTTAGAAAATCTCTTTGGAAGCAAATTTTAGTCGTTCCACTCGTTAATTTCGCTGACAATTTCGTTAGAAACAAAATATACTGTCAAAATAAAGAAATTTTTGAAATAATAAAAAAATATTTAGTTTATCGTATTCAACAAAATTTCGACGATTTAAAAAAAAAATTTCATTCTCACTGTATTTGGACACGTTTTTGTGTGAAAATGATTTAAATCTCTCGGTGCGTTGGATGTTGGAACAGAACGGAGACACGGCTCTTCACATAGCGGCGGCTATGGGCCGGAGAAAATTGACGCGAATATTGCTGGAGGCGGGTTGCGAGCGTGGACTGCGGAACAAGCAATCCGAGACGGCGAAGGACATTGCGCGTCGTAAAAATTTGTCGGAAATTCTGGAAATAATAAACAAATCTCGTAGCAAAAGTCGGGCACGTTCAAAGAGTCGGGAAGAATCGCAAGCGGCGGAGGTTGCGGCAAAAGGAGGAGAAAAGTCGGCCGAAGAGGCGGAGCTGCGAGATTCAAAAATCGGCGGCGGAGCTGGGAAAGGTGATAAAAAAAGAGAAAAGACCGGAAGTGGTACGAGCGGTAGTCGGGACGGTGGAAAGAAGGAAAAGAAGAAACACAAGGCTGGAGGAGGCGCGGGGAACAAGGGAGAGCAGCAACGACACAAGGTGCATTTTGAAAAATCATTAATGGGTCGCGAATGGTCGCCCTACGGATGTCATTATTATCCTGATCCGGAAGCCTTTCCGCAACCGCGTTTGGACTCGCTGCCCTCGGATCCTTTGGCACGTGGCGAACAATACTATCTCGATTTGGCCGGAAACATTCGAAAAGGTTTGCTACTATATTTTGTTGAAAAAGATGAATATTTTGTTCGATACGTTCGACTAAACTTTTTTTTTCGAATAAAACCAAAAATTGTGTCAATGCAGCAAGAAATATTTAAGAAAGTTTCTTGGGAAGCAAATTTTTTTCGTTCTACTCGTGAATTTCGCTGACAATTTCGTTAGAAACCAAAAATACTGTCAAAAGTAACGGAAATTTTGAAATTATGGAAAAATATTTAGTTTTCCGTATTCAACAAAATGTCAACGATTTTTAACAAAATTTCGTTCCCAGTGCATCCGCTGAAAAGAAAATTTTGTCGAAAAAGATGGAAATTTTGTTCGATACGTTCGACTGAACGTTTTTTTTTGAGTAATCCCAAAAATTGTGTCATTGCAGCCAGAAATATTTTAGAAAGTCTCTTCGGAAGCAAATTTCGTCGTTCTACGCGCAAATTTCGCTGACAATTTCGTTAGAAACCAAA
Organism: Hyposoter didymator; assembly: GCA_037952995.1. Taxonomy (NCBI): domain Eukaryota; kingdom Metazoa; phylum Arthropoda; class Insecta; order Hymenoptera; family Ichneumonidae; genus Hyposoter; species Hyposoter didymator. Next base: position 1,283,172 of record JBAJMU010000006.1, on the reverse strand, counting down.
TATACTGTCAAAAGTAACGAAAATTTTGTAATCATCAACAAATATTTATTACTCAACATTTTATTTAGTATTTTTTTATTTTAATATTTAAATAATTTAGTATTCAACAAAATATCGAGAAAATGTGCAATTTTTAATTTCATTTAATTTGTTCATTTCGCTGACAGTTTCGTTAGAATCCAAATATACCGTAAAAAGTAAGGAAAATTTTTAAATTAACGACAAATATTTATTACTCAACGATTTATTTAGTATTTTTTTATTTTAATATTCAAATAATTTAGTATTCAACAAAATATCGACGAAATGTGCAATTTTGAATTCCATTTAATTTGTTAATTTCGCTGACAGTTTCGTTAGAATCCAAATATACCGTAAAAAGTAAGGAAAATTTTTAAATTAGCGACAAATACTTAGTTGATCGCATTCAACAAAATATCGACGATTTTTAACAAAGTTTCATTAACGAGAATTCGAAATAATTGCAGGTCCCGTTGGGGTGGGTTACACGTGTTATTGCGCCCCGTTCTTCCGTCACATGGAGGCTAAATTGGAGCGGGACAAAGCGGAGCTGAAAGCTCGTATAGATCAAGCGCACGAGAGGCTCGACTTGAAAGTGGCGAATCTCGAGAGACGAACACGCGGCCAAATATCGGAATTGACGCGTTGCGTCGCCGCCGAGCGCAGCAAATGCGAGGAGCGCCACATCCATTTGCGTCGTTGGATATCGCGCGGTGGACAGGGACGGCATTCCGAGCGACCACCTCGTCGCAACGAGTATCAAGAGGCATCGGCCGGACCGGCTCGAGCCCGCTCGCTCGAGGATCTTCTCGACGATCGACCTCAGGATCGGAGTTTCGAAATTCCCGGCGAAACTTGCGGACATCGTCGTGGCAGCCTCGACGATCTTGATATCCCGGCGATCCCGAGATGCGCCGAATCCGTCAGAGATTTGCCGTGCTCTTCCGCGCGTCCTTCTCCGCCGCCACCGCCTCCTCCTCCGCCTCCCGCTGCTCCGGGTTGTTCCTCGGGCCTCCCCACGAATATTCCTCTCCGCGTTCTCGACGTTATTCCTGCTAGACTGAACGAAACGTTCGACGGTGTCGTTGGTCGGGACAGAAGTTCGCCCTTGGGAGCTGCTGCCTCGCCCACCGTTGGCCTGCTCGGCCAACGAGTCTTCCAACACCATCAGCAACAGGTATAGTCCATAAGCTCGCGTTAAAGAGGCTGGTGGGACCCAACAATGTTGCCGAATTAAGAACATCGGAAAATTCGAAATTATTAGAATTTATTTCAAATATTTATTACTCAACAATTTATTTTCAACTTTTATTTAGTATTTTTTATTTTAATATTTGAAGAATTTAGTTTTTAATAAAATATCAACGATTTTTTACAATATTTCATTCCCAGGGACGAAAATTCGAAATTATTGGAATTTCATGAAAATTCGAAATTATTGGAATTTCATGAAATTTGAGGAATTCTTCAGTATTAAAAATGAATATACGAATTTTTCAAGATTTTTATTAGCTTTGAAGATTTTTATTAACTTTTATTTAGTTTTTTTTTATTTCAATATTTGAAGAATTTAGTATTTAATAAAATATCGACGATTTTTTACAATATTTCATTCCCAGGGACGAAAATTCGAAATTATTGAAATTTCATGAAATTTGAGGAATTCTTCAGTATTAAAAATGAATATACGAATTTTTCAAGATTTTTATTAGCTTTGAAGATTTTTATTAACTTTTATTTAGTTTTTTTTTATTTCAATATTTGAAGAATTTAGTATTTAATAAAATATCGACGATTTTTTACAATATTTCATTCCCAGGGACGAAAATTCGAAATTATTGAAATTTCATGAAATTTGAGGAATTCTTCAGTATTAAAAATGAATATACGAATTTTTCAAGATTTTTATTAGCTTTGAAGATTTTTATTAACTTTTATTTAGTTTTTTTTTATTTCAATATTTGAAGAATTTAGTATTTAATAAAATATCGACGATTTTTTACAATATTTCATTCCCAGGGACGAAAATTCGAAATTATTGAAATTTCATGAAATTTGAGGAATTCTTCAGTATTAAAAATGAATATACGAATTTTTCAAGATTTTTATTAGCTTTGAAGATTTTTATTAACTTTTATTTAGTTTTTTTTTATTTCAATATTTGAAGAATTTAGTATTTAATAAAATATCGACGATTTTTTACAATATTTCATTCCCAGGGACGAAAATTCGAAATTATTGAAATTTCATGAAATTTGAGGAATTCTTCAGTATTAAAAATGAATATACGAATTTTTCAAGATTTTTATTAGCTTTGAAGATTTTTATTAACTTTTATTTAGTTTTTTTTTATTTCAATATTTGAAGAATTTAGTATTTAATAAAATATCGACGATTTTTTACAATATTTCATTCCCAGGGACGAAAATTCGAAATTATTGAAATTTCATGAAATTTGAGGAATTCTTCAGTATTAAAAATGAATATACGAATTTTTCAAGATTTTTATTAGCTTTGAAGATTTTTATTAACTTTTATTTAGTTTTTTTTTATTTCAATATTTGAAGAATTTAGTATTTAATAAAATATCGACGATTTTTTACAATATTTCATTCCCAGGGACGAAAATTCGAAATTATTGAAATTTCATGAAATTTGAGGAATTCTTCAGTATTAAAAATGAATATACGAATTTTTCAAGATTTTTATTAGCTTTGAAGATTTTTATTAACTTTTATTTAGTTTTTTTTTATTNATAGTTCTCGAGTTACCGAACACTAGAGTTTACACGCGTAAGCATAGGAATCACATATATATAGAAATATCTTTAGCACATTGTAAACTCCAATTATTCGAAAACTATGTAGACGAAAAATGAGAAAAAAATAGTGTCATCGTATTCGATGCTAAAGAACGTTGTCACCAAATTTTATAAAATTCTTATCACACGGTCGTACGTAGCCAAACTCCTTAAAAACATGGTCCATTTCGTGTCTGAGCATCACGACCAATTATTGTTTGTGTTTCGCAGATATCCTCGAGTCACGAGATTCTTCCGGTCGGTCGCCAACAACGACGCAACGATGAGGACGATGAGGACGATGACGACGATCGTTCGGCCAAGAGTCGTGATGAAAGTGGGGGAGCTCGCTGGACAACGGCGTCGAATCGTGGGAGCAGCGTCCACGAGATGATAAAGCGATTTCAGCAGGTGCCGGCGGGTGGTCGTACGCGGCGGAACGGTGGTTGGTATCCGGCGCGTTCGGTAAGCAGCGAACCGACCACGAGCCCCGATCACAGCAGCCCGTGCTCGCAAGGCCAAAGAGTGCAACCTCAAGGTATCGCGAGCAACGGTTGGCATCCCGAGGGACAAGGTACCGCGGAATTTTCAATTTTGCGACCTCGCACGTACGTGGAAAAAAGAAAAAAGAAAAAAATGGAAAAATCGTTTTTTGCAGGGAACGAGAGCGAGAGCTCCGAAGGCGAGGACGATCCGCAGCAGCCGCGAATAAAACAAATCAACAAACATCATCCTCGCGTAATCGGCGACAAGACGAACCTCCAACATTACGAATCTATCGAAAAAATGCCTTATCGATCGCGTAGCGGGGTTTACAGTCCCACCTCGCCTCCTCACGATGCTCACAACGATTCGGGATACAGCACGCGAATATACGGATCGAGCAAGGGTGCCTCGCCCTCTTTGTCAGGTTCGAAACATCTATTTTCTACAATTTGTCTCATTCCTCATCAATTTACTCGATCTACTCTTTTCTCCTTCTTGTCGCTTACTTTTCTTTTTATTTCTATTTATACATGATTCTTGTGTGTACTTGCAACTGTAACTATAAATTGGTCTGCGTGCAAAAGGAAGGGAAGGAAATTTTGTTAAAAATCGTCGATATTTTGTTGAATACGG
>JBAJMU010000006.1:1267662-1279133 GCA_037952995.1 Hyposoter didymator | reverse complement strand
GACTAAAATTTGCTTCCGAAGAGACTTTCTAAAATATTTCTTGCTGCATTGACACAATTTTTGGGATTATTCGAAAAAATGTTTATTCGAAGGTATCGAACAAAATTTCCATCTTTTTCAACAACATTTTCTTTTCAATGAATGCACCGGGAATGAAATTTTGTTAAAAATCGTCGATATTTTGTTGAATACGCTAAACTAAATGTTTTTTTTATAATTTCAAAATTTTCGTTACTTTTGACAGTATTTTTGCTTTTTAACGAAATTGTCAGCGAGATTAACGAGTGGAACGACTAAAATTTGCTTCCGAAGAGACTTTCTTAAATATTTCTTGCTGCATTGACACAGTTTTTGGGATTATTCGAAAAAAAAAAACGTTTAGGCGAACGTAACGAACAAAATATTCATCTTTTTCAACAAAATTTCGTTTTCAATGGATGCACTGGGTATGAAATTTTGTTGAAAATCGTCGATATTTTGTTGATCACGATAAACTAAATATTTTTTCATAATCCCGAAATTTTTCCTTATTTTCGCAGTATATTTGGTTTCTAACGAAATTGTCAGCGAAATTAACGAGTGGAAGGACTAAAATTTGCTTCCGAAGAGACTTTCTAAAATATTTCTTGCTGCATTGGCACAATTTTTGGGATTATTCGAAAAAATGTTTATTCGAAGGTATCGAACAAAATTTCCATCTTTTTCAACAACATTTTCTTTTCAATGAATGCACTAGGAATGAAATTTTGTTAAAAATCGTCGATATTTTGTTGAATACGGTAAACTAAATATTTTTTGATAATTTCAAAATTCTCGTTATTTTGGCAGTTTATTTAGTTTCTTACGGAATTGTCAACAAATTTTACGACTAGAACGACAAAAATTTGCTTCCGAAGAGACTTTCTTAAATATTTCTTGCTGCATTGACACAATTTTCGGAATTATTCGAAAAAAAACGTTTAGTCGAACGTATCGAACAAAATATCCATCTTTTTCAACAAAATTTTCTTTTCAGTGCAAGAGCGCTTCAATAAATTATTATTATTATCTAATAAAACAACTTTGTTGCTGTTGTTGTTGGTAATGGCGTGCAGGTCAACTGGACTGCGACGGGATTCTGGCGCCAGTGAGTGGACAACAATTGGCAGCGCTTTTGGACCAGCAGCCGAGAGTCCATCGTGATGTTACGGTTTACGAACACGGCGGCGGCGGCGGCGGCACCGACAACCTCGTCATCAACATTGCAGCCACGGCAGCGAGCCTAGTTTAAAAATCTCTGAATAATTAGAATAATGAATAGGGACGTGCGACGAGTTTGAATGACGACTACGAAATACAGGACGATAGCATGTTTTTTAAAATTATTTATTTCCTGTAAATAATGCATTACGTGTCGGATATACAACTTTTTATTATGTACAGTGTGTGTTGTGTGATTTTTCATGAGGAAATTTCTCATCTGGTCTCGAGGATGCTTCGTCGTTGTTGTTGTTGTTGTTGGTGTTGTCCTCGATCTTCGTGGGAGCAGGGCATAAAGCTCGATATCGAAGAATGATAGAGCGGCACTCCCGAGAGCGTGTTCATATTTGCTTCGTATATTTGAACGACGACGTAATCACCGGGATTTATCGGCTGCGGTTTGTCCGTCTCGCTATTCGCTGGTATCGCAGCGTCCGGGATTACGACCCTTATGTTGCCATCGTTTCGGCCTACGAGCGTCTTGTTTGTTCTGCGACCGTTCTGGGGAAGAAAAAAATATTCTTTGCTATTTTCCGGAGTGGCTTTTACACACTGAGAATTAAGTTTTGGTAAAAATCGTCGATATTTTGTTGAATACGGTAAACTAAATATTTTTCGATAATTTTAAAATTTTCGTTATTTTACCAGAATATTTGGTTTCTAACGAAATTGTCAGCGAAATTTACGAGCGGAACGAATAGAATTTGCTTCGGAAGAGATTTTAAACAATATTTCTTGCGGCATTGACGCAATTTTTGGGATTATTAAAAAAAAAACGTTTAGTCGAACGTATCGAACAAAATATTCATCTTTTTCAACAGAATTTTGTTTTCAGTGAATGCACTGGGAATGAAATTTTGTTAAAAATCGTCGATATTTTATTAAATACGCCAAACTAAATATTTTTCGATAATTTTAAAATTTTCGTTATTTTGCCAGAATATTTGGTTTTTAACGAAATTGTCAGCGAAATTAACGAGAGGAACGAATAGAATTTGCTTCTGAAGAGATTTTCTAAAATATTTCTTGCTGCATTGACGCAATTTTTGGGATTATTAAAAAAAAAAACGTTTAGTTGAGTGTATCGAAGGAAATATTCATCTTTTTCAACAAAATTTTGTTTTCAGTGAATGCACTGAGAATGAAATTTTGTTAAAAATCGTCGATATTTTGTTGAATCCAGTAAACTAAATATTTTTTCATATTTTCGTTATTTTACCACAATATTTGGTTTCTAACGAAATAGTCAGCGAAATAAACGAGTGGAACGACTGAAATTTGCTTCCAATGAGACTTTTTGCTCCATTGACACAATTTTTGGAATTATTCGAAAAAATATATTCATCTTTTTCAACAAAGTTTTGTTTTCAGTGCAAAAATTTCCACGTATTTAAACTTACGCCCTCGACGAGTACAAGCTGCTGGCTGCCAATCAGTTGTCTGTGTAATCTTTCAGCGTGGATTTTGAAGACATTGTTCATCCTTCGGACTCGATCTTTTTTCGTCGCAATAGCAACGTTGTCGTCGAGACGTCGATGGGCCGTTGTTTTCTAGAAATTTATAAACACCCACTCCGAGATTATTAAACGCCGGAGAGCAGGATGCAAAACAAAAACGTTCTATACCTCTCTCATACTATAGGCAAACAAATATGCTTTGTTGTATCCAACTAGTTCCATCAGACTGAGAGTTTCTTGAAATTCTTCTTCAGTTTCGTCGCAGAATCCAGCAATAAAATCGCTCGACAATGAGACTCTGGGAATAATGCTTCGTACATGATCGACGAGTTCGAGATAAGCTTCGCGAGTGTATCCTCGTCGCATGCGTTTGAGGACTTGCGAGCTTCCGCTCTGGGCGGGCAAATGTAATTGTTGGCAAATGTTTGCTCGTTCGGCGATCAGCTGAAGAACTTGGTCCGGAAAATCTTTGGGATGCGGAGAAGTGAATCTAGAGAAATGTCACGTGGGTCATTGGTATATTTGGTACTTTTCGTTGATAGGGCTCGGGGCTGGGGCGAATAATGTTGCCAAGGAGAAAACTGACCTGATTCGTATCTCGGGATTAACGAGGGATACTCTATCGAGAAGTTCGTCAAATCTTACGCCCCCGATTTTGGTTTTGTAAACGGTTTTAAATCCCTTTGCCATAGCGGTCGGTGCTGCCGCTTTGGGCTTGACAAAAAAGTTGGAAACCGAAAGATCGCGATAGCTGTTTACGTTTTGCCCCAAAAGCGTTACTTCTTTGTAACCCTGATCCGACAAGTGTTGAACTTCCCTGAGGATACTCGTGATTGGACGCGATCTTTCTCTTCCGCGAGTAAACGGTACGATGCAGTAGGTGCACATGTTGTCGCAACCTCGCATTATACTCCTGAGAATTCAAATATTTACGTTCGTTCAGGCTCTTTCGCCAAAACGAGCTTTTTTCGATCGCGATGAAAAAGAGAAAAACATACACGAAGGCGGACTTGGAATCCTCGTTGAGTCTCACGGGCGTGATGTCGGCGTAAGTTTCGTCCACCGACAACATGACGTTTATCGCCGTTTCATTTTGATCGGAAAGTGCCAACAGACGAGGAAGATCCTTGTAACTATCGGGACCGGCGATTACGTCCACCGCTTGGTTTCGTTCAAAGATTTTCGATTTCAAACGTTCGGCCATGCATCCTGTGGAACGCGTCGTTAATCAGCGACGAACCCAGAAAGACAAAAGTCGCGGGGTTTGGCAGGATAACGAGAGTGGCTTACCGAGTATTCCAATTTTCATGGCGTGTTTTCTGGAGCCTCGCTTCTTCTTAATCGCTTTCAAATAGTCCAACTTGTTCCAGACTTTCTCTTCGGCGCCGTCCCTGATGGCGCAAGTCACCAACAAAACAATGTCTGCCGTTTCAAGGTCGTAGGATCTTTTGTAACCGTTTCTCTTTAGAATGGACCACACGACGTCCGAATCGTTGACGTTCATTTGGCAGCCATAGATTTCGAAGAACACTGTCGTCGTTGGGAAAGCAGAAAATAGCGCAAACGATTATAACGATTTTTTTACGATATTAAAATTTTATTTTTGATGATAAATCGAACCTGAACGTCCTCCGCTGTCGACATTCTTCAAATAGGGTATTTGGTCGGTATGAGTGTCAAACATTTCCTTGGATTTAGTATTGGCCAAAATGAAATCTGCGAGATCGGGACCCACAGCGATATCCCTTTTTGTCGTCGTCGAAGCGGAATCATCCTCGGCGGTGGTGCGACACGAAACAGAATTGTGAAAACATCGCGATGTTGCGATGTAATTGCCATTTTGTCTCAGCGACGATTGACTTTTTTTGCACCAACTTCTGCTGCTGTTACGAAATAATTTGTGCGACGATCCACCGAGACACGCCGATGCGTAACGTATTCCGTTCATTTTCTTGATTTTTTTGCTTCGCCAGCGACTCGAAATAACAAAATAACCTCGAAAAATTAGTTGAACGCGTTTGGAAGATTCACGATCACGAAAAATATCGCTCCGCAAACGTCCCGGTGACTGCCGCCATCGCTCGGTCGTGCCCACAGGCGGCGCACAGCTGATTCTCGTTTTACAGTTTTTTGCTTTGAGAAAATTACGAAATCAACGAAATCCCGCGATCAAGCAGTAATAATGAGTAATTACAATGAAAAGCGGAGCACGCAAACAACTTGAAACTGCTTCGCGTTATAATTTCAAAGCTGAAACTGAATAATCGAGCGTCGAAATATCACAAGTGTGCGCGCAGGTGGGAAACATAACCTCTAAATACTCGACACGCGCGTTGCAAGTGCACACCGAGCATTATGAAATATTGGTAATAAAAGACAATAATGACGAAAGATTGAAGGAAAATTTGTTTACAGCCTTGGAGGTGAAATGTCAGGAGGAAATTTGAGAAAAATCTTAATTCTGCAAAGTCGTGTATCGAGTATCTCGAGCGGGATTATTGGGCGAACGAGTGGTAAATGGTGCTTTCGAAACTACTCGATTCAGCCGAAATACATGTACAAAATGAACGAGGCTTACTTGAGATACAACAGCGGCGACCCGACCTTCGAATTTACTTTTCGTTACACCAATGCCGACTTGAACGTCGACAGACAGTTTCGCATGGTGAGAAAACCCGTCGAGCCCGTCGCCTCGTTTCTGCGACGCTTGGACAGTAACATAGAGAAAATCTTGTCGAGAAAGAAAAAGAGAAAGGTGAAGAAATGCATGACGCACGAAGAAGAAGAAGAAGACGAAGAGGAGCAGCGGGAAGATCGTGTGCGCAGCGGAAAAATCTCTCTGGAGAGAAACGCGTCGAAAATAGCATTGGAAGAAAGTTGCGAAACCCTCTTGCGCGATACGTCGCAAATAACGCTAAAGATATTTGGGGCGGCGTACAAAATGAGGCTCAACGTTCCGTGGGTCTTGAGCATGTCTTTGCCGACGAGCATTCTCGTGGGTTTCCCTACGTATCCTGCGGAGTTTAAAACGGCGCACACGGACAAAAGCAAATCGGTGTTCACGTGGTACGTGAATCGTTCGCAGGCGACGCAAGCCTCCAGCGTTTACAAATCTTCTTGGGAACAAGTCGGCCAAGGTTTCCTGTACACGCCGACATCCTCGGACATGGAGTGTCGACTGAAACTGAGATGCGAGCCGTTCAACGAGCAACAAGGGGGACCCGTGGTCGAGGCAGAATCGGAAAACCAGGTCGAAGCCGGACCCGGGGACTGCCCGTTCGAGACTCGGCATTCGTTCACACGCAACAAACTCTCGGGCAAGAATTTCCGCGTCGTTTCGTACAACATCTTGGCCGACGTCTACGCCAGCACCGGATACTCCAGAGACGTTCTATTTCCTTATTGTCCGCCCTACGCCCTCGCCATCGACTATCGCAAACAGCTGATCATCAAAGAACTCGTCGGATACAATTCCGACATTATTTGCCTCCAGGAAGTCGACCACAAGGTTTTCGAGAGCGATCTTTTTCCGATATTCTCGCTGCTCGGTTACAACGGAGTTTACAATAGAAAAGGCGACGATCTCAGCGAAGGAGTCGCCGTTTTTTATGACGAGAGGAGGTTCGAAAAAATAACTGCGGACTCGCGAGTCATGGGCCAGAACGTCGAGGCTCCGGGATTCGTCGATGTCTGGAAAAGCATCGCCAACGAACGCGTGAAAGAAAGATTTCTCGGTAGAAATACAACCGTCCAAGCAATCGTTTTACGCTCGAAAGATGAAACCGATGAATATATCGTCGTGGGAAATACTCATCTGTATTTCCAACCCGATGCCGATCACATACGCCTTCTCCAAGGATTTTACGCTCTCTCCTATATCGAGGAAATCGCACGACAAACTCGAGAATCTTTGGACAACGGTTCTAGAGTCAGCCTCATACTCGGCGGCGATTTCAACAGCACTCCCGATTGCGGAATTTATCAACTCATGACCACCGGCCATGTTCCCGACGATCACAAGGATTGGACTTCCAGTCAGTCTTGTTACGCTAATTCCTCTTTATTATATTTTCGTTACTTTTGACTGTATATTCGGTTTCTAACGAAATTTACCAGTGGAACGACTAAAATTCGCTTCCGAAGAGACTTTCTAAAATATTTCTTGCGACACAATTTTTAGGATTATTAAAAAAAAACGATTGGTCGAACGTATTGAACAAAATTTCCAACTTTTTTAACACAATTTTGTTTTCAGTGGATGCACTGGGAACGAAATTTTGTTAAAAATCGTCAATATTTTGTTGAATACGATAAACTAAATATTTTTTGATAATTTCAAAATTTTCGTTATTTTGGCAGTATATTTGGTTTTTGACGAAGTTGTCAGCGAAATTTACGAATCGAACGACTAAAATTTGCTTCCGAAGAGACTTTCTAAAATATTTCTTGCTGCATTGCCACAATTTTTAGGATTATTAAAAAAAAAACGGTTAGTCGAGTGTATCGAACTAAATATTCATCTTTTTCAACAAAATTTTGTTTTCAGTGGATGCATTGGGAACGAAATTTTGTTAAAAATCGTCGATATTTTGTTGAATACGCTAAACTAAATATTTTTAAATACTTTCAACATTTTCGTTACTTCTGACAGAATATTTGGTTTCTAACGAAAATGTCATCGAAATTAACGAGTGGAACGACAAAAATTTGCTTCCGAAAAGACTTTCTAAAACATTTCTTGCCGCAATGACACAATTTTTGTGATAACTAAAGAAAAAAAAACGTCAAGTCTCACGTATGCAACAAAATAATACCAAAATTTTTTGCAATTTCAACAGATGCGGAGCAGACGATCGAGAAGGTATCGATTTCGCACGCGAATTCGTTCGCCAGCGCGTGCGGTGCGCCTCGTTACACAAACTTCACAACCGAATTTGCCGATTGTTTGGATTACATATTTTACCAAACGGAAAACATGCAAGTAACGCAAGTCGTGCCGTTTCCCAGCCCAGAAGAATTGTCGCTGAACCAAGCGATTCCATCGGTCGTATTCCCCAGCGACCACGTCGCACTCTGCGCCGATTTTCAATGGAAGCAGAATAAACAAGTTTGAATAAATATTCCTCCTCGTGAGTGTATTTTATTTTTATTCAATTTATCACGATAAGTTGATTCATTACGTTAATCCTCGTCAAGTTTTACATCGAGATATCAACCAACTGTCTCGTTTATTTCAACTTTTCCTTCAATGCATGCGAAGATAACGCCAATTTTTAGTGAATATCATTATCCGCTACGATCTAACGAGTTAATTTACAAAACTTATATACAACAGGGGAGAGGGTTGGGAAATTATTAATTAGTGACTCGTGTGAAAAAAAAAAACGAAAAANAAAAAAAAAAAAAAAAATTCAGTTTTTTTTTGTAAATCGAATCGAGGAATGGTGAAAATCTTGAAACGGGACAAAAGAATAATACAAAATAATACAATCATTATTTTTGGTACTGTGTGGATTTCGTGTCGCTCGTACGATCGCCTTTTTTCTTTTTTGTTTTTTCACTCTCTCTCGTGTGTGTGTGGATTTCAGGCACGAAAATTCTACGATAATCAGTAAATTACGCAATACGATAGAAAAATATCGAATCTACACGACGATTAACGCGAATTAGTATCGAGACGATGTTGCTGAGTCACTACATACAGGAAAACCCTCGTTCGACTCACTTTTTCCTTTTTTTTCATTATTATTATTTTTTTTTAATTATTATTATTATTTTCGTGTCCCCGCAGACCTCCGCTCTTCCTGGACCGAAACGACCGTTGGTTGAGTAATAACCGAGCCCGAGGCTCTTTTTACCGGGATTAAAAAAAATTATTTTTCAACTTTTTACTTTCCAAAGAGAAAAATGGAAATGGAAAAAAAAAAAAGAATTTTCGGAGTGAATTTTCCTGAATAAAAATCAAGTGAGGAAAAAGAAAATTATTTCGTCCGAACGTTTTTTTAGGGAAATTGGAAACGGTCCTTGTTTACGTTGCCGGAGATACATAAAGTATTTAAATATGTAGTTGTGTGTCGGTTTGTCTCTTCAGAGATTGAAATCACAGTCCGCGTCTGGGTGCGCTCGGTGCGAGGAGCTGCAGAGCCGCCATCGCGTCCGGAAATAGTGAGTGATAATTAACGAGAGGTACGTAAGCGGCTGTTATCACCCGCCCGGCGAACCATCGACCGTGTAACGAATTAACCGCCGCCACCGCCGTTGCGATCGATGGACATTTTACGTAGACGTTGCCCTGAGGCGATGCTTGGTCCACGTAAACGTGCAACACTCCACCGTGTTTGTTACACTCTTCGATCACGTCGTCACGAATCTCCTTCGACCACGTTGGATTCGATTCGCTGCGAGACAAAAAAACAAAAAAATTCCACATTTTATTCTCCGATGCCAAAAAAATGAACAAAACAGATTTAATTAATTAACATAATTAATTTAATGAATTATCCATCTAATTCATTGATTCAATTATTAATAATTATTAGTAATTATTTAATTATTTAATTGTTAATTAATTAAAATAATTAATTGAATAAATTATCAATCCAATTAATAATTAATTAATTTGATTAATAATCAATTAATTTAATTAATAATTAATTAATTCGATTAGTAATTATTTAATTTAATTGATAATTATTTTATTCAATTAGTAATTAATTTATTTAATTAATTATTAATAAATTAATAATTATTAATAAATTAATAATTAATAATTGAAATTTTTTAAATAATTATGAAAANAATTATGAAAAAAAAATCAAATCAAATTATTAATAAATTAATAATTATTTATAAATTAATAATTATTTATAAATTAATAATTATTAATAAATTAATAATTATTAATAAATTAATAATTAATAACTGAAATTTTTTTAATAATTATGAAAAAAAATCAAATCAAATTATTAATAAATTAATAATTAATACAATTAGTAATTATTAGTAAATTAATAATTATTAATAAATTAATAATTAATAATTGAAATTTTTAAAATAATTATGAAAAAAAAATCAAATCAAATGATTAAATAATTATTAATTAATGAATTAATGGAAAATTTTGTTGCTTCGGCGTCGAGCGTGTAGGGAAAAAATTTCAATACACCGGACGACACTGAGGCGTGATTTTATTTTGCATACGTTTCCCCCCGACGAAACGATTTGTTTTTCATATTTTGCCGGGTCTACTTAAGTGTATGCCACTGCGAAGAGCGATTGTGTGTGTGTGTGTGCTTACTTGGAGGGATCGAACATGTTGGAGAGCATGAAGCACTGTGTAGCGATGGGCGGTGCGGCCTGAGGCGGAGGCTGAGGAACCGTCGTCGCAGGCGCCATGTTTAGAGCATTCGCCGCTGCTTGAGGCAATTCTAGGCCCGTGCCTTCAGCCAGTTTGAACATCAGTTGGAGCCGCCCCGTTGCTCCGAGATCGATCCCACTCCGATCAAGCTCATCCGTGTCGAGCAGCGAAGGCCCTTGGATCAGATCCGTTCTTTCCGTCACGTTACCCACTTTCATCGGCCGACCCGCCAATTCGAAACCGTTCAATTGTTCCAATGCCTTTTTCGCGTCGTCCGCGTTACGGAACTAAATACAGGGAAAATTATAGACAAATTATGATTTGACGAATTTTGTTTTTTTTTATTAAAAACTAAATACGAAGAAAATTATAGAAAAATCGTGAAACTCAAGTTCGAAAAATTCGTTTTTTTTTATTAAAAACTAAATACGAGGAAATTACAGAAAAATCGTGATACCGAAGTTCGAAAAATTAGTTTTTCCATTGAGAACTAAATGCGGGGAAAATTATAGAAAAATCGTGATACTGGAGTCCGCAAAATTAGTTTTTCTATTAAAAATTCAATACGAAGAAAATTCTAGAAAACTCGTGATACCGAAGTTCGAAAAATTAGTTTTTCCATTGAGAACTAAATGCGGGGAAAATTATAGAAAAATCGTGATACTAAAGTTCGAAAAATTCATTTTTTTACTAAAAACTAAATCCGCGGAAAATTCTAGAAAAATCGTGATACTAAAGTTCGCAAAATTCGTTTTTCTATTAAAAACTAAATACGAAGAAAATTATAGAAAAATCGTGACACTAAAGTTCGAAAAATTCATTTTTCTATTAAAAACTAAATCCGCGGAAAATTATAGTAACAAAAAAATGATACTAAAGTCCGCAACGTTGAGGTCCAACGATAAATTCGTTTATCTATCAATTTTTCTTCCAATTTAAAAAATTAGAAAAAAAAATAAGAATCGTGAGGTCTGCTCAAGAAAAAACAGAATTTCGTTGAAAAAATGATATTCGTTTTGTGGCCACGGTTGAGATGCGAAGAGAGAGTGTTTTATTCGCCAATGACTTACCGTTAGAAAGCCGTAGCCCTTGCTACGACCCGTTTCCGGATCCATGATCAATTGGATGTTGTCGATTTTTCCAAATGGTTCGAAAATACCGCGCAGCATGTCCTCCGTGATGTTAAAGTGAAGAGAACCAACGTAAAGTCTCATCGGACCCGTTTGACCTTTTGGCATGAGATTCGGCATGGAATTGCCCATTCGATTTTTTTCCGCCTGGGTCGGCTGAACGACGATCGGTATACCCAATAATTTTTGTCCGGACAATCCGAGAGCCTGCGGGAGGATTTAATGCAAAGGCAATTTTAAAAAAACTCATCGATTGCAATTTTTTTTGGTTGAAATTTTTTTTTTTTT
>JBAJMU010000006.1:1241715-1262293 GCA_037952995.1 Hyposoter didymator | reverse complement strand
GTGTGTGTGTGTGTGTGATTAATATGTTTGTAGGGGGATTTACATCGATATGGAAAATGGAAGAGATTTATCGTCCGTGTGAACCTCTGCACGCGGTGCATACGCAAATATATATATATATATAGGCATGGCGCGTAATAATTATTACATAAAATGCAGAAAGGAGCAGAGACGATGAGATTTGGAAGCGAGGAGGAGGAGGATCTCGCTCGTGTGTGCGATGCGAACAAAAATAATAAGCAAAAGTAGCGAGTTTTGTTTTGTGCCGCGGCGGCCATTATTCGTAAATCCACCGACGTATAATTCAGGAGAAAGTAATAAGTCATTGGATACGAAGAAATAACGACGAGTCACTTGATAACCAACGAAAACGAATGAAGTTTTTTTCGCTTACCCCTTTCCTGTAGGGCGCTTCCAGCATCGCCTCGACATCCAAGTCCTCCGCCATTGTGCGACTCGGTGAACTTTCTGAAATGCCACGCATTTAGCACACCAGCACCGATTATTTCGTCAAATTATTCTCAGATTCCTCTTTTTCTTTTACTAATTATCAATATTCTCAATGTCTAGTTTTGTTTTTCGTTCTTTATTTTATAAAATCGGCCGATATCTCGAATTTACGCAAATTTTTATTATCCGCTCTTTTCACACACGCGTGTCATGACTAGCTACGCGCGCGCCTTGTACGCGTGCGATTTTTCTTCACTATTTTCAGTTTTCTCGATATCAAAGCTTCCAATTATTTCGCTTCGGTGCACAATGACGTTATCAACAACAACAAAAAACAGAAAAAACAACGATAACCGAGTTTGAAGAATATATATATAGACAAAAAAATGAATCAACGTATCCAACCGCTGTGTGAGACGAAACGAATGACCAAAAGTAAAATGGACGCCGGATGCTCGTATACACGGCTCCCCGAGGCTCAAAGGTCTCTTGATATGCAACCGCAACTTACCAACCAACGACGGAGCGACGCGGTTACCCCTTCCCTCGTTCCTCCCCCCTCCTCGCCGTTTTTAACGCTGCGGAACGGAAAGTGAGTCAAGTGACGCGCAGCCGCCACCGGACTTCCGGCTGCTGCGCGCGCCACTTTTTCGGCGGGAAATTCAAACGAGTTTTTTTTCATTTTTCATAAATTTCTTTTTATTTGCACAATTATTCGAAACGGAGTAATAAAGCACGGAGGAATAAAAAGATGAGCGTATTTACAGGGTACAATTTCTAGTATTCGCGTTTTTTGGATATTTAACAATCACGAGGAGGTTCGGTGACTAGAAAATTTGAAGCGTCACTTTCGTCGATCCGAATGACGATATAGCGAGGATTTTTATGAAGAAATGGTTAAGGACGGTGGCTACACAACTATGTTGCCATGTTGAAGGAAATTATTTGAATTTTATGAAATTTTGTTTGAGCTTTTTCTTTTGGATCGAATATACAAATTTTTTGCGATTTTTTTTTCTACAGTTTTCGAGTAATTGGACACTATAGTTTACATACACTGGGAATGAAATTTCGTTAAAAATCGTTGATATTTTGTTGAATACGTCAAACTAAATATTTTTTGGTAATTTTAAGTAATTTTGGTTTCTAACGAAATTGTCAGCGAAATTAACGAGTGGATCGACTAAAATTTACTTCTCAAGAGACTTTCTGAAATATTTCTTACTGCATTGACACAATTTTTTGTATTTTTGAAAAAAAAACGTTTAGTTGAGTGTATCGAACAAAATTTCCATCTTTTCCAACAAAATTTTGTTTTTAGTGGATGCACTGAGAATGGAATTTCGTTAAAAATCGTCAATATTTTGTTGAATACGGTAAACTAAATATTTTTTGGTAATTTCAAAATTTTTCGTTATTTTGACAGAATATTTGGTTTCTAACGAAATTGTCAGCGAAATCAACGAGTGGAACGACCAAAATTAGCTCGTTTAGCGTTTAGTCGAACGTATCGAACAAAAATTTCATTTTTTTTCAACAAAATTTTCTTTCCAGTGCAAATATTTATTCTTTGCTATTTTCCGAACTGTCTTTTAGCCACTGAGAATGAAATTTTGTTAAAAATCGTGGATATTTTGTTGAATACGCCAAACTAAATATTTTTTAATAATTTCAAAATTTTCCTTATTTTGACAGTAAATTTAGTTTCTAACGAAATTGTCAGCGAAATTAACGAGTGGAACGACTAAAATTTGCTTCCAAAGAGACTTCCTAAAATATTTCTTACAGCAATGACACTATTTTTGTAATTATTCAAAAATCGATCGTACCGAACAAAATTTCCATCTTTTCCAACAAAATTTTCTTTTCAGTGTCGGAATAAAATATATTTCTTGCATATTGTAAACTCCAATTATTCGACAACCATGTAGACGAGAAATAAGAAAAAAATGGTATCATCGTATTCGATCGTAAAGAATATTATCACCCAATTTTTTAAAATTCTTATCATATGGTCGTATGTAGCCAACCTCCTTAACCGTTGGTGGCGTATATGTACGCATAATATCATTGGCACATGCCCCTCGGCCCGTCTCATTTATTATACACACATATATATATATAATCTCCCGCTTATTCACGAGCTCTTCTCCATCCTTGATATGCTGTATTTTCGATCTCTCAGATTAATCACTACGACCGTGATGTTGTCCAAAGATCCTCTGAAAATTTATTCTCTTATTCCAACAAAAATCGATAAATAATTTAAAAATAGAAAAAAATAATAAAAAAAATTGGATCCACAGCAAAATAGAAAAGCGAGATTTAAAAAAAAAAATCATAAAATTTCAAAATTGTGAAAAAAAAGTGAATTTTTTTTCATTTTTGTGAAAAAAAATGAAAAGTTGTGCAAATAAAATTAAAAAAAATCATAAAATTTCAAAATTGTGAAAAAAAAGTGAATTTTTTTTCATATTTGTGAAAAAAACTGAAAAGTTGTGCAAATAAAATTTAAAAAAAATCATAAAATTTAAAAATTGTGAAAAAAAAGTGAAGTTTTTTTCATTTTTGTGAAAAAAACTGAAAAGTTGTGCAAATAAAATTAAGAATAAATCTTTACCTGTAATAACTCTGAAGCGTGATGCTCTTGGCTCCGAAATATGGTTCGTTGATGCGCTCTTTGATAAAAGCAACAGCCTCTTCGTTGGTAAAAGTGTCCCAGAGTCCGTCCGAAGCGAGAATCAAAAACATGGGATTGTGATCGCGGAGATCGAAGGTCAATATGTCGGGATCGGCGATGACGAGTTTTTTGTCTTTAAGGGGATAATCGCCGAGAGCTCGGGAGGTCGCGAGGATTCCCGCTACTCGCCAAACTCCATTGAAAGTCACGAGACCCCCAGCTTTGTTGATTCTTTGTCTTTCTCGCTGTTGCTGCGGTTTGTGATCGAACGAGAGCGGAATCGCGTTTCCCTTGTTGTCGCACATTACACCTCGGGAATCTCCCACGTTTGCGACTATCAGTTTGTTGTCCTCCAACAGAGCGATCAGTGCTGTTGTCCCTACAAATTTCGCGGCGATTAATAAACGTTTTTCCGACATTTGGGATATGAGGAAACGCTCGGAATGAAATTTTTTTAAAAATCGTCGATATTTTGTTGAATACGGTGAACTGAATATTTTTTCATAATTTCAATATTTTCGTTATTTTGGCAGCTTTTTTTGGCTTCTAACGAAATTGTCTGCGAAATTAACGAGTGGAACGACCAAAATTTGCTTCCGAAGAGACTTTCTAAAATATTTCTTGCTGCATTGACACTATTTTTGGGATTATTGAAAAAAAAACGTTTAGTCGAGTGTATCGAACAAAATCTTCATCTTTTTCAACAAAATTTTGTTTTCAGTGGATGCACTGGGAATGAAATTTTGTTAAAAATCGTCGAAATTTTTTAGAATACGAAAAACTAAATATTTTTTGATAATTTCAATATTTTCGTTATTTTGACAGTAAATTTGGTTTCTAAAGAAATTGTCAGCGAAATTAACGAGTGGAACGACCAAAATTTGCTTCCGAAGAGACTTTCTAAAATATTTCTTGCTGCATTGACACTATTTTTGGGATTATTGAAAAAAAAACGTTTAGTCGAGTGTATCGAACAAAATCTTCATCTTTTTCAACAAAATTTTGTTTTCAGTGGATGCACTGGGAATGAAATTTTGTTAAAAATCGTCGAAATTTTTTAGAATACGAAAAACTAAATATTTTTTGATAATTTCAATATTTTCGTTATTTTGACAGTAAATTTGGTTTCTAAAGAAATTGTCAGCGAAATTAACGAGTGGAACGACCAAAATTTGCTTCCGAAGAGACTTTCTAAAATATTTCTTGCTGCATTGACACTATTTTTGGGATTATTCAAAAAAACGTTTAGGTATCGAACGAAATATTCATCTTTTTCACCTGCAACGTCCATATTTTTTTTCGCCGCCTCAACCAGCAGCCTGTCCACCGCGAGGACCTCGTCCGTCAGCAGCTTTCCATAATTAATTTTTTCACCCTCGATGTACGCGTTTGGGTCAACTTTACGACTGACTTTTTCCTCGATCGTGGGCCTCACCTGCGAAATTTCGTCAGTATCAATAAATATAGTTGACCCCATAGAACCGCTGATTTTTAAAAGAAAAAGAGAAAACCAATTTTTCCACCTCTCGCGTAATGGGACGTGGGAGGCTGTTCAATTTGTTTAAAAGTTCCGGATCGGTAACACCCCCTTGGCTCTTTTTAACATAATCGTCGCTGGTGCTGACGGTTTTGCGAAAAGATTTTTTTCGATCGATCGGAGCTTCCCCAGTTTTCGTTTCTTTCGCATCAACAGGCTCCGCATTTTCCGTCTTCTCCGACGTTACCACGTCGCTCGGAGTTTTTCCAGCGACAATGTCTTTCAGCTGAGCGACTCTCTTGTTGATATTCGGCACGAGAATATCGCGCGCATAATTTGCTGCAAACTGTAAACAACGACAAATTCAACGACGAGAACGAAAGAGATTCAAGTTTTTCGTTTCGTTCGCTCTATCGCTCCGGATCGGCTAAAATTCTGAACGAATTTTCTAACGAGCTACGTTTTGGGCTCCGCTGCTCGCACCACGACGTCTCGCGATTATACGAGCAGCGTCTATATTTATATACATCTATATTCATCCCGCGGGCATATATATATGTCCCAGAAAGATCAGTGTCTGTTGTAGAAGTCTGAGTTTTACGCGTATTGCGCATAGTTACTCCGTATTTATTAATGGAGCATGCAATGAACAGATAATTATAACTTTTTTATGGAAATACAATTCATCGATGTCGCGAGTTACGTCCGACCGTCACCGTTCCGTGCCGCTCAACTGACTGTCGTTCTTCTGTTCCTTTCTTTTTCTTTTTTTTTCAATTTTCTTGCAAAAGAAGTGAGCCAGGCCACTCCGATCATCTCGACATATATATATTTTCAAGTACTTTGGTCCAAAGAACATGTCCGAAAATAGATTGGAACGAGAATATAGTCGCAACTAAAAAGTATAACCTACTTTTTCCAAACTTGATGCAAAAACGGGTCTATGGCGTATATTCTACGTTTTCATTGTTGTTTTTTGTTTGTTAATTCTCTATGGATACGCATTCTTGGTGGAACATAAATTGTAGGAATGGTTAAGGAGGTTGGCTACGTACGACGATGTGATAAGAATTTCATTGAAATTTGGTGATAAGGTTCTTTAGAATCAAATACGATGACACTATTTTTCTCGCATTTTTCGTCCACATAGTTGTCGAATAATTGGAGTTTACGGTATGCTAAAGATTTTCCTATATATGTGTGATTCCTATGCTTGTGCGTGTAGACTCTAGTGTTCGGTAACTCGGAAACTATGTAGAAGAAAAATCTTGAAAAATTTTGTATTTTTAAAGAATATACTGCACAAATTTCATAAAATTTTGATTATTTCGAATTTTCGTACACTGGAAATGAAATTTTTTTAAAAATCGTCGATATTTTGTTGGATACGGTAAACTTAATATTTTTTCATAATTTCAAAATTTTCGTTACTCTTGGAAGTGAATTTGGTTTCTAACGAAAATTGTCAGCGAAATTTACGAGTGGAAGAAGCAAAATTTGCTTCTAAAATATTTATTGCTGGATTGACACAATTTTTGGAATTATTCGAAAAAAAACGTTGAGTCGAACGTATCGAACAAAATATTCATCTTTTTCAACAAAATTTTCTTTTCAGTGGACGCACTGGGAATGAAATTTTGTTAAAAATCGTCGATATTTTGTTGGATACGGAAAAATAAATATTTTCGTTATTTTGGCAGTGTATTTGGTTTCTAACGAAATTGTCTGCGAAATTAACGAGTGGAACGACTAAAATTTGCTTCCGAAGAGACTTTCTAAAATATTTCTTGCTGCATTGACACAATTTTTGGAATTATTCGAAAAAAAAAAGGTTCAGTCGAACGTATCGAACAAAATATTCATCTTTTTCAACAAAATCTCGTTTTCAGTGTACGCTTCACAACATGGCAACCTTATTGTCTGTAGCCAGCCTCCTTAGGGCGATCTATCAGTTACTCGGTCGGTAAAAATCCCCCTACACGTTTTATTCATAGAGACTAAACATTTCAAGAAAAACACAATTAGTTACACGTCGTTCCCATTTCACCACAGAACAAGTTGCAACTTTCATTTTTCTCAAAATATGAAAACCCTCGGAGAAAAACGTGTATCTACTCATTGCTCGTTTCTCTAAATAGACAATTTTGAGTTACAATCAAGACCGCGCGTTCACCTCCGGCGTTTATATCGAAATCTGAAATGTTGAGAGTCACACAAGATTTATTTTCCACATGAAAGAAAAATTCATTTCCAATTATCGCAAAAAGACTTACTTCCCCGCCGTGACCGTCAAAAACGGCAAAGAGAGAAACTCCGGTGCGGTCGATGTCGTCGTTGACGACAAAACGATCTTCCATGTGCGCTCTGTGTCCCTGAACGGCGTACGCCGCGACGTAGCCTTGTTTGAGTTCCCAGCTGATTTTGTCGCCGCCATTCCCAGCGTTATTTGCTAGAAACTGATTTTAGAGTGACAAGCGGAACGAGGGGCTCGTAGTCGCAAAGAATTCTTTACAACGCGCCAAAGATTACCTTGGAACCGGTGCGCCCAAAAGTGTATTGTATTCTGGTCAATAAAGTTCTGCTCCAGACGTCAACCGCTTGGAGATAGAAAAGCATAACGACTAGCAAACCGCCGCAGACCAAAATTTCTGGTTTGAGGGCGTACGATCTCATGACTCGCCAAAAATAACCAAGAGGCGTGTTGACCCCGGCGGTTAGCCCCGTTGGAATACCCACCGCAAACTTTGACACGAGCTTCATGTGCGAAACATAAGTCTGCGAGAAAATTTTTTACGAATTTTGAGGTTAAAAACAAAAGGATCGCGATTTATTTTGTCGAGGCTGGAGGTGGATTTTGTGTGTTTACCTGATACAAAACTTTGTCCTCGAGTTCGTCGTCCATAATACACAGAAACGGCGAGCGAGTTGGATCGACGAGTCAATGGATTTTCGAATTATTTAAAAAAGAAATTTCGAATCTCGCGTGACGCGATTTATTTGAAAATCGGCGAATTTTTAAGAAAAAAGGAGAGTCGGAGAAATTTATCGGGCAATTCTGCGGAAACATCAACACTAGAAAGACGCAGTTACTATTTTACGTGTACGCAGGTGTCGATTCGGCAGCCAACGACCGCGAGACGACGTATTTTCACGTTTGAAAACTCGGTCAGCCGCGGCGGGCGCATTGGAATACGCCAAGTACGCAGAATTTTTGAAGAATTTTTAAAACGCCGCGATTATCGCTGCATATTGAGCTCGCGGAACAATCAAGTTGCAATGGAGGTGGCGGGGACGCGCGACAGTCTCGAAATCGTTGCGATCAGTACATTTTACGATTTTTTGGAATTTACTCTAATCTGCTCAACGACTCGCATCGATGGAACCGCGTGCGACAGTGCGTACTGCGGCCGGCGGTGCTGGATCGACATTCGACGATTCGACTCTCCTCCTCCGCGACTTTTGCTAAAATCCCCTCCATCCACGCTGTCGCTAATTCGCGCAGGCGCTCAAGCGAATCGAGTATTTTTATTTTTTCAAAAATCAATTGTATAGCGAACGAATGATGAGTTTTTTTTTTCGACATCCTATTCGCTCTATTCTCCATTATTGCAAATAATTAAGTTCGAAAGGATGCCGCAGGGGTGTCAAAGAGTTTTGTTTACGCTGCGAATTCGAGGAATTTCCAAATTACGATTTGCAGCCTTTTTTTTTATTTACATTTAAAATTGTGTAATTTGGACAACTTTTCTAGAAAGTGAAGAAAAAGTACAGACTTGAAGACAGTATTTTACAAAATTTGCAGAAATTAGAGCGGTCGGACGATTTTTCAAAAAACTCCATTGCGCAAATTAGAGCGTCGACGCGGCTTTTTTTGAAAATTTCAAAATGGCGTAGAGTTCGCATTTTTCTAGCAATTCCAACAAAATTCTCAGAAGTTTAGAGCGTCGAACGATTTTTTGGAAAATTTTAAAATACCGTAGAATTCGTATTTTTTCAGCAATTGCAACAAAATTCTCAGAGAATGAAAAGCTCGTCTAGATTAACAGAAAAATGGGGAAAGAAAAAGTCGATCGTCACATAGTTTCCTTTAGGAAGCAAAACAACAAAAAAAGAAAAATGTTGAGTCTGCGAACGAATTCGAACGTAGCAGAAGTCTGAGTATGGTTTGCCGCCGCCGGGCAGGCCGCAAGATGGCCGCGAAATAAATTTTTGCGACAGACCGTGGCGACTGGCGGTGCGAGGGGCGTCGGAGGTCAGGGTGTAGTTGCCGCCGCGAGCGCGAGGTCGTCGAGCAATCGTGCCATGTTTACAAGAGTATTTTATCGCAAAAGATGATAATAATAGAGCGTGTCATTAGTGATTGCAGTTAAAATGAGCGAAAGAAAGTTTAGCCGTGCGCTGGGAAAGCCCGGTATGGCTGCCCAACTCCGGGAAACGGTGTCACAGGTCGTACGCGAAAGTACGGTACAGGTATAGGTCCCCGCGCCAAATCTATCGGGCACACATTCTCCAAAATCTATTTTCAAAAATTCGCGACGCTTTTAAATGACAAATTTCGAAATTTGTCATTTTTCATCGCGTCTCGCGCGATCTTTATAACCAATTTTTCGCTTTCCCTGTTCATAGAACAAACCGTTTCTCGTCGAGCCTCTGGATTTCGAAAAATTCGTTTCGAAAAACAAAACCATTTTGCAAAATGATCCACAACGCGAACTCCTGCTGTATCCTCAGGATGACATCTCCGTGAGTCTGATTTTCCTAATACACGATTTTGAGGTTTGGATCGTTGGAATCCAACGAAACTTTGTTTTTTTTTCGGTAGAGTTTCGTAATTATTTTTGATTTTTGGTACGGACGGTAAAACGAGATTCTCGCCCCAGCTAAAAACTCAATCGACACGAAAAATTGCCATGGTTTTCGAAATTCAATAAACAATTTACTCGTCATTTATTTTCGATGCTTTTGACGCAGCGAGTCGTTTCGCCGAGGAGACACAGGACCACCGTGCCTGTGGTTGAGAATATTTTGGCGGCTTCCGACGGAGGCGAGACACTGCTCACCAAGGAGTGTCTGAAAACTTATTCCTCCGGCTGGAATCTGGTGCGCTACAAATATTCCATGTATGGAGGAACGTACGCGGATCTACCCAAGTATGAGGATTTTTCTTGGCAGTGTGAAAAGAAAATTTTGTTGAAAAAGATGAATATTTCGTTCGATACACTCGACTAAACGTTTTTTTTTTTCAAAAATTGTGTCAATGCAGCAAGAAATATTTTAGAAAATCTCTTTGGAAGCAAATTTTAGTCGTTCCACTCGTGAATTTCGCTGACAATTTCGTTAGAAACCAAAAATACTGACAAAATAACGAAAATTTTGAAATTATAAAAAAATATTTAGTTTATCGTATTCAACAAAATATCGACGTTTTTTAACAAATTTCCATTCCCAGTGCATCCACTAGAAACAAAATTTTGTTGAAAAAGATGAATATTTTGTTCGATACACTCGACTAAACGTTTTTTTTTCAATAAACCCAAAAATTGTGGCAATGCGGCCAGAAATATTTTAGAATTTCGCTTTGGAAGCAAATTTTAGTCGTTCCACTCGTAAATTTCGCTGACAATTTCGTTAGAAACCAAATATGCTGCCAAAATAATGAAAATTTAGAAATTATCAAAAATTATTCAGTTTAGCGTATTCAATAAAATATCGAGGATTTTTAATAAAATTTCATTCCCAGTGCATCCACTAGAAACAAAATTTTGTTGAAAAAGATGAATATTTCGTTCGATACGTTCGACTAAACATTTTTTTCGAATTATCCCCAAAATTGTGTCAATGCAGCAAGAAATATTTTAAAAAGTCTCTTCGGAAACAAATTTTGTCGTTCCACTCGTAAATTTCGCTGACAATTTCGTTAGAAACCAAATATACTGCCAAAGTAACGAAAATTTTGAAATTATAAAAAAATATTTAGTTTATCGTATTCAATAAAATATCGACGATTTTTAATAAAATTTCATTCCCAGTGCATCCACTAAAAACAAAATTTTGTTGAAAAAGATGAATATTTTGTTCGATACACTCGACTAAACGTTTTTTTTTTAATAAACCCAAAAATTGTGGCAATGCAGCCAGAAATATTTTAGAATTTCGCTTTGGAAGCAAATTTTAGTCGCTCCACTCGTGAATTTCGCCGACAATTTCGTTAGAAACCAAAAATACTGACAAAATAACGAAAATTTTGAAATTATAAAAAAATATTCAGTTTCCCGTATTCACCAAAATATCGACGATTTTTAAAAAAATTCATTCTCCCAACGTAGCCACAACCAAATTAGTATTGACGATATTGTGAGGAAATGTTTTAATGAATTAATCGACGTATCTCCCGATGATGCGCAGGTTAGCCAGAGCGGACGCGTTGAAAGAAGAGATATACGAGATAGACACGGAGGTGGATCAGGTGGACGAGGATTTGACAAAAAACGACGGAATAACAAAGGAGGGTTATTTGTTAAAAGGGCCGGAAGTGGGTAGCGCCGATCGTATGTTTGTCAATATAGGTTCGAAGTCGTTTAAGCGAAGATTTTGTAAGCTGAGACAAGAGGTGGACGGGACGTATATCCTGGAGCTGTTCAAGGACGATAAGAAGGGGGAAGCGAAATTGACGATAGTGATGGATTTTTGTAGCGAAGTTGTGAGGAATCCAAAACGCGGGAGATTCTGTTTCGAGCTGCGAATGAGCGGGACACACAAATCGTATTCTCTCGCCGCAGACAACGAGGCCGATATGCAAGATTGGCTCTTGAAATTGTCGTCGGTCGTGCAACATTATAAACAGCAAGAAGAAAAACGAGCGGCGTCGCTGGAAAGAGCCTGCAACACTCCGCCACCTTCTCCTCAACCGCTTCCCGTCTACGGGACTCTCAAGGGTCTCGAGCAAAGTATGAACCCTCAGCTGATCAAATATTCGCGAGAAACAGAGACGAGCATTTTGTTGGCTCGCCGAGAAAACCGGAAACGATTGTTCACGCTGTATCATTATTCGTCGCACGGGAGAACGCCCCTCGGAACTCCGCTTGGCAATCCAAACGAAAGCAACGTCGTCGATCCTTACAAGGAACAATTTGGTCAGCGAGTTTTCGTCAAATGCGAAGCTTTGAAATTTCGCCTCCAGGCACCGATCGACGAGAAGGAATTGCTCTGCCAAGTCGAGCCTTATCACACGAGCCTCGCGCTCTTCGACGCGCGAAACGCGCGAAAGCTGTCGGAGAATTTTCATTTCGACATCAATCACGAGTCCGTTGGCGATCTCGTCAACGAATTGAGCCCGTCGGGCGTTACCACCGACGACGCCAACGATCCTTTGCCCGACGACCTCAAGGACATTCCACCCAATTGGCTGAAAAATCCTCGACAAGCCATCTTCAGCATCAGCAATCCACATCCCGATATTTATCTCGTTGTACGCATCGAGAAAATTCTTCAAGGAAGCATCTATCAAACTTCCGAACCTTATCTACGCGCCACCAAAGATCCACGCTTGGGACTCAAAGTTCACAAACAAGTCAGAGCCTCTTGTCAAAGGTGATGTGCTATCAGATTTGCTGTTTGTAACTTTCTTTCAATCAACACACTGATTACTACATTTTGATGAAACAGATGAATATTTTGTTCGATACTTGAACGTTTTTTTGAATAATCCCAAAAATTGTGGCAATGCAGCAAGAAATATTTTAAAAAGTCTCTTCGGAAGCAAATTTTAGTCGTTCCAATCGTTAATTTCGCTGACAATTCCGTTGAAAACCAAATATACTGCCAAAGTAACGAAAATTTTGAAAATATCTAAAAATATTTAGTTTATCGTATTCAACAAAATATTGACGATTTTTAACAAAATTTTATTCCCAGTGCATTCGCTGAAAAGAAAATTTTGTTGAAAAAGATGGATATTTTGTTCGATACGTTCGACTCAACGTTTTTTTCGAATAATCCCAAAAATTGTGTCAATGCAGCGAGAAGTATTCTAGAAAGTCTCTTCGGAAGCAAATTTTAGTCATTCCGCTCGTTAATTTCGTTGACAATTTCGTTAGTAACCAAATTTACTGCCAAAATAACGAAAATTTTGAAATTATCAAAAAATATTTAGTTTATCGTATTTTTAGCAAAATTTCATTCTCTGTGCATCCATTGAAAACGAAATTTTGTTGAAAAAGATGAATGTTTTGTTCGATACGTTTGACTAAACGTTTTTTTTTAATAATCCCAAAAATTGAGGCAATGCAGCAAGAAATATTTTAAAAAGTCTCTTGGGAAGTAAATTTTAGTCGTTCCACTCGTTAATTTCGCTGACAGTTTCGTTAGAAGCCAAAAAAACTGTCAAAAGTAACGTAAATATTGAAATCATCAAAAAATATTTAGTTTTTGTCGTATTCAACAAAATATCGACGATTTTTAACAAAATTTTATTCCCAGTGCATTCGCTAGAAACAAAATTTTGTTGAAAATGATGAATATTTTGTTCGATACGTTCGACTGAACGTTTTTTTGAATAATCCCAAAAATTGTGGCAATGCAGCAAGAAATATTTTAAAAAGTCTCTTGGGAAGTAAATTTTAGTCGTTCCACTCGTAAATTTCGCTGAAAATTCCGTTAAAACCAAATTAACTGCCAAAATACCGAAAATTTTGAAATGATCAAAAAATATTTACTTTTCAACAAAATATCTCCGATTTTTAACAAAATTTCATTCCCAGGCCCTAATATTCTTCAATTTTCCCTTAGATTGGGTAATTATAGAATGCCTTTTGCTTGGGCAGCGAGGCCACTTTTCCGACTGTACAGTAACGAGCTCGACGTATCTTCAGACTTCCCCGCAATATACAGACAAGAAGGAAACCGAATTCGTGACGACGAAATCCTCAAATTACTCTCCGAGTACAGAAAGTGAGCAGCTCAATTTAAAAAAAAAATCCCGCATCTCCATGATTCTCAGCAAAAATAACACGTCGCGTTTTGCCTTTTCGCAGACCCGAGAAATTGAGCAAATTGACCGTAATCCCCGGATGGTTAAAATTGCACATCGAGCCGTTGACCGACATTCCGGAGAGTGAGTTTTCCGAGTTTCCATTAATTTTCCACAAAAAAATCATTTTTCCTCGGAAACTGAAAATTTTCGCAGATTGTTTGACAACGGCGTTGGTTCCGTTGAAACCATTTCCACTGCCGCCGACGGCGAGGCCTACCATCGAAATAGCGGAATTTGAAAGCTCCTCAGAAAAGGATGTCCATCCATACACGAGTTATCTCAACCATTTGTACGTTTATCCGCAAACGTTGCTTTTCGATACCCAGAAAATCTTCAGTAGAGCTCGAAATATCGCGTGCATCGTGGAGCTTCGTGACGACGACAGCCAAGACGCTAAACCGTTGCGGGTAAAAAGAAAACTCGCCGAAAAACTCCCCCAATTTTCCAAATATTTCAATAACGCGTTTTCTTCATTTTCTTAAAAAGTGCATTTACGGAAAACCGGGCTCGCAATTGCTCTGCCTGAGAGCAAATTGCGCGGTGCTTCATCACAACGCCGTGCCCTCGTGGTACGAGGAAATCAAAATGAGGTTACCCACCAAACTCCATGCCAAACATCACCTTTTGTTCTCTTTTTATCACATCAGCTGCGACATGAATAAGAAGAAGGAAAATGGAGTTGAAAATTGTGTGGGCTATGCTTGGGCAGTTCTTTTGCACAAAGGACGGTGAGCAACGACTCTGGGACGATTTTTCTTGCGCTATTAACCCCTTGAGCGGCAGAACCAATTCGCCTCATAGTGCCCAAAATGCGGGAAAAAAAAGTATTCAGATTGTTACGAAATTCAGTACTCGGAGGTTTTTGGGGTCGCTGATTACGAATCCGCTCTCAAAATTTTGAAATTCAAAATGGCGGATCCAATATGGCGGCCGAACATAAAAAATTCATTTGAATCGGATAAAAATTGGTACTCGGGGGTTTTCGGGGTCGCTGATTACGAATCTGCCCTCAAAAATTATAATTCGAAAAGAATATCTCATATGCCGACCAAAATTGTACAAATTCATTTGAAAAAGATGTAACTGTTCTTGAAATCCATCAATTTTACATTATCAATTCATATGTGTCATAGAGAATTTTCTATTATCAATTTATATACTCCGTAATCAGCGACCCCGGAGATTACTAAATTTCGACCGATTCAAATGGATTTTCGGATTCTTGACCACCATATTGGATCCGCCATTTTGAATTTCGAAATTTCGAGGGCGGATTCGTAATCAGCGACCCCAAAAACCCCCGAGTATCAAATTTGGTGACAATTGATTGACTCAATCACGAGATAATCGATGTGCGCCATATGGCGTCATTGCCGCTTTGGGCCCAGAAAAAATGTGCGCCATATGGCGTCATTGCCGCTCAAGGGGTTAATTGCGAGAAGCAATTTTTTCAGCCGTGATTCCATTTTTCAGGTTGAACGTCGACATGGAAGCGAATGTCCAGACGCTCCCCGTAGCGACTCATTTGCCGGCTGGATATCTCGCGATTCAGCCCCTTGGACTCGGCAAAGGAGTAAGAAATGAAAAATCACGTTGAAAAATGAAAATCTTTTTTTTTTAATGCGTTTTTTTTCTTTCGCGGCGTTTAGAACGCCGGGCCCGACATAACGTGGATCGACGGACAACGTCAAATATTTACGGTCTCGTTTCAATTGATTTCGACGGTATTTACTCGGGATTCGCATTTGCACAATTTTTTCGTCCATGCCGAAAGAATTTTGGACACGAAACCTTCGGCGGTTCCTTCGGATTTGGAAACTTGTAAGATTCTCAAAGCCGCTCACGCGATACAATTGGTCACAGCCATTACATTCCTGCCGACAATTCTCAATCAATTGTTTACACTGTTGACGTGCAACACGAGCGAAGAAGTTGGCCTTTACATTATCCGCGTTCTCATTCATATTATCAATCTCGTGCATCAAGCCGGTCGCAAAGAAATTCTCCAGGCTTACGTCCAGGTAAAAATATCATTTATTACTTGACTGAAAAGAAAATTTTGTTGAAAAAGATGGATATTTCGTTCGAAACGTTCGACTAAACGTTTTTTTTCCTAATAATCCCAAAAATTGTGTCAACGCAGCGAAAAATATTTTAGAAAGTCTCTTCGGAAGCGAATTTTGCTCGTTCCACTCGTAAATTTCGCTGACAATTTTCGTTAAAAACCAAATAACTGCCAAAATAACGAAAATTTTGAAATTATCAAAAAATATTCAGTTTATCGTATTCAACAAAATATTGAGGATTTTTAACAAAATTTCATTCCCAGCGCATCCACTAAAAACAAAATTTTTGTTGAAAAAGATGAATATTTCGTTCGAAACGTTCGACCAAACGTTTTTTTTCCTAATAATCCCAAAAATTGTGTCAACGCAGCGAAAAATATTTTAGAAAGTCTCTTCGGAAGCAAATTTTGCTCGTTCCACTCGTTAATTTCGTTAAAAAACAAATATACTGTCAAAATAACGAAAATTTTGAAATTATAAAAAAATATTTAGTTTTTCGGATTCAACAAAATATCGACGATTTTTAACAAAATTTCATTCCCAGTGCATCCACTGAAAACAAAATTTTGTTGAAAAAGATGGAAATTTTGTTCGATACACTCGACTAAACGTTTTTCTTTTCGAATAATCCCAAAAATTGAGGCAATACAGCGAAAAATATTTTAGAAAGTCTCTTCGGAATCAAATTTCAGTCGTTCCACTCGTAAATTTCGCTGCCAATTCCGTTAAAAACCAAATATGCTGCCAAAATAACGAAAATTTTCAAATTATCAAAAAATATTAAGTTTACCGTATTCAACAAAATATCGACGATTTTTAACAAAATTTTCATTCCCATTGTTCGTACTGCGCCTCTAGTAACGCCGCAATAAACAATCACTTTTTTACAGTTTGTTTTCGTACCTCCGATAATGAGAAATCATGGAGCGACCGTTCACGAACAATTGGCTAAATATTTGCCCTCGTTGCTCCAACCGAGCAACACGGATTTTTTGGTCGTCAACAAATTTATGCATCATTCCAGTTTCTTCTTTGACATTATGGTCAAGAGCATGGCTCAGCACATGCTCACCACCGGAAGAATCAAAGTTAGTTCCATCGCCACCTCGTAGTCGACATATTCGTTGCAGATTTATTATTAATTCATCTATTTATCGATTAAACAATAAATTTTTAATTAATTATTAATTATTTTCATTAATTAACATTATTTTCGATCAATTAATCAATTTTTTAATCAATCAATATAATTTTTAATTAATTAATTAATTTTTAATCAATTAATTATTTTTTTAATTAATTAATATAATTTTCTAATTAATTAGTTTTTAATTGAAATTTAAATAATTTCAATATATTTGAATAAAATGAATTTTTTAATTTGTGTTTTTTTTTTTCGCAGATGCATCGCAACGAACGATTTTCGCAACAGTATCACAGCGAAATAAAAAATCTACTGGAGGTGATAACTCCGTTTCTCATGAACAAATACAAAGAGATGCCGGTCGAGACGCACGAATTGAATAAAAGTTTGGCACAATTTTTAAAGGTGGGTCTTGGAAATTTCAAAATTTATTGTTTTTTTAATTATTTCATTTTTCACGTGTCGTTTTTTTTTCTCCTTTTTTCAGAAATGTTTGTCCTTCATGGATCGTGGGTTTGTTTTTCGTCTTATCAAGAGTTACATGGACAATTATTCGCCCGGTGATCCGAGAACTTTGCAAGACTTTAAATTCACATTCCTCCAGATAATATGCTCCCACGAACATTACATATCCTTCAATTTGCCGATGATGCAGACACGCCCAACCAGCAAAGGTAACAGCGCATTTCCTACATTTTTTTTCGTTAAAAAGTCGTTTTTTTTTTTGCATTCTATTTGAGACTCGCCGAAAAATGATACTAATTTTGTGTCTTTGCCTCGAAGATACCGAGCAAGAGACAGAATGTGGTGATGGTACGTTTTTATTGCACGATAATGAATATACTTTTTACCTTGTCGCGACGAATGGTCCCGAACACTGAAAACGAAATTTTGTTGAAAAAGATGAATATTTTGTTCGATACAATCGACTAAACGTTTTTTTTTATAATCACAAAAATTGCGGCAAGAAATATTTTAGAAAGTCTCTTCGGAAGCAAAATTTAGTTGGTCCACTCGTTAATTTCGCTGACAATTTCGATAGAAACCAAATATTCTGCCAAATTAACGAAAATTTTGACATTATCAAAAAATATTTAGTTTTTCGTATTCAACAAAATATCGACGGTTTTTAACAAAATTTCATTCGCAGTGCATCCACTGAAAACGAAATTTTGTTGAAAAAAATGAATATTTTGTTCGATACGTTCGACTAAACGTTTTTTTTTCAATAATCTCAAAAATTGTGGCAATGCAGCAAGAAATATTTTATAAAGTCTCTTCGGGAGCAAATTTTTGTCGCTCCAATCGTTAATTTCGCTGACAATTTCGTTAGAAACCAAATTTACTGTCAAAAGTAACGAAAATATTGAAATTATCAAAAAATATTTAGTTTATCGTATTCAACAAAATTTCGACGATTTTTAACAAAATTTTATTCTCAGTGCATCCCCTGAAAACAAAATTTTGTTGAAAAAGATGGAAATTTTGTTCGATACACTCGACTAAACGTTTTTTTTCCTCAATAATCCCAAAAATTGTGGCAATGCAGCAAGAAATATTTTAGAAAGTCTCTTCGGAAGTAAATTTTCGTCGTTCCACTCGTTAATTTTGTTGACAATTTCGTTAGAAGCCAAATATTCAGTCAAAGTAACGAAAATATTGAAATTATCAAAAAATATTTAGTTTTCCGTATTCAACAAAATATCGACTATTTTTAACAAAATTTCATTCCCAGTGAATACACCTGCTGTCACCCTTTTTGTTCACAACAGTTTGCGTGCCGATAGGGTTCCGTATCCGAGAATGCCACTTTTTCTAGCACTTTGATGGTTCATCACTCTCTCTCTCTCTGTTTTTTTCTCTTCTTGTTTATTCCTTTTTCATAATACTAGAGCACAAAAGGTGTGAGAAGAAAAATATATAAAAAAGACCACAAGAACACAAGGGTCTTAATTTTCAGATTACATAAGCGAGTACTGCTTGTCTCAAGATTTCTGCAAGCACCACTTTCTAGTCGGTCTCCTTCTCCAAGAAGTCAAAACGTCCCTCAACGAAGTTGTACAAATACGGAAAGTTGCGATCGTCACGTTACGAGACTTGCTCGCCAAACACGAACTCGATGACAGATACCAGAATAAGGTTCGTCGAGATTCGTATTCATCAAAATTTTCTTTCGTCGCAGATCAAGTTTAAAAATTGACATTTTCGCGACGATAATTCAGGGACAACTCGGTCGAATAGCCTCGATTTACATCCCCTGGTTGGGTATCGTTTTGGAAAATCTCCACCGCCTTCAGTCCGTCCACGAAGTCATTGAGAGAGTTGTCGAGTTGGAAAGAAATCATGACGCTCGAATATCGAGCAGTAATTCTTTCGTCGGTAACAAAGATTCGGGAATTTCGACGAGCGCGAGCGACACACCGAAATCGATTCACAGGTGCGTAAAAATGCGAATAACGAGGCGAAAAAAATGAAAAATCGTCAATTTTGCGAAATGCATTCAACATTGTTTATTTTCAGGTTGACGCTGCATCTCGATTCACAGTCTCCGTTGCGGGGATCGTTGCAATTGCGAGATTCGACGTATTTCGCGGCGATAGCTGGACAAGGAATGGCAAACGGTTATTCCTGCGCGAGCATCGAGTCAAACGCCTCGACAATGTCGAGCACTTCCCACTCACACATTTCGCAAGAGACTACGATCATTCGGGGCGGGGAATCTTTGGAAAATGGTTGTTCCGAACGCAACAAAGGACATTCGAGGTCTCTGAGCGTTACGCAAACTTCTCCGAGATGCGACAAGCTTCAATCTTCCGAAATGAAAGACTTGCTCGTTTGTTTTCTATTCGTTATCAAGTACCTTGGCGATCATCAGATTATTGCTTGGTGGCAACAATGCTCGGACTCGGAAATTCTAAGCTTTTTCACGGTCATAGAGTAAGTGTGGATTTCTCGTCGCGTTGGCACACGGAGAATGAAATTTTGTTGAAAATCGTCGATATTTTGTTGAATACTTAATATTCTTTGATAATTTCAAAATTTTCGTTATTTTGGCAGCATATTTGGTTTTTAACGAAATTGTCAACGAAATTTACAAGTGGAACGACCAAAATTTGCTTCCGAAGAGACTTTATAAAATATTTATTGCTGCATTCACACAATTTTTGGGATTATTCGGAAAAAAAACGTTTAGTCGAACGTATCGAACAAAATTTCCATCTTTTTCAACAAAATTTTGTTTTCAGTGGATTCACTGGGAATGGAATTTTGTTAAAAATCGTCGATATTTTGTTGAATATGGAAAACTAAATGTTTTCCGATAATTTCAAAATTTTCGTTACTTTGACTGAACATTTCGTTTCTAACGAAATTGTCAGCGAAATTAACGAGTGGAACGACCAAAATTTGCTTCCGAAGAGATTTTCTAAAATATTTCTCGCTGCATTGCCACAATTTTTGGGATTATTCGAAAAAAAAAGTTTAAGCGAGTATATCGAACAAAATTTCCGTCTTTTTCAACAAAATTTTGTTTCCAGTGGATGCAGTGGGAATGAAATTTTGTTAAAAATCGTCGATATTTTGTTGAATCCGAAAAACTAAATATTTTTTTATAATTTCAAAATTTTCGTTATTTTGGCAGTATATTTGGTTTTTAACTAAATTGTCAACGAAATTAACGAGTGGAACGACCAAAATTTGCTTCCGAAGAGATTTTCTAAAATATTTCTCA
>JBAJMU010000006.1:1219205-1235480 GCA_037952995.1 Hyposoter didymator | reverse complement strand
CCAGTGCATCCACTAGAAACAAAATTTTGTTGAAAAAGATGGAAATTTTGTTGGATACGTTCGACTAAACGTTTTTTTTTAATAATCCCAAAAATTGTGTCATCGCAACAAGAAATATTCTAGAAAGTCTCTTCGGACGCAAATTTTAGTCGTTCCACTCGTTAATTTCGCCGACAATTTCGTTAAAAACCAAATATGCTGCCAAAATAACGAAAAATTTGAAATTATCAATAAATATTTAGTTTATCGTATTCAACAAAATATTGACGATTTTTAACAAAATTTCATTTCCAGTGCATCCACTAGAAACAAAATTTTGTTGAAAAAGATGGAAATTTTGTTGGATACGTTCGACTAAACGTTTTTTTTTAATAATCCCAAAAATTGTGTCATCGCAACAAGAAATATTCTAGAAAGTCTCTTCGGACGCAAATTTTTTCCAATCGTAAATTTTGCTGACAATTCCGTTAGAAACCAAATATACTGCGAAAATAACGAGAAAATTTTGAAATTAAGAAAAAATATTTGGTTTACCGTATTCAACAACATATCGACGATTTTTAACAAAATTTCATTTCCAGTGCGTGCTAATTGACTCGAATCGCTTCGTACGTTTAATTCTCGTTTTTTCTTATGATTCCGAGCCCGTTAAGGTGAAGGAGCAGTCGCTACCTCGCGGCGTTAGTGCGAGAGAGATATTTGGCTCCGCTGACGGAGCCTTTTTCTCATTAGTCAAACGACACCGGAGAATTTTCATTCAGAAAATTCGAGCTGACTGCTCCGTCACCAAGAATCAAAATAATTGGCATCGTCATCTATCGTTTGTACAAAATGTGTAATTTAATTGATAAGTAAAACGAATGTATAGTTTTCCGGGGTATAAAAGTGCTGAGGAAGAAAAAAAAACCGTAGGTCGATCGAGAAGCACTCTTTTGTACATATCGCGGTGTGTGAACCGGGTAATTATTATTTTTCTTCTCGTTCAATATATAATTCATGACAGTCGTTAAATTTCGTTGTGAAACGACAAAAAAAAAAAGAAGAAGAAACGAAAGATCAACGAGCAACCGATTCGTTAAATTTCCGTATTTTTAACATAAAAACACACAAGAAAGAAGAGACTGAAAGCATTAGAACGAAGAATAATCGCACGCCATTAACTCATTCACGTCCAGTCATTTTTTTAACGAAACTTTGTACCGAGACTCCTCCGAAGCACCGAGCTCATCACGACTCGCATGTCCTCTGTATATGTCATAATTATTCACACATAGTTATACGACAAGTATTATATTTATTAATCGACTCTGTCAAAGAATAGCCACCCAATAAAGAAAAGATCAATAATCATATTCCATATTTCATCAAACAGTTGCTCCATACTTCCCGAGCACCCAAACAAAATTTCAAATCGATCGGGTGGCGGGAAGGGGTCGCCAGCGTTAATTAAACATTGGAAAATAATAATAGTAATAGTAATGGAGTTTTTCCCATGCATATCCTTCTCGGGTTTTTACATGTTCGAGTTTTTTTTTTTTTTGCTGCGAATAATGACGATTCGGAGATGTTAAAAAAAATCGGAGATGAAAGCGGAAACGATTGTATACCGTTTCACAATCTGTGCAAAAGAACGTATTCGAATCGTTCCAAAGCAGCCGGTCACGAGCCGGGTCCTCAGGTCATCGCACGAGCGATTTACAAAAAAGCATTCGATGAATTATGCATATACATCGAGGACGAAATAATAAAACGTCAAAAAAGCCATTTTTTTTCCTCGCTGTGTACGATGTTCAGAGAAATCTTATGTCGAGTAACTGATGACGCTGATGGCGACCGTGGTGGAACATTCGACGAGCAACACTTGGAAGTCGCGTTAAAAAAAAAATATTCCCACCAAATCGTCATCGTCACAATGCGCAAAAAAAAAGTTTTCATCCCTGCAGACGGTGCTGATATCGACGATGAAATGTTCTCTTCGTTAGAAGAACAAGACATAATTCAAAGAGCAGCATTGATTTTGAGAAATGATATTTTGCACATGGAAGACATTATAAGAGGCGAATGTGTCATACCGAACTCGATTCGTCAATTCTATCTCACTCTGTTGGCCGGTGCGACTGGTCGGCGTCGGGAAAGCGTAAACAATGCGAGTAAAGTCGATTCATTCTCTCAGGATATCGTTTACGCAGTTTCACAAGAAAACATAAAAACGTCGAAACATATGACTCTCCGATTGACTCTAAAAAGTCTAACGAGCAGCAGAAAGGTCATCGACATCGTAAACAAGTACGGACATTGCTGCAGCTGTAACGTTGTCGAAAAGCTGAAAACGGAAATGACGAATGCGGCTACAGAAACTTCGCAGGTCTGTCCAGCAGGAACGAAGCTGCTTCCACATCTCGGCACAGCCTTCGATAATCTCGATCGATTTGTGGAAACAACCAACGGCAAAGACACGCTGGACGATGCTGTTGGAATTATATTTTAATTCGAGGAGTCGACTGCCCAGGAATTGCAAGATCCATGCGCCACTTTGTTAACAGATGGGCGACCAGCAACATCTACATCACAGGATGACCGAGTTATTCAACACGCCGGACCAGAAATTTCCGAACAGGATAGACGTCCGAAGAGGCGAAAGTATCTCTGAAGATCTGCCGTCGTATACGAAAAAGCCTCGAATGACCGACTAAACGAAACAAATATTGGAAACATAAAAATACGTTGTTTTTATCAATTGTTTGTTCGATTTTTAAAACCAGAAAAATTTTCGCACTCGTTTTGTTTATGAACGCTAAAAAATGATAGTTTTTTTGTCTTGACGAAATATTCGATGAGAATCTTGAGATTTGCCCAAGAAAAAAGGGAATTTCGTTGCATTGCAGGGTTGCAAACTTCAACTCCGTCCAACAAGGGTATGCATGTAAAACTCCACCACTGCTACATATTCCATCGAGGCATAAATGGTTTTTCATAAAAGTAACCGACAGCGATGGGTTCGCGGTCGGTGCGTGGCTCCGGCGATCACCGANCTTACGCGCATGATATTGCGATTGGAGAATCGCTCTTACGATTTTTCCTTCTTCATCAATTCGTTTCTTTTTGTTTTATACATTTTTTTGTTGTTTCTGCTTAGCCTACATTCGAGTATCCTATTTAATGATTAACTGACATCCATTCAACTTGGTAATAACGTAGACGATGTGCGCGTACCGTACAATGTAAGAGCTTCATCTTGAGATTCGTCCGTTTGAATCCTCGGAACGTCAACCTTTATCGTGCATACACAATCATATCGATTATTATGGTTTGTGCGCAGTGGGCTCGTTCCCTTTTCGTACTACAACACGGTATATTGTCTTGGACGCTTTTTGCTCTCTCAGGAGCCTTTTTCTTGGCCGGCCGTTGTATCTGGATGGATATTGCGTTTATGGCTAATTTTTCATTTTTTTTTTTCATCCTTTCTTCAAGTCTGTGGCTCGCACGTCCATCGCGCGTCTGGCCGCGTTTTCTCTTTCAATTGCAATTTTTTTCTCAGCTCAATATTTACAGCAATTATTTTTCAATATTCCCAAGACACTTTCCAATGGGAAAACGAACGTACAAACAATTACAATGATGAGCTCAAGGTGAGATTTCGAAGAAAACAAATAAAATAATATCGCGTGTGTCGTTTTTCGCAATTCTTTGAAAGAATTTGCGCGATCGTAATAAACGAATTTTTCGTATTATGAGAATAAGCGGTACGTGTGTCTTTGATGCGACGACTACGCGTGTCAGAGTTTTTTTTTTTTTTTTTTTTTTTTCGATAAATAAAAATGCAATCTTGGTTTTTCACGATCCAGAGCTGAATCGCATCCTTATCAATTAGGTCAACACTGGAATTATTATCACCGAAAAATATTTAACACGATTAAACGCCGAGGGCAGTAAAAGATTAGAGTTGTAAATATCAACAGTTGGTTTCTGCTGTTTTTCACGTCCGAGTTTCCGATCGTCCTTAAATTTTCACATTTTTCTAATTAGTCTATAATAATTAAACAAGCAAATTATCATTACGAATGAGAGTTCGTAATATTGAATAAAAACGAAGCGAGTGTATCGTTGATTCTCGTAAAGGAATGACTAGAATTGTTGCTGCAGCAGTCTCAATTGCACGGAGAGATTTTTAGATAAAAAAATTACTATGCTACCACTGTTCCTTCGTACCATATCGTCCCTCTGACAAATTTTAACAAAGACAGTCATTTTTCAATCATACTCTATTGGAAATCGCGGAAATTTTGACATTTTTGTCAAATTTTGACATTTTTTGTTAAATATTGACATTTTTTGTCAAATTTTAACATTTTTTCGCAAATTTCGAAATTTTTTATCGAATTTTGAAATTTTTTGTCAAATTTTGACATTTTTTGAAAATTTTTGCCATTTTTTGTCAAATTTTGACATTTTTTGTGAAATATTGACATTTTTTGTGAAATTCTGACATTTTTTGTCAAATTTTGACATTTTTGGATAATTTTGACGGTTTCTGTCAAATTTTGACATTTTTGGATAATTTTGACGATTTTTGTCAAATTTTGACATTTTTGGATAATTTTGACGATTTCTGTCAAATTTTGACATTTTTGGATAATTTTGACGATTTTTGTCAAATTTTGACATTTTTTGTCGAATTTAGACATTTTGTGTCAAATTTTGATATTTTTTAAACAATTTCAGATGAAAAATTACTATGTATTTGGTAAAATATCTCAGAGAGACGATGTGGTAGCTGGAAACTATGTTGGCCTAATAATTTTCGATATAAATTTATCTCCGTGTGTAGAAAAATCAAGAAATACGTAATTTTTTGGTAATCGTCTCGGATTTGGACGAAAGGTTTAAAATAATGAGGGAGAATGCTGTCATAATTGTCGTTCTTGATGCTGTTCCGGTAACAAGGAGCCAGCACGGCCGCTGGGATTGTGATGGCCGGTGGAATGAACCAAGGCGTTGCCAGCATCGTTTTCGTCCTGTTCGGCCAACAGAGGAACAAACTGTTGTCCGTAGTAGCCGTTTTCGGTCTCCGAGGGTCTTCTGCTCTGTCCTGGGAAAAGCGAGAGGGGAATAGTGCCCGATGGAGTGGTCGGTGCGGAACGCGAGAGCCAACGCTTCGTCTTGTTGCGAGAACTCGGCAGTCCAAGGGGCATGTACATTTTTCCGCGAGCTCTTCTGGCCCGCGAGGTCGCCATGTCGCTCGGAGCACCGACCGGACTCGCCGGTCTCTGTCGAACGTGTGCCATATTTTTCGCTCGATTATCTTGATTGTTGTTGCGACTGTGAGCAGTCGAGGATGGAAAATTTGGCTCACTTGGCACTTGCGGAAGCTGTTGGATTTTGTCGAGCAACTCTCGTAACTGCGCCGACGTCCCGGAATAAAAAAAGAAACATTTGATGGAAATGGCGTCGAGTGGAAAAAGGAAAATGGGAAAAACGTGATTTTTACCTCGATCGTGGGACTCGTGGCTCTGGGCGGTGAAGACGGCGATTGAGCAGCTAGACTCGATATGTCGGAGGTTGTTCTATTATTTCCTAGCGAGACGATCGATCCGCCGTCGATGAGATCGCCCCTCTCGCATCCACCCATTGTCGAAAGTCCATCGAGACTATTGTTGCACGAATAGGGCGGAGGTATGATGGTGTTTGCTTCGTTGACGACGTTGCACATGAAACTCGAGCTCAGCGAATCGAGGGTGCTCGCGTGAGAGAGTGTCCGAAAGTAACGCATAACGAAGCCGGACGTTCCTTTGCCGATTCCTTCGTCGTATCCAATCACCAGAGGATACAGATCCGGTTTTGCCGTCACCTGCGCAACGACTCGAGTTATTTTATCAATTTCCAGTAGCGATAAAATTGGGAGAATACGAAAAAAGGGGGGGAGGACCTCGTTGTAAGGCGGCGGCAGGGCCTGGACGAAGGAGCTACATCGGCTGTAATGAGGCGGCGGATAAAAAGATACGGAGGAGGTCCTGTCGGAGGTGCTACCGTCTTCGGAAGCCTCGTCTCTCCTGTGGAGCCGGTGGCACAGCCAACAGCCGCATAGCGTAGCGACGGCCAAGCCGCTCAAAATTGCAGCTCTGAAATAACAAAATCAACATTTTCATTGTCCCGCAATAACAAAAACGCGCTCTGGACAAGTTTTTTCTTCTATTGGAATGTCGCTACTAACAATAAATACCAATACGTAGAAATCAGGAATGCAAACATCTCGAAGAAAGTGGGCGCAGTCGGCGGGGAATAGACGTAACAACAGCCAAGCGTGCAGCACTCCTTTGGCGGAGAGCAACTGCGTGGAGATAGATATTCGATCGTAATTGATTAATCAGAATAATGAGATAATTATTTGTATGTTTTTTGCAACTTACACATGCCCTCCATTGCAGAACTTGGCAGAGACCTTGAAACGAAAAGAAGAGAAAAGGCTCATATTAATAAAAAGACGAAACGAAAGTAAAAGATGGCGACGAAAGTGAAAAAAAGGATGAATTGGGGTTAATTTGAGGGTAGAAAATTGCAAGAGGATCGCGGAGACGAGAATATCGCACAGGGCGCGCGAGCGCACACCGCGCTGCTCGAGAAATGAGAATTGAACAAATTTAAATAATGATTTTTGGGTCGCGCGCGCGGCTGTACCTTTTTATCGTGATGAGAATCTCGATTGGACGCAAGTGAAATAAAAACAACAACAAAAGTGCACTAGAGTACGGCGAGATTCCGATCGTGACGAGGAGCAGGCGAGAAGGAGGGAGAGGACGCGACGAGGGTAGCTCCGCGATGTGTTATTGATCGCGCGCGGCTTCCAACGCGAACGAAACGAACGCGCGAGATTTTTTCGGTACACTTGCACTTGTCAATTTCGTTTCTGACTCTCAAACAATTCTTGTCGATTATTTAGTCGGAAAAAATATTAGCTCGCGCGTATTTAATTATTTGCTTACACGGCCTGCGAGAAAAATAGTCGGGACGGCGGACGACACTATTAGTTGCAAACTGCTGCTGCTGCTCCGATAGACCTGCACCATATTCTACGAGGAACACGTTACGCGATTTCGCGCTGTAATATTATACACACTACACGCTAATCCTCCCTCCTCCGCGCCCTTCAAACTTTACACTCTGCTGCGCACACACACATATACATATTTGTGTGTTTGTTTGTTTTTTTTTTCTTCGTGGATCGTACAACCATCTAAACTGCACGGTCTGCTCCCCAGCAGCTCGTCGCGGGAGTTGGGGGTTGGGGCGCAGACGAGCAGCAGGATCCAAAAGATTCTGCGCGTGTCCGGGAGGACGCAAGAGAGAGAGAGGGGTGGAAAATGCATGTGTGCGTGGCGGAGGATTCATCAATCATCGCGACACGCCGAACAATCAATCGTGGGCTTTAGATTCCTAAGACAAAAATGCTGCAAGCGCTCTTTATTCATTTGCGAAGCACTGCGGGATCGAACTTTTGATTTTTAGCGGGAGTTTCGATGACGATCGAGTCAGCTGATTGGTTGAGGATGACGAGCGAGTGACCAATCGTGTGCCTCGTAGCAATTGCGTCTGTATTCAAATTTTCTCACCGGCATTCATGATTTTTTATCGAAATGGAAGTTTCGCGACGCGGACATGGAGAATTTTGAAAAATTACGAGAAAATGCGGAAATTTTTGGTCGTTATTTGCGATTTGTCGAGGCTGCTGATTACGGGCGAACGCCGTGGCCGTGATGTGTCACGC
The DNA here is from genome assembly GCA_037952995.1 of Hyposoter didymator. NCBI lineage: Eukaryota > Metazoa > Arthropoda > Insecta > Hymenoptera > Ichneumonidae > Hyposoter > Hyposoter didymator. The sequence goes on along the minus strand of JBAJMU010000006.1, from coordinate 1,227,718 downwards.
GCACCGCGCGCACACCTCATGACTCGTAGACAACAGCTGATTTTCCTCGGTCCATCGTCCATCGTCGTGGCGGTGGTTGCGTTTCTTGTTTCTCGCGTTTCGAGCTCCGGCAACAATACTTGATTATTTTTGACATTATCGTCGCCGCGGCTATGAGTGGATGAGACACGCGCGCGCGCCTTGTCTTTCGGCCTTTTCGTGGCTCAACGAGATTCGTCAGTTGAACGTTCGAAAAGTTGGACGCGCGTTTCGCTTTGGAACGTCTCGCGCTAGCAAGCCGCTGCTGAATAATAATCCGATAAGAAAAAATCGAGTCGGTTTTGTGCATCGGCAGTCGCGCACGAAAAAGCGCGTCTTATCGCGTGACGATTCAACAAATTTCGAGGTTCGTCGTAAGGTGCGACGTGCACGCGCGAGCACAAAAGCTGACGAAATATAAAACGACGGTGTGCAGCAGTTAATGAGCGAGTGATAAGCGCGAGACGGTAGTAATTTGGTTAGGCCGCTCAGCAAGTTTTTTTCTTCCAAATTTGCAATTTCGTATCGTTGGACAAGCGACACACAGTGCGCCAGTTTTTCCTCGTGATTCGCCCAGCCCATAACCACGCACCGAGCGGAATATCATGTCGAAGCGAGTGCGGTTCACTCGCAATGTTTCTCCTTCTCGTTCGCTGGATAAATCGAGTGTGAAAAATTAGAATTGCGGCGGGAAAAGCGGCTCGATTTATCAAAAATTGATTTAGTTCGATTATGCTGGGTGTCGGTGTCACAAACGCTTCGTACCGGCAGCAACATGTTGACGATAATATTCCGCATTATTCTCGCGATCGTTCACTACGTTTACACAAATTTCGAAAAAGTCAAGTCCCGGTTAAAATACGCGAGACTCTCGTGCGCTAAAATTTACTGTCGTTTACGTTTCGGCTCGAAATGCGAGGCATGCAAAGACAACTCGGAGGCTCTGAGGTTGAAAAAAACTGTTGAAAATGTTGATAAGTTGCCCGTTCATTTGTGCATTCTGCTCGGACCCGGCGACCAAGAAAGAATCGAATTTTCTCATCTCGCGAGAATCCTCAGGTGGTCCATCATCGCCGGTATTCCGTACGTCAGTTTCTACGATCAGGACGGTGAGTTTTTCATTATTCATTGCCGCCTGTTTCCGCGATTTTCTCTCTTTTCGCTAACTCGCGTGTTTCACAGGATTTCTGAAACGCAACGAACAGCGCTTCAGAGACGAATGCGAAAAATCCAGTTCTACGCAGAGCGAGGAATGCACGCGGCGAGAAAGAAAAATAAATTGGAGCAAATCCAGCGAAAATGGTTGCAACGGTAAGAATTCTTGGTCCTCGCAATATTTCATCGGCCGCGGCCGCTCGTCCGGACGAATAATACGATTTTCTCTCTTTCGGCTAATTCGCCCGTTCGGCAGGATTTTTGAGACGCGACGATTGCGAAAAATCCAGTTGTACGCAGAGCGAGGAATGCACGCGGCGAGAAAGAAAAATAAATTGGAGCAAACCCAGCGAAAATGGTTGCAACGGTAAGAATTCTTGGTCCTCGTGATATTTCATTGGCTGCGGCTACTCGTCCGGATATTCCGGCCACTAAAAACACGTCCGCACGAATATTATTAATCCGACTATCCGAACGACTAGCCGCTGCGTATTTAAGGTAAATACTGTGCTGCATACTAGTCAAATGAGTGCTAAATTTTCAAAATGCTTTTAGACCAAGTTTAATGTAACAATTAAATGTATTGTTAGTGGATTTGTATTACAGCATGTCTTAGTAACACGGAAAAATATTAAAAACGATAGTTTTGCAAAACCATTAACTGATAAATCCAAATTTCCATGGTGACACATTTTCACTAGGTTTTTTCAAAGAATTATCTTCATTTTTCAACCGATTTTTATGCACCACGGCTCATTTTGTTCCTCAACTGACCCTCTACGAATCCACCACGTAGATTTTTTTTAAGCTCAACCGTTTCACTATTCCAGCTTATTGTTTATTAAGCGAAAAAACTTTTTCATAACTAATTTCTGAACGAATGAATTTTAAAAAAATCTACGCGGTGGATTCGTAGATGATCAGTTGAGGAACAAAATGAGCCGTGGTGCATAAAAATCGGTTGAAAAATGAAGATAATTCTTTGAAAAAACCTAGTGAAAATGTGTCACCATGGAAATTTGGATTTATCAGTTAATGGTTTTGCAAAACTATCGTTTTTAATATTTTTCCATGTTACTAAGACATGCTGTAATACAAATCCACTAACAATACATTTAATTGTTACATTAAACTTGGTCTAAAAGCATTTTGAAAATTTAGCACTCATTTGACTAGTATGCAGCACAGTATTTACCTTAACTTGAAAATAATGGCTGGAAAGCGTTTAATGTGGTTTTTGTAACTATGGATTTAATTTCAAGGGATGAAATGTAAGACGAGAGTACAAATATTTTCGTACCAAGATGGAAAAGGTGAAACGGTAAAGTTGGCGCAGGTCTTATCGAGAGCAGTGTCTCACGGACTATTGAAAATGGAAGAAATAAATATTGAGCTGTTGAACGACAAGTTGCGTTTGAAAGAGACGCCGGACCCGGATCTCGCGCTGGTTTGCGCTCCTGCCCTTTGTACTTTTGGTTTTTTGCCATGGCACATAAAAACGACGGAATTCCAGTGAGTCCATGGCCAGAAAATGGCGCACGAGGATATTTTTCCATTTTGTCATTTAATTGAAATCTTTTTCGTTTTTTTTTTGCAGTAATTTTACGAGTCATCGAGAAGTAACGATAACGGATTTCTCGCTGTTGTTGGAAAAGTACGGTCGTTGCGAACAGCGATACGGCAAGTGAGCCGCGTCCGTCGAGCGACGATTATTGCCAATTTTTCACGATCCCGAACGTGCAGACGCGGCAAACGCGTCTCCCCGTAGTTCGCACTTTTTCCAAAATGTGGAAAAAATGATTTTTTCCTTTTTTTTTTTTGTAACAATTGAGAAGAACGATGGAGCGACGGTTCGAGCGATTCGACTGCCGAACTATTCCAGTATGAGTTTTCAAAAGTATTTGGAATAAAATAAACTTTTGGTAGGAATAACGAAAGACGTGGATCGAGTGTGTAAAAATATTTTCCAATTGAATGGATCGTGTGGACGCGGTGTTGGCGGATGTAAAATAATATTCCATGGGCGAGTGGCGATGTTGGCTGCTCTCCCTGAGCGACGATGATTAATTATTTAAATTCGTAATAAAAACAAGTCATGCAACCAGCAAAAAGTAGTGACAATTTTTATTGAAACATTGACATGGTTCGTCGTTGGTGTGGAGGCGCGAAAATTTTGATGAAAAAGATGAATGTTTTGTTCGATACGTTCGACTAAACGTGTTTTTTCGAATAATCCCAAAAATGGTGTCAATGCAGCGACAAATATTTTAGAAAGTATCTTCGGAAGCAAATTTCAGTCGGTCCACTCGTTAATTTCGTTAGAAACCAAATATACTGTCGAAATAACGAAAATTTGGAAATTATCAAAAAATATTCAGTTTATCGTATTCAACGAAATATCGACGATTTTTAACAAAATTTTATTCTCAGCGCATCCACTGAAAACGAAATTTTGTTGAAAAAGATGAATATTTTGTTCGATACACTCGACTGAACGTTTTTTTTTCAATAATCCCAAAAATTGTGGCAATGCAGCGAGAAGTATTTTAGAAAGTCTCTTCGGAAGCAAATTTTAGTCGTTCCGCTCGTTAATTTCGTTGACAACTTCGTTAGAAACCAAATTTACTGCCAAAATAACGAAAATTTTGAAATTATCAAAAAATATTTAGTTTATCGTATTTTTAGCAAAATTTCATTCTCAGTGCATCCATTGAAAACGAAATTTTGTTGAAAAAGATGAATATTTTGTTCGATACACTCGACTAAACGTTATTTTTTTTCAATAATCCCAAAAATTGTGGCAATGCAGCGAGAAATATTTTAGAAAGTATCTTCGGAAGCAAATTTTAGTCGGTCCACTCGTTAATTTCGTTGACAATTTCGTTATAAACCAAATTTACTGTCAAAATAACGAAAATTTGGAAATTATAAAAAAATATTGAGTTTATCGTATTCAACAAAATATCGACGATTTTTAACAAAATTTAATTCTCAGTTTGGCTTTCCCTTTCGCTAGCCTTTTAATCTTTTTCTCAGCAATTGCTACGGTCGCCTAATCCTTTTCCTTAGCGGGCAGGCAGCATGGGGATGGAAAAAAAGTGGAAATAATGGAGGATGATGGAGTAAAAATTGATACTGGAACGTTTATTACATAGTTATAATGACTATATATACAAATTAATGATAATTGGTGTGAATGAATGTTCGAATGTTGATTAATTCGTCGGGCGTTTTAATTCCTTTTCGAAAAATATCTATTGCAGTGGCTCATCATTAGCGATTACGGCGGAAGTCATGACGATTTATATTTTCAACGTTTTTAATAAATAACAACGAGAGCTTCGATCTTGAAAATATTTCCCTTTGAAACGTTTTCATAAAGAATTTAGCAGCGTTATTATTCGCCAGAGATACGTCATGATGTGATAATAATAACAATAATGAGGGTAATAATAATCAAGTAATATAATGAGAAGCCTCTGTTGCTGCTAAGCCCATCGCGCTTCTTCGAAACGATGATCCTCACCAGTTTCTCATATCTCAAGTCCCAACCGAAGAGTTCTGCTGAAACAAAATACCATTCCTAGGCCTCGTTCGCATTTTCGCTCCCGAAACCCCCTCCCTCCGGCCGCAAAACAAGGAAATTGATAAAATTCACGAAATCTACGAAAATATGAAGATTCATGCAGGATAAATATTTTTTTTAAATTCTTTTCATCATCATTCCGGCGCGAGACTTTGATCAAGTTTTTCCGGAGGGAAAAAAAAGACTAGAAATTTGATATTTTATGCGAGAGCGCTCCCTCCTCCGCCGGCATCCCCTTTTCATCGCGTAATCCGAGAATTTCATTTCATCACACACGCGAATCTACGCAGAGTGTGTTGGGATACCGAGAGTTTGGACGTGTGTGTGTTTGGGGGAAAAAAATGTGACGAAAATTGGGAATGTGGCGATAAAATTGAAGGGTTTGTTTTTAATAAAATGAACGACAATGATACAACCTTTGTGTGGATGCGACGCGTTCAGTCCCTGTATCGATGCGAGGACGACTTCTTACCATCGGATCCTCGGTGGCGGCTCGAGTGTCTAGATTTCGATCTCGAGCGGTGGCTTCTTCTGTTATTACGATCTCGCGATCTCGCTCGATTGGTGTGACTGTTTTTGTTGTTACTCGAGCTCGTTCTCGTCGAGTAAGATCGTGATCTCGGTCGTTCGCGGGTTCTGGAACGCGTGCGACTGCGTTTTCTCGAGTCTCTCGTTCGAGAAGAGACGCTGCGTCGTCCGTTGGATCGCGTGCGACTGCGTCTGCGGCATCTGGATCGTGTGCGTGACGATCTGACGGCTTTTCCGCGGGATCTTGAGCGCGAAGACCATTTTCTACCGACGGACGAACCGGATTTCGAACGGGCTCCCCGGCTCGGCGATCTCGTTCGTTTTCTCCGGCGCTCTCGAGACGAGACTCGTCTGGCAGCGCCTCGACTCTTTTTCAACGATCGATAACTGCTCGATGACCTTGAACGGTGCCTTTTGCCTCGGGAAGATCGAGACCTGGAGGATCGATCTCTCTCGCGTTCGGAAGACCGCGAGCGAGATTTTTTGCCCCGCGATTTGCTTCTCCTGTCGGAGGATTTCCTTCGCGATTCTCGTCCTGCGACTTTATCATTTCGCGACAAACGATTCTTTTCCTTGGGGCTTCGTCCCGACGACGAGGACGACGAGGACGACGACGAGGACGACGACGTCACCGACGAATCGTCCTTCTTCCCACACTTGTCCTCTTTCCCCTCCTCCACCTTTTCCACCTCCTCCTCCTCCTCCCGCTCCTTCTCCTCCTCTCGCTCCCCACGAAAAACTTTGGCCTCGCTCTTCACTTTTTTTTCATCCTCATTCTCGCTGCTCGTATCGTCGCCCGCTCCCGATGTATTCGACGATGCCGAACTTGTTCTTAATTCCTTCGATCCCAGCAGCTCGTTTCGACTCGAACGTTGTCGTTGCCGAGCTGACGATATTTGGGACGCACATCCCGTTGTACTCGAATGACTTTCCGACGATGCTTCCCTTTCATTATTTACCGTTTCTTTCTCATCAACTAAACGTACGACGTCACAGTGTTATCCGCCACAATTCAACCAACAGATTAAATGCTTTTCGTAAAGCCTTGGCGCATTCATTCTTTTCTTTTTTTCGTTTTTTTTTTTCATTTTTTGTTTCTTTTCGCTAAATCTTAGAATTTCTTGAAACATACCTGTTAATCGGCAGCTATCATTACCGATATGATTCTCGTAATGTTGCTTGTTACTGTGATATTGCTGCTGCTGCTGTTGGCCACTGTCCTCGAACTCGTTCTCCTCTTCCTGTGCCAAGCGCGCTTCAATTTCCTCCTCCGTTTTTTTGAACGCTTGTTGTCTCCTCTTCAACGTTTCCTGCATTTTTTTTTCACATTTAATAAGCCGCTAAATCCACGAGCCAAAGGAGAAAATCAAGTTTTTTCAAACCTTGAGCTCCTCGTCACTGTCTTCGTCCTGCGCTTCCTCCAAATCCTCAGTTTCCTCCTCGGACTCGCTGTTGCTATCGCCATAGATGCCCAGACCTATAGGACACCGAGAGAATCCATTATTTTGGGCGCGAAAACAGCCATTCAGATAATCAATCGTACCGAGATTTTTCTTTTCTTCCGTTTGTCGGAAAATGAATGATTGGAGGATGACAGTGAGGGATGGTTTAGAATTGAAAAGTTTCTAAGGAATCAATGAGAAATCCATGTTTCTTTGCTCCGTGGGGCATTATTTCGATTTGCCCCACTGGGAATGAAATTTTGTTAAAAATCGTCGATATTTTGTTGAATACCGTAAACTAAATATTTTTTTATCATTTCAAAATTTTCGTTATTTTTGACAGTATATTTCGTTCCTAACGATATTGTCAATATTTGCTTCCGAAGACTTTCTGAAATATTTCTTGCTGCATTGTCACAATTTTTGGGATTATTCAAAAAAAAAAAACGTTTAGTCGAACGTATCGAACAAAATTTCCATCTTTTTCAACAAAATTTTGTTTCCAGTGGATGCACTGGGAACTAAATTTTGTTAAAAATACGATAAACTAAATATTTTTTGATAATTTCAAAATTTTCGTTATTTTGACAGTATATTTCGTTTCTGACGAAATTGTCAGCGAAATTAACGAGTGGAACGACTAAAATTTGCTTCCGAAGAGACTTTCTGAAATATTTCTTGCTGCATTGCCACAATTTTAGGGATTATTGAAAAAAAACATTTAGTCGAACGTATCGAACAAAATATTCATATTTTTCAACAAAATTATCTTTTCAGTGGGGGTCACCGAATGTTTAAATGAAATAAAAGCGCGGATTTATTGACTTACCGAGCTTGCGAGTGATCTGTGCAAGAGGGGCCGTGTTGTTGAGCGTTGCGACGGGGGTGCCTCCTGCAGGAGCTTTACAATACACACGCATTTAGTCACCAAGCTGTTGGACGATTATTCAGTCTACGTTTTGCCGATAGCCCATCATCATCATAATAATAATTCGCATTGCATTTTCGTATAAAAACCAAGTCGACATATCTCCAAACTCGTTCAATTATTTCATCTTACCAAGGCGTGTAGGCGCGTGTCGCGCCCGGACACGGGGCCCTTGCAAAGAGGATTCTTACGATAAAACGAAACAATAGAGTAGAAAAAATCTCCGAAATAGAAATTTGCGGAAATTGGAACGTTGAACGGCGAGTTGTGAAAACTTGACGCCTCGACACAGCGTGTTTTTTTTTCAAATTTTTGGCAATAAAAAAATGTAACGTACACCGAGAATAAAATTTTGTTAAAAATCGTCGATATTTCGTTGAATACGGTGAAGTAAATATTTTTTCATAATTTCGAGTTTTTAACGGAATAGTCAGCGAAATTTACGAGTAGAACGACAAAAATTTGCTTCCGAAGAGATTTTCTAACATTTTTTTTGCTCCATTGACATTATTTTTGGGATTATTCGAAAAACAACGTTTGGTCGAACGTATCCAACAAAATATCCATCTTTTTCAACAAAATTTTCTTTTCAGTGTCATGTCGAAAGGCGTTTTTGATTGGAGCGAGAGATTAATAACGAACAGAGGAAAATCAAGTCTTGGTACGAATAAGTAACAAGCATGGGGCATGTTCTGAAAAAAATTACAAGTGATTAAAGTTATTTGATGAAACACCTCTCGTTTAATGGACGTAAATAATTAAATTATTCGTTTAATTCTTGCGTGTGCGCTTTCCTCGTATTTCGCCCTCGCTATATATAGAAATAACATATCTGTGTGTGTCTGTGTGTGTGTGT
>JBAJMU010000006.1:1178136-1208822 GCA_037952995.1 Hyposoter didymator | reverse complement strand
AAAAAAATAGTGTCATCGTATTTGATGCTAAAGAACGTTATCACCAAATTTTATGAAATTCTTATCATTCTGTCGTATGTAGCCAACCTCCTTAAGGAGGGTGGCTACAAACAACAATATTGCCATTTTGAAAGCATAGGAAAATGCGGAATTAATAGAATTTCATGAAATTTGGCGAGAATATTCTTTTGTATTAAATACGAAAATCCAAATTTTTCAAGATTTTTCTTCTACGCAGTTTTCGAGTTACCGAACACTAGAGTTTACACGCACAAGCATAGAAATCACATATATAAAGGAAAATCTTTATCATACTGTAAACTCCAATTATTCGAAAACTATGTAGACGAAAAATTCGAAAAAAATAGTGTCATCGTATTTGATGCTAAATAACGTTATCACCAAATTTTATGAAATTCTTATCATTCTGTCGTATGTAGCCAACCTCCTTAAGGAGGGTGGCTACAAACAACAATATTGCCACGTTGAAAGCATAGGAAAATTCGAAATTAATAGAATTTCATGAAATTTGGGGAGAATATTCTTTTGTATTAAATACGAAAATCCAAATTTTTCAACATTTTTTTTCCACATAGTTTTCGAGTTACCGAACACTAGTGTTTACACGCACAAGCATAGGAATCACATATATATAGGAAAATCTTTAGCATACTGTAAACTCCAATTATTCGAAAACTATGTAGACGAAAAATGAGAAAAAAATAGTGTCATCGTATTTGATGCTAAAAAACGTTGTCACCAAATTTTAAGAAATTCTTATCATTTTGTCGTATGTAGCCAACCTCCTTAAGGAGGGTGGCTACAAACAACAATATTGCCACGTTGAAAGCATAGAAAAATTCGAAATTAATAGAATTTCATGAAATTTGACGAAAATATTCTTTTGTATTAAATATGAAAATCCAAATTTTTCAAGATTTTTCTTCTACATAGTTTTCGAGTTACCGATCACTAGAGTTTACACGCACAAGCATAGGAATCACATATATATAGGGAAATCTTTAGCATACCGTAAACTCCAATGATTCGAAAACTATATAGACGAAAAATTCGAAAACCTCTAAATGGACGAGTCTCACTGAATTTCTCTCTTGGAAACAGGTGAAGCGATGATGTGGAAAGCGCGAAATTTCGACGACCAAGAGTCACTGCACAAGGCGCGAAGTATGGAGACGCCCTCGTGCAAAAGATTCATGGAGATGCGGCACACCGCGAGAACGGCCAGTTGAATAAATTCCATCAACCTGATTCATGTAGATAGATAGATGTATTGTATTATATAATATACGTACGTGCATATTTACACCAGCGTGGATTGATCGCGAAAGAATGAGAGTTGGGTCGACGGGAAGGAGGAAATTAGGTAAAAAAATCGATCGAGAAACGAGGGCGAAAAAAAAGAAAAGCCTTTCCGAACAAAAATAAACGAAATTAATGGTAAAATTGGTTTTTCGAAAAGTTTCAACGCCAGAAGCTCTTTTTCACACACACACACACACGTTTTCGTCCATATTATTGCCAAGAGCGATGCACTTGTTCCGTTTGACACTGTAAAAGAATAAAAAGACTCGACGCGATAGAGATTCGCCAAAAAGATTAGAAAAACATAATCGAAATGTTCCTTTCATGTATTTATTTGTCAAAATAATCCTCGAGCACGGTTTAGCTCTCGAATACGCAGCGAGCTAGCCTCGCGCATTTTTCTTTCAAATATTTGGGTGGGGGTTAGTATTACGAATAACCAAATTGTCGAACAGNCACCTGAAATTGTTATTGTTGGTTAGAAATTTATTATTTGTACGCATAATACAAGAAACAAATTGAAAAATCGTATTCGTTTATCACGTTTCGACGGTGGTAACGAAATATACACATGCAAATAATTATTTCTTGGTTTTTATTATTTTTCCCATTTTCTTGATCCTCGTTCCCACTTTTTCATTTTTATCGACAATTCCAATCCCTGGAAGAGATTTTTTGTCCATTTGACAAGTTTTTACTTATTTACGCGATTCTTTAGCACGTCCTACGATGACTTTACGATAAAGTTACGTTTGACGTAGAAAAAGTATAGAAAAATGCGTCGACGCCCCCGAAAGGACAGATCGATCGAAAAAACGGTCGAAAACGATGAGCGAGTGATTTTTTTTGTTTTTTTTTCAAAATTTTGAATATAAAAAGTTTCTCCAAGTTTTGTTTTTCTTTGTAGACACCCGAAGCTTTGTAATTTGTCAGTCGACGATTCGATGAGAATAAACGAAAAAGAAAAGCGTAATTTTGTATTTATTCGTCGAGTCCCCGGGGGAAGGAGTTGAAAAAATGTGAAAAAAAAAAACGATGAGAATGTCAAGTGGAGATAAAAATAGTATTGTCTATTTAAAAACGTCGTTATTCGCATACAATAGAAAAAATTGAATTCGTAATAAATAATGTTGGAACGAATAATAAAAATATTTAAATAAAAAAAAGCCAAAGATGCGACGAAACGATAGTACAAAAAAACAAATAATACTTTCGTCAGGTGATTTCCAACGGATCGATGTTGGCAAAATACTGAAAAATCAAAAAACTCGATCCATTTTTTTTTTATCCGGATTTTTGCGACGGAAATTCGTGGCGAAAGAATTTCCGGAATTTCAAAATGGCAGTAACAACGAAGCTTTCGTCGAGTCGAGCTCTTCCTCCTGCTGCCAAGGAACTTGATAGTGGAAAGAATGAAAAAAAAAAATAAACAAAACGCATGTCCAGCGAGAATATTTAAAAAGCGTCTCCATTTCAACGAATATATTTATATCAGTTTTGCGTAAAAAAAGAGATGACTATTAATTCGATACAAAGAACGAGGATAGAGAACGATGAAACACATGGATGAGCAGTTGGCTAAAAAACGTCGTTGGAATTAATAAAATACAATCAACAAGATGAAACATTTCAGTCACAATATTTATCAATTTCTTCAACGTTTCGCTTTCCTGTATTTTTTTTCCTCCTCCCAATATTTCTTCCTTCTTTTTATTTTCTCACATGTCCCAATCGTGTCTTATTCATACTTTCTATACGTACTATACATCGAATGATATTTGCTGCTGGTAGCCGTGGTTCAGTTTGCTCTCCTATTTTCTTTGTTTTCATTATTTTTTTTCATTTTTTTTTCATTTTTATTAAAAACTGAACGATTTTTTATTAATTAATCAATTTTTTTGCACCATTAATCTCAAGATGCTTTCGGGAATAGCATCGTCAAAGTTCTGCCTCCTGATACGAGTATAATTACAGTTTTATCCATTCGCCGTATCATCAAAATCTTTCAATTCGTTTTTCGCCTTTTTCGCATTTTTTGCTCGGCCGAACTTTGCTCCTTGCGCCTTCTCCACGAGCTACGTTCTAAATCTCAAAAACCATTGAGAAATCTACTACTTTTTTCTTTATATGTATATATATATTTGTGTCTGTTTTTTTTCTCGTTTTTTTTTCATCATTTTGTTTTTTGTTTTTTGTTTTTTTTTTTAAATAACATTTATAACTAATAAGCAATACGTATGTCAAACCTTTCGCTTGCGCAGCTTGGCTTTGGCCTCTTTGAGCAAAAGATCGAAGGTATTGTCCTCGTCCGATTTAATTATGCTTCGGGGAGGCGCCGCCACGGGGCTGCTCAACGAACTCGCGCCAGCCATACCGTCTGCAACATTTTTAAAAACATTTTTCTCATTTTTTGCCATTTTTTTTCGAGAGAGAGAAACAAAAATGAAGAGAAAATTCGATTTTACGTACCGAGGTCGGCGTACTTGACTTTACAGAATGCTCGGCGACCTCCGAAGGAAAGATCGTATCGCGGCAGCGATGGATTGTCGTTTCCGTGCTCCACTGCCTCGTAAGCGTCGTTTTTGTAGGCAAATGTTACGAATCCGTAATTATCACTGAGCAGAAATAAATGACAATGAGTTTCGATCGCAAAAACGAGGAGCAACGATGAAACTTTTGGGTTTAATGGTCGAGGGCTCACCCGTGTTCGCGAAAATGCACGCTGATATCGAGAACCGGCCCGAAAGCTTCGAACCGTCGTCTGAGCTCGGCTTTGGTCGTGTCCTCGCCCAAACGCCCGACGTAGATGACACGACGTTCCTCCATCTGTCTTTTCTTCTCTTTGTGATACCAAGTGTCATATTGTCTGCGATAGGAGCTTCGGGTTGATCTGACAATTAAAAGATGCGAGAAATGTATCGATGCATGCGAGATTTAAGGAGGTTGGCTACGTACGACAAAGCTATAAGAATTTCTTAAAATTTGGTGACAACGTTATTTAGCATCAAATACGATGACACTATTTTTTTCTCATTTTTCGTCCACATAGTTTTCGAATAATTGGAGTTTACAGTATGCTAAAGATTTTCCTATATACATGTGATTTCTATGCTTGTGCGTGTAAACTCTAGTGTTCGGTAACTCGAAAACTGCGTAGAAGAAAAATCTTGAAAAATTTGGATTTTCGTATTTAATACAAAAAAATATTCTCGCCAAATTTCATGAAATTCTATTAATTTCGAATTTTCCTATGCTTTCAAAATGGCAATATTGTTGTTTGTAGCCACCCTCCTTAAGGAGGTTGGCTACATACGACAAAATGATAAGAATTTTTTAAAATTTGGTGACAACGTTATTTAGCATCAAATACGATGACACTATTTTTTTCTAATTTTTCGTCCACATAGTTTTCGAATAATTGGAGTTTACAGTATGCTAAAGATTTTCCTATATATATGTGATTTCTATGCTTGTGCGTGTAAACTCTAGCGTTCGGTAACTCGAAAACTATGTGGAAAAAAAATCTTGAAAAATTTGGATTTTCATATTTAATACAAAAAAATATTCTCGCCAAATTTCATGAAATTCTATTAATTTCGAATTTTCCTATGCTTTCAAAATGGCAATATTGTTGTCTGTAGCCAGCCTCCTTAATGAGAATTTAGCAAGGCCAACGAGCGAGGGGGTTAGCACAATAATAATTGGCAAAGGATGATTATTCAACGATGTGTTGGCAACTAACATTCGGGAAATGGACTCGAGCATACTACGAATTCGAGAAAACTCGTAAATTCCTGCATTCGCCTTTTTCCTCTCAGCAAGGCTCGCTAATTTTCTACCAAGCAAAAAAGGGGGTTACGATTTTTAAAAAATAACACAAGGGGATAAATTTTCTTTCTACGGGTTGTTTGCAACTAGAGCGTGAATTGTTGTTAGTGACGTGGGTCAACACGAGAACGATGAACGAGGCTCACCAGCCTCGTGGGAAAAGATTCTGGCGTTTTTTTTGTTTTTTTTTTTTTTTTTTTTTTTTCTTTTTTCTCAAGCGTGTTACCTCCTCCAGCCTCTGTATGCGTGGCTGCTAGCCGAAGAGCCTCGTCTGTACCTATCACAACTCGTCCTTGGATCTCGCCTATCCCGTCGACGCTTCCGCCGAACATCACCTGACCTTCCGAAATTCGATCGAGACGAAGACCTACAATCACGTTTCAGCCTCATTGCTTGCGTGTTTTTTTTTCTTTCTTTTCTGTTTTTTTTTTTTGCGTCCCCCGTTGCACTAATCTAGTCGAGCTAATCTAGTCGCACGGAATCGATTCCCGAGGAAAGGAAAATTATATAAATGAATAATTGAGCCTAGAACGGTGAGCTTATTGTTTTTTTTACCTGGACCGGTAACCTGGGATCATAAACGACATATGTCTTGCAAATTCGGTAAAAAGATAGACTGGAAAGAATATTTTGTTGATAAAGATGAATATTTTGTTCGATACGTTCGACTCAAGGTTTTTTTCGAATAATTTCAGAAATTGTGTCAATGCAGCAAGAAATATTTAAGAAAGTCTCTTCGGAAGCAAATTTTGGTCGTTCCAGTCGTAAATTTCGCTGACAATTGCGTTAAAAACCAAATATTCTGCCAAAATGACAAAAATTTTGAAATTATTTAAAAAATATTTAGTTTACCGTATTCAACAAAATATCGACTATTTTTAACAATATTTCATTCCCAGAGCATCACTTAAAACAAAATTTAGTTGAAAAACATGGAAATTTTGTTCGATACACTCGACTATGAACGTTTTGTTTGAATAATTCCAAAAATTGTGTCAATGCAGCAAAAAATATTTAAGAAAGTCTCTTCGGAAGCAAATTTTAATTTCGCTGAGAATTCCGTTAAAAACCAAATATTCTGCCAAAATATCAAAATTTTTGAAATTATTAGCAAAATATTTAGTTTACCGTATTCAACAAAATATCGACGAGTTTAACAAAATTTCATTCCCAGAGCATCACTTGAAACAATATTTAGTTGAAAAACATGGAAATTTTGTTCGATACACTCGACTATGAACGTTTTGTTTGAATAATTCCAAAAATTGTGTCAATGCAGCAAAAAATATTTAAGAAAGTCTCTTCGGAAGCAAATTTTCGTCGTTCCAGTCGTAAATTTCGCTGACAATTCCGTTAAAAATCAAATATTCTGAGAAAATGACAAAAATTTTGAAATTATTAGAAAAATATTTAGTTTACCGTATTCAAAAAAATATCGACCATTTTTAACAAAATTTCATTCCCAGTGCATCCACTGGAAACAAAATTTTGTTGAAAAAGATGGAAATTTTGTTCGATACGTTCGACTAAACGTTTTTTTTGAATAATCCCAAAAATTGTGTCCATACAGTAAGAAATATTTCAGAAAGTCTCTTCGGAAGCAAATTTTGGTCGTTCCAGTCGTAAATTTCGCTGACAATTGCGTTAAAAACCAAATTTACTGCCAAAAGTAACAAAAATTTTGAAATTATCAAAAAATATTTAGTTTACCGTATTCAACAAAATATCGACAATTTTTAAAAAAAATTCGTATTCAGTGTAATAAATGGGAGAAAGGGGCCGCAGGATTTGAAATCGTCCGGGGTCGTTTTTCCCCCAGGCTACCGTTCTAGGGTCAAGGCTCTCGCGGGCAATCAAAAAGCAAAACCTCCTGAAATGGCAATTTGTGAAAAAATGTATCGCGTCTCCAACGAATGGTTGAAAATCCTGGACCAATGGGGTTGCGAATAATGGTGTTTCAATGGGGGCAAGAAAGGACGGGGGTGTACCTCGAACAACTGGAGAATCTGGAAGACGATCGGGACCTTGATCGTGACCTGAACGAACGCGATCTCGATCTCAGGGACCGCGACCTCGATCGCGAAGTTGATCTCGAGCGGGATCTCGAACGATAGGACCAACTGCTGCTGCTCGAGCTTACGGAGCTGCGACGATGACTCATGCGTCGTCGTCTTCGCGGGTTGCTCGTGCTGCTGCTCCTGCTGCTGCTCCTGCTGCTGCTTCTGCTGCATCTTCTCGATCTACCGCTGCTACGATTTTTGTTTCTGCTTCGACTTGTACTTCTTTCCCGAGCACCGATCGGACTGCGCGATCTCGAACGACTCGAGGCGCTCGAACTTCTTCCCCGGCGCCTGTAACGACGAGTTTTTCGATCCCGCGGTCTCGTCATTCCGCTGGCGAATGAAAAATATTCACGCGTTAGTAGAAATTTTACGGGGATTTTTATTTTAGTGGAAAATTTATATTCTAGAGGAAAATTCATTTTTTTGTGGAAAATTGATATTTTAATGGAAAATTAATTTGTTATAAAAATTGATATTGTGTGGGGAATTAATATTTCAGTGGAAAATTAATATTTTTGTGGAAAATTGCTTTTTAGTGAAAAATTTATATTTTTGTGGAAAATTGTTATTTAGTGAAAAATTGATATTTCAATGGAAAATTAATTTTTTATGAAAATTGATATTGTGTGGGAAATTAATATTTTAGTGGAAAATTGATATTGTGTGAAAAATATTTTAGCAAAAAATTAATATTTTGGTGGAAAATTAATTTTTTATGAAAATTGATATTTTAATGGAAAATTAATTTGATATAAAAATTTATATTGTGTGGGGAATTAATATTTCAGTGGAAAATTAATATTTTTGTGGAAAATTGCTTTTTAGTGAAAAATTTATATTTTTGTGGAAAATTGCTATTTAGTGAAAAATTGATATTTCAATGGAAAATTAATTTTTTATGAAAATTGATATTGTGTGGGAAATTAATATTTTAGTGGAAAATTGATATTGTGTGA
Source organism: Hyposoter didymator (assembly GCA_037952995.1). NCBI lineage: Eukaryota > Metazoa > Arthropoda > Insecta > Hymenoptera > Ichneumonidae > Hyposoter > Hyposoter didymator. The sequence goes on along the minus strand of JBAJMU010000006.1, from coordinate 1,200,652 downwards.
AAAATATATTAGCAAAAAATTAATATTTTGGTGGAAAATTATTTTTTTATGAAACTCGATATTTTGTTGAAAAATTAAAATTTCAGTGAAAAATAAATTGTTTATAAAAATAGATATTTAGTTGAAAAATGAATATTTTATAAAAATTATAATTTCGTTGAAAAATGAATATTCAGTGAGAAATGAAAATTTGAGTGAAAAACAGGAGAAACTTAAAATATCATAAAAAACGAATATTTTGTTAAAAAATAGAGGGCTGGAGAGAGGTGAGAAAAAAAGTATTTACCCCNTTATGAAAATTGATATTTTGTTGAAAAATTAAAATTTCAGTGAAAAATAAATGGTTTATAAAAATATATATTCAGTTGAAAAATGAATATTCAGTGAGAAATGAAAATTTGAGTGAAAAACAGGAGAAACTTAAAATATCATAAAAAACGAATATTTTGTTAAAAAATAGAGGGCTGGAGAGAGGTGAGAAAAAAAGTATTTACCCCGCTTCGGATTGGGGAGGCCGTTCGGCAGCAGCATTTGTCCTGGTATTTTTATTGCCAGCTCCGGATGCAGCGACAAGTTTGGTAGCAGCATGAATTTTCCCAAGTTGATTATCCTCGCGAGAAATGTCCGAGTTGGTTGTTTCGCCGGTTTGCACAGCAATTTCCCTCGTCGGAGGTTTCGGGCGATTTTTTTCTTCCTCGAAATCTGCTTTGGGTTTGAGAACCGAGACGATTTCGCGTTCGGACCAGATCGGGCTATCGGGATCGTCGCGGTTCGGTTCGGTGGAGGTGGAGGCATGATGAATATAAACAAGAGTCATCGGTTGTATGGGTGAGCATGTGCGGCTGTTGTCGCCGCTTCTCGTTTGTTCTCTGCGGCTGCGATATTCGGCAAGATTCAATTTTCTACGGGGCACTATTTTTTTCGTTTCTTCGTTGACATTGCCGGGGCGAGGCTCTTGTTCGTTTTTGGAATCATCGGTCGTCGCTGAGGAGCCTTCTCGGACGATAATATTTTGTACTTCGTCGTTCGAGCTGTTTTTCGTCGTGACGATACTTTCGTTAGGATGACTAACGACCACGCCGAGATTCGGTGGTTTTTTCAGCACAGAAATCATCTGTTTGGCTTTATTGGGAGGAAAAGAAGCTCCGGAAGCCTCGAGACTCTTAGTTTTGGTCAGGACGCCTTTGCGAAGTTGTAGAATACTGGTCGCGAGAGCGGAACGAATTTTCATTCCGTAGATCGGAGCCTCGGCGGTTGCGGACTTTGGACGAGCGATTCGTGCAACGTTGTTGTTGCTGCTCGTTGACGTTCCCTCGCCTTCTCCTTTGCCCGAAGCTTCTTGTCCCTTGGAACAACGATTTTGCTGCTGGTTATCGACGAGGGCAGTCTCTTCGCCCGCGTCGCTAACCTCCCCCGATTCCAAGCCACTGTCTTTTTTCGAACTACTCTCTTTTTTGGCCAAACTCTTGCAAGCACTCTCCTCTTTTTTGTTACTCGTTATTGGCACGTAATAACCCACTGGCTTGGCTACACCAACCACTGGTTCTGGATCCTCCTTCACTTTTCTTTTCCTCGAAGATGACGTCGTTTCTCCACCGATTCCCGATTCCGATGACTCTGAATTACCGATCGTCGAACTGGCGCTGCTGCTGCTACTGCTGCTGCTGCTGCTGCTGCAATAATCGTGGTCCAATTGCACGGAACCGTCCACACGACCGCTCGAAGAGTTTGAACCGTTCGTAACCTGTTTTTTGTTTTAAGCCAAATTTTTATTTTCCTCGATCAGGTTCGTTCTCGAATTTTGCGGAAATTTGATTGACTCACGATTTTTAGGAGCTTCGTTCTCGAGAGTGTCGCTGCTGCTTCCTGCATTCTCGTACTCCGAGCTCCAACTTTTGGACTCGACAGCGCCGGGATTACGGAAATAACTTTCTTACGTGCCGACGAAGCCTTTGGGCATACATAATTTTGTCCAACGTTAATTTATTAAGAAATATTTTTGTTGTTATTTTTTTAATTTATTTTGATTTTTTTTGTTATTTTTTTGAATTTATTTTGTTCGTTTTGTTATTTTTTAAATTTATTTTATTTTTTTGTAATTATTTTTCAAATTTTTTTTGTTTTTTAAATTTATTGTATTTTTTTGTAATTATTTTTGTTTTTTAAATTCATTTTGTTTTTTTTTGTTATTTTTTTAATTTATTTTATTTTTTTGTAATTATTTTTCATATTTTGTTTGTTTTTTAAATTTATTTTGTTTTTTTTTTTGTTATTTTTTTAATTTATTTTATTTTTTTGTAATTATTTTTCAAATTTTTTTTGTTCTTTAAATTTATTTTGTTTTTTTTTATTATTTTTTAAATTTATTTTATTTTTTTGTAATTATTTTTCAAATTTATTGTATTTTTTTATAAAATTATTTTTATAGTAACATTTAAATAGTCAATTTTAATAAGAAAAGAAAAAAAGAGCGATGAGAAATATTGATAATCACCTTTATCCTATCAATCACCTCTTTTGGCAAAGAATCTCTGATATTTTTATGAAATTTGGAGTCTTGTGTCTCTATGGGTTTGGGTATCGTCCGCTTGGGTGGATCAACCAGCCGAGTTTTCGTCGTGGCGTTGGAGGACAATTTTGATGGCGGAATTTTGCTCGCGACTCTTTCGCTGGGTTTTTCGTCCAACAGTGGAGCAGTGGCCGATGCTTCCGAAGCCTCGAATTGCTCCAAAAGACTTTTCACGTCTCCGGCTTCGAGAACTGTTGAAAATTTCAATTTTTTTATCATTTTTTGTTTTTTTCAACAATTTTTTTTCCGATTTTCTCGGATATTGATTTTTTTTTTTGTTTACCTGGAATTTGCTCGATGACGGTCTCCACGTCGACGGCATCTTCGTTGTCGGAAGCAACTGATTTGGCCACATTTTCAATTTTAATATCGTCGCTAATTTTCAATATATTTTCGCACGCGAAAGTTTGTTGGAACGATTGGGCGAGGTTGTCGTCGGTTCGTCCGATCGAGCAAGCGGCTGTTGCTTCGCTAGGATCGTCGTCCCCCGTTATGTACGAGGCCAAGTCGAAATCCCCGGAGCCTCTGGAGGCAGCAGCTGAATTGTCAAAAAAATGATTATCGTCAATTATTTGTTGCATTTTTTTCAATAAAACGAAACGTAACGAATTACCGTGTGCCCCAAAAATTCAAAAAAAATGATAAAATTAATAAAATCGAAAAGTTTGTATGAATTGCGTGGAAAATTCGAGTCCATCACGGAAAAGACGGATTGAATTTCCCAGCGGGGAAAAGATCCGTCGTGCGGTTGCCAACCAAAAGAAAAAAAAAAAAAANAAAAAAAAGAAAAAAAAAGAAAAAAATGCTAAATGCTCGACGAATCGATAAATCATGGAGAAGACGAATCGATTCGTTGCGCGCAGTTTTCGAAATATCGTTGAAATATTTTGTCAGACGTCAAGATCGGAAGGAATAATCAGAAGAATTCATAAAAATAGATTCTCGACGACGTCGTTGTTGTTGCAAGTTGGTTGGATTTGTTGTACATCAGACTTGATAAAATCTGAGGCGGAATATTAAGAGGCAGGACGTGGACGAAGACACAACCGAGCTGAAGAATTCACTTGCTGCGCCTCGCGCCCGTGCTCTCTCTCTTTTCTTTTTCGTTTATTTCGTTGGTTCATGCATTACACATCAATAAAGACACAAACCTAATATATCACAATCAATATCATCGGACAACCAAGTTGCATGGTCGGAATCGACATGCATCAGGTCAAGGACCGGCTCTAAATCCTCGCTCGAGTCGAGCCCTATAACATCTACGGAAACGTCAATTCGTTAAAAAATCGTCACACCTTATTTCGTTCCCTCGTTTTTCATTTTTTTCCCACGTATCAATTTTTACGCACGATCCTACGCTGAGAAAAGATGCGGTTCGTCGACGCTTGCGGAATCAAAAGGAGAAAATACACGAGAGCGGGGAGAAAAAAAAGAGAGAAAATGATAAAAATTAAGAAAATTAATTATTAGTCGTGCGAATGACGAGCGGAAAATTAATATATTAGAGGAAAATTTATATTTTGGCGGAAAATTGATATTTAGTGAAAAATTAATATTTCAGTGGACAATTAGTTTTTTATGAAAAATTAATTTTTTATAAAAATTGATGTTGTGTGGGAAATTAATATTTCAGTGGAAAATTAATATTTTGGCGGAAAATTAATATTTTTGTGGAAAATTCATATTTAGTAAAAAATTAATGTGTGGGAAATTAATATTTCAGTGGAAAATTAATGTTTTGGCGGAAAATTGATATTTAGTGGAAAATTAATATTTTGGCGGAAAATTCATATTTAGTAAAAAATTAATATTTCAGTGGACAATTAATTTTTTACGAATAATTATTATTTTGATGAAAATTGATATTTTAATGGAAAATTAATATTTTAGTGGAAAATTAATATTTTGGCGGAAAATTGATATTTTGGCGGAATATTTTAGTGGAAAATTGATATTTAGTGAAAAATTATTCAGTGGACAATTAATTTTTCATGAAAAATAAATATTTTGATGAAAAATGAATTTTTTATAAAAATTGATATTGTGTGGGAAATGAATATTTTAGTGGAAAATTGATAAAAATTAATTTTTACGCACGATCCTACGCTGAGAAAAGATGCGGAATTGTTCGTCGACGCTTGCGAAATTGAAATGAGAAAATAAACGAGAGCAGGGAGAGAAAAAGAAAAAAAAATAAAATAAAATGATGAATTAGTCGTGCGAATGACAAGTGGCAAGAGGGAAAGAGTTTTGGTTTTTCGTCGACTAAGCTTTGACCAACAACAAACCTATATCCTGCGAGCTGGATTCGGATATGGTTTTGGACTTGGGACTCCGGGTCATTGCGAAATCGCGCTGTCGCTTTTTCTTTGGCGACGTTTGCGAACTGACTCGTGCCTCGGTATTATTTTCGTTACGGAAAATATCCTCCGGTAGATCCGTATCGAGCTTCTCCGGGATTCCCATACTGAGCTCGGCCATGTCGATATCTTCGCCCATGTCAGAAGCCTACGGATTTCATATATTTTTCACATTATTTGGAAAAATATTTTGAGCTTTGGGGGGGGGGGAAGGCTCAAATTAATTTTTCCCTAATTTTCGCCAAAACCTAATTCGCCAAAACTCTTCAGCCGGCGCAAAGCTCTTTCCTTATTCTCCCAAATTCGTTATTTCCCTTTGGCTTGTTTAGTACGCCCGCAAAACCATCTCTTGGCCGGATGATTGAAATAAATTACCTGGAGATAGCCAATGTGCTCTTGCCAGTCGGTCAGCACTTTGGCAAAATCTTCCTTCATGTTTTCAATCTTGGGCACGACCGAGGCGACCCCCGATACTGGCAATACAGCCATATCCCCGTTGAGTCTGGAACAAACCAATATTTAACGTTGTGCACTAAAAAACGATGGACGGAAAGGACGAATTAGAACTTTGTGGTCAGACTATTTTTCAACGGGCATTGTGACCAGACTATGGGCCCAAAAATTATCAAAAAATTACTCAACATCCTTTAGACATTGTAGTTTAGATATGGAAAAATTTTCTGAAAGGAATCGAAGGCAAAGATATTTTTAAAAATGTAAAATGAAGAAAATAAACGAGAAAAAAAAGTTTTTTCACTAAAATAATCGTCACTCTGTGGATTTTCAATATTTTTGCCTAAAATTTGGACCTGATGTTCATCAGATCTGGTTATTTTGGGAAACAAATAGTAGAATATCGCGCGTTTCAAAAAACACATCAATTTCGTTATTGGAAGTGGGTCGATCTAAAGAGCAGATGTTGGAGAATTTAGCGTCGGCGGCGGTAATGATTATCGTCGCCGGCGCACAGAGGACACTTGAAACTATTGTTGGATGACGATTATATCCCCATTCAATACCGGCAACAACCCAGTGCGACCACGAAGGGTCAACGTTGCTCGAATGTTAGTTTATCCGAGGAAATATTTATTGGAAAGTTTGCGGAATGCGATTTTTCATACTTTTGTCGTCATTTTCCAACTTTTTCAAAGTATTTTTTCAAAAACATAGATATCCGCGTATAGGAAGGCCTCGCGAGTTATTCGACGTTGACGGTGGAGGCGCGCGCGGTTGCTTTACTCGGAAACAGGTAATTTGTGATGCAAAAAGCGTTCTCGGGAAGCGAGAGGGCTGCGTTGATACAACGCGCGCGACGCGTACGGAGCTAACGACCAAACTTACTCTTGCTCGGTGCCCCACAGACCGCCGGAAGTGTCCATGGTAGATTCGACGTAATCAAAGTCATCGTCGATGGCCAGGAACGAGCTTCGCGAATCGTCCAAGAGATTGTGCTACGGAGAAATAGCAAAAAAGTTGTTTGAAAACATTCGGCACATGAAAATAACGACGGCGAGGGGCGGGGACGATGCTTACCTGACCGAGAGACAGTGAGAAATCTGAAAAATGCTCCTCATCGTGGAAATTCAGATATCCTGTTTCCATGACATGCGCCAGTTCGCCCGCAAACGTCGTTAATATTTACTCTGAAAATGTTCACGAAATATTGAAATAAAAAGAAAAAGCTCGCTAGTTCGATAAAATTTTCGCACCGTGTATGACGCGAAATGAAAAAACAATGGTCGTCGTTGTTATTGTTGTGTCGAAAGTCTCGGAAGACGCGATGTATAGCGCACGCGGAAACTTTGAGGTTATGTTGTCAAATTTCGGAGACTCGAGCCGAACAAACAAGCGAATCGTTTATAAAACCTTGGCAGTTCGTTGTTGAAATGTAATTTACAAGTTTTCGATGCGGTGTGATGAGAAAAAATGGAGTGTCATTGCGATGTACGTAATGTCGAAAAAGAGGAAATATGAAAAGCGCCCATGTGCTCGCGTCAGTTCTCACGGGGACACACGAAACGAAAACACTTATTTTTATTGCCCCGACTAATGGGTTTCCACCGACGCGTGAACGGAAACACGTTTTCCAACAACGATGAAGCAGAATTCTCGAAATTTTCATACACTCTTTTCCTACATAGTTCGTGCGCTCGTTTTTTTTCTCCTTTTTTCGTTAATTCTGCAAAACTACCGAGTACGCGACGATTCTCGGCAAGAGGGGGAGAGACTTGGTACGCGCACGCTACAATATGGGGGCCCCGAAATTGGGATTCGACAAGGCGATCACAACAAAGATGTAAATCGTGTTTGGGGGGCACGATTGTGAGGCATTTAGATTATAAATGGAGCCAGAAAAGTTTTAGGCTCGCCGCGGACGCGTAGATAAAGAAAAAAATCACGTTTCTCGCGGGTAAAGATTCGCACGCGTTGACAGAGCGAGTTGGAGGAGTGGGGGGGATTTCCAACCGATGAGAAATGCTCCAACAGGTCGATCGAGTCGATCGGACTTGCGGGATGTATTAAAATTCGCGAATAAGAAAAGTAGGGCATGCACGAGTTCGAGTGATTGTGAAAAATATGAAAATGGCACGTGTGGCGATGCGAACAACTCGCCGGACGCCGTTTCACTCACGAGGCTCCATTTTCCAATAAATTTACAATGAAAATGTTATTTTACGATAACGAGGTTATGTTTTTCCGCATTTGACGCCTCCCACGCGTGCCAAAGACTCAAAAAACATGGCTACGCATGGGAGAAAATGCGCTGTGACACCGCACGTGCACGCGGAGTCAACAAAGTATCGGGAAATGCCGGGCAGCGAAGAAAAGCCGGAGGGTGAGCGTCGAGCGAAAAAACCGATTTGATTCTTTGCTTTTCGGGTGCGAGGAGGAGGAGGAGGCGTGTCGAGTATTATAATGACGAATGGACACACACGTTGCGGGTGTGGATATAAATAAAGTTTTCGAACGCGTGTTCTGTTCACGTAACGATCCGTTTCAATGAAAATCTCCATGCGCGCGTCTCGTGTAAAAAAAAAAAAACGGAAAACACGAAGATACTTACGCGGGAATGTTGTCGATGATGGTCGCGGAAAAGGGAAAATGGGGGAGAAACGTGAATCCAAGAAAATAGTACGGAAGCCACGCGCACTGCACACACGTGATTGTTGGATTTCAACACATTCGCTACAAAGTGCGATTTTTTTTATTTCGGCGACACTCACACACGCACACACTCGCGTTCTTTCCGGTGATATATGTGTTTGGATGCAGGTGCGTGTGTGCCACTTGGCACTTGTTGTTCTCGCACTCGGAATGTTGCTATTTTCGATCCTCGTCAACGCGCGCACTTGGTGTTTTTAAAGACACAACGGCCTCCACGCGTCCTCTCGTTCGTCCGTGAAAATTATCACTCGAAAGATTTATCCCGATCGAACTCTTTGTCGAATGTACTTTTTTATTCTCCTTAAGAGGTTAATAACGCGACGCACGGGACGGGAGGAACGCACGAACGAGACACGAGTTGTTCGCCGGGCTGCCGGGTCCTTTCCTCTCTTTTTTCCTTCTTCTTCTTCCTTTAGCTACTAGACCGCACGAGCACTCTGCTGCTGCTGCTCCCATATGCGTGCATCTTTCTCTTCGTACATAACAGTGCCCGCGTACGATGCGGCGACCGTGCGAACGCAGCAGACACGTTGCGCGCGCAGCCCGAGCTCGCTTCCCCTTTCTGCCGCTCGCGACGCCACCGAACATGCGCGACGATGCAAAAAAAACAAAGCCGATTGCTTGAACTTGGCCACTACCCTCGGCTGCTGCTCTTTCGACCTTTTTTCATTCGCAACATTCAGCATTTAGCAGGATAGGTGGCGTCACCGTGATGCGTCTACATCCCCCTCGAGAATTTTCAACTTTCCTCCGAAAAAAAAACACGATTTCGATGAAACAAAAAAATAGTCTTGATTTTGCTTCTTCATGGACGAAGCTATTTGACGATGAGATTTTTTTTTCCAGTTTTCGATGTCGATGCGCTTGAAGTTTCCTAAAACATCGAAAAATCGTTTCTAGAAAAAATGTCCGCATGTTTGTGTGTGTGTATGTTATTGCACTGGAAAATTGAAACTTTATAACTCGAGAACGGTGTTAAATTTTTTAATTTTCAAAAAAAGGCGACGCTCTAACTTCCGCAAATTTTGAGATTTATTTCTAACTTTCTTTTTTTTATAAATAGAGTATCATGATAGGAAGGTTGGTATTGAATTTGAGGAACATCGGTTGAACGCGTTTACATATTTTATGATCTTTCGAATTTTACGAAAATCTGAGTTTTTTGAAAAATCGTCCAACCGCTCTAATTTCTGCAAATTTTGTAAAATGTCGTGTACAAAGTCTGTACTTACTCGTTACTTTCTAGAAAAGTTGTCGAAATTATATTATGTTTAGTGTAAATACAAAAAACGCTGCAAAATTGTTTCCTCAAGAAGATGGACGTTCGTTTTTTGCATTTACATTCAAAATGATATAATGGATGACTTTTTTTTTATGTATATGACGGTGAATCCGGAGGTGATTCGAGGCACAAAAAAAACGAATATCGATACGCATTATATGTATGTATTTATTTGATAGAGATACATGGGGGGGCAGCTGAATTAGCGGGCGGTTCGCGATATTTGACGACGTTCGAGAGAGTGTTGAGCAGGTTTGAGGTTATATTCGCATTCTTGGAATTTTTCGCCGGTCGCGGTATCTCGGCAAATGTTGCAAATGGTTGAAGAATTTTTGCGGAAACGTTGACATTGTCGAGGCGAGTTGTTGTTGTCGGTGGCTGCTGATGGAGGCGGGTCGGCCATTTTGTCGACTCGTTTGGATTCTCGGGCGTCAGAGGATTCGCCCGGATAACCGAAACTCTTGGATTTGCTGTATTTGTAAAGTTTGTCATTCGGCTGATGCGCGTACGAACATTTCTCGAAATTTCCGCCGTTATCGGCATCTTTACAGATTGTACACGTCATCGAGTCTTTTCGAACCTCCCGGCAATTCGCCTTATTATTTTTGCTGCCTGAACTTTTCGGGCGATGGGCTCGGCGATCGGGACTTTCGTGAGAAGACGATGAGCTCAGGCGATCCTCGTTTCTTCCGTATTTACTCGCGTCCCCGTAATAATCGTCGTCGTAACTTTTTCCCTGCTCGTCCTCGTCGTTCGACGAGTATCCCGACGCTCTTTCTTCCGACGATTCTGGCTCGTGGCTGCTCGTTTTTTCTCCCGAAGCTTCGTCGTTGTTGCGCTGCTCGCCGCTGCTAATCTCGTGGCGCTCTCGTCGATTATTCTGTTGGCTGGCGGCGGACGGTCGGTCGGAATAACTTTTGGAGCTTGCGTAAGATTGAATATTTTCGCGTGGTCGGGCAACGTAAGAGCACTGTTCGTACTTTGAGTGAGTTTTTGGATCCTCGCAGATCATACAAATCATGGAATCTTTGACGACGCGTTCGCAACCGTCCGCTCTAATGCTGGCGGCCGCGGCTTTGTCGTTTCCTGATATTTCGGCCTTTTCACTCGCCTCCTCGTTTTCCTCGGATCGATCCTTGAAATACTCATCCCCGAAACGATATCCGGCCAATCTTTCTTCCGAATAATCGGCTCTTTCATCGTGGATATCGGATTCGCCATGATTTCTTCCTTCTGAGCGCCGCTCCCGTGTTAGTTGGTCCAACGATCCGCTACCGGGGCGGATGGCGCCACTCTCGGTCACCGGCAACCATAGCGCCACCGACGCCAACGACACTGTCAGCCAAAACTATTTTTTTCTCAATTATTAATTTTGTATTTCTCGAGAGATTTTTTAATTTTCGATTTTTTTTTTCAGAACTCACCGTTTTTTTGAGAAATGTTGATGTCATCGTAAAATTGTCGATTGCCCACGAAATAATGAACGCTCCGCGAACGATATGCTTCAATTTATAAGTCCGCGCGGCGGTCGATCTTGCGTCCCGCCTCGGACTTTGCGGTTTTATCGGCCGATAAGCAGCGCGTTACATCGAGCAGCCGCGCAATGTCCTCATTTTTTTTCACACTCGGATTCGATCGAATGATTCCACCAACTTTTCTTCGTGCAAGGCAAACTCTCACCTGCTGTCGCGACATTTCTTCAGCATCGGAGCAGCAGCAGAATGCGAGCGGCAACAATGGAATAAGAGAGCGTAAGCGGAAGCTACGATCGATATCGCGCGCGCGCGCGCGTGGATGGGATGTGGTCCATCGATCGGGATCAACATTTCCGTGATTGAATCAACGGCGGCGGTGGCTCGCGCGTAAGAAAACAATGGAAAAGTGAAAGTTGCTGGGCCCGGCATGGCGCGTCGCGCTATTTATCGCTTTCGTAAGAGCAGAGACGCCCCAGCGCGCGCGGCAACGGATTTTTGCGGTAAATGAATGGAGGCAGCGACGAACAATTGGATTTCGATTCAGCGATTTATTCGAGACAAAACATTTGCGCCGAGTGCACAAAAATGGTTGAAAAAGAAAATACTGCCTGCAGCGGCGATGGTTATTCCTTGAATGGAAAATTGCGAGGATAGACGGATATGTGGGATACACGAGGACGGGGACCGAGAGGCCTGTCGACGAATGCAACGGTCGGCGCCGGTTTCATCATTTTCAAATTTTCCGTTATCTTGTCCATCATCGATTTTTCATGGTGACGTTCCCGCGCTCGTTGCTGAGCCTCCTGCTTGGACTTGTCGGCAGCGTTCGAAGCGTTTCTTCGCCGATAGTAGAGGACCTCACCGGCGAGGGTTATCATTGCCAACGCGAGACCAAAGAGCGTCGCGATGAATACACCACCTATTGTAACAACAACAATCATCACATCGTCGTTAATACGTTGACCGTCTATTTCGACCACGATGAGTGTATGGCACGGAAATACGTACCGAGACTCTCGAGGGTAATACCCTCGTTGTCATCAACATTTTGGCATTGACTCTTGAGCGTACTGTTCCAATATTTACCGGCCAGTCTCTCGAAGTATCTGTCTTTCTGCAGATCCAAGATTCTGCAAGGGCGCAACAACCATCAATTAGCGGAGCATTCGCACCAATTATCAAGGGACGCTGACAGCGGCTCGACGCCAAGTATTAAAAAAAAAAGCGTATGACGTCACAAAATACACTCTACTACGCGCGCTGATTACCTTCTACTGATTTCTTCCTGAAGATGACTGCCCTGTTGTACCGCGATGGCGTAAGGTTGTTCGGCAAATACTTCACCGACCTCGGTCAAGTTGCAATCCCTCGTAACTTTGTACTTAATTTCGGCCGAATCGTGAATGAATGCAAACTCGGCACTGTCGCTCTCGAGAACCTGAAATGGCGTGTTTCGCGTATAAATTCGAAGTTTGCGCGAGCACCAGGTAATCATTAAGAGCAGGATCAGCGAACCTTGCGGAAACCCTCTTCGGCAGTCTTGACGGGACCAACTTGAGAAATGGCGAGAAGTATGTGACCGTACTGTTCCTTGATGGGATAGTCCCAAACCCTGTATTCGATCTGGTCGCTGGTACTGTTGAGGGTAATCTCCTTCCAAACACTGCGGCAAATTGCACTGGGTAAATGACCAGCGCCAAATTCAAAGGGAAGTGTTGCAGCAACAAAACGAAAGACTTACTTGTAAAGTTTATCCTCGGCATTCTTCATGTTTGTGAAATATTGATGGATCGTCGAGTTTGCCAAGACGGTGTAATTGATTCGTGACTGTCGTGCCAGTTGTTCGAGCGACTGCACCGGAGACTGTTTCAGGAAGGTTTAAAATTTCATCAATTTTGATGCCGTTTCGGCGTTATGATTGCACGATGACGAAACACGATGATGAAACGCGTACCTGCATTCTTTCGACCGTTAGAAAAGCAGCAAGATTTGCTGTAAACGTTGCCAGCATGAGAACGACAAAGAGCCAATAAGCTGCTACCAATGTTCTACTGGACAACGCTTTGGGAGCTTCCCCGCCACCTTGAGGCGTGAACGAAGTGAGAGCGAACCAGAAGCTCTCTTTGAGGGTGAATTCCCTGCGATTCGCCATTGATAATAATGATAACAACAACGATAATGAAGATGATGATGAAAATAACGACGACAAGGAGCGACTCACCTGCAGGGATAAGGATAAATTTTTTTATTGTTCCGTGCGCTGTACGGAGAATATTTATCCAAAATCCAAATCATAATGCCGGTGAGTGTCAGAGCTCCGACGATGCTCAGCCAAACCTCCATCCGCAGGACGGTCATGAATTTGAAGAGGGACGTTTTTCGCGAAGGTTTTCTCATAACTTTGTCGCCGCGTCGGATTCGCCGGATTTGCGTCCGCAGCAGAGCCAATTTTTTCTCAGGTTAGTATTTGCCAAATTTTTATTATTTCAGATACAAAAAGGGTGCAGGCTGCTCCACGCAAAGATGGAAAATCATGGAGCAGTTTATATATTTGCTTGCGGTGCGAGATTATGACATTTCCAAACGAGGCAAAAACAACAACAACAACAACAACAACGACAATAATTAAGGCGGCATCATATTAACTGGTTTTTCCAATGGCTGAAAAAATAGACAAGACGATATAGTAGTATACCAATGAGTAAGCCGGATTGTTCGAAAAATGGTGTTACAAAGTCAACGACATCCTCGCGTTCGGAGGTCATCGTCATTGCTCCGATCGAGATGTCGGTTACCTGCGTGTTTCAAACACATTCATCAATTTCAAGCCTCCAAATAATCAACATCCTCCACGCGTTTGCATCAAAGTCGAGACAGCGTTATACATCGCGAACCGATTGCCGCCTGCGGTCAAAGGTGCGCGCTGGGTGTATCACATGTATAGAGAGCCACTCGCTGATTTTATTTACAGATGCAACATGGCGACTTTATCAATATATGTTATTAAGGTATTTTTACCACCGCCATAGGGAAACATGGGGCAAGGTCAGAGACCCTCCGGTCACGAAAAGCTCGAAAATACTGGAAAAAGAAAAATCCACTTTCCCCCGGAAAGGACACAAACTGCATTGAAAACAAAATTTTGTTGAACAAGATGGAAATTTCGCTGACAATTTCGTTGGAAACCAAAATAACGAAAATTTTGAAATTATCAAAAAATATTTAGTTTACGTTATTCCACAAAATATCGACAATTTTTAGCAAAATTTCAATTCCAGTGTAGAAAATGGCGAATCAAGTTCAGTAGTCCTATTTTCGAAGCCCCATGTTCCCGTATATGAGTATGACGTATACGACGCGATTGTTGGAAAGATGACACAAGGATAATGGTGTATTTACATATTTACACGATGTACACGAGATACATGAGCTATAACACACAATTAAGGATGATGATCTATATATATATAGTTGTCGTTGCCAGCCAACTCGATTGCTGGTTCAAACAGAAAACCGCTACTTTATATAAATATATATACAGTGTGAGTGTGTGTGTGTGTGTATGTACGCTATCAGTGACTTTTGATACGAATTTATCGGGTACTACCAATGAGTATGCCGGATTGAGCGAAATACGGAGCAACAAAGTCTATTACTTCCTCGCGTTCAGAGGTCATTGTCAGTGCGGCGACGACGATGTCAGTTTCCTGTATCATATATCAAATTGTCCATTTCATCAAAAGTTTAGGGTTTGCGAATCCAAGTTGATGAAAAAAAAATTGTTACAATTTGTCTAAAGACTCTAAATCCAAAATTGTTCGAGGCAAACTGCATTTGTTATATAAAGTAAACAAAATTTCGAAAAAAAATTTAACGACCCATTTTTTTGAAAAACTAAATAAATATTCTTCGATGTTACACAAAAGTTTATTTCGATACGTTCGACTAAACGTTTTTTGAATAATCTCAAAAATTGTGTCATTGCAGCAAAAAATATTCTAGAAAGTCTCTTTGGAAGCAAATTTTAGTCGTTCCACTCGTTAATTTCGCTGACAATTTCGTTAGAATAAAATATACTGTCAAAAGTAACGAAAATTTTGAAATTATAAAAAAATATTTAGTTTAGCGTATTCAACAAAATATCGACGATTTTTAACAAAATTTCAGTTCCAGTGTAGACATCACTGTGTCATGCAAATTTGAAGGAATTCTATGGATAGAAAATTTAGCATAGAACGTTCATTGAAGGAAATATTCTAACGCGTATGTATGGGAATAAGAGACTCGCGGGCGGAGGAGAGCCGCGTCTATAAAGGCGAATAAATCAATACGACCAAGCAGGCTATCGATTTTATTACACAATAGATAATGATTGGCAAGTGTAATTGGTACTTTTGGGGTAGAATTGAAGAAAAGGTTGGTTGCGAATAATTTAGTGGGGTGCAGCGATTGGTCGATGGAATAAAAATACAATTGGGCCAAAGAGTAGAAAAAATAACTCACTCCACCAGCAAGGTCGCCCACCAGCCCCGTCCACTTGCCATTTGGCAGTTTTTCGCCAAAGGACTTATCCGCCGGAATAACGAGATCGTATTCGAATCCCAATTCGTCGGCGAGCTTGTTGATAAAGTCGATGCAGTATCCTTCCCAGATTTCTTTGCCCTCGCTGTCTTTTTCCGGCAGACCGGTCACCGGGTTCCTCTTGATCGACGACCACGGCACTGCCTAATTTTATTTCTCTCATCATTTCAGATCCACATTCGCGATGATTTAAAAGACACTCACCTCGGTCGTTCCAACTCGGAAATAACGTTTGGCGGGTAAAATTTGTTTGCCGGGTGCGACGGTTATGTGCTCGGGTTTCGTCCAATTGCCGAGTTTCTCGAGGGAACCATCCTTGAGGGTCTCGAGCTCCATTGTCGCATGATAACTCAAAATGGCATCTTTGTATTCGCACCGGATAAGATCGTTTTCCAGGAGCAGCTTTAGGCGCCCAATGAGAAACGCGACTCGGAATCATTAATATCAATTATTTGATATTTAATGTTGCACACGTGTAGTGTCTCATTATACCCATTACTTACCCCAGCGAGAGTCACATTGAACGCTTTGATAATGGCATTGCCCCCCATGTTGGTAGCATTGCTCTCGGTTCCGCATTTTATTGGCTTAGCTTGCAAATTCACTCCACCAGTTTTAATCATTTCAGCAAAAGTCGCAACGAGAATACTGACCAATCTTTTCATATAGTGCGGCAATATCTGCAAATATGTCGAGCAAAAGTTGCAAAAGAGAAATCTGGTGAAAAATGTTAAGCTGCGACGATGCGCGAACGACGGAAGAAAAAAAAAGCAGCGCGGATTCACGGCCCCGTGCCGATCACACTCTCGCTCGCGTTACCGCGCGCGGCGCACTAATTAAGCAGCATACGCGCAATTTGTATGTATGTGTTCAAAAGTGACCTGAAAGTCGTCGGGACATTTGCAGGGCATCTCGCCAAGTATTCGACAGCAAAACTCTTTGCTCATGGTGATGACGTCAAGGGTAACGTTTAAATCAGCCCCGCCATTGATGTACTTGAAATTGAGGTATTTGTTATCGGTGAATATGAGATTCCACGTCCCGTTCCTTTTGACCAATCCTCCCTCGAGGGCCTGCTCGGTTATGCATGAAAGTCCGTGTCATTATTAAGACGCGACGCGGAGCAGTAATTAATCGATGCGATTGATTACGCGGTGCGAGACAAACGCGACTCACCGTCTGGAAGAGATGTTCCATTTGATCGGTCGTCGCGAAAATTGCATAATACGAGGGCGACGGTCTCATTGCACGAATTTTCGTAATCGTTGCGGCCGAAAGTTCGTCGATGACGACCAATCGAATGATGGAGTGTCCAATTAAATAATACAACGATTGATTGAAATCTGCGCGATAAACAATCAATGAAATTATGCAGAAATCGTAATTTTCAATTGAAGTTAAAAAATTCCGTTAGGTCCGGTCCCTGGCTTCCAAAACTTGATAACAACGAGGCTCCCTACTCAAAGGTTAAGAATTAAAAGCGATACTCGCCCTGTTCGTTCTCATAGATGAGAGCCATGTCGGTGGCGTTTTTATCCGTCAACAAATCGTCGAGAGCCTGTAAGTACGGAACGATGCTGAGTTCGGCGCGTCTGTAAATAATTGTGTTTGCACTGGCTATTTGTTGCAGTTTTTCCCATCCGGTCCAGGTCAGATCCAAGATGAGGGTCACTCCACCCATCATCGCGGCGCAGGCTGCGTTTGGAATAAAAATTAAATCGGTTGCGTGTGTGTCTACGTGGTCGCCGGACGAACAAGCATCGCAGCCACTGAATTACCATTCTCCCGACTTGATTCGACGTCTTCGCGATCGACTTCGACGATGACGGCGTCGATCGTCAAAACACCACCGCCGAAATCCTTTTCAGCAATCGCGAGCACCTCGTTGAGTACTCCCTTAATCGAGACGTCGGTGCTTTCCGTTGCGATCACTATAAACGATAATAAAACGGACACGCACCGCCGCAGGCAATAATGAAAAAAGTTTGTGAATCGCAATATGTCGCGATTTTTAACTTACAGAGTTTAATTTGTGTCTGGGCTTCGACGAGGATGGAAAAAGATGAAAAGAAGGAGAAAGCTGCCGCGAAGAGGACGAAACGGCAGCCCATCGTGGTTTCCCTCGCGATGACAATTATCTGGAAAGCAAAATCGTTTATGTTACCGAGCAGGGATGAAAGATTGAAGCGAAATGCGGGAGCGACGACGACTCGGAAGGAAATAAAAGCTGTGACTAGAAAATAGTGCGAGCGCGGCGAAACAAGTATAAAAAATGTACAGCGAACATTAGCAGTGAGCTTGCGCGATTGGCGTCGTTACCATAGTCACTGGGCCACTGTGTTTGTTATGAATATTCCATGTCGATGCCTATCAAATAGCCTCGTGTCCTGCTGCTGCTGCTGCTATGGCCAAGCCCCGCAGGACACGCACCCTCCGCCCCGCGCGCACAATGCACTTGCTTTCTTGTATTTTATTAATATTGCACGCATCCGATTATTCTCATTAGGTGAAGACGCGGGTGCGGTGGAACTTGGCAGTTGATGACATCGTCGCACACTCACCTCCCTTAATGATTGATTGATTGATTGATTGATTGAGTTTATTGGTGGCCTAGCGTCGTTGTTATATCGGGCACGATTGCATAGCGAGCATGCAGGTACCACATACAGAATAAGTACAGACTGTAAAGTAACACTAAAATCTCAAACATCTGCTCTTTAGATCGACCCACTTAGAATAATGAAATTGATATGTTTTTTTAAACGCGCGCTATTCTACTATTTTTTCCCAAAAGAACCAGATCTGATGAACATCAGGTCGAAATTTTAGGCAAAAATATTGAAAATCCACAAAGTGACGATTATTTTACTGAAAAAACTTTTTTTCCCGTTTATTTTCTTCGTTCTGCATTTTGAAAAATATCTTTGCCTTCGATTCCTTTCGGAAAAGTTTTTCATATCCAAACTGGAATGTCTGAAGGATGTTGAGTAGTTTTTTGAGAATTTTCGGGCCGATAGGCTGGTCACAATGCGCGTTGAAAAATAGACTGAGTAGAATCAACCGACAGTGTGGCTAACGTAATAAAAAAGTACCACATCGCAAGTGTGGTTCGATGGCAAGGAATTGAGAAGGTATTTGGCACAATAAACCAAAAACCATGCACCATGTTGTGTAATAATGAGGATGGGCCTAGAAGAGAAAAAAAAATTGAATAGCAATTCATTTTCCGTATGATGTTTATATTATTGTGATGCTGTGTGTAATCGCGAGATGATGCCGGTATTTTGTGGCGTCCAAGGGACGAATTTCTCATACATGGAGACGTTCGCTCGCCTCTCTGCTTTTCCGGGTACTTTGTCGCCGCTATTCACAATGGAAAAAAAAAGAAACGGTAAAGGAGCGATGAGTAGTAATCTATTCGGAATAGCAGGCAGGCAGTCCACACGGTTATCATTAATTCACGTTACCCGTGAGAATCCTCGCAAGTGGAACCAACGCCGCGGAGCGTCGCGCTTCTCTCTGTCTCCGTCCATGGGACATGGTTGGCGATTCCATCGTCCTCGAGCCTGATGAATCCCAACTATGTCGAATGGTCGCTGCTCCTCGTAGCTGCTGGTGCTGCTGCCAAGGATATATAATGGACAAAAGTGTATCGATCGATAAACGCGCGAGCGTATACGCCGCAACGTTTATCCCCATACCTTATTATTACATATCGATTTTTAACTCTTTGTCTGTATCGTCGCGCGATTCGTGACATTCAGGAGCTCGTCGCGTCCTAGATATTTCCAACCAAAATCTTTAATATCAGATTTCTCTCGATTGGCTAAACGGATTCTGTTCTACCAAGGACCAATCGAAAGATAAAAAATCAAAGAAAATTCATATCTAATATGAAATTTTTTGGTCGCGCCGTTTTTCCGGAAAAACGATTCAAACTTTCTGTGACGTCACAAAACCCCTATTTTACTGTATATAAGAGTGCGGCCGGCTCGCGCTACGCTTTATTTTTAATACTTGGCGTCGAGCCGCTACCGCGTCTCTCGATATGGCGGCCGCATCAATATTTCGTAGGAAAAAATGGCATTCCTCGAGCAATTACTCCGCGATAATTATTTCCATTGTGCGTGCGTGCGTGCAGCAGGCAAACGTGCTGCCGGCGCGCGCGGTAGTCCGCTGCGTTTTGCGTGATTGATTAATTTCCATGCTCGAGAAAACAGGATGATCGCGCGGGCGGAGGCGGTGATGCGAGCGGTCACGGGAGGACGCCGCGGAACCTTTTTCTTCTATACTTACAACATGTATATATAGTGTACACTCGTCATCATAATAGTTGGCTAATAGAGCGTCATGTATACGCGAGCGCAGCAGCAGATGTTTCCTCTCTGCTGATTATTTCTCAAGAACGCCAGGTGAGCCGCCGAGATGCTTCGATAATTCTTCTCCGCGCGCGCGCGCGCTCGCGTCTCCATTTCCTTGCTTTTTTATTCACAATCTTTTTCACATCCTTTATGCTCCCCACGGCTTCCCGCGATCGAGACCGGCGCGTACTGAAGGAAAAAAAAGAATAACCTTGCATGTGAAAAGCGCGGGATAAGTTATCGAGCGCGACGATCGTGACCGCGAAGCCCGAGCTTTGTGCGTTCAACCGTGAGATGTCGTTAGCAGTCTCTGTGTATCGACGCGACCGTTGTCAAAAATTATCAGCAGCATTGTCTCGAGCTGCTGGAGAAACGTCATCGGCATCGCGCCGACTCGGCCGGTACGCGATCCCCGTCAATATATATCTATCGGCAATGGCGATGAGAATTTTGAGGAAAGAAAATTCAAGATTGGGCGTTTTTTTGAAAGAAAATGCGGTTTGACGCGTCGAGGAAAATTTTTATCCCATCGCGGAGGCTCGGACGCGGAGGAACGACGATTCTGTGCCGAGCTCGCCACTCGAAATGGAACACGTAAGAAAATACAATGCTCCGTGTTGCTCAATCTCGGCACAGAGCCAGGTAATTCGTTGATCGCATTCGTCGAGCGTGTTTATGAAGATTTTCGAATAATAAATATTCATACACGCAGCTAGAGCGAGCCGCGTGCTTTCAAATTCGAGTGACCGTCGCCCCCCCGCCGCGTTTCGTCGCCACGATTTTTCTTTCTCCGTCTTACGCGCGCGCGCAATCGTAAAGATGGAAGAGAAGGCACGTTGGAAATTTCTTCTCACACTGGGCGGCGGCGGCATCGCTCCCATTGAGCGCAGTGAAAATTCGTCAAACGGTCTGCGAGCCGCGCGAACAAGAATGAAATGGAATTTGCTGGCCGCGCCAATGCCGGACGCTGGCGACGGCGGCGATTCTCTGTACTTTTCTCTCACACGGACCCCCGCTAGCGTGGGTGTCGGGGCGCGATGTACCAACACGGGAGACAAAATTTTCTTCACCTTTTTTTTTTCGGTCGATCAATTTTTAGAAATCCTAAATTCCCTTTTTTTTCCCTGAAAAATAGAAAATGGTCCGAACGGCATCAGCGTCTTTAGCAAAAAGGGGCAGGGAGGGGGGACACAGAAATCTTTGTGAATCGAGCTGCCGCTCGCAGAGAGCGCTCGAGCGAGCGAGATGCGAGAAAGAATGGAATTTTATTGAGAAGAAAAAAGTGGCGTAACTGGAGGATTCGTGTTGCAGCGCGAGTCTCGATCATTTCCGTAAGCTTTCGTGAGTTTCCGCGCCCGAACAACTATTTTTTTTTTGCCTGCTGCTTTCTCTCTCGCATCTTTGCGCTCTTCTGACCAAACAATATGACAAGCTCCGCCTTTCCTCNCCCCACTCCTCCGCTCGACGATCCAGCTCCGCTACGTGCCCTCCATATTCTCGCCGATTCTCTCGCTCGCTGCGCCCGAGAGAGCTCGAGTCATTCATTCGAACTCGAGCTCATAGTAACGTGGGGAGGGGAATCTCGAGAGAGAGAGAGAGAGAGAAAACCATTGCCCGGTTTTTACTACTACACAACGCCGTTAAATGACAACGAGTCACTGGCTGCGAGCGAATACGAGAAAAATGATGCGTGTGTGTGTGAAAGAATGGGCGAGAGGCAAAAGTTGCGTCGTATGTTTATTAAAAAAGTAGTGATTGGGAGAGGGGCGCATCGTCGTCGTTGCAAGGCCGCGTACCGATCGCAGCGACTGGGATAGCGAGAGAGAGGGAAATAGAAAAGTGAGCGCGCGGGTAACGAGATGCGGATGGCAAAATAGTGGAAAAAAAATAAAAGGGGGTCACCGAGCGCGGCGTATATATCGCGCGCCGCGACAAGTACATTTCGACCTGCGAAAAAGTATTCGCGGGGATTATGACACTGTACGAGAAGGCCCCATAGGTATGCGATGATGATGTATTGGAAAAACAATGCGGGGAGAGGGACCGAGAGTTTCGAGATCTCGCAATGGCGCTGCCCGTTTCGTTGGCCATGATCGCGCGCGCGAGTCGTCTACGTTTTCCCTTCTTTCGCGTTGCTAGTTTATGCCCAATGAATGAGCGAGGTTTCTCCTTCTTTTGGGCCCACGAGGAGAGTCTCCGGGGACTGCGAAATTTTTCGCAAAAAAAAAAAAACATAGGCTCGAAAATTTGACTAAAGTTTTCCGCTCGCTCCCCGAGAACTCGATCATTTTTTCTGCCGCGAAAATTGCGCAGTATGTCGCGCGAGGAAGAAAAAACGGAAGGAAGCGAAGAAAGAATGAAATGTGGAGGTTAAAGGGACACGAGTGATTCGTGGGACGATGAAAACTCGGCGGGTCACGGACTGACTGGGAACGCGAGCAAGTCGAAGCAGCAGCAGCGAAGGAAGGAAGTGAAAAGAGGCCTAGAGGGAGAAAGAAATGAAATAAAAATAAAAAGGAAGAAAAGGAGTCCGTGAGACGACGTTCGGAACCAGCGAGAGGGGGGGGGAAAGAAAAAATAAGAGAAGGAGAAAAGAGCGTGTAGAGAAGAGCCACGCGACGCGATGGTTTCTCGCTCGCGCGCCCGCCAGTTCTGCGGAATCTTTCTCCCTCTCTCTCTCTCTTTCCCCTCCCGCGCGGCGGCTGAGTTAACGACTCGAG
>JBAJMU010000006.1:1129899-1141849 GCA_037952995.1 Hyposoter didymator | reverse complement strand
TTTTTTTTTTTTTTTTTTTTTCTCTCGATCCCACGCAGATGTGCGGACAGGCCCATCCAGCACCGCTACGACGATCTCTACGCGCGCCATTAATTTTCCGCGCCACGTATCTTCTTCCGGTTCTGCGCGCTCGCGAGCGCTCTTTCGGGGCTCGCCGGGCGTCGCACAGGCGTCCGGTTGTTGAAACTAAAAATCCCGTTATCCATTAAAATCCATTTATACCAACAGCAGCGCCGCTGGTGAGAGTGAAACTTTTAAATACACAAAAAAAAAAAAAAAAAAAAACATGCGTTATTAAAATCAACATTGTCGCGAGGGGAAAATGTGGGCTTTTCGTCGACTCGAAAAATCCATGCGATCGCGACGAGGTTAATGCTCCCAGTCGGGACATTTTTTTTTTTTTTTCACATCTTTCCATCCGGGGGCTCGAATTCATTTTGTCGAGACTTTTGAGGGAAGAAAATGACGGAGTCGCGCGCGTTATATCTCGTTCGCGCAGCGCTCTTACCGCCGCGAGGGAAATGGCCAATTATCGGAGAGTGGCGCGTCGTATACACGCGTGGGTCGCTTCTCTCGTGTTGAGTCTCTCGTGCTCGCGCGTGTCACCTACTTACCTCATCGTCGCAGTCGCTTTACACAACCGGCACAAATTCTCGTCCGGTCTCTGCGACAATCTTATCCGACGCAAAGTCTCGAGGTTAATTCTCACCAGGCCAATTCCTTTTGGACGAGTTATTATCATGAGACTCGTTCCTCGTCCTCCTTGTATCGGGAGTTTCAACATTTTATAGTTCGGAGCAGCCTTATCGTTATGTTGTTTGAAAGCGAACGATTTAAATCTCGGGGTGTTCTATTTGGATCGCTAATTTTAACAGTCTCACTTGCAAAGTATCGCTAAAAACAAAATTTTGTTAAAAAAGACAAATATTTTGTTCGACTAAACGTTTTTTTTTCAATAATCCCAAAAATTGTGGCAATGCAGCAAGAAATATTTTGGAAAGTCTCTTTGGAAGCAAATTTTTTGTCGTTCCACTCGTTAATTTCGCTGACTATTTCGTTAGAAACCAAATTTTTGTGCCAAAATAACAAAAAATTTGAAATTATGAAAAAATATTTAGTTTTTCGTATTCAATAAAATATTGACGATTTTTAACAACATTTCATTCCCAGCGCAACCTCTGAAAACAAAATTTCGTTGAAAAAGATGAAAATTCAGTTCGAAACGTTCGACTAAACGTTTTTTTTGAAAAATCCCAAAAATTGTGTTAATGGAGCAAGGAATATTTTGGAAAGTCTCTTCGGAAGCAAATTTTTGTCGTTCCATTCGTTAATTTCACTGCCAATTTCGTTAGAAACCAAAAATACTGACAAAATAACGAAAATTTTGAAATTATCAAAGAATATTTAGTTTATCGTATTTTTAACAAAATTTCATTCACAGTGCATCCACTGAAAACAAAATTTTGTTGAAAAAGTTGAAAATTTAGTTCGAAACGTTCGACTAAACGTTTTTTTTTGAAAAATCCCAAAAATTGTGTTAATGGAGCAAGAAATATTTTGGAAATGCTCTTCGGAAGCAATTTTTTGTCGTTCCACGCGTTAATTTCGCTGACAATTTTGTTAGAACCCAAATTTTTATGCCAAAATAACAAAAATTTTGAAATTATGAAAAAATATTTAGTTTTTCGTATTCAATAAAATATTGACGATTTTTAACAACATTTCATTCCCAGCGTAATCACCGAAAACGAAATTTTGTTCGAAACGTTGGACTAAACGTTTTTTTTTTGTTGCATAATTCCAAAAATTGAGTCAATGCAGCAAAAGATATTTTAGAAAGTCTCTTTGGAAGGAAATTTTGGTCGTTCCACTCGTTAATTTTTTTAGAAACCAAATATACTGGCAAAATAACGAAAATTTTGAAATTATTAAAAATTTCGATTTTCATTTATTGACGATTTTTAACAAAATTCCATTCCCAGTGCATGAAACCTTTTTTTTCTTTTTTAAACTGAAAATTACAATTACAGCATAATTTTTTGTGAAAAATTGTAATTTTTGCAGAATGTTAATTTTTTCGGAATTTTTTAAATATTAAAAATTGCACGAATCGAATAAAATCGTCATGGTCGTTACTCGAGGGTTGAAAATACATTGTAGTTTTTTTATTTCAACGATTTATCGGCTTGCAAAGTGAGTGGGGCCGGTGACTATTGAGGGTTAAATTGATTGGCTTTACAAAAGTCGGAGTGCTCGTGTACCGAGGCAACGTCGCTAGAGCTCCGCGTAACAATCGTGTAATTTTCGCCGTCTCTCGACTCGCGCGACGATTCCCACGGAGCAGATTCCAAGAAACCGCGCCGCGTGTACACTCATTAACACAACACTAGCTACATTTTTTGCTGCTGACAATTGTCGCGAAGCAACGATCGCCTTTCTGCCGCTCGAAATAAGGAAATAGAGATTTTTTTCTTGCTTCCATTTTTCCAAGCGACGTCGTTTCCTAAAAATAATACCAACTCTTCATTCTTATTATACCAACACAGAAAACAACATTTTGTTGAAAAAGATCGATATTTTGTTCGCTACGTAACGTTTTTTTCAATAATCCCAAAAATTGTGTCATTGCGGCAAGAAATATTTTAGAAAGTCTCTTCGGAAGCAAATTTTTGTCGTTCCACTCCCAAATTTTGCTGATTATTCCGTTAGAAACCAAATAAACTGACAAAATAACGAACTCTTTGAAATTTTCAAAAAATATTTAGTTTAGCGTGTTCAAACAAAATATCGACGATTTTTAACGAAATTTCATTGCCAGTGCATCCAATGGAAACAAAATTTTGGTGAAAAAGATGAAAATTTCGTTCGATACGTTAGACCGAACGTTTTTTTAAAAATAATTCCAAAAATTGTGTCATTGCAGCAAGAAATATATTAGAAAGTCTCTTCGGAAGCAAATTTTCGTCGTGCCACTCGTTAATTTCGCTGACAGTTCCGTTAGAAATAAAATTTACTGCCAAAATAACGAAAAATTTGAAATTATAAAAAAATATTTAGTTTTTCGTCTTTAACAAAATATCGACGATTTTTAAGAGAATTTCATTCCCAGTGCATCCAATGGAAACAAAATTTTGCTGAAGAAGATGGAAATTTTGTTCGATACGATCGACCAAACGTATTTTTTTCAATAATCCCAAAAATTGTGGCAATGCAGCAATAAATATTTTATAAAGTCTCTTCGGAAGCGAATTTTTATCGTTCCATTCGTAAATTTCGCCGACAATACCGTTAGAAACGAAATATACTTGACAAACTGACGAAAATTTTGAAATTATGAAAAAATATTTAGTTTTTCGTCTTTAACAAAATATCGACGATTTTTAAGAGAATTTCATTCCCAGTGCATCCAATGGAAACAAAATTTTGCTGAAGAAGATGGAAATTTTGTTCGATACGATCGACCAAACGTATTTTTTTCAATAATCCCAAAAATTGTGGCAATGCAGCAATAAATATTTTATAAAGTCTCTTCGGAAGCGAATTTTTGTCGTTCCATTCGTAAATTTCGCCGACAATACCGTTAGAAACGGAATATACTTGACAAAGTAACGAAAATGTAGAAATAATCGAACAAATATTTAGTTTTTCGTCTTCAACAAAATATCGACGATTTTTAAGAAAATTTCATTCCAAGTGCATCCAACGGAAACAAAATTTTGCTGAAAAAGATGGAAATTTTGTTCGATACGTTCGACCAAACGTATGTTTTTCAATAATCCCAAAAATTGTGTCAATGCAGCAATAAATATTTTATAAAGTCTCTTCGGAAGCAAATTTTCGTCGTGCCACTCGTTAATTTCGCTGACAATACCGTTAGAAACGAAATATACTTGACAAAGTAACGAAAACGTTGAAATAATCGAAAAAATATTGAGTTGATCGTAATCAATAAAATATCGACGATTTTTACAAAAATATCATTTTCCGTGAATTTAGAGTCTATCTCGTGCCGCGATAAGAATTCTCGTTACGAATATACGCGCGACGCCAGTATATCTTTGTACGTTGTGTCATCGTCGCGGATGACAAACGCCGCGCGTTGTTGCTCATTCTCGCGCGGCATTTTTTATATATAGATATCGCAGCCGCAGGGACGTTGAAACGACGATCTTGGAATTGTTATCGCGATACAAGAATTTACGCACGTTTTTTTTTATTTTCCGGCCTATCTCTCTCTATGACGATTCTCGATTTTCCAACAACGTCGGTTTATCAAGGCAGCTGCGGAGCAGCACTTTGCGAGTCTCGCGTAAATGCGATTATTCCGTAACACGTGCGAGGATGACACGAACGAATAGAGCGAACCAGCAGCAAGTAGAAAATGACTTTCGAGAGCCGCTGGTGGCCGCGTTATGAAATTTGTGTGGGAGGGCCTTCCATCAACTTTATTAGATGCGATACGTGAATAACCTGCACCATCGCTCGCGTATACCTCTTCCAACTTGATACACATACGCGCGCACTATATTTCTTATTTTCTTGAGCTAATAACGCGTAACGCCTCTACAATGCATTCCTATGATCCTGATGCCTGCATCGTTGAAATGCAACGAAAAATTGATTTTTTATTCATTATTTTGAAAATTGATGCACTTGTTGCAATTTTTTTTTGTAAATTCACTTTTCGAATGGCAAAGAAGACTCTCACATGCATAATCGTTGACAAATATCGTGTCGTTTCTATTCTTTGATGATTTATAGGAAAAAATTGATTTTTCTTTCATTATTTTGGAAATTGATGCACTTGTTGCAATTTTTTTGAGTAAATTTACTTTTCGAATGGCAAAGAAGACTCTCACGTGCATAATCGTTGACAAAAATTGTGTCTTTTCTACTCTTTGATGATTTATAGGAAAAAATTGATTTTTCTTTCATTATTTTGGAAATTGATGCACTTTTTGCATTTTTTATAAATAAATTTACTTTTTGATTGGCAAAGAAGACTCTCACGTGCATATTCGTTGACAAAAATCGTGTCGTTTCGTCTCTTTGATGATTTATAGGAAAAATTGATTTTTTATTCATTATTCTGAAAGTTGATGCACTTGTTGCAATTTTTTTTAGTAATTTTACTTTTCGATTGGCAAAGAAGACTCTCACGTGCATATTCGTTGACAAATATCGTGTCGTTGATACTCTGTGATGATTTATAGGAAAAAATTGATTTTTTATTCATTATTTTGAAAATTGATGCACTTTTTGCATTTTTTATAAGTAAATTTACTTTTTGATTGGCAAAGAAGACTCTCACGTGCATATTCGTTGACAAATATCGTGTCGTTTCTACTCTGATGATTTATAGGAAAAAATTGATTTTTTATTCATTATTTTGAAAATTGATGCACTTGTTGCAATTTTTTTTTGTAAATTCACTTTTCGAATGGCAAAGAAGACTCTCACGTGCATAATCGTTGACAAATATCGTGTCGTTTCGTCTCTTTGATGATTTATAGGAAAAAATTGATTTTTTATTCATTATTTTGAAAATTGATGCACTTGTTGCATTTTTTTTGAGTAAATTTACTTTTTGATTGGTAAAGACGACTCTCCCATGCATAATCGTTGGATGGTATGATCGTGAAGTTTGCATATCCTTGGAATGCATCAAAAAATTGATTTTTAATTCACCATTTTGACAATTGATGGATTTGTTGCAATTTTTATTAGTAAATTCACTTCTCGATTGGCAAAGAAGATTCTCCCATGCATAATCATTGGAAGGCATGATCGTGAAGTTTGCATATCGTTGGAATGAAACACAATCGCTTATTTAATATTTTTTGAAAGTGGAAACAAAAAATAATCGTGCAACGTCCGTCCATGACGATAATTAGCAAAGAAAAAACAGAATATCGTAGAAAAATGAAAGAAAATGAAAAAATCTTGAAAACTGTGAATTTAAATATTTTTCGTTAAGCTCCAACGCTGCGAACTTGAATATCGTTGGGAATGCATATTACGAGAGCGAGAGAGGGCCAGAGCGTTGATCGGATATTTGGTTACAGGGAGACGACGGCACGTGCGTCGGAGTAGCGGACCAGGTGGTGGCGGCGGCGGTGGCGGTGGTTCGTCGGGCTGCTGCGGTACGGTGAACGGGGACGAAGAGACTCGAGCGATTTCGGGTTTGGCTTGCATAAGCTCCGAGTGTGTTAGTCTCGAGAATATGGCGGGAACGAGTACCGCGTCGACGACGACAACGACGAGCATTACGACGATGACTACGGGGACAGCAACGTCCACAACGACGACGACGAGGACGAGAATCGTTGAGAAAAGTCGATTCGAATCGCGGACAAACGAGGTTGGCAACGAGAGATGGACGCCGTTGGACGTTTCGATCGAGAGGCTATCGTGCGATCGATTACGTGAATCGAGCGATTATCAGGATGAAGGTCATTGGTCGTTGCCGGAGCAACAATATCTCGAGCGGTCTTTCCAACTTTCTCGACGTTTGGAGCTGCTCCAGCCTAGCGAGCCAGGAAAATATTCTCCGATCGAAAATTCGAAAGATAATCAAGAGCGCGTCTCCTCGACGAGACGATTGCATCACAGGCTTCATTACCATCGAACGAACAGACATTCTGTCGCTGCTGCTGCTGCTGCTGCTGCTGCTGCTGCTTCTTCCATGGCCCCGGTCGTCGAAGCAACGTCCTTCGAGGACGGAGCAATGGCAGCGATAAACAGCACGACGACAGCAACGACGACGATCGCGAGAACGAGAACGAGACTCTGCTCCAGCGAGCAGCAACGTCTAGTCGATGAGGATCATTCCCGGAGCCAAAATTTAAACTTCCGACACTCACCGCTCTATTCGGGGGATGCTAATATTTATCAAAATGAAATGCAACAGCGGGAGAGCGTGGAGAACGATCACGAACGGCGGAACGCTCGTCATCCCGATAACTCGTCATTTTCCAATACGAGTTACACGAGGAAACGAACTTTTCCACCGTATCTCGCCACTCTGCTCATCATTTCGTACACCCTCTTCGGAATCGCAGGTATGACAATTTTTCCTTTTTTTTTCTCTATTTTTTTGAATTTTTCTCGTCGAGTTGGCGTGTCGCAAAAATTGCGAACGCGACAGATTGTGAAATTTGCAACAGGTGACAGCAGATCGTCTCGCCAATCGGCACGCAGATGCGCTCTCCTCCATTTTTTTCCTCACGTCCTTCCAACCACCACTTAATCCCTGCACGTGTGCCTCCCCCCCCTCCTTCCTTCGACATTTTTCTACTCGAATTATTCCAATAGCACGGCGCGCACCACGAGACAATGGCAAAATGAAGAAAAAAGAAGAAAAAAAAAAAAAAAATCAATTGCCGAAAAATTTGGACGTCAAATACGAGAGGGCAATGAGAACGTAAGACGCGCGCGCTGATGAAAAGACGCGAAAACACCCGTCGTACCATTGTCTCGCAATTGCTCCCCAATTCTTTCCTCTCCCTCTCCAAATATTCCCGCTCTTTCAATGCTTCCCTTCGCCCCGCACGATATATACTTTGGAATATTGAATATCCTACTATTTCGAGCGATCCAAACTTCTCGTTCAACCGAGTTGGCCGCACACAACTACGTTGCCGTGTTAAAAACATTGGAAAATTTGAAATTATTGGAATTTTATGGAATTTGGTGAATATTGTGCCAAATATATTGGCAAACGTAACGACAAATTTTGAAATTATCAACAAATATTTAGTTTATCCGTATTCAAAAAAATAATCGACGATTTTTAACAAAATTCCATTCCCAATGTACGAAAATTCGAAATTATTAAAATTTAATGTAATTCTGTGTCTTTGGTATTAAAAATGAACATGCAATTTTTTAATCTCATTCAATTCGTTAATTTCGCTGACAATTTCGTTAGAAACCAAATATACTATCAAAAGTAACGAAAATTTTGGAATTATCAACTAAATATTTAGTTTATCGTGTTGAAAAAAAAAAAAAATTTACGATTTTTAACAAAATTCCATTCCGGATGTACGAAATTTCTAAATTATTAGAATTTAATGAAATTTGTTGTTAATGAAATTAAAAATGAATATACAAATTTTTAAAGATTTTTTTTCATCATAGTTTTCGAGTTACCGAACACTAGAATTTACACGCACAAGCATAGGAATCACATATATATATGAATATCTTTCGTATATTGTAAACTCTAAAAATATTTATTTTTCAACTTTTATTTAGTATTTTTTATTTTAATATTTAAATAATTTAGTATTCAACAAAATATCGACGATTTTTAACAAAATTTCATTCTCAGTTTACGAAAATTCGAAATTATTAGAATTTCATGAAATTTGTCGAGTATATTTTTTAATATTAAATATTAATATACAAATTTTTTAACATTTTTCTTCTTCATAGTTTTCCAGTTACCGTTAACTCTAAAAATATTTATTTTTCCACTTTCATTTAGTATTTTTTATTTTAATATTTAAACAATTTAGAATACAACAAAATATCGACGATTTTTAACAAAATTTCATTTCCAGTTTACGAAAATTCTAAATTATTAGAATTTCATGAAATTTAGCGAGAATATTTTTTAATATTAAATGTGAAAATACAAATTTTTCAAGATTTTTCTTCTCCATAGTTTTCGAGTTACCGAACACTAGAGTTTACACGCACAAGCATAGAAATCACATATATATATGAATATCTTTAGCATACTGTAAACTCCAATTATTCGAAAACTATGTAGACGAAAAATGAGAAAAAAAATAGTGTCATCGTATTTGATGCTAAAAAACGTTATCACCAAATTTTATGAAATTCTTATCATTCTGTCGTATGTAGCCAACCTCCTCAAGGAGGATGGCTACAAACAACAATATTGCCATGTTGAAAGCATAGGAAAATTCGAAATTATTAGAATTTCATGAAATTTGACGAGAATATTCTTTAGTATTAAATATGAAAATCCAAATTTTTCAAGATTTTCTTCTACATAGTTTTCGAGTTACCAAACACTAGAGTTTACACGCACAAGCATAGAAATCACATATATATAGAAATATCTTTAGCACATTGTAAACTCCAATTATTCGAAAACTATGAAGACGAAAAATGAGAAAAAAATAGTGTCATCGTATTTGATGCTAAAGAATGTTGTCACAAAATTTAATGAAATTCTTATCATTCTGTCGTATGTAGCCAACCTCCTGAATGACGCACGCCCAAAGTCGCGTGGGTTACAATAATCGCGTAATTTTTGTCATTACTCCAATTCCTCGTCGTTCCTTTTCGTTGATACAAATATGAATATTCGTTTACAGACGCGTGCTCGTCGAGGTCTACGCCAAAACCAAGACCACCAACCCCGACACCAAGGCCCAACATCACATTCCACATGTACACATGTCCGCCCGATTACGCGGAATGGTACTGTCTCAACGGTGCTACGTGCTTCACCGTCAAAATTCAAGAGTCACTGCTCTACAACTGCCTGTAAGTATAAAAAGCTAAAAAATGGTCATAGCGAGTTGTCGTCGTGACGAAATACAAGGAAAGTCCTTCTCGAAGGATTCGCACGCGGGAGGACATTGCATTTTCCTCAAAGAGACCGAAGACCAACGCGGAATATACACATTTATATTTCTATAGTCCTTGGCACGTACAGTCGCCCGAGTCTATTCCCATTGCTGGGACGTGGACGCATATAATGCGAGAAGCACCGCAGCAGAGAGAGAGAGAGAGCAGAGCATTGTTGCGCCCGCGCCCAAAGGGTCACCGGGTTTTTCCAGCCACCGCTCGATCCCCTCAGACACATTCAGCCGCGTCTCTATCCCATTTTTTCTTTTTCTTTTTTCTTTCTTCGTTTTTTTCGGCATTTACCGAGTGAATGCGACGAGCCGCCGCAAATTCTTTCCCATTGCCTTCGCGTAACGTCGTCGCCTCTTTCGCTTTACTCGTTACAATGAGCGCGCGGACGACAAACGTTTTCTTTCGCTCGAACCCGATATATTGATAAACATTTATTTACCTCGATGCCTCATCACGCTCCAAAGTCATATACACCGGACCGACAAGTTGCTGCTCATCCCCAGTACCCTCCGGTACGTTAGATACGCTCCCCATTGTGATGGGACCCTTTCGACAAGAATCACCGAACCAATTATACGCTCAGCTAGAAATTCTTAACACCGTTCACTTGCACGCTCGTCGTCTCTCCAGTCTTGATTATTTCTCTACCTGACTTTTGACGCTTTTATTTATTTATATGTGCCTCCACTGGGAACTGAATTTTGTTGATAAAGATTAATATTTTGTTCGATACGTTCGACTAAACGTTTTTTTTCGAATAATCCCAAAAATTGTGTCCATGCAGCAAGAAATATTTTAGAAAATCTCTTCGGAAGCAAATTTTTGTCGTTCCACTCGTAAATTTCGCTGACACTTCCGTTAAAAACCAAATATTCTGGCAAAATAACAAAAATTGTGAAATTATTTAAAAAAATATTTAGTTTACCGCATTCAACAAAATATTGACGATTTTTGACAAAATTTCATTCTCAGCGCATCCACTGGAAACGAAATTTTCTTGATAAAGATGAATATTTTGTTCGATACGTTCGACTAATCATTTTTTTTCGAATAATCCCAAAAATTGAGTCAATGCAGCAAGAAATATTTTAGAAAATCTCTTCGGAAGCAAATTATTGTCGTTCCACTCGTAAATTTCGCTGACAATTCCATTAGAAACCAAAGGAAACTGCCAGAATAACGAAAATTGTGGAATTATCGAAAAATATTTAGTTTAGCGTATTCAAAAAAATATCGACGATTTTTAACAAAATTTCATTCTCAGCGCATCCACTGGAAACGAAATTTCGTTGAATAAGATAGAAATTTTGTTCGATACGTTCGACTAAACATTTTTTTTCGAATAATCCCAAAAATTGCGTCAATGCAGCAAGAAATATTTTAGAAAATCTCTTCGGAAGCAAATTATTGTCGTTCCACTCGTAAATTTCGCGGACAATTCCGTTAAAAACCGAATATTCTGCCAAAAACAACAAAAATTGTGAAATTATTTAAAAAAATATTTAGTTTACCGTATTCAACAAAATATCGACGATTTAAAAAAAAATGTAATTTTCAGTGTTTCTCTCGCTAATAATCCACTTGGCAAACTAAACAAATTACTTTCTCATTTTTCTCGCTCGTTTTTTTTGTTTTCGCTGATTCTTCGGCGATCCGAGACGAAAAAAACATTTGGGGCCTCCCTGGAAGTTTCGCCTATTGACGACAAAGCAAATACCGTGGGAAATGAGAGGCTTGAACGAGCACACAGTCGCGATCACTCTCAATAAACCCGAGTTTTCAAACCTCTGCGCTCCGCTCCATCGCAGCTTTTGTTTTCTTCATTTTATATTTTGCACGCTTCCGTCTTGGCTGGCCGATTAATACACTCGCGACTCGTTCACACCGCGTCATCCACTTTCGCGCCTACTTGTTTTTTTTTTCATATTTATTTATTTTTTTGCATTTTTTTTTCGTCACCGAGAACTACAGAATGTAGAAAAAGTAAACGCCGTGAATAGAGAGATTCCAAGGCGGAAAATGAAGCGCTTTCGTACACAAAACAAGCTTCCCCTCCCCCTGCCCCTCGTTTCCCCGAGCTGGGCTTTTAAAAACGAGCGCGTGATGAATCGTCGACTGCACACGTCGAGTCGCCTCTCGCGCATAATCGCCAACCCGGCGGCGGCTCGTTTCGTGTGAAAAAGAGGACAATTCGAAAACCACCCTCGTCGTCGTCGTCGCACCTCGACCAATTCCCTCGACTCCTCCATAATCCTCGTTTCTACGGGATCGACACGTTTCCTTTTCTGTAAATTCCTCGCGCACCCCTATCGCTCCTTTTTTTTTTTTT
>JBAJMU010000006.1:1105225-1129861 GCA_037952995.1 Hyposoter didymator | reverse complement strand
CCTTTTTTTTTTTTTTTTTTTGTTACTCGGAATTTGTCCATCGTCGCTCATTTTTGCCCACGTTGCTTACGAAACTGTATGTGCGTTCTCCCCGGAATTACGCAAATCCGGAGCCCCCGTAGTCAGCGAGTGCAATTAATTTCGATAAGATCGAACGAGCCCGGTGCGTAATGACTTGATTTCTTTATTTTCGTATCTCCCTAAAAATATCTACACGGACGCATGCCGAGGAATATCCTCGCTTATTATTTGAGCTCCCAAAAACGAGACACGCTCGAGTTGCTCGAGACTGACACGATCGAACGATTTCTCGGGCATTATCAACGCGAAATCGAAAAAGTTGTGTATGCAAATTAATTGGCTCGGTAAAAATAGCCGTCGCACCGCGTACACAACACTTTTATTTCATTCGTTAATGAAAAGTGAGAAAAAAAAAATTTCTAGCTATAACGACGTACGTTTTTTTATGTTCTTTTTATTTTTATCATTATTTCGTTTTTTTTTAATACCGGCGAGCGGTCTATCACGCTAATTGAGCAGACACTCTCTCGTGGGATTTCACAGCTCATTTCCGGCCCAGTTGCCCCCACAGGCTTAATAACAAAATGGAGCCAGTTGTTGAGAGATTTTGTTTCGTTTCTTTTTTTTTCTTACACGAGATTCTCTCAATCGCGTGGTTTTATTTTTATCCTTTTTTGCTTCTAGATGCGCCAATGGATTCATAGGACAGAGATGCGAGTTCAAGGACTTGGATGGTTCCTATTTGCGTAAGTATCGAGTGCAGTTGAAAATTTAATTGCTAACTGGGGAGAAACGAGAGTAAAAAAATGATGCTGACGTTTTCATCGTTGGAATTAGGGGTGTGCGAATAGTGATCGAATCGAATCGAATCGAATATTGAAATTGGATTCGATCTTCGAATCGAATATTCGATGAATCGAATATTCGATTTTTTAGTCGAATATTCGATTTTTGAATCGAATATTCGTCGAATTTTCGAGTATTCGATAAATTTCCGAATATTTGATGAATTTTCAATTCGATTTTCGAATAGAATATTCGAGCACAATTTTCAAGTATTTCTTAAATTTTCAAATATTTGAATATTCAAAAGAAAATGGAATATTCGAAAAAAATTCGAATATTCGAAAAATAATCGAATACTCGAAAAAATCGAATATTCGATTTTTTAGTCGAGTATTCGATTTTTTAGTCGAATATTCGATTTATTAATCGAATATTCGTCGAATTTTCGAGTATTCGATAAATTTCCGAATATTTGATGAATTTTCAATTCGATTTTCGAATAGAATATTCGAGCACAATTTTCAAGTATTTCTTAAATTTTCAAATATTTGAATATTCGAAAGAAAATCGAATATTCGAAAGAAAATCGAATATTCGAAAAAAAATCGAATATTCGAAAAATAATCGAATACTCGAAAAAATCGAATATTCGATTTAAATTCGAATCAAACAATTCGATTCGATTTGATGCCGAATATTCCAAGTTTTCAAATATTCGCACACCCCTAGTTGGAATGCAACGAAATTCTCTTTTTTCTCGAACAGAACTCATTGTTATTGTTAAATATTTGGTCTGGACGACAAAACGATTCTCCCTCGTCGCCCAAGAACTCGATCGACACGAAAAATTGCGAAAATTAAAAAAAAAATCAATAAAAATTCAACAGATAAATTTTTTTTTCGTTGCAAACTTGAGACTCGTCATTATAAAAATGAATTTTGAAATTTCAGCTTCGAGACAACGGGTTATGCTGGAAACTGCGAGCATAGCCGGCGGGGCGACGATAGCAGTGTTCCTCGTTGTCATCATCTGTATAGCAGCTTACATTCACTGTAAACGCAAGCAGAAGGAATTGCGTACGAGGTGAATATTGAAATGAAAATTTATTAAAATTGAAATTAAAAAAAAATGGAAAAAAAAAAAGAAACGATTGCCGCAGCACACGAGTAGCGAGGTTGGCATTATAGCCGCGAAAGTGCGTACGTACGTGGCGAATAACCGTGCGATCATAATGACTAACGTAAAGTTGCTTTGCGTCGTTTCCCAGCAGTGCCTGCGTCGATACGGTGGATGGTCCTGGCCGAGATCCGGAGCTGAGGCCGTTCAGCAACCGCAGCCGCTCCCTAATGATCTTCATGGCCAAGAATCCAAACGGCTCGGTAAGTTTGCCGCAGTCACGCAAATCTACGCTTTTTTCCTTCCTCGCCAATTTTGTCTTTTACACTCGCGAGCGATCGTTCATTCGGAATGTGGAGAAATTTACTCAATTTTTTCCCTTTTTTTTTTTGTTTTCTCGCACAGACAATGTGCCCGTCGATCGAGCAAACGAGAATGCCCGGATGGAGCGACTACTCGAGGACGGAGACCGCGAGGATGGCTTCCGTCAACGAGGAGAAACGAGCCTCGAGCCAGTAAAACTCGAGAATTCGAATAGTCAAGTCGCCAGAAACGAGAAACGAAGAAAAAGGAGGAGGCGAGGAGCAGACGTCGAGGGAGAAACGAAA
Organism: Hyposoter didymator; assembly: GCA_037952995.1. Classification (NCBI taxonomy): domain Eukaryota; kingdom Metazoa; phylum Arthropoda; class Insecta; order Hymenoptera; family Ichneumonidae; genus Hyposoter; species Hyposoter didymator. The sequence goes on along the minus strand of JBAJMU010000006.1, from coordinate 1,127,329 downwards.
TCAAGTATAAAGAGCGAAAGAAATTCATCCTTTCGTCTCGTGGTCGGCGGTGAAAAAAGGAAACGAGAGGAAAAGGGAGGAGGAGGCGAGCAGAAACCCCAGCAAGGAACGATCAGCGTGCTCCGACGACGAAAATAACCAGCGAATTATTTGTAGCGGATTGGGAATTAAAAGTGCGTTATACATTGACGGGGGCCGAGTCGGAGGCCCCCGAGGGTTCGTGAGACCGAAAAATTCAACGGGAAAGAAAATAACAAAACGAGCGACAACTGGATTTTTATCCCCAACAATTCCCACGCGTACTTGACATTTGCAAAAAAAAAAGAAAATTTCTCAATCATCACTCGCGCTTTTCCACATTTCATTCAATCTTTTCGTCTATTATTTCGCTTATTTATTTCCCTAGAATATTAGAGTATCGTCGAGACATTCCCGATTCGACGTTTCGCCGGATCTCCGTCCAGTCGAACACGACCTCGGTTTTTATTTTTTCTTGTTTTTCGCATTCCAACGCGGTTCTCAATAATCCAACAACTTAAATTCTCGCTCGAGTATCCTCGTCGTGAGATTATCATCTTCGCGATCAGGCACGAGAAGCGACGGAATTCCACCGCCGCCGAGTGTAATCAATATCACGAGACAACTAGAAAAAACTTGCGCGAGTTTATAGAAAATTTTTTCAAATTCGGAGCACGTCGTCGGGTTTCCATCGTTTTTTTTCCCTTTCGCCGACGTTGACAAGAGAATTTCGCCCTTGGACGACGAACCACGAGCCAGCAGCAACGTTCTCTCTCTCCGTGTCTCTTCGGGCGTGAAAAAACTGGGAAAATGGAGAAAATTCCATTAAGTATAGAATTTGATTGGGAAAAATATAAGAAACGTGGGATCTCGCGTGTAAATATGAAAGCTGCATATGTTGCGAGTAACAAAAGTTCGGAGGTGGCGAACAATAAATAAAATCTAATAAACTAAAAAACGAAATAAAAAAAAAAAAATACACACTAAAAAGTATGAAAATAAAAAACGAAACGATAAGAAAAAAGATTAAATAAAAAGACGGCACACACGAATTAGTATTGATCGATGATTTGTACATTATGTAGATACTCGTATGAGAAATGACCTTCCGAGCGATTTAATCATCGCGATGCTTGCTTATTAGAATTTTCCTTTTTCTCACCTTAAATACACATCGAATCGAAAGTATATATATTTCAAAACGAAGAAAGAAAGAAGAATAGGCTTTAATAGCTTGGAAACGTCCCGAAGGATCGTGCTTGGTCGGAACGAGCTGTTCCTGACCTCCCCTAGTGTCACTCGATCATTTCACGCTCTTCCTCTCTCTCTCTCTCGAGTCCCAGAACTTCGCAAACAAACATTTTCGAGCAAAAGTTGAAAATCAATGAATAAAAATTGAGGCGAGAAAAAAAAAACGCATCGAGGACGCGAAACAAGCGGAAGAGAGAGAGCGAAAGCTTTCTAGCATAATATCATTTAATTTTCTCATCATACTTTATATATTGTACTTGGTTCCTAATTTATTATTATCTATTATCTATTATCGATTATTAATTATTACCGATAGTAAATAAATCGTTGCGTCGAGAGGGGAGCCCGAATATCAAGAAACAGATGATTTCTCCGGAAGACCATGTGTGAGTGTGTGCGGAAGAGCGAGGTAGAGAAGAAGCTCGATGGGAGAAATAAATGAAGGCTCGAGGATTGGCATGAGGATGTATCACCACCGCGGGATCGGCTTGATAATAATGCTCGTTGGTCGTACAAATTAATATTTGAATCCCTAGCGCAACCAAGAATTTTCGTTTTTTTTTTTCATCATCATAAATAATAATCCGCGTTGTAATAATTGTGAAAAACGAGATAGAAAAAATTGATCGATGCCTCGAATCCCCCCGACACACTTTGAATAGATTCGATGGGATAGAAACGACTAAGCGAAGAAATCGAGTTAATCGCGTCTAGTTATCAATGCATATGATTAAAATAATATACACACACGTACAGAGAGACTTCTGTAATGCTTTAAACCTGCGAGAGCAACTGTAACGAGCGAGCCAACAGAAAAGACAAAAAATGAGAAGCCACTCCCCAACTGCCCTCGTTCATTCATCTCCTTGTTGAACCAACAGATAGGAAAATCGCTGAATATTGCGAGACCGCGTGACTTGTTATAATATTGTTTGTAGACAATGGTGGCATTTTTAGTACATCAGACAGCGCCGTGGGTTTCAGCCAAGACGATGGAGCGACGATATTCCGAGAGTGCGAGCAAACATTTTAAACGCAATTAGATTCTTCAGGAAATTCGAGTGTAATTATTTCCACGGACAACGAAAAAGCGTATCGATCGTGTGAAATCGAGCACGCGACCGAGTAACCAACGAATTTTTGTTCGTGATTCAGTGTCAGAATAAACAACGAAATTTATCCTCGATATTATTTTCAGTTTTCATGAAATTTGGCGAGGATCGGAATCAAGGAAAAGCTCCACGACACTCTCGCAATATCGACGTCTCGCGAATTTGGCTCGAAACGTGAAAAATGAGAAAAGAAAATATTGAAAAAAAAAGGAAAATTGTAAAATTTGTAATTGCGAGATAGTAACGCGGCGACGAGCGCTTTATGACCGGCGGATGGTAGGTACCCCCCGTCCGACATACACACCAAATCCGCGTTCTTGCGGTATGCTGTCCGTTGTAAATGTACCAAAGAGACAGGTCATTGAACTGATGAAATAAATAAATAATGAACAAAATAATAAAATGAAGAAAATAAACCAGACGAAATGTGACTATGTTGGACGATAACTCTCTTCGCATTTAATCATTTATTCACAGAGGGAATATATGTATAGAACAATAATGAAGCGAAATTACCGGATACTTTCGTTAAATAAATCAATCCAAAGTCAATTTTCTTCCATTTTTACATCATCGGTCGTTTTTATTTTCGCTGCATACCGCAGAGAGATCACGTTTGTTAAAATAAACATTATTCACTTCCCAACATAAGTTTAGAGACGATATTTCATTTCTGTCGCGTCTTGGATGAATTTTCAAAAATATATAAAATAAAAATGAAGATATTTGCTGATAATTAATAATAAACACAATTTCAAACTTTTTCATTTATTTTTTTTTTATTTTTGTTAAATAAATGAATCCAAAGTCAATTTTCTTCCATTTTTACATCAGCGGTCGTTTTTATTTTTGCTGCATACCGCAGAGAGATCACGTTTGTTAAAATAAACATTATTTACTGCCCAACATAAGTTTAGAGACGATATTTCATTTCTGTCGCGTCTTGGATCAATTTTCAAAAATATAAAAAATAAAAATAAAGATATTTGCTGATAATTAATAATAAACATAATTTCAAACGGGTCTCATTGGAAAAGTTGGCTATTTAATATTTTATTTATTTATTTTTTTAAATAAATGAATCCAAAGTCAATTTTCTTCCATTTTTACATCATCGGTCGTTTTTATTTTTGCTGCAAATCGCAGAGAGATCACGTTTGTTAAAATAAACATTATTTACTTCCCAACATAAGTTTAGAGACGATATTTCATTTCTGTCGCGTCTTGGATGAATTTTCAAAAATATAAAAAATAAAAATAAAGATATTTGCTGATAATTAATAATAAACATAATTTCAAACGAGTCTCATTGAAAAAGTTGGCTATTTAATATTTTTTTCATTCATTTTTTTTTATTTTTGTTAAATAAATGAATCCAAAGTCAATTTTCTTCCATTTTTACATCATCGATCGTTTTTATTTTCGCTGCATACCGCAGAGAGATCACGTTTGTTAAAATAAACATTATTCACTTCCCAACATAAGTTTAGAGACGATATTTCATTTCTGTCGCGTCTTGAATGAATTTTCAAAAATATAAAAAATAAAATTAAGATATTTGGTGATAATTAATAATAAACATAATTTCAAACTTTTTCATTCATTTTTTTTTATTTTTGTTAAATAAATGAATCCAAAGTCAATTTTCTTCCATTTTTACATCATCGATCGTTTTTATTTTCGCTGCATACCGCAGAGAGATCACGTTTGTTAAAATAAACATTATTCACTTCCCAACATAAGTTTAGAGACGATATTTCATTTCTGTCGCGTCTTGAATGAATTTTCAAAAATATAAAAAATAAAATTAAGATATTTGGTGATAATTAATAATAAACATAATTTCAAACTTTTTCATTTATTTTTTTTTATTTTTGTTAAATAAATGAATCCAAAGTCAATTTTCTTCCATTTTTAATCATCGGTCGTTTTTATTTTCGCTGCATACCGCAGAGAGATCACGTTTGTTAAAATAAACATTATTTACTTTCCAACATAAGTTTAGAGACGATATTTCATTTCTGTCGCGTCTTGAATGAATTTTCAAAAATATAAAAAATAAAATTAAGATATTTGGTGATAATTAATAATAAACATAATTTCAAACTTTTTCATTTATTTTTTTTTATTTTTGTTAAATAAATGAATCCAAAGTCAATTTTCTTCCATTTTTAATCATCGGTCGTTTTTATTTTCGCTGCATGCTGCAGAGAGATCACGTTTGTTAAAATAAACATTATTTACTTTCCAACATAAGTTTAGAGACGATATTTCATTTCTTTCGCGTCTTGGATGAATTTTCAAAAATATAAAAAATAAAATTAAGATATTTGGTGATAATTAATAATAAACATAATTTCAAACGGGTCTCATTGAAAAAGTTGGCTATTTAACGAGCATTTCCTTGTTCCCGGTGATCGCGAGCACACCGAGCGACCAACCGAAATAACCGGAACTATCGGACTCGCTCGGATAGTTCTCGTCTATCCAATTATACGTTTATGCGTTTGCTACTTCCCTCTGCCTCTTTGCTCGAAATAATAAAGAGTCTGGAATCGCCGACAAGATCGCGGAGCTCTTGCTCTCCAACACGCCGAACGCAATAGACTGTAAAACTCATGAATATTTAACCGAGCCAAACGTCCATCTTGTGCGATCCTCGTCCATGCTTTTTTCTCAAAAGGTAATCATTCGTGCCTCCATCACGCTTTATGCTCTTCAATATCATTAGAATACTCTCGAGTCGCATTATTTTCTGGCTTTCCTTCATCAGTCTCAAATTCTCACCGGAGAGACTCAACATTTATTCCAAACTGCCAATTAGCTCTGCTCCTCCGTCTTTTTCCTCTTTCCATCTTTATTTCATTTTCTTCCACTTGTTCCACCAATCCGGAGATCGCATTTTGAAGAATGCTTCCAATTGCTCGATCGTCCCGGTCCGCAAGCTTTGGCTTGGTTTCCACTTTAATATCGTATCGGCTATTCGTTTGAAATAAAGAGTATGGCGAGCGAGTGCCAACAACGCAGCGATTATTCCTTCCTCCTTATCCGGCGAATCTGTTTGTCGAACAAAATGAAAATTATTATCGCTCGTTGCTTTTTTTTTCGTTTTTTTTTTAGTTTTCTGTACCTTGAGCGGACTCGAGCATGTTGCAGAGTCTTTCCACCATTGCTCCGACCTTTTTGTCCTCGTCCTCGATCGGAAATGTACGTAAAATAAAGCCTGGCAGATGAACATTTGGGATTATGAATTTATTCGGATTTTAGATCGAAAAACTCGCGGGGATACGTACCGAGCAACGTCAAGATGTTTGGAATCCATGGACTAGCATCGTCTTCGATTATTTTCATCAAACCACCGTCTACGATGTTTTTGTAAGCCCATTCGGTACCCTCGCGTTTCGCAATCAACAATATCGTCACTTCTAACTCTCTCGTGTAATCTTCTTTGAAAGGAAAAACAATATTTCACCAATCTGAAGTTTGGAACGTTGAGATTCAACGAAAACGTTTTTTTTCTATTAATTATTCATTGAATTTTGAAAATCCTGGCAATTTTTCGTGTCGATCGAATTTTTAGGTCGCAAAGGCTCGTTTTATTGTGGAGACTAAATTGAATAATGATTATCAGCTTTGCTGGAGAAAAAACAGAATTTCGTTGCTTTTCAACGATCGAATCTTCAATGAGTAATTCGAATTTTGCTAAATATTGGAAAACTCACTGTCCAATCGGTTTATCAAGAGCTTTATCAAGTCTGAGGACTGTTGATCGTTTTCCGGAAAGGAAAAACAATATTTCACGAATCTGAAGTTTGCAACGTTGAGATTCAACGAAAACGTTTTTATTTCTATTAACTATTTATTGAATTTTTAAAATCCTGACCATTTTTCGTGTCGATCGAATTTTTAGGTCGCAAAGGCTCGTTTTATTGTGGAGACTAAATTGAATAATGATTATCAGCTTTGCTGAAGAAAAAACAGAATTTCGTTGCTTTTCAACGATCGAATCTTCAATGAGTAATTCGAATTTTGCTAAATAATGGAAAACTCACTGTCCAATCTGTTTATCAAGAGCTTTATCAAGTCTGAGGACTGTTGATCGTTTTCCGGAAAGGAGAAACAATATTTCACGAATCTGAAGTTTGGAACGTTGAGATTCAACGAAAACGTTTTTTTTTCTATTAATTATTCATTGAATTTTTAAAATCCTGACCATTTTTCGTGTCGATCGAATTTTTAGGTCGCAAAGGCTCGTTTTATTGTGGAGACTAAATTGAATAATGATTATCAGCTTTGTTGAAGAAAAAACAGAATTTCGTTGCTTTTCAACGATCGAATCTTCAATGAATAATTCGAATTTTGCTAAATATTGGAAAACTCACTGTCCAATCGGTTTATCAAGAGCTTCATCAAGTCCGTCGACTGTTGATCGTTTTCTGGAAATTTGTAATAATCCTTAAACATTCGTTTGATACCAAGAGTCTTGGGTCCTTGCTGCTGTCTTATCAGATGGATCAGAGAATCTGTGATTACATCTGAAAGGACGAAACGTTTGAGATAATTGTTAGAGTTGGATGAGGAGGTGCGTGGTCGATGGAAAAATGCGCGAATCTCACCTGATCGAGCGTTGTGCATGGGGATTATTTCTGGCCAAATTGATAACGCAATGTAAATAACGTTCGGCGCCAAACGACCGAGAAAGTAGAGGGCGTCGCAGCACATGATTCTTACGCTTTCTCTGTCCTTTCTTAATCGTGCCATTACAATCAACATTCGTGCCAAATACTCGACGACCGGAGGCTGAAATGGAAGCGGGGCATGTCTTTTTTAATCCTCAGTGAATATTTGATTCGTGCAATTTTTAATATTAAACAAAATTTCGAAAAAACAAACATTCTTCAATAATCACTTTTTTTTACGATAAATTATGCAGAAATTGTGATTGTTAGTTAAAAAAAAAATCGGTTCACACAGAGGGAATGGAATTTTGTTAAAAATCGCCGATATTTTGCTTCCAACGGAATTGTCAGCGAAATTTACGAGTGAAACGACTGAAATTTCGTTTCGAAGAGATTTTCTAACATATTTCTTGCTGCATTGACACAATTTTTGGGATTATTTGAAAAAAAACGTATAATCGAACGTATCAAACGAAATATTCATCTTTTTCAACAAAATTTTGTTTTCAGTGGATGCACTGGGAAAGGAATTTTATTAAAAATCGTCGATAATTTGTTGAATACGGTAAACTAAATATTTATTTGATAATTTCAAAGTTTTCCTTATTTTGGAAGTATATTTGGTTTATAACGAAATTGTCAGCGAAATTTACGAGTGAAACGACAAAAATTCGCTTCCGAAGAGACTTTCTAAAATATTTCTTTCTGCATTGACACAATTTTTGGGATTGTTCGAAAAAACGTTTAGTCGAACGTATCGAACAAAATATTCATCTTTTTCAACAAAATTTCATGTTCAGTGGATGCACTGGGAATGAAATTTTGTTAAAAATGGTCGATAATTTGTTGAATACGATAAACTAAATATTTATTTGATAATTTCAAAATTTTCGTTATTTTGGCATAAAAATTTGGTTTCTAACGAAATAGTCAGCGAAATTTACGAGTGGAACTCCAAAAATTTACGTATCGCGGTATACGGTACCTGAATGGAGTGACCGAGCCTGAAAAGATTAAAGTCGATGCCAGTGCGAACGAGTTCGAAGACACCGGACATGCTTGGATCTCGTTCCAAATGATTAATCAGTGCAACGATCCGCTGTTGCGTTCCCGTCATCACAGGAGCCGGTGGTGTGTAAGTGCGATCGAGCCTTTCGTCGAGTTTTGCCCTTTCAACCAGAACATCGACGATGCACCTGCGCGACCACAATATTCGTTAGAGAATCATTTTCACGTCAGAGCCGATTCGACAAGTTCGCGACTCACTTTGCCACTGTTCGTTGACTGGAGACTTGACAAAACTTTGTCACGACACCGGTGTGAAGAGAGCTCGACCATTCTTCGCTTTCGAGCAAATTATCAAGTTCGCTCTTGATGCTTTGTTCTGAAAATTCAACGTGCGGCAATTATTGCGCCAATTCTCTGTGTCAAATTATTTATTTTTACGACGAAACTCACCGGCATCCGTTTGCAGTTTAATGGCTGCACTCTTCCGGAGCATTTTCGGCTTCGATCGACATTTTTTCTTCTGGCTACAAAGATGACGAGTGAGAAGAGTCTCAAGAGTCCGGATTCCCCGATGATTAGCGCCAATTTTATCGGAGCCGTTGTCCTGGATCGTCGAGTTTGTTGATTTTGGTGAATTTTGTTGGGCGAGTGATCGCACGGGACTGCAAAGTATGCTTCTCGTTCTAAGATCTCTGACGATAGCTTGACTCTTAGCTGCATCGTTTTCCACCATTTTTTCCTTTTCATCGCTCGTCCCTGAATCATCGAGTGAAATCTGCGAATCAGGAGATTGAGGAAAATCCATTTTTTCTACGTTTACTCGAAAATCTTCGAGCAAACTTGTCGGAGACTTTTTATCGATTGTCGGAGATTCATCCGGAAGAACCGCGCTCTCGTAAATCGACGCGCGATAAAAATTCTTCGGCGATTCGAGCGAATCGACGGAAACGTTTGGAGAATTTGATTTCTGCGTGTCGCTGGGCGACGCTGGCGATTCCTCGATGCATTCTGCAGCAGTTTTCATCGGAGCCTCGACACACATTTTTTTTTCATTCAAATTCGCTTCTGGACGATCGACTTGTTTGTCGTTTTTTTCATTTTCACTCGAAACTGATGCAGTAGCTTTTTCGCTTTCCGTCGAGATCGAACTCTTGCTCATTTTTTCCAGCGTTTTCGTTACGTTTGAAATAATGTTTCTAGTTGCTGGAGGTTTGAGTTTTGTCACACGGTTTTTTGGTTTTTGCAAAGTTTGGGAAATGCCTTTTAGATGATTGAGAGAAAAATGAACGCCCCGCGGCTCTTCGTGAGGCAAATTCGTAGCCTCCGAAGTTTCATTCTCTTCGGGAGTCGCTGCTTCGCGTTCCTTGCTCGTACATACTTTTGGGACGTGAGCGATTCGGTTCTTTTTCGGAACAATTTCAATCGCAGCTTCGGTCATCGGCGAATCTTTATTGCAATCGTCGTGAGTTTTTTCTATCGGAGAAAATGAATTTGGCGTGGAATCGATACTCACGAGTGGCACAGTAACGGGAGTCGTATTTTTTTTGAGAGCTCGCAATTTGCACAAGAGCTTCGACTTTACCGAACGTTTGTTTCTCGTCAAGGAATTTGATCTTTTCCTTTTTCTTGTTTTCTCGTGCAACGTTTGCGAGAAATGGGTCGCCCGTTGGCTCGTATCTTCGGGGAACACTTCGGATCTTGATTCTCGTGTCGTTTCCTCTGCAGAATTTATAGAAATGTTTAAATCTGAATCGCTGGGATGGAGATCGACGTCAGGGTCGCAATTATTGTTCGAGGGCTCCGGGGAGCACGAAATTGATCGATCCCGTTCGGGGACCGAGTCTGATTCTGCCAGGGACGCGAGTTTCGACGTTTCGATGAAACTCGCATTCACCGTTTTGCGTTTCTCTCGGATTCTCGAGCTGCTGCGTCTCCGCGAAGTTTTCGAATTGATCGGTTGCTCGTTCACCGTCTCGAGGGATTTTTCTACGGCGTCGCGACCGCTTGGAGCGGTTTCTTCGCTTTCCGTGATTGATTCGGTGACGTACGATTCTTCAACGAAATCGACGCTCTTTTTCACTCGCAAGATGTGCCCGACGCGATTCTCTCCGTCGTCGGACTCCACCTCCCAATTCGAGCTGCCCACACGTGTCTTCGCTTTTCTCTTCACCGAGACTCTCGTCTTCCGTTTCTTCGAAACGAGTGATTTATTTTTTCCAGCGAGTCTTTTGCTACGTGCACGCGCGTTGCTCGTTCTCGGAGGCTTTTCATTGGCGGAACTCATAACGCGATTCCAGAACTCGGCAAACAAGTCCGACTGAACGTCCGGGTAGATGGGAGGCATTACGGGTGCTCGATTGGACGTTGGACAGCAATTCGCCTGATGAGAATGTCCGCAACAAGTCGCACTCGGTTGCTGACCTTTCCGACCAATTTCCTTGTTTCTTTTCTTCACTTTTCGCTCCAACGTCGCTAATTTTTCTTTCAGGGACTCGATTTCCGGACTCACGATACGCAAGGAATTGATTATCGAGTCTTGTGTCTCTTTTGGCTCCAGCAACCCCGCCGGATCGTCCCGATTCGACGATTCTACGCAAAAATTATTAATTCCATTGAAATTTCAACATTTTCCATGTTTTCTAATAAAATACCATTCTCACCCTGATTATGAGGCCCCGGCGGCAGCATCAGTGGCGGAGGCGACGCTATTTCGCCAAGCAACGGCGGATGGTAAGTCATTGTTTTAAAAAATTTGTCGATATCGGGTTTTGTGGGAGCTTGACAATTATCGCAAAAAATGGGATAAGGATTGTCCCGGATGTGATAAAATTCCTCCGTCATAATTGATTTCTCGGCAGTCGTTGATTTTTCCGCAGCTTTTTCCTCCGTCGTGTTGACTCCGATCTCGACAGTTTCTACAATTCGTTTTTTCCCTCTCGGCGACTTTGAACTCTTTTCCGAATCGAGTGCACGCGATTTTTTCAACTTTTTCATTTCTTGCTCGAGTTCCTTGATTTTCTCTGCAATCGATTCGACATTTATGGAAAAAGAAGAGTCGTTGCGGAGCGATTGAAGATTTTTGGAGAATTTCTTACCTTCCAGCGACGATTTTGTCACGTCCGCTTCGATCAACATTCCGGAATGCGACGTCTCGAGTTGCTTCACTTTGCAGATCAACTGTTCGGTGTGGCTTCTGTCACCGGCTATTTTAATCTCTTGCTCCGCTATCTTCTGCTCGAGTTGTTCGCGAATTTGCTTGTAATTCGTTATTTGCTGATTCGGAAAGAAAACAAAAGTTTCTGGGTATCGTTTGTTTTTATTGTTTTTGTGAAAACGAGGAGATGAGACTCACCGACTCCAATTTCAAAATCTTAGCGTTATTGGAAATTGTCTCCTTTTGCAATTTTATCGATTTTTCTTGGCTGATGCACAATTCTCCTTTCAGACGATCGCACTCTTTCATTTTGTTGTTGTACTGGAGTATGAGATCGCTGAGAAATGAAAATCGCAACGTTTTACTCGAAAAACGTAAACAAAGCCGGCGTCGCGGCACGCTCCATGGCGGCGGAAAGTAAAAAATCTAATTGCATCGACTTACTGAGAGCGAAGCATTTTTTTCTTCATCAGGAGAATCGATTCTTTCGCTTTATCGGTCACCCTCCCGCTGTCATCCTGCATTTTTGTAAAAACAAATGAATATCGCGGTCTCTAACCTCAAATTTTGCATCCTAACCTAAAAAACGCTACAGAGTTTCGGGGGCGATGGTGCTCGCGCGTGTGCTGCTGATTGACCTTTTATAAATTTTCTCACTTACATGAAATTCCAAATCTTCTCTGAAATCCATCGTGATGCTCGAGTCGATTGAAATTAATTTGCAGAAAAATTGAGTTTCATCGCAACGATTTTAATTCGTTTGTTTTGATTTGAGGTTAGGAAATACGGCGAGCCGCGAGATGTCCGCCATCTTGTTTTTTCTGGCGGACCAAGCGCGCGATCGCTCGAAAAACTTTGGTCGTTTCATTTTTGACTCCGAATTAACGATCGCGTGCGAATTATTCCAAGCGTAACTAGTTGCGTTTCTTTTAAAATTTATTGGGATGCCCGTGATTTGAAAAAAAACCGAGAGTTGGTTTTTTCGGGAATATTGTTTTAGTTGGGCGGAGGGCGGTTGATGAGCTTTGGTAATTAGTTATTACTAATTACCCTCGATGTAATAATGTGACATTCTGGTTGCTGGAGAAAGACGCTTTGGCTTTTAGCATTAATTGAGTTATTTAGCGAGCGTTGTGTCGTGCGTGGGCGACGACCAACATCATGAATACTGCGCGACTCCTACGCGATTATTTTTATATCGCAAGAGAATATAGAAAAGCGGTCGTGTGCAGAGCGGCAGCAGCTTCGAGTGGAAAGATTGGAAAGAATGACATTGAAGTGTGTACGAGCGATTAGAGGGAGAGCAGAGCAGCTGGATGCGATGCGCTGGGTAACCCAATATCTTCAGGGTCATGTACGAGCCACGCGTACATCTCTGTCGCCTAGGCGTGCTGCGACCATTCAATCGAGTATGCTTTGTGACCCAGATAGCGGCATTATTTCTATATATGTATGGTCGAGCGACCAAGCCTTCATGGTGTCCTCGTATGGTGCACACAGCCGCGTCACGAAAAATATTACAAAAGATAAATCTTTATCGAATGAATTTTTCTCCATCGAAAAGAAAGATAAATTTATTATTTACACACTGGAAACTAAATTTTGTTGAAAAAATGAATATTTTTGTTTAAATAATCTCAAATATTGTGTCAATGCAGCAAAAAATATTTTAAAAAGTCTCTTTGGAAGCAAATTTTAGTCGTTCCAGTCGTAAATTTTGCTGACGATTCCAATAAAAACCAAATATTCTGCCAAAATAACCAAAATTTTGAAATTATCGAAAAATATTTAGTTTACCGTATTCAACAAAATATCGAGGATTTTTAACAAAATTTCATTCCCAGTGCATTCGCTGAATACGAAATTTTGTTGAAAAAGATGAATATTTTGTTCGATACGTTCGACTAAACGTTTTTTTCAATAATCCCAAAAATTGTGTCAATGCAGCAAGAAATATTTTAAAAAGTCTCTTTGGAAGCAAATTTTAGTCGTTCCACTCGTAAATTTCGCTGCCAATTTCGTTAAAAACCAAATATACCGCCAAAATAACCAAAATATTGAAATTATTGGAAAAATATGTAGTTTACCGTATTCAACAAAATATCGAGGATTTTTAACAAAAGTTCATTCCCCATGCATCGCTGAGAAGAAAATTTTGTTGATAAAGCTAAATATTTTGTTCGATACGTTCGACTAAACGTTTTGTTTGAATAATTCCAAAAATTTTGTCGTTGCAGCAAGAAATATTTTAGAAAGTCTCTTCGAAGGCAAATTTTTGTCATTCTACTCGTAAATTTCGCTGCCAATTTCGTTAGAAACCAAATATACTGCCAAAATAAGAAAAAATAAGAAATTATGAAAAAATATGTAGTTTATCGTATTCAACAAAATATCGAGGATTTTTAACAAAATTTCATTCCCAATGCATCCGCTAAATACGAAATTTTGTTGAAAAAGATGAACATTTAGTTCGATACGTTCGACTAAATGTTTTGTTTCAATAATCCCAAAAATTTTGTCGTTGCAGCAAGAAATATTTTTAAAAGTCTCTTTAGAAGCAAATTTTAGCCGTTCCAATCGTAAATTTCGCTGCCAATTTCGTTAAAAACCAAATATACCGCCAAAATAACCAAAATTTTGAAATTATCGAAAAATATTTAGTTTACCGTATTCAACAAAATATCGACCATTTTTAACAAAATTTCATTCCCCATGCATCGCTGAGAAGAAAATTTTGTTGATAAAGCTAAATATTTTGTTCGATACGTTCGACTAAACGTTTTGTTTGAATAATTCCAAAAATGTTGTCGTTGCAGCAAGAAACATTTTATACAGTCTCTTCGAAGGCAAATTTTGGTCATTCTACTCGTAAATTTCGCTGCCAATTTCGTTAGAAACCAAATATACTGCCAAAATAACAAAAAATAAGAAATTATCCAAAAATATTTAGTGTATCGTATTCAACAAAATATCGACTATTTTTCGGTATCGAAAAAAAAAACGGATCGTGAGAGGATCAAGAGGGGACGTAGAAATTATAAAGCGTCTCGTTATAATATAATATAGTATGTATATATATTTTTCAATATCTTTTTTATTCTTTTTCTTCGCGTCGATTTAGTTAGTTGAATGAAACACATAATCACAGAAGAATCTGGACATGTCGGAGTGGGAATTCGGAATGGGCCGGGGCACATGTTTTCGTTCTTCTCGCCATTATTTTCTCCACATATATATATTTCTTTATCCATTGTTTTTCGCCCTGTAACCCCGTTCCTCGAGGATTGCTTAGTCATTTTCCGCGCAGTTTCCTCAACCGTTGAGCTCCTCAGCCCCACCCCACCGCACTCTTTGTTGTACAAAAATGCGCATCGAATAATACAAAGAGTATATAAAGAGGATTGACAAAATGAGAATGAGAGACTACGTCGTGATTTTGTTTTTTCAATATTCCGCGTAAAAAATTGTATACGAAAAGTCTCGTTTCGGACCAAGGAGGAGGAGAAGGAGGAGGAACGTGTTGGGGAAACTCCGTGAAAACGACACGAGGCGAAAAAGAAGAGCAACGCAAAAAGCGCCTGATTTCATCGACTCGTTGAGCCTCGACATATTTTTTCGCTCGGGGCAAAGTTTGTGACAAATTTTGTACAATATATAATATTCTTGGGATTCCGACACGTGTCGTTTTTTCATACACACCTTCTCCGTCACTGGCTATCATTTCTTTTTTATCTTCGAACTCTTTAAAAGTCAATTTTCTTATGAAACTGGTTGCATGTAAAAAAAAAACGTTCTCTCGCGCACACACGCGCCGTTCGTCTCCCGTACCCAGCCTCTGTGCATTCTATGTCTATCGTTCGCTCTTTCTCTCGCTTCCTCACTGCACAACCCTTTTTTTTTCCTTTTTCGTTTGTTTCTTTTTGTGTTTTTGTGTTTTTTGTTTTTTTTTGAAAATCAATCTCGCACTCATTCATTCGCGCTCTATACTACACGTAATCGCACTCTCGATTCTTCCTTTTGTTTCTTTGTTTATCTTAATCCTTAATTTCCTCATCTCGTCCTCTTGTTTTTTTTCCTTCTCGGTATTTTGTTCACTTTAACGCGCTGCGTCGCGGCGGAAGATGGCGTGGCGCATTGTACCTCGGATCACACACGCACGTTCTATACAGTAACAACTTTGTACTTGCAACACACACAATCGTATATCAGCTTCGACATTCCAGTTTGTTTGTTTTTTGTTTTTTCGATTTTCTCCTTCTCGCGACAAATTTTTTCTGCTCCGACACTTTTCCTTCCTCTTTGCATATCGTCGCTCGTAACTCTCGAGCGAATCGCACGCGCGCACTATCGTCACGTCGCCGGCGAATGATTAGAGAAAAAAAAAAAAGGAAAATTCCAAGAGTCTCCGGGGTTCGTGAATTTTCTTGGATATTGCGATACAATTTCAAGGGCGCACGAATTAAAGCGAGTCAAGAAAAACAGGCTGATCGATGGGGAAACATTGTCACGGTGTGTAAAAATTGTAAATATAAAATTATCGGGACACCAAGCCCTTTTTCATGCAAACATGATTTTCTTCTTTTCCCCCCGACATTGCGCATTCGTCGTGATACGGAAGCACCAATTCTCAACTGTTGGAAAAGCATTTTTTTAATTTTTTTCATTTTTTTGAGAGAAAAAAAGGGAAAATATAAAAAAAGTTAAAAACTCGAGCAAAAAGGGCTCGTGCATGGATTCCACATTTCGTCCCAGCGTGTAAAAGCTTCGGGGGAAAGAAAATTTATCGGTCGCGCGCATTCTCCTCTCGCTCTCTCCCCCGACGACGAAAAAAAAAGTAAAAAATCAAAAGGACCGTGACGCAGCAATTTTTTCAATACATTTTTCTTTCGCACTCCCTGCGCAGAAATCCGCGGTTTGGAAAATTCTCAACTAAGTACAAATGCTCTTGACGATAATCGTGGACCATTGCTTCGTTTATCCTCGACAATCGATAAGAGAAAAATAAAATTGACGCATCTTTGACGCTCGTAAATGCCTCGTCGAAGGAAAAAACAATAATTGAAGGAGAAACGCAGGCTCGCGCGCAGTTTATCGCCATCACGTCCGTTCGATTGCCTCTAGGGGTGTGCGAATATTTGAAAACTTGGAATATTCGGCATCAAATCGAATCGAATTGTTTGATTCAAATTTCAAACCGAATATTCGATTATTTCGAGTATTCGATTATTTTTCGAATATTCGATTTTTTTTCGAATATTCCATTTTCTTTCGAATATTCAAATATTTGAAAATTTAAGAAATACTTGAAAATTGTGCTCGAATATTCTATTCGAAAATCGAATTGAAAATTCATCAAATATTCGGAAATTTATCGAATACTCGAAAATTCGACGAATATTCGATTCAAAAATCGAATATTCGACTAAAAAATCGAATATTCGACTAAAAAATCGAATATTCGATTCATCGAATATTCGATTCGAAAATCGAATCGAATTTCAATATTCGATTCGATTCGATTCGATCACTATTCGCACACCCCTAATTGCCTCGTCTTCGAGGGAGAGAATCTTATGCGTCGATACCAACAACCGCGTTATACATATACATGTATATACGTACGAATGGTGAAGTAAATAAAAGGCGAGGATCCACGAAAGTTACACGAATAATAGTCGATCATGTCCTTTTGCGGATTAGCCGTATAAATATGGATATTAATTGTAGAGACTAAAGAGTATGTTGCCTCGGGGGCAGAGGGCGAGGTGCGCCCGTCACTTGCAAGCAAATATACATGGATATATATATTCGTACGGACTGGATCGCGTTACGACGGAGAACGCGCACGTTTTCTCGCACTCGTTGCAAATCTGACGTTAAGAGGCGCGGAGGGGAGGGAGGGGGAGGTGAAAAAACAGACGAAAAGAAGGAAAAGGCTTTGCGCGTTGTTCTAGTTCTTCGCTCAACTAATCTCCTCCTTCTCTCCCACGTTTTTCTCCAAGTTTACGCGCGCGACGACGTTTCGAACTTGAGACTTTTCGCGTTTTTTCGTTCTCTCGATGAATTTCATTTCCAAACCGCTTTTGGGAGAAAAAAACGAAGGAAAATTTTCGGCTCAGCTTCCGTATTCCTCGCAGGGGAATATTTTTCAATCTCGACTCGTTATTTTCCCTCCTTTTTTAGTCTCGATCGTTTGGTGGCTGATTTTCACTCGATTTTTGCGCGAAACTCGTGCTGGGAAGCGGTCTCTTCAGACCGCACGATAATCGAGCTACGCGTAGGAGGCCAACTAGGCTCCTCCTCAGAATGCAACGGGAGGTGTCAAGGCTGACCCTTAGGCCAGAAGTTCGGCGGGGCTAGGACGCTCCCATCGAGTCCGAACCAGGGCTCGGACTGTTTTGCACCCCCCCTGGTACCTGATTCAACGGATGATTGCTGTTGCACAATACCGTGTATATGTTTTCGACGTTGCTCAACTTTTCGAAAAAGGGTATCAAATCCAAGAGCTCGGAATCCGTCATGTCGTCGAACCACGACGCGACCGGAACCTGCGAACCGATCCATCTCTCGTTCAACAAAATTCATCACATTTTTCACGATTTTGAAGTTTGCAACGTTGAGATTCAACAAAATTTTAAAAAATTTCATGTCGATGCGGTTTTTGCAAATATTGAGGAATAATTGTGAGCTTTGCCGAAGAAAATACAAAATTTCGTTGCGTACCAACGATGCAAACTTCAGGATCATCGTTTTGCGTTTTTGTTTATATTTTTTGTTTTTTTTTTTTTTTTTTTTTGTGGNTTTTTTTAATTTTTTGTTTTTTTTTTTTTGTGGCAAAGAATACTTACGGCGTTGTCCGGATGAAAGATGTAACTCGCCGGACTATTGTCAACAATGATAATCTGCTGAAGATCTCTTCCTAGTTTGTTCAAATCCTTGACGTAATTGCCACGATGGAATACGCAGGATTCACGGAACAATCGCGCCCTGAAGACTCCCCACTTGTCCAACAAATTTGCCACTGGATCGGCGTACTGTAAAACAACAACAACGACGAGGGAAAATGATTGAGAGGTTTTGAGTGAAAATGATGAAGAAAAGCACTGAAAACGAAATTCGATACGTTCGACTAAGTGTTTTTTTTTCAATCATCCCAAAAATTGAGTCATTGCAGCAAGAAATGATTTAGAAAGGCTCTTCGGAAGCAAATTTTAGTCGTTCCACTCAAAAATTTCGCTGAAAATTCCGTTAGAAAGCAAAAATACTGAGAAAATAACGAAAACTTTGAAATTATCAAAAAAATATTCAGTTTATCGTATTCAACAAAATATCGACGATTTTTAACAAATTTTGATTCTCAGCGCATCCACTGGAAACGAAATTTTCTTGATAAAGATGAATATTTTGTTCGATGCGTTCGACTCAACGTTTTTTTTTTCGAAAAATCCCAAAAATTGTGTCAACGCAGCAAGAAATGATTTAGAAAGTCTCTTCGGAAGCAAATTTTAGTCGATCCACTCGTAAATTTCGTCGACAATTCCCTTAGAAACCAAATGTTCTGCCAAAATAACGAAAACTTTGAAATTGTTAAAAAATATTTAGTTTTTCGTATTCAACAAAATATCGGCGATTTTTAACAAATATTTCATTCCCAGCGCATCCACTGAAAAAAAATTCTGTTAAAAAAGGTGAATATTTCGATCTTTTTTGAAAAATCCCAAAAATTGTGTGAATGCAGCGAGAAATATTTTAGAAAATCTCTTCGGAAGCAAATTTTCGTCGTTCCACTCAAAAATTTCGCTGAAAATTCCGTTAGAAAGCAAAAATACTGAGAAAATAACGAAAACTTTAAAATTATCAAAAAAATATTCAGTTTATCGTATTCAACAAAATATCGACGATTTTTAACAAATTTTGATTCTCAGCGCATCCACTGAAAACGAAATTTTGTTGAAAAAGATGAATATTTTGTTCGATACGTTCGACTAAACGTTTTTTTTTTAATAATCCCAAAAATTGTGTCAACGCAGCAAGAAATTATTTAGAAAGTGTCTTCGGGAGCAAATTTTCGTCGTTCCACTCGTAAATTTCGCTGCCAATATCGTTAAACTTAAAAAAACTTTGAAATAATCAACACAAATATTTAGTTTGAAATATTTCAACAAAATATCGACGATTTTGAAGAAATTTTCATTCTCAGTGAGGGAAAAATGGTGTGTGGAAAGAGATAAAAAGAAACGAACCTTTGCCAGACTGGCAGTGAAAAGTACGCACTCGTAGAGTTCACCCATTCTCTGTAAAAATTCGTCGACGTAAGGCCTCTTTAGTACGTAAACTTGATGGAGGGTACCGTCGATCTCGACGGGAACAACGAAATCGGCGTTGTTGATTGGTTTGAAAGAGCTATGGACGAGAGTCTCGTCAAGGTCAATGACCATGCACTTTTTGTGCATATCCTGATGTCGGACCGGTGGCAAAAGAAATCTGGGTGATCCTGTGCCGGGAGGTGGGGAGCCGCGTCCATCGCCTTGCAACGAGCTCGCTTTCGAACTTTTCGAACTTGCGCCTCTGCCACGACCGAGGCAGCATAATAGGGAGCGCAATAGACCTCGTCCTCGCGGCTTTTTTCCACCCCCGCTCGGACCATTGCTCGTTGCCTCATTTTCCCTCGGCAATTGTGATGCTGCAACAAATTTTCTCTCGCTCAATATTTTCCCAAAATTCATTAAACAAAAGATTTAAAAAAAATCATTATGGGCACTCGTGGCCCGCGGAGTCGCTCTCACTGACACACAAACAACATTTATTGTCCTCGCGCGACGAGTGAGACCGACTGGAACGTCGAGAATCGCGTACAATAGTTGGACTAGTTTTCCTCCCACTCTCTGTGACATTTTTCCATCAGAGAAACGATTCTATGGGGAAAAAAAATGGATGGATCGATGGGAATGAAGGAAGAGAGTCAAGAAACGAGAAAACGCAAGGAAAGCTTCGTGTCGAATGGATTATTTTTCAAAAAGAGACGATTCGAGACAAAAAATAATGAATGAACGAGAAAACGATACGAAACGATATTTTATTTGGAGAAGAAAAATATTAGTTACACGTTGTTCCCATTTCATCAGAGAACAAATTGTAACTTTTAATTTCCTCTAAATATTAAGAGTCTCTGAGAAAAACGTGTACTTTTTGGTCATCTCTCTCTTTAAGGTGCTGGGCTACACACAACAATGTTGTCGTGTGCATAGTAAAATTCGAAATGATTAGAATTTCATGAAATTTGGCGAGTATATTCTTTAGTATTAAATATGAATATACAAATTTTTCAACATTTTTATTCTACATAGTTTTCGAGTTACCGAACACTAGAGTTTACACGCATAAGCATAGAAATCACATATATATAGGAATATCTTTTGCATATTGTAAACTCGAATTATTCGAAAACTATGTGGACGAAAAATTAGAAAAAAAATTGTGTCATCGTATTCGATGCTGAAGAATGTTATCACCAAATTTTATTAAATTCTCATCGTATGGTCGTATGTAGCGAACCTCCTTAACGGTTTATAATGAAGATTGGTCGGTAATAAAGTAAACAGAGAGAGGGAGAGATAGTCAACCCTTTCCATTTTGTTGGAAAAGATGGATATTTTGTTGGATACGTTCGACTAAACGTTTTTCTGCATAATCCCAAAAATCGTAATTTTAATTATAAAAATTGTAATAAAGTAAACAGAGAGAGGGAGAGAGAGTTATCCCTTTCCATTTTGTTGGAAAAGATGGATATTTTGTTGGATACGTTCGACTAAACGTTTTTTCTGAATAATCCCAAAAATCGTAATTTTAATTGTAAAAATCGTAATAAAGTAAACAGAGAGAGAGTCGATGTTAACCGTTTCCATTTTGTTGGATACGTTCGACTAAACGTTTGTCCGAATGATCCCAAAAATAGTGTCACTGCAGCAAGAAATATTCTAGAAAGTCTCTCCGGAAGCAAATTTTCGTAATTCCCCAAATTTCGTTGACAGTTTCGTTAGAAATAAAAAATATTGTCAAAATAGCGAAATTTTTAAAATTATCAAAAAAAAAACATTAAGTTTACCGTCTTGACCGAAATATCGACAATTTTTGACAAAATTAAATTTCCAGTGTAGCCTGGAGTCAAAAATGATGCAAATTTTGAAAAATTCACATCTCCCATAAAATTCATCGAAAAGAGTTCAACCGGGGCTCGTTCTCTTCGTTTTTTCATGCAGAATCACGTGACCCTGGTGAGATTTCGCTTCGACTAGAAAAATCCATAAAAAATCCAGTAAAACGATGAAAATCCGGAGAACAACGCGGAAAAATGGTAGAAATTGTTGAACAACTAGATTACGATGAAAGAAGAATAAGCATCGGTAGAGAAGAAGGAGCGATGGAGCTGAGAGGCGAGGCTGGGCAAGGAACACGCAGCACGAGCTGAACGGAGGAGAGTGGTGGCCGCGGTGCTACTACAAACGTGGTGGAGACGGGAGGAGAGGGGCAGCAACAAAAAGCATCAGGAGGAGGAGGAGGAGGAGGAGGAGGAGGAGAGTGGAGAGATAGCTCGCGCGCGGCTTGGTCTCACAAGATGGAGAGCGAGCGAGTGGGAGAGATTGAGCGACGAACTACTTTGTGAAACGAGGAGGCTAAAAGGAGAGAAAAACAGAGATGGCGGTCGTGGGGAGGGGGGGGGCTAGGCGAGGCGAGCCTCAAAGTAGCAGATAGAATGAAAAACGAATAAAAACAAGAAAAAGCACGACGAAAAGCCCGTAACAGGTGCAGAGAGGAAAGTGCACTCTGCGTAAAGTCAGAATCTCGATCTAAATTCGTATCTGGCTCAAAAGTTAGAAAGGAA
>JBAJMU010000006.1:1063951-1075114 GCA_037952995.1 Hyposoter didymator | reverse complement strand
TCCCGCGCCTCTTCTTCGCTCCTGATCCTCATCGGCTCTCCCAACGCCGCACCACCAACACTCCGCACTCTCTTTTCTCTCCATACACTCCCGAAAAAGGCACACGTGACTCTATACACGCCACACGTGGCTTTCATTAATGCTGCTGCTGCTGCGTACGACCCTGCGATCCGATTCTCTCCCGTTTCATCATTCGATACCCGCGCGTCTACCAGAAAAACATGCCACGCACTCAATGGATACCAGCAGCGCGACCCTTTGGCTTTTACAACATTTTCTCGCATCGACATGTCCCGACATTTGCGACGCAATCGAACGCCACGCTCCCCGCGACCTCGCGGGGATGAAATCTTTTCACTTGTTGCTGCTGCTGCGCCGAGCTCGCGGCACGCTTTTTCAACGACTCGATGAAATTTTAATCATGATAATTATTATTCGACGGGATCGCCCCGCGTTGCCGCGTTATCTAGCGCTTGGAATTTCGAGGCGTTTTGTTGCACAAACACGTATAGACACGATAGGCGTGTTTTTTGTCGTCCGTAGGCGTTGTTCTTACCGCGACGACGAATGTGAGCAACAGACACCGCGATACGCGTATCGCGGCCGCGACGAGGGTGGTTCCCGCACGGGGACAGGTTGACATTTCCTACTTTTAAGGCTCTGACACTGGGAATTTAGTTTTTGTCTACATTTTCGTTATTTTGGAAGAATATTTGGTTTCTGAGGGAATTGTCAGCGAAATTTACGAGTGGAACGACGAAAAATTGCTTCCGAAGAGAGTTTCTAAAATATTTCTTGCTGCGAGGACTCAATTTTTGGGATTTTTGGAAAAAAACGTTTCGATGGACGTATCGAAGAAAATATCGATCTTTTATGAGAAAAATTTCTAAAAATATATAGTTACAATTTTCCGAAACCACGACGCGGTACACTGAAAAGAAAATTTAGATAAAAAAGATGGTAATTTTTTTCGATACAAACGTTTTTTCGAAAAATCGAAAAAATTGTGTCAATGCAGCAAGAAATAATTCAGAAAGTCTCTCCGGAAGCAAATTTTGGTCGTTCCACTCGTAAATTTCGCTTACAATTCCATTAGAAACCAAATATACTGCCAAAATAACGAAAATTTTGAAATTATTTAAAAAATATTTAGTTTACCGTGTTCAACAAAATGTCGACGATTTTTAACGAAATTTCATTTTCAGTGTGCTACTGAGAAGAGGCAGATATATTTTGTACTGTTTTTCAAATTTTGGAGGAGGCGAGAGACTGTCAATGAAGGAAATGCATTGAATAACTATATGGAACTCTTTTCTACAAAGATTTTTGTCTTTTCTTCAATTTTCCTCTGCGGAGCCTTGGTTGATAGTTATGCATCGTAGTTGCGCAATCGTCGAAACGCCCACGCGCGCATCGACGCGGTATACAAATATATATTTAACGATGAGGAGCAGCGACAAGGAGAAAAAAGTAGCGGGAATCCCATCGCTACTCCTACAAGGGGAATGAAATTTTGTTAAAAATCGTCGATATTTTGTTGAACACGATAAACTAAATTTTTTTTAATAATCCCGAAATTTTTCCTTATTTTCGCAGTATATTTGGCTTCTAACGAAATTGTCAGCGAAATTTACGAGTGAAACGATTAAAATTTGCTCCCGAAGAGAATTTCTAAAATATTTCTTGCTGCATTGACACAATTTTTGGGATTATTAAAAAAAAAACGTTTAGTCGAACGTATCGAACAAAATATTCATCTTTTTCACCAAAATTTTCTTTTCAGCGGATGCACTGGGAATGAAATTTTGTTAAAAATCGTCGATATTTTTCTGAATACGAAAAACTAAATATTTTTTGATAATTTCAATATTTTCGTTACGTTTGACAGTAAATTTTGTTTCTAAAGGAATTGTCAGCGAAATTAACGAGTGTAACGACTAAAATTTGCTCCCGAAGAGTCTTTCTAAAATATTTCTTGCTGCATTGACACAATTTTTGGGATTATTAAAAAAAAACGTTAAGACGAACGTATCGAACAAAATATTCATCTTTTTCACCAAAATTTCGTTCTCAGTATCACGAAGCAAGCGATAATTTCGATTGAAATGGTCCGTTTGGTGTTGCAGCGAAGGGAGAGATTAAAAAGTTTAATCTCGTTGGTATTTGGGGAGACGATATCGTGCCGTTCAGAGATATATATATATATATAGTCAGGCGCGAAACGAGGAAGAAAAATCAAAACCCCCCGAATGCGTCAAATTATCTCGGCGCCTTGGACCCGATCGCCGATTTTTTTCCTATACAATGCTTTCCAACTTTTCCATCGTTTCGCAGGCTGCGTCTGCGCGTCTATCGCGCAGCGGGAGAATAAAGAGAGAACGTCGAAAAGAAAGATGCTCCGCGCGCGCGGATCAGCGGCCAGTCTTTTTCTTCCTCCTCCTCCCCTCCCCTTTCCTCCCAATCTCTCAGAGGCTCGTACGCGCGCGAGTGTATGTGTGTGTTACCGTTAAACCGACTTCCGCCTACCCACCTACCTACCTACCTACTTTCATCCTCGCGGCGGCCGCGACGCTCCGCCGTTACATCTTCCGCCTCGACAGCATCTCTTTTCCCTCCTTTGCGCAATGCCCAATCCCTGTTTATACGGACGAGTGCGTTTTTCCGTCAAAAAAACGTGAAAAAAACGAAAAAAATCCTTAAGGACCTCGCGTGCATAAAAATCGAGTGGTTCGTCCTTTTAATTCGTCGACATTGTACATCGCGGACGAGGGCGGATTCCTGGATGTATTTTTACATGAAAAACTAGCTCGCGGTGCAGAGCGACGCACAATTAGGGGAGACGCGCGCGAGGAGTAGGATCTCGGAGGATATACATTTCTTGCGTGACACTTATAGACACCCCGTCGTATAGTTCGGGCTGCGACGACCAGAGCTCTTTTCCCTTCTCTCGTTTTTTTTTTTTCAATTTTTTTTTTTTTTTTTTNTTTTTTTTTTGCTTTTTATTCCTGGAGCTTCTTTCTCCGTTTCCCTTCTCTGGCGAGTGTGCAAGTGGGTTGCGCGTCGTATAGATGCCGCGTGGTCCGCCCGAGTGTATACCCCCTGCGCGTTCAACGACCCCGTCGTCGTCGTCGTCGCTCGCGAGCTCGTGTACTCACGCATCCACGCACGTGACGGGGACACCGACGTACCAGCCAGCGAGATGAGACCCGCGGCCAAAGGGAAATACATACATATATATATATATAGAGCTCGCGCTATAGCTTTGCGCTTAAGCAAAGAGAAAAACTTGTCTATAGAGCTCCGGGAAAGAGAGAAAAAGATTAAAGCCCCCGGAGGGGAAAGAGGACCTTTTCTAACGTTTTCACTCCTTCCTCTCGCCTGCTTCCTTTTCATAGACACCTGTGAACATTTTTCCTCGCGTCTATACACCAAAAGCCACGCACCAAAGTCCTTTTCATCCGAAACTTTCGTCGCAACCGTTCGATCCGTTATTTTTTTTTATTCATTTATTCTTTTCTTTGCGCCTTTCAAATATCGCGCGATACTCGCGGCGCGCACACTGAAAACGAAATTTTGTTGGAAATGATGGATATTTTGGTCGATACGTTCGACTAAACGTTTTTTTTTCAATAATCCCGAAAATTGTGTCAATGCAGCAAGAAATATTTTAGAAAATCTCTTCGGAAGAAAATTTTAGTCGTTGCACTCGTTAATTTCGCTGACAATTCCCTTAGAAACCAAATAAACTGACAAAATAACGAAAATTTTGAAATTTTCAAAAAATATTTAGTTTTTCGTTTTCAACAAAATATCGACGATTTTTAACAAAATTTCGTTCCCAGTGCATCCACTGAAAACAAAATTTTTCTTGGAAAAGATGAAAATTTAGTTCGATACGTTCGACTAAACGTTTTTTTGCATAATTCCAAAAATTGTGTCAATGCAGCAAGAAATATTTTAGAAATTCTCTTCGGAAGCAAATTTTAGTCGTTTTACTCGTAAATTTCGCTGTCAATTTCGTTAGAAACGAAAAATACTGTCAAAATAACGAAAATTTTGAAATTATAAAAAAATCTTTAGTTTATCGTATTCAGCAAAATATCGACGATTTTTTGAAAAATTTTATTTTCAGTGCATCAAATATACGTTTCACTCGTTTCGTTATTTCATTTCTCGATTCCTTCGCGGGCTGCGCGGGACGGAGCAACCGATAGGAACAAAATAAACATCGAAAACGCGAAGGAAAAGAAAGAAATTTCGAGACACAGCTGTGTTTGTACTTAACAACGAGCAATGCGCCTTTCCAGCAATGTTTTTCCTCCACCTTTTCGATTAAATTATATATATATGTTTCCTCCCGCAGCCAGCACTCTGAATATCGACATTCTTGGCTGTTCGATCAGTCGTTAAATTCGGCCCACCTGCGACCATCTATCTCATTATTGCCGACATTTTTTTCTAATCGTTTCTATATAAACTCTTCCTTGAGGTGAATTTCAAAAATTAAATCCTCTTTTAATTATTCTGGAACGAACATTTCCCACACTCTCGGAGCGGAAATGTCGTCACGCACCCGATCCAGCCCCTTAATTAATCATTCCTATTAGGATTCTATTTTTTTAGTACAGCTCGATGAACGAAAATTAATTCGATGCACTGAATACAAAATTTTGTGGAAAAAGATGAATATTTTGCTCAATACACTCGACTAAACGTTTTTTTTTGAATAATTCCAAAAATTGTGTCGATGCAGCAAGAAATATTTTAGAAAGTCTCTTCGGAAGTAAATTTTAGTCGATCCACTCGTAAATTTCGCCGACAATTTCGTTAGAAACCAAATATGTTGGCAAAATAACGAAAATTTCCGAAATTATCAAAAAATCATTAGTTTTTCGAATTCAACAAAATATCGACGATTTTTAACAAAATTTCGTTTCCAGTGTAGATGATCGGAATCCGATGCAATGAGTAATGCAGAATCGTGAGAATGTTAAAAGTTTGAAAGAAAATTCCAAGTTGCGGAGGGAGGGTTGTGGAAATTGGACGGTGGAATATTTAAAAGGGTCATGGGGGTTGCGTATGCGTAATATATGCTGCGGGCCAAAGGCCACGCAGCAGGGTTTTCAAATCGAAGTAGGCATGCACGACTATAGTGTGCTATGTGCGGCTATACGTAGCAGCAGGAAACACGGGAGCCAGGCGCTAGAGCGAGTTGTTCCGGAAGTCGTAACTTCCGAGAGAGGTGCGTCTCTCATCAAATCCGATTGACCATTTTTATTTCCATTTTATATACATATATAGGGAGCCTTTCGTTTCACCATTTCCGCATCACCCCCTCAGCCCTTCGGCTCCGCGCCTTTTGTAACCTCATTTGCAAGGGTAACACGCGCATTAATACGTTGCCCAGCACTTCCGGCTTCCAACTTGAAAAGAAAATTTTGTTGAAAACGTCGGATATTTTGTTCGATACGTTCGACCAAACGTTTTTTTTCCAAAAATCCCAAAAATTGTGTCAACGCAGCAAGAAATATTTAAGAAAGTCTCTTCGGAAGTAAATTTTGGTCGTTCCATTCGGAAATTTCGCTGACAATTTCGTTAGGAACCAAAAATACTGCCAAAATAACGAAAATTTTGATATTATCAAAAAATATTTAGTTTATCGTGTTAAAATAAATATCGACGATTTTTAACAAAATTTCATTGCCAGTGCATCCGCTGAAAATAAAATTTGGTTGAAAAAGATGATGAATTTCGTTTGATACTTAAACGTTTTTTGAATAATCCCAAAAATTGTGTCAATGCAGCAAAAAATATTTTAGAAAGTCTCTTCGGAAGCAGATTTTATTCGTTCCACTCGTGAATCTCGTTAGAAACGGAATATTCTGCCAAAATAAAAAAAAAAAAATTGAAATTATTATAAAAAATATTTAGTTTATCGTGTTCAACAAAATATCGACGATTTTTAACAAAATTTCATTTCCAGTGTAAGAAAATCGCCTCATTGTCTACACGTGAAGAGTAAAATTGAACAAAAATTATTCAAACTATAATTCTGTCTGTCGAATTATTTAAACGACGAAAACGTCAAATCCCGGTGGGACACGCGGTGTTCGAGTAGACGCGTGCACGATCTTTCGTTTACTACACGAAATTGCACAGCACCGTAAAGCAGCGCCAACGAGGCTCCGATATTTTGTTTCTTTTTTTCTTTTTTCTCGTTCGTCTTTGTCTTTTTTCCTCGAAACAAAGTTGGTGACAAAGTTCAGGTGGATAATAGGGCGGGGAATACTTTCTTTCAACGCTGCGCTGCCAAGGAATAGATATAATTCCGAGGAGCGCGCACGAGGATGAGGTTTTTTTTTTTAAACGATAAATAATGCGTGAAGCGAGCGAGACGAGTTTCCTTGCGCTCATTCTTCTCTTTATTTTATTTCCTTCGTTATATTCTTTTCTTCCTTTTCATCTATACGGCCAAACCAAGTCCGGCAGACACTTTTTCTTCCTTCATGCCAGTTTTCTAAAGAATAGGCCACAGAGTCCCACCAATAAATAGCTTCCATCTTGTTCGCGCATATTACATTTTTCTATGGACACATTTGTGCGTTTAAATTTGCATGTCAATTGGAATTTTTATTGTTTTTACTCGGTGTGCCCTTTTTTTTGAGGGCCTTTTAGAAAAGTGCCAAAAAAATACGTGGAGCTTTTCCAAAAGCAGTGAAAAACAAGGAATGAAAATTTTGTTAAAAATCGTCGATATTTTTTGATAATTTCAAAATTTTCTTTACTTTTGGCAGTAAATTTGGTTTCTAACGAAATTGTCAGCGGAATTAACGAGTGGAACGACAAAATTTGCTTCCGAAGAGACTTTCTAAAATATTTCTTGCTGCGACACAATTTTTGGGATTTTTCGAAAAAAAACGTTTAGTCGAACGTATCGAACAAAATATTCATCTTTTTCAACGAAATTTCGTTTTCAGAGGATGCACTGTGAATGAAATTTTGTTAAAAATCGTAGATATTTCGTTGAATTCGAAAAACTAAATATTTTTTTATAATTTCAAAATTTTCGTTATTTTGGCAGTAATTTTGGTTTCTAACGATATTGTCAGCAAAATTAACGAGTGGAACGACTAAAATTTCCTTCCGAAGAGACTTTTAAAAATATTTCTTGCTGCGTGGACACAATTTTTGGGATTTTTCGAAAAAAAATGTTTAGTCGAACGTATCGAACAAAATATTCATCTTTTTCAACGAAAATTCGTTTTCAGCGGATGCGCTGGGAATGGAATTTTGTTAAAAATCGTCGATACTTTGTTGAATACGATAAACTGAATATTTTTTGATAATTTCCAAATTTTCGTTATTTCGACAGTATATTCGGTTTTTAACGAAATTAACGAGTGGAACGACTAAAATACCCCATCTCATTGTAAATATTCACCTATCCATCCATTAGTTATCATATTCACACACATAAAACGATGAAAAAAAAAACAAACGAAAACACAGTAAATAGGCTGAAAGGCAACGCGAAAGAAAATACAAACCGATGTAATAAAAAAAAAAAATCTATACCATAATTGTTTAGAGACCCTAGGGGCAATTTAAATTAAGCCTAAGAAAGCATATGTAAAATTATAACAACAATAAAATGAAAATGAAAAACGACTAAAATTTGCTTCCAAAGAGACTTTCTAAAATATTTCTTGCTGCGTTGACACAATTTTTGGGATTTTTCGAAAAAAAACGTTCAGTCGAACGTATCGAACAAAATATTCATCTTTTTCAACAAAATTTTCTTTTCAGTGGATGCACTGGGAATGAAATTTTGTTAAAAATCGTCGATATTTTGTCGAATACGATAAACTAAATATTTTTTGATTAATTTCAAAATTTTCGTTATTTTGGCAGAATATTTCGTTTCTAACGAAATTATCAGCGAAATTTACGAGTGGAACGACAAAAATTTGCTTCCGGAGAGACTTTCTGAAATATTTCTTGCTGCATGGACACTATTTTTTGAAATTATTCAAAAAAACGTTTAGTCGAACCCAAAGAGATTGATTTTCATAAACGCCAGAATTTCAAAACCTCCGAAAGATAATTCGCCATCAAAAAAACAAAATAAAATTCAACAATTCTTTAGCGACAGTTTTTTTTCTCCCTCGGCAGCCAACGATTCGTTCACCCTTTGGCCCAATTTCTTCAAATCTTTCTTTCATCAATTTTTGTTTGGTGTTATTTTTCAAGTCGCTAGAGAGTCGTCGACGAGTCGGGCGATGAAGCAAGACGGAATTATAGAACAGGGAGCGCAATGAAGGACGTGGCTAGCTAGGGGGACGAGCAGCACTCGGTTAACCGAACAGTTGAAGAATGAGCGAGGGCGGGGAGGGGCGTGAAATAAAAAAGTCGTGGAGCGAGATAAAGCCGGAGATGGAGCAGCAGCGAGAAACCGAGAGAGAGAGAGAGAGAGAGAGAGAGAGAGAGAGAGAGAGAGAGAGAGAGAGAGAGCAAAGTTCTAACCAGCACGAGCAGAGAAGGCAAGGCTCTACGTTCTTGGACTTGGTCGTCTTCATCTTGGTCGTCATCGTGAGCTCCTTACAGTGCATTGCCTTCATAAGATCCTCTCTCCGCGGGCGAGCTCCTTCGCTCTCTCGCACACACACACACATACAAACACACACGTTAATATTTACATGTGTAAAAATTCAGCTGGTATTTTCCGAGTTCGAATCGAAAGTCCATACTTTTTCGTTCCATAAACAAAAATCTCATTCACACACGAGACTAGAATCGACTTTTTTTTTCTTCAGGAAAATAAACGGTTACGAAAAAAAAAAATTCGTAAAAATTCGATATTTTGTTGAATACGATAAACTAAATATTTATTGATAATTTCAAAATTTTCGTTATTTTGACAGTGTATTTTGTTTCTAACGGAATTATCAACGAAATTTACGAGTGGAACGACCAAAATTTGCTTCCGAAGAGAATTTATAAAATATTTCTTGCTGCACTGACACTATTTTTGGGGTTATGCAAAAAAAAACGTTTAGTCGAACGTATCGAACAAGATTTCCATTTTTTTTAACAAAAAAAAATCGTCGATATTTCGTTCAATATGAAAAACCAAATATTTATTGATAATTTCAAAATTTTCGTTATTTTGACAGTGTATTTGGTTTCTAACGGAATTATCAACGAAATTTACGAGTGGAACGACCAAAATTTGCTTCCGAAGAGAATTTCTAAAATATTTCTTGCTGCACTGACACAATTTTTGGGGTTATGCAAAAAAAANTCTTTCTTTTCCTTCGCGTTTTCGATGTTTATTTTGTTCCTATCGGTTGCTCTGTCCCGCGCAGCCCGCGAAGGAATCGAGAAATGAAATAACGAAACGATCGAAACGTATATTTGATGCACTGAAAATGAAATTTTTTTATAAATCGTCGATATTTTGTTGAATACGATAAACTAAATATTTTTTTATAATTTCCAAATTTTCGTTATTTTGACAGTATTTTTCGTTTCTAACGAAATTGTCAGCGACATTTACGAGTGAAACGACAAAAATTTGCTTCCGAAGAGATTTTCTAAAATATTTCTTGCTGCATTGACACAGTTTTTGGGATTATTGAAAAAAACGTTTATTCGAACGTATCGAACGAAATTTTCATCTTTTCCAACAAAATTTTGTTCTCAGTGGATGCACCGGGAATGAAATTTTGTTAAAAATCGTCCATATTTTGTTGAAAACGAAAAACTAAATATTTTTTGATAATTTCAAAATTCTCGTTATTTTGACAGTATTTCATGTTTCTAACGAAATTGTCAGCGAAATTTACGAGTGGAACGACTAAAATTTACTCCCCAAGAGATTTTCTAAAATATTTCTTGCTGCACTGACGCAATTTTTGGAATTATGCAAAAAAACGTTTAGTCGAACGCATCGAACAAAATATTTATCTTTTTCAACAAAATTTTGTTTTCAGCGGATGCACTGAGAATGAATTTTTTTTAAAAATCGTCGATATTTTGTTGAATACGATAAACTAAATATTTTTTTATAATTTCAAAATTTTCGTTATTTTGACAGTATTTTTGGTTCCCAACGAAATTGTCAGCGAAATTAACGAGTGCAACGACTAAAATTCGCTTCCGAAGAGAATTTCTAAAATATTTCTTGCTGCATTGACACAATTTTTGGAATTATGCAAAAAAACGTTTAGTCGAACGTATCGAACTAAATTTTCATCTTTTCCAAGAAAAATTTTGTTTTCAGTGGATGCACTGGGAACGAAATTTTGTTAAAAATCGTCGATATTTTGTTGAAAACGAAAAACTAAATATTTTTTGAAAATTTCAAAATTTTCGTTATTTTGTCAGTTTATTTGGTTTCTAAGGGAATTGTCAGCGAAATTAACGAGTGCAACGACTAAAATTTTCTTCCGAAGAGATTTTCTAAAATATTTCTTGCTGCATTGACACAATTTTCGGGATTATTGAAAAAAAAACGTTTAGTCGAACGTATCGACC
This sequence comes from Hyposoter didymator, assembly GCA_037952995.1. NCBI lineage: Eukaryota > Metazoa > Arthropoda > Insecta > Hymenoptera > Ichneumonidae > Hyposoter > Hyposoter didymator. The sequence goes on along the minus strand of JBAJMU010000006.1, from coordinate 1,064,578 downwards.
AAAATATCCATCATTTCCAACAAAATTTCGTTTTCAGTGTGCGCGCCGCGAGTATCGCGCGATATTTAAAAGGCGCAAAGAAAAGAATAAATGAATAAAAAAAAAAATAACGGATCGAATGGTTGCGACGAAAGTTTCGGATGAAAAGGACTTTGGTGCGTGGCTTTTGGTGTATAGACGCGAGGAAAAATGTTCACAGGTGTTTATGAAAAGGAAGCAGGCGAGAGGAAGGAGTGAAAACGTTAGAAAAGGTCCTCTTTCCCCTCCGGGGGCTTTAATCTTTTTCTCTCTTTCCCGGAGCTCTATAGACAAGTTTTTCTCTTTGCTTAAGCGCAAAGCTATAGCGCGAGCTCTATATACATATATATATGTATATCCCTTTGGCCGCGGGTCTCATCTCGCTGGCTGGTTCGTCGGTGTCCCCGTCACGTGCGTGGATGCGTGAGTACACGAGCTCGCGAGCGACGACGACGACGACGACGGGGTCGTTGAACGCGCAGGGGGTATACACTCGGGCGGACCACGCGGCATCTATACGACGCGCAACCCACTTGCACAGCACTCGCCAGAGAAGGGAAACGGAGAAAGAAGCTCCAGGAATAAAAAGCAAAAAAAAAAAAAAAAAAA
>JBAJMU010000006.1:994897-1008833 GCA_037952995.1 Hyposoter didymator | reverse complement strand
GTATTACCATTCCAAGGCTGCTCGATGGGAAGGGGAGATTCAACCATTTTATACCAACGATCGAGGAGAATCGTTTGGACAATGATAAATTAATGAAAACAAAATGCACGTTGCTGAAATCTCGTTCTATGAACTTTTCCATTTTGGCTTGGTAGGGAAAGCTTCGAGCATCGTGGATCTTGAGCAATCTTGAGGGAGCGATTTACAGAGTTTTTTTTTGATTTTTATTCAAATTATGTCACTCGGACTAATTTTCTGGAAAGTAAAGAGGAAGGAGGGACCGAAACTCGGATTTTTGTGAAATTTGGAACATCGTGAAATCTTTCTATTATGAGAATTTATAAAATTTATTAAAAAAAAAAAATAAATTAGTCACAAATCTTGAAATTTGCGCAAATTTATAAAAAACAAAAAAAAAACAAATTTGTAATCGATTTTGAAATTTGCGCAAGTTGGAGCATCGAATTTTTTTGGAAATTTCATAATTTCGTAGATTTCGTAGCTTTTTACAGTTTTCAATAAAATTCTTAGAGTTGAAGCGTCACACGCTTTTTTTTTTTTTAATTTCAAAATACTGAAGAATTCAATTTTTTTTTTAGAAATTTCAACGAAATTCTCAGAGAATGAGTTAAAACGTCGCAGCCTTTTTTCGAAAATTTGAAAATAACTTAAAATTCGTATTCTTCTAGCAATTCCAACAAAATTCTCAGAGAATGAGTTTTTTGAAAATTTGAAAATACTGTAGAATTTGTATTTTTCTAGAAATTCCAACAAAATTCTCAGAGAATGAGTTAAAGCGTCGTAGCTTTTTTTTGAAAATTTAAAAAAAACCGTAGAATTCATATTTTTCCGTTAATTCCAACAAAATTCTCAGAGAATGAGTTTTTTGAAAATTTGAAAATACCGTAGAATTTGTATTTTTCTAGCAATTCCAACAAAATTCTCAGAGAATGAGTTAAAGCGTCGCAGCCTTTTTTCGAAAATTTCAAAATACCTTAAAATTCGTATTTTTCTAGCAATTTCAACAAAATTCTCAGAGAACGAGTTAAAGGGTCGCAGCCTTTTTTCGAAAATTTCAAAATACCTTAAAATTCGCATTTTTCTAGCAATTCCAACAAAATTCTCATAAAATGAGTTGAAGGGTCGCAGCCTTTTTTCGAAAATTTCAAAATACCGTAGAAATCGTATATTTCTAGAAATTCCAACAGAATTTTCAATTAGAGCGTCGCAAGCTTTTTTCGAAAATTTCAAAATACCTTAAAATTCGTATTTTTCTAGCAATTCCAACAAAATTCTCAGAGAATGAGTTTTTTGAAAATTTGAAAATACCGTAGAATTCGTATTTTTATAGAAATTCCAACAAAATTCTCAGAGAATGAGTTAAAACGTCGCAGCCTTTTTTCGAAAATTTCAAAATACCTTAAAATTCGTATTTTTCTAGAAATTTCAACAAAATTCTCATAAAATGAGTTAAAGCGTCGCAGCCTTTTTTCGAAAATTTCAAAATACCGTAGAAATCGTATTTCTCTAGAAATTCCAACAGAATTTTCAATTAGAGCGTCGCACGCTTTTTTTGAAAATTTCAAAATTACGTAGAATTTGTATTTTTCCGTTAATTCGAAAAAATTTCTCAAAATCCAAAGATAGCTTTGATTTTTTAATGTTTTCGAACATTTTTATGAACCAAATTGACATTGAAAACTGTTAAAAAAAAAATAAAAAAAAATCGTCACGTAAATTTCTCTACGAGGAAGCAGAGAATGACGACGAATTAATTTTTTTTGGGTGTTGGTTGTTGCAGATAACGGTGATAAAGGAGGTGAAACGAAAGCTCGGTCAATGACGAAAGCATCAACGAGAGGTGGTTCAGTCTCAGGTAGAAGTAAAGAGAGAAAAGCCGTGGATATCGCGAGGGAGCGGGATCAACGGCGAGCAACAAGAAGAAGTGAATTATCGTTGGTCTGATGTTAGCTGATATAAACGGTAACCTGGCGGATTTGAGAAGCGAAGCGATGACGTCGCAGAGATTTTGTCTCCGCTGGAACAATCATCAGAGTAATCTGTTGTCGGTATTCGATCAATTGCTCCACGACGAAGCCTTTGTCGATGTCACCCTTGCGGTCGAGGGACAATTACTCAGGGCACATAAAATGGTCCTCTCGGCCTGTAGTCCCTACTTTCAGGTCAGTTTTTTCTCCATCTCAATATCCTATACCTCACTCCCCCTTTTTATCATTCAAATCATTAATAATTATTTACAACTATTTATTTATTCAATATTATTCAATTTGTTACTTAATTTGTTATTTAATTTATTATTGAATTTGTTATTAAATTTATTTTTAAATTTGTTATCAAATTTGTTATTAAATTTATTATTAAATTTTTTATTAAATTTGTTATCAATTTTTTAATCAAATTTGTTATTAAATTTGTTATTAAATTTGTTATCAAATTTGTTATTAAATTTGTTATTAAATTTGTTATCAATTTTTTAATCAAATTTGTTATAAATTTATTATCAAGATTGTTATCAAATTTGTTATCAAATTTGTTATTTAATTTGTTATTAAATTTGTTATTAAAATTGTTATCAATTTTTTAATCAAATTTGTTATTAAATTTATAAAATTTATTATAAAATAAAAATGATTAAATGATTAAAATTAATAAATATAAATAATGAATAATAATAATAAATAAATAAACAAAAAATAATGAATTGATTGAATTTTGAAATTTGTTATTAAATTCATTAAATTTATTACAATTAAATAAAAATTATTCAATTATTAAAATTCACAAATAATAATAATAATAAGAAAATAAATAAATAATGAAATGATATTGTTTTTATTTAAAAAAAAGGCCCTGTTCACCGGGCATCCCGACAAGCATCCGATAGTTATTCTGAAGGATGTGCCCTACGTCGATATGCGAAGTCTTTTGGATTTCATGTATCGTGGGGAGGTCTCGGTCGATCAGGACAGGCTAACCGCCTTCCTCAGAGTCGCCGAGTCCCTCAGGATAAAAGGCTTGACCGAGGTGAACGAGGAAAAGTGCGATTTGCCGACCATTACCTCGTCTCTGCTGAGCAATCCAAATTCGTCGGGCGGTGGCGGTGGCGCCTCGTCACAACAACCCCCCAATTTACATCGTATCAATCAGAGCGGCTCCGGCGGCGGCGGCGGTGGTGGTGGAATTCATCAACATCATCATTTGCCACAAAAAAGGTTTCATCACATGTCGAATCATCCGCTGCTCGGATCCGCACTCACCGCTCCAAAGAGAAAACGCGGCAGACCGAGGAAACTCAGCGGATCCTCCGACACACCGATCGGTGAATCTTCCTCGCTCGGTCAAGACTTACAAAGTTGCTCCGATCTCGTTCAAGGCTCACCCGAAATGATGGAAATGAAAATGGGCATCGACTTTCAGAGCGAAACCAGCGCCAGCGGCTCAGCCCCCAACAATTCCACCAACAATCCCAATTGTACCACACCGACCGGCACCAACAACAATCATCCTAATGCCACTTCGACACCGAGCTCAGCTTCCTCCAGAAAAGACTCTGTCGAACCCACCGAGAACGGCACCGATCCACCCGATCCACTCATCACCAGGGTCAAACGAGAACCCGAACCGACTCCCAGCACCTCTGCCCAGGGTCCGTATTTATTGTCACTAATTTCATTAACTCTTGACATTTGGGGCGATTGTCGATCCCATTCACTTTCGAGGGCGACAAATGCTCGAAAAATCGTCAAAAAACATTTTTCTTTAAATTCAAATACCACAAAGTCGAGCCTCGCGTAACGACCATGAATTAAATTCGTGCAATTTTGAATATTTGGAGAATGTCGAAATATAAATTCTGCAAAAATTTATTTTTTTACTAAAAATTATGCAGAAATGTCAATTTTCTATAAAAAAAAAAAAACAAAAATCGTTAAAAAAATTAAATAAAAATACTGCAATGTATTTTCGAGCCTTGAGTAACGACCCCGATGATTCTATCAAATTCGAGCAATTTCAAATATTTAAAAAATGCAAAAATAAAAAAAAATTCTGCCAAAATGAATTTTTTTCACTAAAAATGATGCAGAAATTTTAATTTCGAAGTATAAAAGTAAAAAAATCTTTTCACAAGTGAAATAGCATGCTACCATGATGATTTTATCAAATTCGTACAATTTTGAATATTCAAAAAATGGAAAAAATAAATAAATTCTGCAAAAATGAATTTTTTTTACTAAAAATTGTTTTTTTTGAGTAAAACACAACAAAAATTTTCATTAGTAAAATAGCATGCTTCCATGATGATTGTATCAAATTCGTGCAATTCTCAATATTCAAAAAATGCAAAAAAAAAACAAAATTCTGCCAAAATGAATTTTTTTTTTTACTAAAAATTGTGATTTTGGAGTAAGAATCTGCAAAAATCTTTTCACAAGTGAAATAGCATGCTTCCATGATGATTGTATCAAATTCGTACAATTCTTAATATTCAAANAAATTCGTGCAATTTTGAATATTCAAAAAATGAAAAAAAAAATAAAAATTCTGCCAAAATGATTTTTTTTTTTTTTTAACTAAAAATTGTGATTTTGGAGTAAAAATCTGCAAAAATCTTTTCACAAGTGAAATAGCATGCTTCCATGATGATTGTATCAAATTCGTACAATTCTTAATATTCAAAAAATGCAAAAAAAAAAAAAAAATTCTGCAAAATTGAATTTTTTCACNGTTTTTTTTTGAGTAAAACACAACAAAAAATTATCATTCGTGAAATAGCATGCTTCCATGATGATTGTATCAAATTCGTGCAATTTTGAATATTCAAAAAATGAAAAAAAAAATAAAAATTCTGCCAAAATGATTTTTTTTTTTTTTTTTACTAAAAATTGTTNAAAATTGTGATTTTGGAGTAAAAATCTGCAAAAATCTTTTCACAAGTGAAATAGCATGCTTCCATGATGATTGTATCAAATTCGTACAATTCTTAATATTCAAAAAATGCAAGAAAAAAAAAAAAATTCTGCAAAATTGAATTTTTTCACGAAAAATGATGCAGAAATTTCAATTTTGAAGTAAAAAACAAAAAAATGGTTCCACAACTTTGAGATACCACGCTTCCACGATGATTACATTAAATTAGTGCAATTTTACAATTTTACATGCAGAAATAGTGATTTTCAATTCTAAAGAAAAAAAAAACGTTCCATAAAATGAAGCTCCACGATAAATCCCATTTTCTCAAAATTTCTCTCAAGCATCCTCCGCCTAATGTGACGATTAAGGATCGAAATCAATTTTCTGCCAATTAACGCATTTTTTTTTTATTTCTCGATTTTAGCATCCGAAGAGGCGTTCGCCCGACCACTCAGCAGACAAGGAAGCGAAGGTTTCAAGCAAGGTAAGATCGGGCGTTTGAGAGAGAACGAGCGAATGCTGGAGAAAGAGAGAGACGCAGAGAGAGAGAGAGAGAGCGAGAGAGTGAGAGAGAGAGAGAGAGAGAGAGAAATTTGGTGGGAAAAGTTGTTGCCTGTTAATGTTTCACTCTAAAAATCAGCTAAACATTTATTTAAATTCACGCTTGACATTAAATCGTTTGCCGAGATTTTTTGATAAACTAACTCGTGCGAATAAATTTTTGATGTTTATTGGCTAATGTTTAAACGATGCGATTGCTCTTTTTGGAAAAGCAGACTTTTCGCACTTGGCTGGTCGCGAGGATGAAAAAGAAAATAAAAGTTTGCAGCGAGAGAAGAAAAAGCTCGAGATTCCACGAGAATTTAGCGTTTTTTGATTCTCTGTGACGGGGGCAGGCTCGTCCACGACTGAGCCACGACCAAACTGCCGAGAATCTCGTTTCTCGCAATTTTTATCATTAACGAGATTAATATTTCTTTTTTTTTGTTTTTTTGGCTCAATTTTTTTTTTTGACGTTTTGGGACAGCGACGAGCTGCAGGATCGATGATGAACGATGCGAGAGCAGAATCGTGCGTCCAGAGCATGATTTCGCGCGAGCCGCACCCTCGTCCAACGTGCCCGAGACTCAAACTTGTCGTTTGTTCTCCATCGACAATTTTTTTTTCGCGTATTAATTTTTTTTTATTTTTTACATCATTTTTTTTCGGCAATCCTTCGACCCAATCGCGGACGTAATTTTCCTGCATGCTTGTGTGAAAATAATCGTCGAGTATGAAATAAAAATCTTGTCGCTCTATTGTTTTTTTTTTTCTCGTCGATTTACAACCGGAAATTGCATTTCCATCAGTTTTCATGAAAACTGAGTTTTTCAACATTTTTTCGAAAATGCATTTTCGTTCGTAAGGCGGCGAGAAATGTTCACGAAGAAAATCCGATTGGGTCAGGACGGAAAAAAGCTCGGGAGAGTGAAAGCTCGTATGACTGTCCAGTGTGAAAGCTTTTCAAGAACGAAAGATGAAAAAAGAAGAAAAAAAAAAGAGAGAGAGCGAGTAAAGCGAAGGAAGAAAAAAAAAAATTTGCAAAATGTGCAAAAAATTAAGAATTGTGAAAAAAATATCGAGTTTCAGTTTTGAATTTCACGCTTTTACGTCCATTGCGTTTCTTCGGTTAATCCTTTTTTCTATTCGTTCAAATTTTCTCGTATTTTCAAAATTAAAAAAAAAGAAAAAAAANAACCCAGAAGAAAAAAAATTCAATTTTCAATAATCGTTAAAACGTACACGTCCTTGCAACGAAATAACATCTGCCAAAAAAAAAAAAATTGCACTGCATCGTAACGTAACGATTATTTGACCAAAAACCCTGTGCCATTGTTTTGCCGACTGAATTACAAATTTGTCAATATTTTACTCTCTCGGTTATCACGTTAAACGAATTTCAACTTTTTGTTTTTGCCATTTTTTTTGTTTTTTTTTTTTTTTTTTTTTTTTTTTTTTTTTTTTTTTTTTTGGTTTTTTTTTTTTTTCGTCCAATTTGTTCTCTCCCTGCACAACAATTAACGCTTCGCTCTTATTGGCCACTGGTAAATGGAGGGGGTGGAGCCAGCTAGCGGTGCTTACTTTTCGAAAAATAAAAAAAATAAAAATAAAAAATAGAAAAAAAAATAGAAAATGCTGGTTAACGTTTGAATATTTTGGCTCGATACACGTTATTCATGCATTTACTTTTATATGCGTGTGTAAAGGTCTCGAATCAATGGTTTTAGGAGTTGCGAGTCCAGGAGGGCGTTTCACGCGCGACATTCTTCAATTTGTTTTTCACTCTAATGCGCGCACATTGATTTCTGGAATGGTCTCTTGCGATATGTATATTTATTTGAATGCATTTATATGTGGAGACTGAGATTTGTGGGCGCGCGCGAGGGAAACGGAAGGCGCGCACGTACCTCCGTCGTCGTCGTCGTCGTCGTCGAACGTCGCTTCCGCCTTCTCTCTCTTTGCGTTATCGTTGCCTTAGATCGTACAGATTCCGTAAAGCATCAAGCTCGGAGAGAAAAAGAGAAAAAAAAATGGAACGAACGAAATGAACGAGAAAACGAGAGGAAAATTTTCCTTCGTTGAGGAAAATTGTGGAGAGTTTCGTGTCGCGGTGCAGGGCGACGTGTGTGCGCGTGGCTGGCTGCGATGTGAAAGGAATGAGAGTGGGGTCCAGCGGAGCGAATGGCAGAGAGAGAATGCGCGGAACGTGTGTGCCTGAGCACGAAAGATTATGGAATAACAAAATATTCAATAAATTGAGGAAAAGAAAGGATTTTTTTATTTATTTTTTTTTCTTTTTTTTTTTTATTATTTTGGTTTTTTTTGTTTTTCGTTGTTGTTGCACAAAAGCCGAATGTTACGTTGTGACAAAAGGAAGGATTTAAACAATGAGAATAAGCCGCGAGAGTGCTCCAAGATCGAAGATATTCGTTCGATAGTGTGACACGTGAATTGATTTTGTCGTTTCCTATTGCCCAGGTGAGTTGAGAATTGAATCACCTTTGATCTGACGTCAAACCAATTGCGCGGGGAAGCGAAGGATTTCGGGGAGGCCAGCCGTTTGTTTTTTAAACGATCGAAAGAGCGAGCGAGCGAGAGAGAGAGAGCGAGAACGAGAGAGAGAGAGAGAGAAAGAGCGAGAAAGAAAGAAAGAGAGCGAGAGAGAAAGAGAAAACGAGAGAGAAAGCGAGAGCGCGAAAGAGAAAGAATAAAAGAGACAGATCAATAGAAAGTCCATTCGATTGTCCAAATAACAATTTTTTTTAATAATAATAACAAACGATAATCGAAGAGGAGAAGAAAGGATCGACGCTTGATGAAGGTTCTCGATCGGATATTTATCCAATTTGCTTTTCAACATTTAAAAACGTTGAGCTTCTTCCTGTTGCGCGTGCTCCAGTGTGTCAATAAATTCATTATTTACAACCTCAAAAATATAAATTCATTTTTTTTCAAATATCGCTTCGATCGCGAGAGAGAGACACACACAAACACACGACAGAGGATGGATCGATGAATGTTGTGCGAGTGGCCTCGTGTGTGAATCGTTGCCGAGTCTTCGTTTCCTTATTTTTATTTTTTTATTTTTTTTTTCATTATTTCCAACACGTTTATCGCAACGAGTTTCAATTTCGAGGGTTTGTCAACACGCTCGTGAGAACGTGGGTGAATGTAGAGACAAGAGAAACGAGACAAAAAAAATTCACAAAAATCTTAATTTTTCTTTTTTTTTTGTTTTTGTTTTTTTTTTCAAAAAATAACGAAGCGAGTGCAAGAGCGAGAGAATGATGATTGAAGGAACGAGAGTTTCTAGAGGATTTTTCCCGGACGAGAAGGACGGGCGTGCACGCACACGTTTTTGTTTTAAATTTTTTTCAATTTTTTTTTACCAAAATTCAGAAAAAAAATAAAATAAATGTGTAAATATTCGTTTTTTATTTACACATTTATTAAATACATACACACACACACTGAGGCACTCTCACTCGATGTGACATACACTACCGCGCACGCCTACGTTCAAAGCTAGATACGGAATGATATTTATCGGTTATTTGACATTTCGTTGATGATAAACAAACGAGAGAATTGGAATGATTTATTTTGGAGAATATTTGAATTATTATTGAGGAGTTTAAAAATATGATGAAAAAAACGGTCGAGAGATATCAATTTTCACTCGGATATGCTGGCTCTACCCTTCCTCTTGCTTCCCCCCACAATATATGGATTTACATTAAGTTGTTTATATTTAAGATGTTTGCACGGTGTTAGTACGCCGCCGTTTGTTCGGCTCGTACCGAATGTTTTTTTTTCTTTTTTTTTCAATTTTTTTTTTTTGTATTTTATTTTATCGATAATATTCGAGCAAGGTAATCCTGTCGCTTCGCACTGATCGTACTTGAGAATTTCGTTATTTGGATTTTCAACACACGCTGAAAAAAAAATTTCAAACATTGGAATTTTCCACTTTCGGATTTTTAGAAAAATGACAAATTGGAGCTCCAACGATTTGCGAAGTATTTGGAAATTTTATAGTGAGCTACGTTGCTTCTTTTTTGATATTACGTAAAAATCGAGTCGATGAGGATAATTTTTTTTCAACGCATTGGATTGCTACACGTGTCACGTATGTAAATGAGATTTTTTTTTTTAATCTTCCGGATTGACAGTATTACGAAGACTTTTATGGCCAGACCGGAAGTTGGCTTTTTGTACGTCGTCTCAGCAGAATTCCTTCGGAAAATAGCCAATTTGGACTGAAAAGAAAATTTCGTTCGATACGTTCCACTCGTTGGTTTCGCTGACTATTTCGTTAGAAACCAAATATACTGTCAAAAGTAACGAAAATTTGGAAATTATAAAAAAAATATTTAGTTTTTCGTTTTCAACAAAATATCGACGATTTTTAACAAAATTTCATTCCCAGTGCATCCACTGGAAACAAAATATTGTTGAAAAAGATGGATATTTCGTTCGAAACGTTCGACTAAACGTTTTTCTTTAAATAATCCCAAAAATTGTGTCAATGCAGCAAGAAATATTTTGCAAAGTCTCTTCCGAAGCAAATTTTTGTCGGTCCACTCGTTAATTTCGCTGACAATTTCGTTAGAAACCAAATATACTGTCAAAAGTAACGAAAATTTGGAAATTATAAAAAAAATATTTAGTTTATCGTATTCAACAAAATATCGACGATTTTTAACAAAATTTCATTCCCAGCGTAATCACTGAAAATGAAATTTTGTTGAAAAAGATGAAAATTCAGTTCGAAACGTTCGACCAAACGTTTTTTTTTTCAATAATCCCAAAAATCAAAAGTCAAAAGTAACGAAAATTTGGAAATAATCAAAAAAAATATTTAGTTCCTCGCATTGAACAAAATAGCATAAATAATGAGTGAAATACCGTGCGACAGGATTGCCTTAAGACCATTCAGCACGAGCCGCATCAGCGGTAAAGATAAAATGGAATTAACGTACAAAAAAATAAATAAATAAAATAAAAAAGGTAAAAGAGCGAGACGCAGAGATACGAAGATTATTTATAAATTTCAGACGGTGAGGAATCGTCGAGCGGAAGCGGAGCCCAATCGCCGGCTCACATACGGATTAACTTTGAGCGCTGTTTCCGGAAGGAGTACAGCGCGACGAGTCTCCAGCATGGAAAATCGAGTTTCAGCGGTGTGGTGAGTGCCGTTGGTGGTACGAGTTCCGGGAGTCAAATAAACGAGGAACATCATCAGCAGCAGCAGCAACAGCAACAGCAACAACAACAAAATTCGGACAACGAGTCCGAGACAAAGGTGTCGAAAGATCACCTCAGCAGTGCCATATTCAATCTTGTCGCCGGTGATCCGGACATAAGTCAGACCGATTTCGAAGGGAATTACAAGGTCGATAGCGAACGAAGCGAAGGTTCGGTGCGCGATTTTTGCGTCAAAGAAAAAGACGTTTATCGTTGCACCGTTTGCCATCGCACTTATACACACATAAGCAATTTTTGTCGTCATTACGTAACGTCGCACAAGCGTAACGTCAAATATTATCCTTGTCCGGTATGTTTCAAGGAATTTACGCGCAAGGACAACATGGTTGCTCACGTGAAGATAATCCACAGTTACAAGTCGAAGGAGAGCCTGGGAAATTCGAGCATGGGACAGCAGCGGTAGGCGGGAGAGTCTGTTGGGTGTGTCTGGTCGAGTTGTTAGTCCCTGGGGCCCTTCTTCTTCTTCTCGACACAGCGAGTTGTCGAAAACCCTTGAGAAAGAACCAAACGAGAGAAAAAATCGAAGAGAGACTGAGAAAAAATGCAAAAACCCTTGGAAATCGATCGGAGGTGAATTTTTTCATTCGGTCTCGAGTTTCCTCGGGTCGCCACCCTCCCGAGGAGAACGGAGCTCAATAATAAAAAGCAAAAAGCTCTCGTTACGCAATAATTTACCCAACAAGCTCAAACGAAAACCCGAGGCTCTCCCCGAGGCTCTCTTTGCTACAAGCTTACACACTTACACACACACACACACATACAGGGTTAACAACCATGTGGTTCTCGATGCCTAGCTCATCATTGTCCGCCCCGATTGGCAACGATTTTCCGAAGCGACGCGAAAAACCTCGTGCCGGAAGGTCGTTCCTTCGGTTGAGGAGTAAAAAGTACGTGGAAGGATTGAGAAATTCTCTGCCCACGGCCACGAGGATCGATGGGGAATTTTAAAAAATTTTAAAAAATTTTAAAATTCGCTAAAAATGAGATTTTTTTTTTTTTTTTTATAAAATCGTTTTCCACGACCAAGGGGAGGTCGGGGGATCGCTCGACTGGATTGGGGGGTACGTGATACATTATGTTCGCCACGTATGTGCCTGACGAACGTTTTCAAATGAAACAAAGAAATATTTAAAAGAAACAAGAGAAAAAAAGCAGAAACACGAGCAGCAAAGAAACGAATGAAAGGAAAAAGGGGATCGAACGATTGATCAAAGTGTTTTTATTCGTTGGATCGTTCGACCGCCATATATCTACAAAGAAAAAATTTATATAGAGCGCGTGTGTGCCGAAAGAAACGCTTGTCGAACGTGGAGACGTTCGGAGCAGCCAAAAATGTTGTTTCCCTCGTGCATTGGCGGGGGAAAACCTCCAACAATACAGAAATACGCTTATTCGCGTTTCACCGGCCACGCGCACCAACCGATACATATATAATATTTAAAAACGAATAATACAAACAAACCGCAACGGGCATTAAATTACGTCGTGGAGAAAAAAATCAAACGAAACGAAAAAAACAAAAAAACAGCAACAACAAGAAATAAAGAAAATGAACGAGCTTTACACCGCCAGATTTGCCGGACAATGTTCCGGGAATCGCGGATCTACAATACGAAACGGGCTTTACGTTTTTTATCCAACGTAATTATCGTGTGATTAAAAAAAAAACAAAAAACACGAAAAAATCATTCAAAAGTAATGAGAAAAAAAGAAACATGTTATCTAGATGCATACAAAGAATTTATTGTACAATCACGCGAGAACCAACCGGAGAGAGCAACCGGTTGTAAAGAAATAGTGTTGCAGCGAAAATTGAACGAGGTAGCGACAAAATGGGAACGCGAAATATTTAAACGTTGGAAAATTAAAAAATAAATAAACAAACAAACAAATCAAACGCGATAAAGTGAATATAATAGTGAAAAATAAAAGAAACTTGTCGATTATTCAATATGTCGAGAGAATTACACGATATAATAAGGGAACCACGTAGACTGAGTTTAATGCAATATATTATATTAAACAAACAAACAAACAAACGAGAAATTTATATACAAAAATTCGCCATTTTGTTGAGCCGTTTTGTCGAATCAGATCGCGCGCGCGTGCGGGGCTATAAATAAACATTGTTATTCTGTAGAATTTATATAGTCGATTTTCCAGTAGGTCCGCGATCTCTCGGTCTCGTTAATCCGATCGACGAGCGAGACGAAAAAAATCCGAGAAAAAAAAAAAAAAAAAATCAACAAATCCGATAAATCGTAAAAAAAATACGATGCAAATATCGTAGATATGAAAAAAATAAACTTTACAAAACAAAGAAATAAAACAGAGTAACAATACGGGATATGCAATTGTTCGAAAGACTGCAGTGGGACGGTTTTAATAAAAACAAAACGACACCAAATACAAGATAGTACTGACATTGGATAGACTGAAGGCACTTTAGTAGTAACTTAACGCCGAGCCGAGCCCGAGCCCGATCGGTACCCAAAGAACCAAAAAAAAAAAAAAAAANAAAAAAAAAACAAAAAAAAACAAAAAAAAAAGCTAAAAATCGAAAAAAACATAGAAAAATCGCCAACGAGAAAAAAAAAGAAACAAGCCATCCCCTCATCGTTGAAACCCTCAGAAATAAAAAAAAATCACACACACATATCCGGGCTGGGCGTCACGTGAGTTTTCCGCCCAATTTTACATCGTTTTACATTTTTTTCTTTTTCTTTTCTTTTTGTTTTTCGCGTCTCGTGTTAACACGCCCAAAAAACCACGATCTCGTTCGCTATAGTTGCCATGTTATATTTCTATATCGTCGTTATAAACGACCAGTCGGTAGGAGGTCGAGATCGAGAGCGAGAGAGATAATATGATAAACGAGTTTTACAAGTTTTTAATAAAAGGAAATAATTGTTTGGGAGATTTATCGAGTGGGCGAATTTAAGGGAATATTTACTTGGTAAATATTGGGTGGGAGAATGTTTTAGCTTACGGGATGCTATGCTACCCCCAAAGGTAGACCACGAGTTGCCAAAGTAGATAATAATAATGAAGAAATAATCGTCGGGATAAGATTTAAAGCGGACTGCCTTGTAACGTGCAATGTGTTTTATTTGTTTTCTTGGCTCTCATTTTTTTGAGCTTTTTTTTTTTTCTTTTTTTTTTTTATCTTTTAATTCTTATTTTACTTTGTAAAGTT
>JBAJMU010000006.1:955898-981337 GCA_037952995.1 Hyposoter didymator | reverse complement strand
TTGACGCGTTGGCAAAAATTGGCGAATTATTATCGCGAGTTGCTGGACGAAGAAAAAAAATAGAAAACACATGGAAATATATATTTTATACATTATTCTAATTATCGCGACGTTGCGTGCGCGACTCGCGCACAACAAAAGGCAGAAAGCATTTTTTTTTTTTCTTTTCGTTTATTTTTTTTTCAGCACAGGACAAAATGTCACAAGAAACAAACTAAGATTCAAACGTCGCTGTTCATTATGTTATTTACGAATTTATCTATCGAACCTCTTTCCAACCCCCCACCCCTGCCCTTGGTGCCTGGTGGCGATGCGGATTAAAATATTAATTATTATTATTACCTTTATTTGTTTTTATCTAATTGTAGTTTCTTTGTAACTCTTTGTGATATACATTGCAATAGTCTACCTGACCCGACGTTTCTTGTATCTACGAGCACATCCTTTCATTTAAAAAAAAAAAACTTAAAAAAAATTACAATGGACATTTTTTTTATTCAAAAAATCTCTTTGCAACTTTGGGAATTCGAAAAACGTGGGAAACACATATTTCGAACACTTTTGAGCTGCAGCCACGATTCGACGGATTTTTACCAATAATTTTCATTTTTTTTTTTATTCCTGGAAACGTCGAATATTCGAAAAACGTGTGGAAATGAAATTTAAACGACTTTTGAGCTGCAGCCACGATTCGACGGATTTGTACCAATAATTTTCATTTTTTTTTTATTTTTTAAAACGTCGAACATTCGAAAAACGTGTGAAAAAAAAATTTGGACGACGTTTTGAGCTGCAGCCACGATTCGACGGATTTTTACCAATAATTTTCATTTTTTTCTCATTTTTTAAAACGTCGAATATTCGAAAAACGTGTGGAAATGAAATTTCGACGATTTTTGAGCTGCAGCCACGATTCGACGGATTTTTACCAAAAAATTTCATTTTTTTCTTATTTTTTAAAACGTCGAAAATTCGAAAAACGTGTGAAGAAAAAATTTTGACGACTTTGAGCTGCAGCCACGATTCGACGGATTTTTACCAAAAATTGAAATATTTTCGTGCGTCGTATTGGAGCGGAGAAAGTTTGTAAATTCTGGAAAAATTTATTTCTAACGTTGTGTTTACAGTTTTTGCAACATTTAATTTTTACCATTGTTACGAGTCCCGAGACGTTTTTTTTCAACATTTTATAAATCGTCATGATCTCGTTGGCGCTTTTCAATAAATCACGACCGTTTGCCACTTTTTGGCTTTTTCGTTACGTTCCAGATGACATTTTGTCGAATTTACCGAGTGACATAACTTTCGAGATCTGCACGTCGCCGATCGCGAGGAGCCACGAGGACACGAGTACGACCGAAACGAGCCCCGGGAGTTTTGTCAAAAGCGAACGTGTCGTCGGAGGAATGCATTTTCTCAGCGAACAAGAAGAGGATCGCGCTGAACTCTTGGTCCCAAAGTCCGAGGCCAGCGACAACGAACCGGAAGTTCGAAAACAGGTTCGTCCCTCCTCAGCATTTACATTAGGCATTTTTTAGGGGTGTGCGAATAGTGATCGAATCGAATCGAATCGAATATTGAAATTCGATTCGATTTTCGAATCGAATATTCGATTTTTTAGTCGAGTATTCGATTTTTTAGTCGAATATTCGATTTTTGAATCGAATATTCGTCGAATTTTCGAGTATTCGATAAATTTCCGAATATTTGATGAATTTTCAATTCGATTTTCGAATAGAATATTCGAGCACAATTTTCAAGTATTTCTTAAATTTTCAAATATTTGAATATTCGAAAGAAAATGGAATATTCGAAAGAAAATGGAATATTCGAAAAAAAATCGAATATTCGAAAAAAAATCGAATACTCGAAAAAATCGAATATTCGATTTTTTAGTCGAGTATTCGATTTTTTAGTCGAATATTCGATATTTGAATCGAATATTCGTCGAATTTTCGAGTATTCGATAAATTTCCGAATATTTGATGAATTTTCAATTCGATTTTCGAATAGAATATTCGAGCAATTTTCAAGTATTTCTTAAATTTTCAAATATTTGAATATTCGAAAGAAAATCGAATATTCGAAAGAAAATCGAATATTCGAAAAAAAATCGAATATTCGAAAAATAATCGAATACTCGAAAAAATCGAATATTCGGTTTGAAATTCGAATCAAACGATTCGATTTGATGCCGAATATTCCAAGTTTTCAAATATTCGCACACCCCTAGCATTTTTATTCCGTTTACACGCTTTTCTATCTTGTTGTTACGAAAATAATAATTATTGTTTTTAAAGCTACTGGAGTACCTAATACAAAACGATGGTTCGGTAGTGTGCAAATGGTGCGGCGAGGTTTTGCCATCGCGAACCCGATGGTACAGGCACAAGTACAAACTCCACGTCTCCACGCAAGTCACTCAACCCGCACCCTTGTTCAAGTGTCACAGTTGCAACGCCTATTTCAAATCCCGCAAGGGATACATCGGCCATTTGAGCTCGAGGCATTCCGACAACGAGAACGACGAGAACCACGAGGAACCGGCCAACAAGAAAACCCGACGATCCTCTGACGTAAGGACTGCGCTCTGCTAATGAACAATGCAAATTCCACGAACCGATTTTATTCAGGATTTTTCCAAAATTTCGCGTAAACCAAAGTTTTCTCCTTTGCTGTGGAGAGAAAATTTTCTGACGTTTAAAATTAGGGGTGTGCGAATATTTGAAAACTTCGAATATTCGGCATCAAATCGAATCGAATTGTTTGATTCGAATTTCAAACCGAATATTCGATTTTTTCGAGTATTCGATTATTTTTCGAATATTCGATTTTTTTTCGAATATTCCATTTTCTTTCGAATATTCCATTTTCTTTCGAATATTCAAATATTTGAAAATTTAAGAAATACTTGAAAATTGCTCGAATATTCTATTCGAAAATCGAATTGAAAATTCATCAAATATTCGGAAATTTATCGAATACTCGAAAATTCGACGAATATTCGATTCAAAAATCGAATATTCGACTAAAAAATCGAATATTCGATTAAAAAATCGAATATTCGATTCATTGAATATTCGATTCGAAAAACGAATCGAATTTCAATATTCGATTCGATTCGATTCGATCACTATTCGCACACCCCTATTTAAAATCCGAGATATTTCATTTCCAACCGAGAAATTTTCCTTTCGAGGAAAATTCCCTCCGCGTGTCCTCTCGCGAAGAGTGCTCGTCAGAAAATCTAAAAAAAACTGTAAATTTGTCCCTCGCCATACAAAACGTGGCTAAAAAATATTTTCTTGGCCCGCAGATGGGAAAGGGTCCGGACTGGGAGCAGCAGAGAGAAAAGGAGGAGAAGCTCGTCGCGGATATAATCGATCGGGTGAAGAAAGAGTGCGAGGCTCAAGGTGAAACAGTGACGAGGCGAGGTTACTCGAGGCGTTCGACCGTGATGAACAGCTAAGGTTGATCGCATCGATGGACGAGCTAAGAATTCACCATCAGCCGAGTGCGCGGTCGTTCCAAATCAAAATAAAACGAAGGGCCCGAAAAATCGTTTCGCAGGCTCGCGTCTCGTAAAAACGAAGAAAAAAAATCAAAAAAATTCCATTTAATTCAAAATACGGAAACGCGCGGCAGCGACGAGAGTGTCGCTCGTCGAACGTGTGAGAAAGGTGCTCGGTGATATGCCAAAATGAACATATATACATATATTTATAGATACACGTACTTGACGAGTTCTGGTATAAAGTTCCAATTAGCAGTTAGAACATTTTTCAGCTTTTTTCGTTCGCTGGTTCTTCGGTGCAAAAAAAAAACAATTTTTTTCGTTTTTTTTTCTGTTAGAAAGGCAGCCGTCCACGAGATTGCAAAAAAAACGGGGGTCAAAGAAAAAAAGGGACAAAAATTTTCCTCTGAATCGAGGACAGAGTGCAATCGAACGAAAATTTTTTTCTATATGTACACACACCCGGGCGTGCATATATATTTATATAAGTAAAGAAGAAAAATGTTTGTAAGGTCGAAATTCACGAGAGGGAGGAAAAGATTTTTAAAAATTACGTCGCAAGGTCCGAGAATTAGCAGATTTTCATATCGAACGCGTTTCTTCGTTTTTTTGAATTATTGTTACTCGTAAATGTTGAGAATTATTTTTGCTTCGTGCCAAAAATTAATCTCGTTGATTTTTATCGAAAAAACGAATTTCCACGTGGAAATTAATTAACGAGAACAAACCGTGATTTCGAGAATTAGCAAATTTTCATATCGTACGCGTTTCTTCGTTTTTTTGAATTATTATTACTCGTAAATGTTGAGAATTATTTTTGCTTCGTGCCAAAAATGAATCTCGTTGATTTTTATCGAAAAAACGAATTTCCAGGTGGAAATTAATTAACGAGAACAAACCGTGATTGCGAGAATTAGCAAATTTTCATATCGAACGCGTTTCTTCGTTTTTTTGAATTATTGTTACTCGTAAATGTTGAGAATTATTTTTGCTTCGTGCCAAAAATGAATCTCGTTGATTTTTATCGAAAAACCGAATTTCCGCGTGGAAATTAATTAACGAGAACAAACCGTGATTGCGAGAATTAGCAGATTTTTCATATTGAACGCGTTTCTTCGTTTTTCTGAATTATTATTACTCGTAAATATTGAGAATTATTTTTGCTTCGTGCCAAAAATGAATCTCGTTGATTTTTATCGAAAAAACGAATTTCCGCGTGGAAATTAATTAACGAGAATGAACCGTGATTTCGAGAATTAGCAGATTTTCATATCGAACGCGTTTCTTCGTTTTTTTGAATTATTATTACTCGTAAATGTTGAGAATTATTTTTGCTCCGTGCCAAATATGAATCTCGTTGATTTTTATCGAAAAAACGAATTTCCGCGTGGAAATAAATTAACGAGAACAAACCGTGATTGCTCAAGTTCGCGACTGATTTCCGTCAAAAGTTTTTCTTCTTAAGTTTTCGATATTTATCAAAATCTAATTGCGATTATTTTGGACGAGAAGCTCGCGCGTGAAAAATCAATAAAATTAAGGGAAAAAGGGCAAAGATTCCCATCTGTCCATTGTTTCCTTTCTCGAAAGTTGGTCGTACATGTGATTTTCGCAAGTTATTCCAAATATTTGGTGCGTCGAAGAAAAAAATAAAGAAAAATAAAAAAATGGAAACAAAATTCGGTCGGGACGTCGATGTGCAATTTCAAATTTTCAATATATAGACGTAGTCGAGATCCTTGCTCATCATCGCGGACGTCCTCGCCCTCGAGTTCTTCCCACTTTTGTAACCAACTCGCGGAAGACTCCGGTGGGTCGTTGATTTTTTACTTTCGAACTTTCTGTTCGAAAGTGAATGGTAAAAAGCGTGAATTCTTGAAATGTGCTCAAAAATCGATGCCAAGTGTAAAAATGGTGCAATGAAGAAAATATTCATTTCCTGCCCCACCCCGAACAATTCTTCCAAACTATTATTTATATAAATGTATAAAGTAGGGGTGTGCGAATATTTGAAAACTTGGAATATTCGGCATCAAATCGAATCGAATTGTTTGATTCAAATTTCAAACCGAATATTCGATTTTTTCGAGTATTCGATTATTTTTCGAATATTCGATTTTTTTTCGAATGTTCCATTTTCTTTCGAATATTCAAATATTTGAAAATTTAAGAAATACTTGAAAATTGTGCTCGAATATTCTATTCGAAAATCGAATTGAAAATTCATCAAATATTCGGAAATTTATCGAATACTCGAAAATTCGACGAATATTCGATTCAAAAATCGAATATTCGACTAAAAAATCGAATACTCGACTAAAAAATCGAATATTCGATTCGTCGAATATTCGATTCGAAAATCGAATCGAATTTCAATATTCGATTCGATTCGATTCGATCACTATTCGCACACCCCTAATATAAATGTATAAAGTGAAGTATTCGAGGAAAATCCTTTGATTGGAGAAACGTACGTAGTCGGAAACAACGAGAGTGTGATAGGTCGTCCGTGTACTCGGTGTTTTTGACCCTTGATAGTCACATCTCCAGATCGTCACGTAATACAGCCATTGGGGCTGTTAACAACGCCAGTCGCTTTAGGAGGCGATAAAAAGTTGAAAAATCGTTAGAAAAAAAATAAAAAAGAAGAAAAAAAAATTCTGCAAAAATTGAAGTTTTCTGTTCAAACAAAAATCGGTAAAAAAAAAATTAAATAAATATTTCAACCCTCGAGTAACGACCACGATGATTCTATTAAATTCGATCAATTTTTAAGATTAAAAAAAAGTCGAAAAAAAAAATTCCTCAAAAATAATTTTTTTACAAAAATCTCAATTTCCAAATTAAAAAAAAAAAATCTTCTCACGAGCTCGAAATTACATGCTTTCAGGTGGGACTTGCTACGACTTTCAAAAGTAAACTCAAGAACCCTTTTAATTAATAAAGACGAGGCTCGCCCTCATGAGTCTCATTTTCTCGAAATTTCGATCGCGTATCGTCGATCGGAAGAGGCTCGAGTTGAATTAAGCTCGTGTGACTATTGAGGGTTAATTCCGATAAAACATTTCTTCCGTACCTAACGTTGAAACGTGTATTATAATCGCGATTATTTCGAATCGCGCCAAAATGGAACAGAACCGTAAGGCTGACCTATTTACGCCCTACAAACGCAAGTGCGGTTCGAGAAGGACATAGTACATATTCCGGAGATATATATATATAGACATAAGTACATAAAAATTTTATTCGTGTAATAAACTCGATACAAACGTGAAAAATTAAAAAAAAAAAAAAACGTTTGACCTCTCGAAATAAAATGTTTTCTTCGACTCGATAAATTTTGATTTGTTGAATAGAATATTTTGTAAATTTCTCGAAACAATCAACCAATTGAACAATTTTCGCGACAAATATTCAACGAATTGAATAATTCTTTCCGCGTGCTCAAATAGATATGAAGAACGATATAAAGATTCCTTTCGTTTTTCATTGTTTGCTCCAGTCGACATGGAGACATATGGATATGTAAAAATATAAAGACATTTATTTGTTTACGATATTACGATCCGGACTCGGTCCGGCCCTTGAGAACCAGATGTAGAGTCGTAAGGGGAATACACGGAAAATAAATTTTGTTGAAAATCGTCGATATTTTGTTGAATACGAAAAACTAAATATTTTTTGATAATTTCAAAATTTTCGTTACTTTTGGCAGTAAATTTGGTTTCTAACGAAATTGTCAGCGAAATTTACGAGTGGAACGACAAAATTTGATTCCGAAGAGACTTTCTAAAATATTTCTTGCTGCATTGACACAATTTTTGGAATTAGTGAAAAAAAAACGTTTAGTCGAACGAATCGAACAAAATATTCATCCTTTTCAACAAAATTTTCTTTTCAGTGGATGCACGGGGAATTAAATTTTGTTAAAAATCGTCGATATTTTGTTGAATACGGTAAACTAAATATTTTTTCATAATTTCAAGATTTTCGTTACTTTTGCAGTAAATTTGGTTTTTAACGAAATTGTCAGCGAAATTTACGAGTGGAACGACAAAATTTGATTCCGAAGAGACTTTCTAAAATATTTCTTGCTGCATTGACACAATTTTTGGAATTAGTGAAAAAAAAACGTTTAGTCGAACGAATCGAACAAAATATTCATCCTTTTCAACAAAATTTTCTTTTCAGTGGATGCACGGGGAATTAAATTTTGTTAAAAATCGTCGATATTTTGTTGAATACGGTAAACTAAATATTTTTTCATAATTTCAAGATTTTCGTTACTTTTGCAGTAAATTTGGTTTTTAACGAAATTGTCAGCGAAATTTACGAGTGGAACGACAAAATTTGATTCCGAAGAGACTTTCTAAAATATTTCTTGCTGCATTGACACAATTTTTGGAATTAGTGAAAAAAAAACGTTTAGTCGAACGAATCGAACAAAATATTCATCCTTTTCAACAAAATTTTCTTTTCAGTGGATGCACGGGGAATTAAATTTTGTTAAAAATCGTCGATATTTTGTTGAATACGGTAAACTAAATATTTTTTCATAATTTCAAGATTTTCGTTACTTTTGCAGTAAATTTGGTTTTTAACGAAATTGTCAGCGAAATTTACGAGTGGAACGACAGAATTTGCTTCCGAAGAGACTTTCTAAAATATTTCTTGCTGCATTGACACAATTTTTGGAATTATTAAAAAAAAACGTTTAGTCGAACGAATCGAACGAAATATTCATCTTTTTCAACAAAATTTTGTTTTCAGTGAATAATATATATTAATTATGGTGATGTAAGAATTGTACAGCGGCGGGTTGGAGAAGTGTAAACTATGTCTGAAAGTGAGATTTTAAAGAATGCTTCCATCGAGGCTGTTTTCATGCACGAAGACGCGAAAATACGATAAATCAACAAACGAGTGAGATAAGAAGCAGTTCGCAAGTACCTATCGCAAATAATCATATAACGTCCAGTGAACGCGTGACGTCTGACACACGGAGATTAACAAAACAAAATCGAAAAGTATTGTGCATTATTATTTATGTCGATGACATGAAATAAAATCAAAATCAAGTGATCGACGTGTTGCTTCGATTACAGCCGTTTATCCTTATTCTTTCCCAGGTCCTTGACGATTATGAAGTAAAAGCCATTCGGGGTGTTAACCCGACTCACCTTGCAAGGCGATAAATAATTAAAAAATCGTTGAAAAAAAATAAAATAAAAATACTGAAATGTATTTTCAAGTCTTGAGTAACGACCATGACGATTCTATTCATTTCGTGCAATTTTTAATAGTAAAAAAATGTCGAAAAAAAAAATTCTGCAAAAATGACTTTTTTTCAAAAAATGCTGCAGAAATTTTAATTTTCATTTTAAAATCAAGACAATACATTTTCAACCCTTGAGTAACGACCACGATCATTATATTTAATTCGTGCAATTTGTTAATATTAAAAAAATGTCGAAAAAAAAAAATTCTCCAAAAATGACTTTTTTTTTTACGAAAATTATGCAAAAATTGAAATTTTCATTTTAAAATCAAGACAATACATTTTCAACCCTTGAGTAACGACCACGATCATTATATTTAATTCGTGCAATTTGTTAATATTAAAAAAATGTCGAAAAAAAAAAATTCTCCAAAAATGACTTTTTTTTTTACGAAAATTATGCAAAAATTGAAATTTTCATTTTAAAATCAAGACAATACATTTTCAACCCTTGAGTAACGACCACGATCATTATATTTAATTCGTGCAATTTGTTAATATTAAAAAAATGTCGAAAAAAAAAAATTCTCCAAAAATGACTTTTTTTTTTACGAAAATTATGCAAAAATTGAAATTTTCATTTTAAAATCAAGACAATACATTTTCAACCCTTGAGTAACGACCACGATCATTATATTTAATTCGTGCAATTTGTTAATATTAAAAAAATGTCGAAAAAAAAAAATTCTCCAAAAATGACTTTTTTTTTTACGAAAATTATGCAAAAATTGAAATTTTCATTTTAAAATCAAGACAATACATTTTCAACCCTTGAGTAACGACCACGATCATTATATTTAATTCGTGCAATTTGTTAATATTAAAAAAATGTCGAAAAAAAAAAATTCTCCAAAAATGACATTTTTTTTACGAAAATTATGCAAAAATTGAAATTTTCATTTTAAAATCAAGACAATACATTTTCAAGTCTTGAGTAACGACCACGATCATTATATTTAATTCGTGCAATTTGTTAATATCAAAAAAATGTCAACAAAAATAAAATTCTGCAAAAATGACGATTTTTACAAAAAAGAATTGTAACTTTCAGTTGAAAAAAAACACGTTTCATAAGTCCATAACGATGAGGCTCCCTACTAGAAAGTTCGAATTACCGACAGAGTGTCTCACGAGTCCCATTATCGCAAAATTTCTAAAGAATTAATTTAAATTTCGCGCCATTCTGCATTGCGTCGAGTCGGCAGGCGCGCTGTGCAGATGGCGTTGTTGAAGCAAGGAACCGGATGTAACGCGAAATAGGATCGAGTCGAGATTCACTCCGGTGACTGCATGAATCGTGTTCTGTTTACAGTGTGTCCGAGGCGTTCGTACGTTTTCTTCGCGTCCATCAAAATCTTGCATCATTCATTCATTCATTCGTGCGAGTATTTTCCGGCCATCGCGGGGGCCAGAATCGGCGAAACGAGCGGGGGAGTTGCGTGGGTAGCGAAGGCGGAAAAATGGGTCGTGATACGGTCGTTTATTGACATCGCGTAATCGTCGGACGGACGGGATATTAAAATCCATTTTTTTTGTTGGTTTTATTTGGCCGTTGTTGTTTGCTCGCGTATTATCGTTTGAAAATCGATCGAGACGTGCGTTTTAGTGCCCGCCGCGATGAAGACGCATTTCGTAAAATGTTTAGTGATTCTGTGTTGTTTGTGGGCGAGTGTCGGAACGAACGGTCTCGATGCACAGGACGAACTGGAGCATCACGGAAAATGTGAACCCATTACTATTAATCTATGCATGAATCTCCCTTACAATCAGACCATGATGCCCAATTTGCTCAAGCATCAGAAGCAAGAAGACGCTGGTCAGGATGTCCATCAGTACGCGCCCCTCGTCAAAATCCAATGCAGTCCGGACCTCAGATTCTTTTTGTGTCTCATGTACGCCCCCGTGTGTACGATTCTCGAAAAACCGCTGCCCCCATGTCGTTCGATTTGCGAGCGGGCTCGCGCCGGTTGCGAGGGTGTAATGCGAACTTTTAGCTTCCCCTGGCCCCCGAGTCTCGACTGTTCGAAATTACCGGAATACGGCGAAAATCCGGAAGTCCTGTGCGTCGGTACCAACGAAACTTCGCCCTCGAGATCCAGCTCGACCATCAGACCGACCGAAAAATCCCTCGTCGAATTCGAATCTCACTGGCATCCTGGCGCGCGTAATCATGGATTCGTGTGTCCTGTGCAATTCAGCGTTCCCCACGAACATCAATATTCCCTCAAGGTCGGTGGCAAGGTCGTACACAACTGCGGCGCTCCTTGCGACGGAATGTTCTTCACCGACCAGGAACGACAATTCTCCAGGGTGTGGGTCGGCACTTGGGCCGCTCTTTGCGCCGTTTCTTGTTTCTTTACGTTTCTCACTTTCCTCATTGACACCGACCGTTTCAGGTAATTTGGTTTCTTACTTTTTATCGCTAGAGCCACTCGCCGGGTCATTTTGACCCTAAATCATTTTTCTCAGCGATTATTTCACTGGAAAAAACCTCTCGGGTCAGATTGACCCCAAACGTTTCTTTCTGATCAATTATTTCACTGGAAAAAACGTTTCGGGTCAGATTGACCCCAAATTTTTTTTTCTCATCAATTTTATTTCACTAGAAAAAACCTCTCGGGTCAGATTGACCCCAAACATTTCTTTCTGATCAATTATTTCACTGGAAAAAACGTTTCGGGTCAGATTGACCCCAAACATTTCTTTCTCATCGATTATTTTACTAGAAAAAACGTCTCGGGTCAGATTGACCCCAAACATTTGTTTCTCATCAATTATTTCACTAGAAAAAACATCTCGGGTCAGATTGACCCCAAACATTTCTTTCTCATCGATTATTTTACTGGAAAAAACGTCTCGGGTCAGATTGACCCCAAAATTTTTTTTCTCATCGATTATTTCACTGGAAAAAACGTCTCGGGTCAGATTGACCCCAAAAATTTCTTTCCTATCGATTATTTCACTGGAAAAAATCTCTTGGGTCAGATTGACCCCAAACATTTCTTTCTGATCAATTATTTCATTGGAAAAAACGTTTCGGGTCAGATTGACCCCAAAAATTTTTTTCTCGTCGATTATTTCACTGGAAAAAACGTCTCGGGTCAGATTGACCCCAAACATTTCTTTCTCATCGATTATTTTACTAGAAAAAACGTCTCGGGTCAGATTGACCCCAAACATTTCTTTCTCATCGATTATTTTACTAGAAAAAACGTCTCGGGTCAGATTGACCCGAGCGGATGGAATTGCACTCGTTTAATGGAGATAATCGTTTTCCAGATATCCCGAGCGGCCCATAATATTTTTATCCGTTTGCTACATGATGGTGGCTCTCGTTTATGTCGTCGGTTGGGCAGCCAAAAACAATATAGCGTGCGGAGAGCCGTTCCCTCATCCGCCGGACGTTCGGGTCCAAATGGTCTCGACGATCACTCAAGGGACCAAACAGGAGTGGTGCACTTTGCTCTTTATGGTGCTTTACTTCTTCGGTATGGCCTCCAGTATTTGGTGGGTCATTCTGACCCTCACGTGGTTCTTGGCCGCTGGCCTCAAGTGGGGACACGAGGCGATCGAAGCCAATTCTCAATATTTTCATCTCGCAGCTTGGGCCGCGCCTGCTATCAAAACCGTCACCATTCTCGCCATGGGAAAAGTCGAAGGTTTGACATTTTTTTGTAAAAATTCATTTTTTTCCGATTTTTTTTTTTTTCTACATCCATTTTAATATTAAAAATCGCACGAATTAAATAGAATCGTCATGGTCGTTGCTCAAGGGTTGCAATTTTTATTTTATTTTTTTTTACCCATTTTTGTTTTAACAGAAAATTTCAATTTTTGCAGAATTTTTTTTTTCTACATCCTTTTTAATATTAAAAATGGATCGAATTGCATGGAATCGTCATGGTCGTTAACCAAGGGTTGAAAATACATTGTCGTATTTTTATTTTATTTTTTTTATCGATTTTTCTTTAAATAGAAAATTTCAATTTTTGCAGAATTTTTTCCAAAAATTCATTTTTGCAGAATTTTGTTTTTCTACATCCATTTTGATATTAGAAATCGCACAAATTAAACAGAATCGTCATGGTCGTTACCCAAGGCTTGAAAATACATTGTCTTATTTTTATTTTATTTTATTTTTATCGATTTTCGTTTAAATAGAAAATTACAATTTTTGCAGAATTTTTTTTTCCACATCCATTTTAATATTGAAAATGGCACGAATTAAATATAAAATTTCGGATAGAAACGAATAGACGAATAGAAAATTTCTATTTTTGCATCATTTTTTGTCAAAAGTCATTTTTGCAGAATGTTTTTTTTTCTACATCCAATTAAATATAAAAAATCGCACGAATTAAGTAAAATCATCATTCTCGTTACCCAAGGCACAAAAGCACATTTTAGCATTTGAATTTAATTTTTTTTTACCGATTTTCGTTTAAATAGAAAATTACAATTTTTGCAGATTTTTTTTTTCCACATCCATTTTAATATTGAAAATGGCACGAATTAAATATAAAATTTCGGATAGAAACGAATAGACGAATAGAAAATTTCAATTTTTGCATCATTTTTTGTCAAAAGTCATTTTTGCAGAATGTTTTTTTTTCTACATCCAATTAAATATAAAAAATCGCACGAATTAAGTAAAATCATCATTCTCGTTACCCAAGGCACAAAAGCACATTTTAGCATTTGAATTTTATTTTTTTAAACGATTTTTCAACTATTTATCGCCTGATTACAAATGAAATTTGTTTCGTTGTTGTTTTCTCGCTCCCAGGCGATGTTCTTTCCGGAGTGTGTTACGTGGGCCTTTGGAACGTGGAAGCTCTCCGGGGATTCGTTCTGGCTCCGTTGTGTCTGTATCTCGTGCTCGGTACAGCGTTTCTTCTCGCCGGTTTTGTGTCGCTATTTCGTATCCGGACGGTGATGAAGCACGACGGGACGAAAACCGATAAGCTCGAGAAACTCATGATAAGAATCGGAATATTTTCCGTTCTTTACACAGTCCCCGCACTCATTGTAATCGCGTGTTTGTTTTACGAGCAAGCTTACTTCGACAGTTGGATGTTGTCGTGGAACAACGACTTGTGCAGCACCAAGGAGGACCGAGCATTGTATTCGCTTCCGTGTCCGATCGGTGGGCCGACTCGGGATCTTCGACACAAACCAGAGTTCGCGGTCTTCATGATAAAATATTTGATGGCGATGATCGTTGGCATCACGAGCAGTTTTTGGGTATGGTCGAGCAAGACGCTCACCAGTTGGCGACAATTTTTCAATCACATACGCGGACGTCGCACCGAGGCTTATGTTTGAGGCTCCAAAATGTTGGCAACTTTTTTTTTTCTCCTCTCTTCGAATCAAATAATTCATTTGAATTTATTTCTTATCGATACGTTGGACTCTCGACGTTTACTCGGCTCGTTAGCTCTCGCATTTCCGGTCCTCGATCGTCGAGCGATACGAGGACGATACCCGCTCGGTTCGCAAACTGCACGGAGACAATTTTATATCAAAAATTACTATGCTACGAAATTTTAGCAAATGCATAGTAATTTTTCATCCGGAATTGGGCGAAAAATGTCAAAATTTGACAAAAAATGTCAAAATATGAGGAAAAATTCCAAAATTTGAGAGAAAATGTCAAAATTTCACCAAAAATGCCAAAACTTCACAAAAAATGTCAAAATTTGACAAAAAATGTCAAAATTTAACAAAAAATTCCAAAATTTGACAAAAAATATCAAATATTGACGAAAAATGTCAAAATTTGACAAAAAATATCAAAATTTGACGAAAAATGTCAAAATTTGACAAAAAATGTCAAAATATGAGGGAAAATTCCCAAATTTGACAGAAAATATCAAAATTTGACGAAAAATTGAAAAATTTGACAAAAAATGTCAAAATTTCCGCGATTCGCGATAGAGTATAAATGAAAAATCATTATGCTAAAATTTGTCAGAGGGACGATATGGTACCAGGGAACTATGGTAGCATAGTGATTTTTTATATAAAATTGTCTCCATGTGTGGAGACGAGATTTCGATTAACTATAAATTTCGGAGCAAAAAGGCTGGAGAAAAAATTTGACGATGGAGAGAATTAGGCTTATAATCTGTGATTGTGATTGCTGGTGTTTCGGATGTGTGCATTTCAACGATGCAAACTTGAGAATCATGGAAAAAGAACGGTTCGAGGTGAATCGATCGTAGTATCGTCCTTAATGTCGTGCCAACATTATTTTATCGATTTTATATTTATAGGAACTTGCGTAGCGCTCAATAATAATCGTTCCGGTTGAATAGCAAGACTGTAACGAATGTGGAGCAAAAAAAAACGATGCTGAGGTTCGCAGCGTTGGAACGCAACGAAAAATCTTCATTTTTATTAATAATTTCATTTTTCAAAATGAAATCTTCATTTTTTGAGCCGACAGATTTTTCTGGGAGCTCAAACCGATCGTTTTATCGTCGCAACTTTATTTTTCATATGAATAATAAACTCTGGCAATGGAAAAAACGAATTTCCTTGCTTTCCAACGATGCAAACGTCAACGCGATGAAAAAAAGCGCGAAATCTCATTCCGATCCGTAAAACATTAATGACTGTGACGTGCTTACCGGACGCGTTTATTTTTTATTCTACTTTTAACATTATAATGACGAAGCATTATTCGATCGATATTGTATTTGATATTTAACAATTGTTCGCAATTGTAACGCTCAAAATAAGCTGGTTAAACGTGTTCAGAGTTTACGAAGATACGAAAAAATATCTCACGGAAAATCGTTCCTCGAACAAACTCCCGACTATGCGTTTCCTGTCGTTTACATTTTTTTTAAACAAACATTTTTTATACCGGCCTCGCGATTCGTGGATCAATTTCTAACGAGCAACAAAGCAATGACGAAATACTCAAATTAATCATGACCTTTTTTTCACTCGGATCTTTCGCGGATTCTTTCGCGAGGATGCTAACCTTTTATGTCGTAAATAACGACTCGGACGAATCGCCAATTATCGAGTTTTGAGGACGTTGTGTGCTGAATTTTTTGTCGATAGAATTTCGGAAATTTTCAACGGACTGAGAGAATAGTGATTTCAAGAAAATTTACCATTAACGAGTCGAGACGTTTATTTATAAAAATCACAATTTTCAACGTTAAATATTTCCATTTCTAAATCGTGAAGCCTCTTGAAACTTTACACACACTTTTGTGCAACATCGAAGAAGCTTTATTCAGTTTTTCAACAAAATGGCTCGTTAAATTTTGTCGAAATTTTGTTTATTATATAAAAAATACAGATTTCCTCGGAGAATTTTGGATTTGGAGGACGTTGTTCTTTAGTCAATTCGTAACAAATAATTTTAATGGACTTGGGCTCGCAAACCATTTTTTATGGAAGAAAAACTGAAAAACAAAATTTAGATTCGAACCTCGCGATACAACGTCGTTAAATTTGCAAATATACAAGTCGAGACATTTATTTATAAAAATCACAATTTTCAGTAGTTTCTCACAAGAGCGTGAGTCAAAATTTGGAATTTTCAACATTTAATATTTCCATTTCTAAATGGCAAAGCCTCTTGAAACTTTGCATACACTTTTACGTAACATCGGAGAAGTTTTATTCAATTTTTCAAAAAAATGGCTCGTTTAATTTTGTCGAAATTTTGTTTATTATATAAAAAATACAGATTTCCTCGGAGAATTTTGGATTTGGAGGACGTTGTTCTTTAGTCAATTCGTAACGAATCATTTTAATGGACTTGGGCTCGCAAACCATTTTTTATGGAAGAAAAACTGAAACACAAAAATTTAGATTCGAACCTCGCGATACAACGTCGTTAAATTTGCAAATATACAAGTCGAGACATTTATTTATAAAAATCACAATTTTCAGTAGTTTCTCACAAGAGCGTGAGTCAAAAATTGCAATTTTCACCATTTAATATTTCCGTTTCTAAATGGTGAAGCCTCTTGAAACTTTGCATACACTTTTACGTAACATCGAAGAAGCTTTATTCAATTTTTCAAAAAAATCGATCGTTAAATCTTGTCGAAATTTTGTTTATTATATAAAAAATACAGATTTCCTCGGAGAATTTTGGATTTGGAGGACGTAGTTCTTCAGTCAATTCGTAACAAATCATTCTAATGGACTTGGGCTCGCAAACCATTTTTTATGGAAGAAAAACTGAAAAACAAAAATTTCGATTCGAACCTCGCGATACAACGTCGTTAAATTTGCAAATATACAAGTCGAGACATTTATTTATAAAAATCACAATTTTCAGTAGTTTCTCACAAGAGCGTGAGTCAAAAATTGCAATTTTCAACATTTAATATTTCCATTTCTAAATGGCAAAGCCTCTTGAAACTTTGCACACACTTTTGTGTAACATCCCAGAAGCTTTATTCAATTTTTCAAAAAAATCGATCGTTAAATTTTTTCGAAATCGATTCCCTCGGATAATTTTTTTTTGGAGTACGTTGTTGTTTTTTTTTAATGAACTTGGGCTCGCAACATATTTCGTATATAAGAAAAACTGGAAAAATGAAAAATTAGATTTCGCCCTCGCCATACAACGTCCTCAAACTCTGGACAAAGGTTTTTTACACGAATTTTAAGATTAAGGAAAGAAAAGAAAAAAATGTGTGGAGAGAGTGAATCTCGGTGAGAGAGAGAGCAAGTCTTTTAACTAGCGAATAATTCCTAAGACGTAACCGATCGTGTGCTACTATTTAGTTAGGCAACGTTTTGTATATAAATGCAGTTTTTATTTTGCTATGTACCATAATATATTTTTAAATACTCGTGTAAATAATCGAATACCGCTGACCGTGAGAAAAAATAAAACGAATAATCAACAACGTATTTTCTTGACTAAAGAAAACCGACACACTGCCAAACGCGAGAGACAAAAAACAAAAGCAGAGAAAAGGAAAAATTCAGTCAATCGGTACATCGACAGGCTTTTATATTTATAAATTTATAAATTATATTTCATCGAGATTAGCAAACGTAATATTTCGTCCATTGGAACTGTCGAGCTTTTGTCTTATCATCTAAGAATTTAGGAAAAATAAAAAAACAAATGGATTATTTACTTATTAATGATTCGGCGCCTGCTGCTGCTGCTGCTGCTACAAATTCTATTTATCGGAAG
The DNA here is from genome assembly GCA_037952995.1 of Hyposoter didymator. Taxonomy (NCBI): domain Eukaryota; kingdom Metazoa; phylum Arthropoda; class Insecta; order Hymenoptera; family Ichneumonidae; genus Hyposoter; species Hyposoter didymator. Next base: position 963,361 of record JBAJMU010000006.1, on the reverse strand, counting down.
TAACCCTAGAACGATAACCTCGGGTCATCCACTGAAAACCAAATTTTGTTGAAAAAGATTAATATTTTGTTCGATACCTTCGACTAAACGTTTTTTTTCAATAATCCTAAAAATTGTGTCAATGCAGCAAGAAATATTTTAGAAAGTCTCTTCGGAATCAAATTTTCGTCGTTCCACTCGAAAATTTCGCTGACAATTTCGTTAAAAGCCACATTTACTGCCAAAATAACGAAAATTTTGAAATTATCAAAAGATATTTAGTTTTTCGTATTCAACAAAATTTCGACGATTTTTAACAAAATTTTATTCCCAGTGCATCCACTGAAAAGAAAATTTTGTTGAAAAAGATGAATATTTCGTTCGATACGTTCGACTAAACGTTTTTTTTTTCAATAATTCCAAAAATTGTGTCAATGCAGCAAGAAATATTTTAGAAAGTCTCGTCGGAAGGAAATTTTTGTCGTTCCACTCGTTAATTTCGCTGACAATTCCGTCAAAAACCAAATATACTGCCAAAATAACGAAAATTTTGAAATTATAAAAAAATATTTAGTTTTTCGTATTCAACTAAATATCGACGATTTTTAACAAAATTTTATTCCCAGTGCATCCACTGAAAAGAAAATTTTGTTGAAAAAGATGAATATTTTGTTCGATACGTTCGACTAAACGTTTTTTTTTTCAATAATTCCAAAAATTGTGTCAATGCAGCAAGAAATATTTTAGAAAGTCTCGTCGGAAGGAAATTTTTGTCGTTCCACTCGTTAATTTCGCTGACAATTCCGTCAAAAACCAAATATACTGCCAAAATAACGAAAATTTTGAAATTATAAAAAAATATTTAGTTTTTCGTATTCAACTAAATATCGACGATTTTTAACAAAATTTTATTCCCAGTGCATCCACTGAAAAGAAAATTTTGTTGAAAAAGATGAATATTTTGTTCGATACGTTCGACTAAACGTTTTTTTTTAATAATTCCAAAAATTGTGTCAATGCAGCAAGAAATATTTTAGAAAATCTCTTCGGAATCAAATTTTCGTCGTTCCACTCGTAAATTTCGCTGACAATTTTCGTTAAAAACCAAATAACTGCCAAAATAATGAAAATTTCGATCAACGATTTTCAACAAAATTCCATTCCCAGTGTAACGACCAAAATTTCGAAAAATTCATATCTCCAGAAAAATGCATCGAAAAGGCAAGATTTTAACGCAAGATCACACGAGCCTGGGGCGATTTTGCATCGATTCGAAAAATTAGTCAAAAATTCGGTCAAACTTAAGAAAAAAGGGATTCAAAGTGTCGCCTTGCGCTCCTTTTGACCCTGAGGTTACCGTTCCAGGGTTAATTATTGAAAAGGACAAGATTGGAGGATAAATTAGAGACTTGGACTCGTCGAGGGTGCATGGCGTGTGAAAAATACTCTAATACGTGCGGGCTTCGTGCCGCTACGATTGCAGAATGTTGCAACAAGTTAATATTCGTGAAAAAATGTGTTAAATTAAATTAAGCCTTATATATTCTTTATATAATAAAATAAATAATACGAGGACGATGATTAGGATTGTGTGTACACATTTAAACGTCAAAGTCGATTTAAACAGAGTGTATAATTAAAATGATCCATTAAATCATCAAAATTCAACATCTCGTTCGTTTATTTGGTAATTATGCAGTTTGGTTACTTTTCCGAAAAATGATGGTAAAATATTTTTTTCCCCGTCAAGTTGTTTATTGCATCATAGTAAGTGATATTCCATGGGGGGAGGCTGACATTTCCCATAAACTCCGTAAGTTATGGGGTTTTCAAGTTCTCATAAATATTGTAGACAATTTCGTGTGTTTCGACGAATAATTACCGTTTATTTTTCGTTCGAATAATTATACAAAAAAAATTGTTTTTTTTTTAGAATTTTTTTTTTCATAAATTTTTATTTCGATGTATAAAGCAATTTGATCACGATTTTGGCATTTTGAGAATTCCAACGCCTCTTAAGTATCTAACGAGAAACGGAGTCGATCCGAGCGTTATCGATATTCGGATCGGTGCTAAAAGCTTGTGAACCGCATAAGCTACGAGGAATGTTGAAGAATTTGCCATCGCACTTTCCAAACGTTCGCTCCCACCGTTCGATACCATTTTCACCAGCGAACCAATGTCTATTCCACTAAAACAATAAAAAACATTCATCTCTCGCAATTGATACGCAATAATTACCAAATTCCGAAAAACTTGGCAAGCATTTTTTTTTTTTAGCGATGGAATGTTAACCCGAGGGCGGGGGGACAGTTTTTAGTCGGCAATTTAGAAAATTAGGCAAAGTGTGGAAAAGCTCTTGAAGGTCGAGTGATGGCGATTAGATTTTTTTTCATTGGCCAATTTTTATTCGAAAAAAATTTAAAAAATTAAAATAAAAAAATTGAGGGAATGGAAATTCCTGGCGAATTACAGCAGCACTGACCTAGACACCGCGACGTAACAAGCACCCAGTGAAATCAGTGAAATTCCGACGTGAAAGACGATCACCGTGCTGCCATAATCCTTAACCGCTTTTTTAAGCTTTTCAGCGTTGGTCAAGGCAACAGGATTGCCCGAATCTTTATTATCATCGAGCTTCGTATCGACTTTCGACGTCGAGGCTGCGGATTTCGAGTCCGTCGAGAATTGGACGTGACTCACGTTAGTTATTGGCGTTAGTCTACCGAGAACGGCATTTATAAGGGAACCTGCGTTATAGAAAAACAATCAAGTTCTTGGCTAAAGAAATCCCTTGGATTCACCACCCCACCGATGGAAACGATGGAAAGGAAAGAAATTTCATGGATTTTGGGAAAAATTCGTGTTATTTCCAAGCCGTTGACAATCAATGCGGATTCTTGCTTCGTTTTGTGTGAATTTGGTCCATTTGGGAAAGCATTAAATACCGAAGATTGGCTGGGAAAGAATTTCTTCTTTTTTTTTCCAAAAAAATCGATCTGTATATCGCTTCGATTTTGTTACTAATTGTTTTTTTTTTTATAAATAGAGTGTCATGATAGGAACGTTGGTATTGAATTTGGAAAATATCGGTTGGACGGTTGGATTTTAATGATTTTTCGAATTTTACGAAAATTTGAGTTTTTCGAAAAATCGTCCAACCGCTCTAATTTCTGCAAATTTTCTAAGATATTGTGCACGAGTCTGTACTTTCTCTTCACTTTCTAGAAAAGTTGTCGAAATTATTTTGAAAAATACGAATTTTGTGAAATTTTGGAATTTTCAAAAAAGTCTGTCAGTAACTCGCACAAATTTATTGTTTTTTTTTTTTAAATAGAGGATCATGATGGGAAGGTTGGTATTGAATTTGGAAAATATCGGTCGAACGGTTTAAATTTTATGATTTTTCGAATTTTACGAAAATTTGAGTTTTTCGAAAAATCGTCCAACCGCTCTAATTTCTGCAAATTTTCTAAGATATTGTGCTCGAGTCTGTACTTGCTCTTCACTTTCTAGAAAAGTTGTCGAAATTATTTTTAAAAATACGAATTTTGTGAAATTTTGAAATTTCCAAAAAACGTTCTCGTCAGTAACTTGTCCAAATTTTAAGATTTATTACTAATTGTTTTTTTATAAGCAGAGTATCATGATAGGAAGGTTTGTATAGAATTTGGGAAAATTCGGTCGAACGAATGAAATTTAATGATTTTTCGAATTTTACGAAAATCTGAGTTTTTCGAAAAATCGTCCAACCGCTCTAATTTCTGCAAATTTTCGTAGAATATTCTGTACAAGTCCGTACTTGCTCTTTACTTTCTAGAAAAGTTGTCGAAATTAATTTGGAAATTGCGTCCAAAGATTCCTCTATGCGTATGAGATTTTTCGATTTTTTTTTGTTTTTTTTTAACTTTCCTGAAATACAAATAAAAAGAGAACCGTGACGATCGATTTCCTCGAAAGCGAAAGAAGAAATTTTCTCCCACCTCGTGAAAGTGGCGCGGAGTATTGGGAAACTAACCGATCGGTTGTTTTTTCTTTCTCGATTCGCGAGCCTTGACGCTCGTGTAATGAGATTTTTGCATGTCCTCTGCAATGTATTTGCTGTCCTTGGCCCACTGGCCTCCGGGCATATTGAAATGAGAGGCTTTGCCATTGGAGCAATAAGGGAGAGGGACGTTGCTCTGCATGGAGCTATTGAGGCTGACAGCCCCGAAGCAATCGTACGAATCGACGTGATTATCTCCAGCGATGGGGGCAGCTCGTGTTGACGAAGTTGCCCAGAGTTGTTGTTCGCTGCCGGAGCGGCAGTTCTTAGTCTGAACATCGCGACTGCCAAGTTGTCCGGTCACGTAGAACAAAACGGGAGCTGCAATGTCCCGCGAACGTTCCGGCGTGAAGCGTCCCGTTTCATTCCCAAATATCTCCGAGACGTTGCTCGGCAGTGGCAACTTTGGCGCCTCTGGATAACGACGAACTCCCGACAAATGAATTCCAGCTTTCGCCCTCGATTTCACCACTTTTCCCACTTCCAGTTCTTGCCAAACCTGATTCGATTGTACGTTCGAGCCGTTTACTGAAAAAAAAAATAATAAAAAAATAAAATAAAAATAAAAAAAAAATAATAAAAAAATAAAATAAAAATAAAATAAAAATAAAATAAAAATAAAATAAAAATAAAATAAAAATAAAATAAAAATAAAATCAAAATAAAATCAAAATAAAATCAAAATAAAATCAAAATAAAATCAAAATAAAATAAAAATAAAATCAGAATAAAATCAAAATAAAATCAAAATAAAATCAAAATAAAATCAAAATAAAAATAAAAATAAACAATCGAGTCCGCGTTCAGGGGCAACGTCCCCCGCGCCTGCGAGTCGAAATCAACACGAACATAACCCCGAAAACAATGTCAATGGCCCTGATGATTGGATTCGCGGGCCACTGCGCTTTGTTGCTGTTCATTGAACTTTGAACTTTGCGTGCATTTTAAAAAATGTCGCCTCGATCGAAAAAGTTGATGAAAATTTATCAGTTTTGGGGAAAAGTGATTAAAATTCATTTTGCGATGATTTTCGGCCGACGAATCGATATCGAAAGTCCAAGAAATAAATTGTTGACAAATGTTAACGAAGCAAATGCATTTTCACACTCGACCCGATTTTTCCGTCAAAAATCGATCGAGAGTAAAAAAAAAACAAAAATTCGATAATTCGACGTTTCCGGAAAATGGAAAACGAAATTTTTGATTTTTTTTTGTTCCGCAACTGTTTACAACGGAATAGTCGCGAGTGCGTGACACTTGGCGAGAGTGTGTGTGCGCGCGTTTCGTAAATACACAAAGATGTCGAAACGATATTGCGCGATGTTTTTTTGCTGACCTGGGTGATGGTTGAAACGCGTCAAAACTGTTGAGAGTTCCTTGCTGCACCGGATGCGAGAAAGTGCCATGATCCAAGAATAGATCCGCTCCAGGGACCGAGTTTTTGCACTTTTGCTAGCGACGTCGACTCATGTGTCGCGCGACGACTGTACGAGCAATCGAGAACGTTTGCGCGTCGCGAGATTTTCTCTCCACGGCCAAGGTGAGCCCGAGGAGTGGGGGGCGAGCAAAAAACGTCGGGGATTGGCGTAACGAAAATTTTGATATTTATATCATTGTGTACGTGGTTTTCCACGTCCGACCATCGACAATGCTGCGGAACCGGTATTTTCCGTCTCTCTCTCTCCCGCGCACGTTTTACTGCGTTCGAGAAAATTCTTTCGCAATTTACATTTCTGATTTATAGCTCATCTTTATGCAACGTTTCCCAATCCCTTCACTTTTTGCTCCAACGTATCAACGCCGAGAGAATTTAATTCACTGCACTGTGCGGTTTTTTTTTTTTTTTTTTTTTTTTCGTGTCGTATCTACGAAATCATATGGTCGTGGCCGCCATCTTTAAAATGGCGACGCCTGCGCATCAGAGTCGTTTAAAAACACCTGATTCCAAAGCCAAATGCTGAATAATTCGTTAAACACGCGATAATGATACGAAATCTTGATGCTAATCATTCCATTTTTTCGATCGAACACGATTTCTTCATAATCTTCGTTCTATACGTCGATTGCGAAAGAAATCGTAGAGTCTAAATGCCGACGTGGATCAACACACACCGTGGGCGCGTGTTGTCCGTACGATTAGGGTCACCGCCTTTGTTTACTTTGCGCAGTTGACACACACAACGAATCCGATTGCATAACTTTGCGGCTAGAGAAATCGCGTGGCGGGAATCGCTACGGATGTTACGATTTCGAAAAGCGTGGACGCCATTACGCTGCGAGAGGCAAAGCCTCGGAAAGCAACAGCACGAGTGTTGCGCCGAGATTACGTATTATTCTTATGTAATTGATAAGGGTAATCGTGATAAGAGGAAAAAGAAGATATGATAACCTCCGAGTGGCAAAAAACGAGATTCGAGAGCCAGAGGGAGGCGCGCGCGCATGTGCGAAATCTCAACTCACGCGCCGCATAGAGAGGAAGCGAGCACACACGGACGTCGCAGCACGTCAGTAGCAGTGTTACCAGTCTAGTACAATTGTACTAGATCTAGTACGATTTACTGGATTCTAGTACGCTAGTACGACTTCGTGAAATCTAGTACGTTTTATGTAATACGTTGTATTTAGACATTTTTAAGCCATAGGCAGGTGTAAGTAACGAAAAATATTCCAAACATATCTAAATATCAAGCAAGGGATCATAGCTTTTGATTCGGTAAAATACCTTTAATTTGCATAGTCCTTGATGGTCTCGGGGTAGCGGACTAAGTTCGCACGTAGACCGCCCGGGTTCATATCCTTCGTAGAGAAAATGTTTTTTTTTCCTATTCTTCACTTATTAGTTATTACCGTAATCCTTTTAGTTGTCAGCATAATTACTGTTTCATTAGCTTCTTATTTCTTCGGTGAATATTTGTATAACTTTAATATTGCCAAAAGTCCAGTTGATATCGCTTCCGGAATTTAGCTAACTTGTTCCAGATTTTTGCAGCCTGATTTGTGTTTTTATATTCCGCCGCAAGGAGAACAGTGCTTGCGGAGGACTTCTAAAATCTTGATCTTGAGTCTATATTATCGATGTAACTATGTGTTTTCATTTATTCAACGAGCCCGATCTCCCTACCTACTGAATTTCAATTTAATTAAGTTGAATAAAAAGGGAAAAAAGTAAAAAAGTTCTTATTACCGATAAAAAGTCATCGGTAAAACAGTTGCGTTGACCGTACGACACAATTTACGTCATCTACAATATAGTTAAATTACAATCTATATTATATATTGTGTACCCTTGCAGTTTTAAATGGTTTTGATTAATTTTTTTCAGGCGAAATCCTTTTTCTATTACTTTTGGTTGAATTCGATTTTTCGTACGAAATTCATAATTCTAGTACGTTTTGTGGTGCCATCTAGTACGGTGGAATATTTCTGTCTGGCAACACTG
>JBAJMU010000006.1:911908-955821 GCA_037952995.1 Hyposoter didymator | reverse complement strand
CAATTTCGTGATAAATTTGAAAATCCATGAAAAAATTCATTTTCTACAGTTCCTGGTGCACTCACGTAGAGATTAAAATCCATAATTATTCGATAATCATAAAAATTCATAATAAAATCGCGAAACTCTCCAAAATTGAACAAAAAAAATCTTTTTAATTCCCAATTTCGTGATAAATTTGAAAATCCATGAAAAAATTCATTTTTTACAGTTCCTGGTGCACCCACGTAGAGATTAAAATCGATAATTATTCGATTATCACAAAAATTCATAATTAAATCGAGAACTATTGCAAAACTCCACAAAAAAAATCTTTTTAATTCCCATTTTCGTGATAAATTTGAAAATCCATGAAAAAATTCATTTTTCATAGTTCCTGGTGGTCTCACGTAGAGATGGGGCCTCCGGATGCAATTTTGGGAGTGACGGAGGCTTTCAAACGGGACCAAAACCCCAAGAAAATAAATCTCGGTGTGGGAGCATACAGAGACGACAACGGAAAGCCGTTCCTTTTGCCCAGCGTTCTAAAAGTAAGCAATTTTCCAAAACTTGCCATTTTTATAATCCAAAGAATTTTACAAATTTTTTCTTTTCGCTGCGCAGGCCGAAGCAAAAATCAAAGCAAAGTCGCTGGATAAAGAATATTCTCCGATTTCTGGTAACGCTGAATTCTGTCAGCACAGCATAAACTTGGCCCTGGGCGACGGCAACCAAACGGTCGCCAACAAATTGGTAATTATTGCAAAAAAAAAAAACGAAAATATGAAAAAATTTGAAAAAAAATAGAAATTTTCAATTTTTTTTGTTTTTAGAATGTGACGGTTCAGGGAATTTCTGGAACTGGCTCTCTCTGCATAGGAGCATTCTTCCTCGCTCGCTTTTTCCCTGGAGCCAAAGACATTTACCTGCCCACGCCGTCCTGGGGAAACCACACGCCCCTCTTCAAGCTCGCCGGTCTAAATGTTAAATCTTATCGTTACTACGACCCCAAAACTTGTGGATTGGACTTCCAGGGAGTTTTGCAAGACATTTCGGTATTTTTGCCATTTTTTTTTCGACCCCAAAGTCGCAAATTGTTGGAAAAATGAATTATTGCATTTTGGTTTTTTGATTTTCGTGCAGAATATGCCAGAAAAATCGATCGTTCTTCTGCACGCCTGTGCCCACAATCCTACGGGCGTTGATCCGCGACCTGAACAGTGGGCCGAACTTTCCGCTCTCATAAAGAAAAAAAATTTGTTCCCATTCTTCGACATGGCCTACCAAGGATTTGCCTCTGGTGAGAAAATTATCGCACTCCATTCTGGAAACATGAAAAATCCGATAATTATGTGTCCTGTCAATTATTATTAATAATTACGATTTGTAAACATTTTTTTTTCGGTTTTTTTCAGGCGACGTGACAAAAGACGCGTTGGCCGTGAGATTGTTCGTTAAGGAAGGCCACGAAATCGCTCTGGCTCAGTCGTACGCCAAGAACATGGGACTTTACGGTAATTTCGATTTATTGAAATATTATTTCTATGGATTATTTACTCATTTTCTAATTTCTGTGGAATTTGATTTGCTAATTTCCTAATTTCTGTGGAATTTAATTTACTAATTTCCTAATTTTTATGGAATTTAATTTACTATTTTCCTGATTTCTGTGTAATTTAATTTACTATTTTCCTAATTTTTATGGAATTTAATTTACTATTTTCCTAATTTTGATGGAATTTAATTTACTATTTTCCTAATTTTTATGGAATTTAATTTACTATTTTCCTGATTTCTGTGTAATTTAATTTACCAATTTCCTTATTTCTATGGAATTTAATTTACTAATTTCCTAATTTCTGTGTAATTTAATTTACTATTTTCCTAATTTTTATGGAATTTAATTTACTATTTTCCTGATTTCTGTGTAATTTAATTTACTATTTTCCTAATTTCTGTGGAATTTAATTTACCAATTTCCTTATTTCTATGGAATTTAATTTACTAATTTCCTGATTTCTGTGTAATTTAGTTTGCTAATTTCCTAATTTCTGTGTAATTTAATTTACTATTTTCCTAATTTTTATGGAATTTAATTTACCAATTTCCTGATTTCTTTGTAATTTAATTTACCAATTTCCTAATTTCGTCAAGAACTCACCTAGTAATTAACTAATTTCCTAATTTCCCGTACGCCAAGACTTTAACGGTTATTTCGATGGATTAAAAAATAATTAACCCTCGAAAACAATTATTTCTCAAAAATGAACGTTTTTCTTTTTTTTTTTTTAAATGTCAGGCGAACGAGTCGGAGCGTTTTCTCTTGTTACAAATAGTGCGGACGACGCTGCTCGAGCTCTCTCGCAAATAAAGATCCTGGTACGGCCAATGTACTCGAATCCGCCGATCAATGGTGCTCGCATCGTCAGCGAGATTCTGGGCGATGCCCAGCTCAAGCAAGAATGGCTGGGCGACGTCAAAGGCATGGCCGATCGAATTATTTCCGTGCGAACCAAGCTTCGCGACAATCTTAAGAAGAACGGAAGTTCTCGGGACTGGAGTCACATCACCGATCAGATTGGAATGTTCTGTTTCACGGGCCTCAAAGCTCCGGAGGTAATCGCAACGACCAGAAAAATAAAAAAATTCAATTTTTCAAAAATAAAAAAATTCAATTTTTTAAAAATAAAAAAAATTCAATTGATTAAAATCAAAAAAATTCAATTTTTCAAAAATAAAAAGAAATCAATTGTTTAAAATAAAAAGAAATCAATTGTTTAAAATAAAAAGAATTCAATTTTTTAAAAATAAAACAATTCAATTTTTAAAAAATAAAAAAAATTCAATTTTTTTTAAATAAAAAAAATTCAATTTTTTAAAAATAAAAAAAATTCAATTTTTTAAAAATAAAAAGAAATCAATTGTTTAAAATAAAAAAAATGCAATGTTTTTAAAATAAAACAATTCAATTTTTAAAAAATAAAAAAATTCAATTTTTAAAAAATAAAAAAAATTCAATTTGTTAAAAATAAAAAAATTCAATTTTTGAAAAATAAAAAAATTTAATTTTTGAAAAATAAAAAAAATTCAATTTTTTAAAAATAAAAAGAAATCAATTGTTTAAAATAAAAAAAATTCAATGTTTTTAAAATAAAACAATTCAATTTTTAAAAAATAAAAAAATTCAATTTAAAAAAAATAAAAAAAATTCAATTTTTTCAAAAATAAAAAAATTCAGACAAAAATTAGAAAATTGGACGTTTTTCAGGTTGAAAAGCTGACGTCGAACTTTAGCATTTATCTGACCAAAGACGGAAGGATATCGATGGCGGGAGTGACTTCGAAAAACGTCGAATACCTCGCCCACGGAATCCACGAAGTTACCAAATAATTCGTTGAGTAATTGCCAGCGAAAAAAAAATGAAACGAATTCAGTGGAAAAACGCCTATTTAGGCAAATGCATTTGTTTTTTTTTTTTTTTTTCATAGACAATCTTTATTTTTCTAATTACACTGCCGGCAGTGTGTCACGAGTCATTCCCGCATCGGGGATCCAATTGCAGATCCACGCTCTTTATAAAATCAAACCGAATACGTTGCACGTCGCGTTTTGCACAAATATATCGATGCAGCTTTGTTTTCTTGTTGGAGTCTTCAGCTTATTATTCCCGAATATACATACACACTGTGAGAGATATATATATATATTCCTTTTGAAATTTACTTGGATGAATTTTCTAGGGAATTTTGAGGCGCATTGTTAATTAATAAAAAATACATTTTACCAAAACTTTGACCTGCATTTTATTTCTCTTATTTCACTACTTTATGGAAATTTTCGAGCAACGAGGGAATAAAATTGGAAATCGATCATTTTGCTATGTGACTGTGAATATGTTTTTTTTCAGTTTTTCGGAAAATCTGAGTTTTTCGAAAAATCGTCCAACCGCTATAATTTCTGCAAATTTTCTAAGATATTGTGCACGAGTCTGTAGTTGCTCTTCACTTTCTAGAAAAGTTGTCGAAATTATTTTGGAAAATACAAATTTTGCGAGATTTTGAAATTTTCAATAAAGTCCGTCAGTAACTCGCACAAATTTATTGCTTTTTTTTTTTAAATAGAGGATCATGATGGGAAGGTTGGTATTGAATTTGGGAAAAATCGGTTGGACGGTTTAAATTTTATGATTTTTCGAATTTTACGAAAATTTGAGTTTTTCGAAAAATCGTCCAACCGCTCTAATTTCTGCAAATTTTCTAAGATATTGTGCACGAGTCTGTACTTTCTCTTCACTTTCTAGAAAAGTTGTCGAAATTATTTTGGAAAATACAAATTTTGCGAGATTTTGAAATTTTCAATAAAGTCCGTCAGTAACTCGCACAAATTTATTGCTTTTTTTTTTTAAATAGAGGATCATGATGGGAAGGTTGGTATTGAATTTGGGAAAAATCGGTTGGACGGTTTAAATTTTATGATTTTTCGAATTTTACGAAAATTTGAGTTTTTCGAAAAATCGTCCAACCGCTCTAATTTCTGCAAATTTTCTAAGATATTGTGCACGAGTCTGTACTTTCTCTTCACTTTCTAGAAAAGTTGTCGAAATCATTTTAAAAAATACAAATTTTGCGAAATTTTGACATTTTCAAAAAACGTTCTCGTCAGTAACTTGTCCAAATTTTAAGATTTATTACTAATTGTTTCTTTTTTATAAATAGAGTATCATAATGGGAAGGTTGGTATTGAATTTGGGAAAAATCGATCGAACGGTTTAAATTTGATGATTTTTCGAATTTTACGAAAAATCTGAGTTTTTCGAAAAATCGTCCAACCGCTCTAATTTCTGCAAATTTTCGTAGAATATTCTGTACAAGTCCGTACTTGCTCTTTATTTTCTAGAAAAGTTGTCAAAACCATAAAATCAAATGGAAACCCAAAAACCGCTGTAAATTTTCACAATCTTCAGTATTTTTTTCGTAAATTCATTTCGAGTTGTCCGCGCGCAGCGTGTCACGCCGATGGCGGCGGCATCTGTTGAATTTCGTTGGTACAATCGAGCGGATCGAGAAAAAAATAAAAAGCACTGCTGTCAGACACGTGGCACGGAACCAGCAGATTATCTCGAGACTTTTCTTCACAACATGGGCTGTTCGAAACGTCAAAGTCAGTAAACAGACAAAATCATCGCGATAGAATATGGATTACGCGAGAATAGAAATAATTGCTCAAAACGAGCACCCGCGCACGTGCGACGTTACGATCCAATACGGCACAGCGGGTTTCCGTACAAAGTGAGCAAAAGCGTTTTCCCTCGTTGTGTCATTCTCGCGAGTTTCAATTTTTTCAAAAATGCTCTGGCCACTCGTTCGGATATTTCGTACACAAAAAACACATCCGGACGACTAAGCAACGCTTGCTCGTCCCGATAAATCGTGTCCGGACGACAAGCCACTGCGTTTAGAAAAAAAAAAACAAACTAAATCTCTCGATTGTTCGTTGCAGATCAAATTTGCTCGATCATGTCATGTTCAGAATGGGAATTTTGGCGACGCTCAGGTCGCGAGCAAAAAATGGTAAGTTTTTTTCGTTTAATCCCAAAAAATCGATTCTGCGAGTGAAAAAAAAAAAATCGTCGCGTTCGCAGCTGCGATCGGGGCCATGATAACGGCGAGTCACAACGAGGAGCCGGACAACGGGATCAAATTGGTGGACCCGGCGGGCGAGATGCTCGAGGCGTCCTGGGAAAAGATTGCAACGGAAATAGCCAACGTGCCGGACGCTCGGTTGGTGGAAAGCGTGAGACGAGTCGCGCGGCAACACGGAATCAACGAAGAAGCATCGGAGGCGCGTGTCGTCGTGGGAAGAGACACGAGGCGGAGCAGCGAACCGCTGTCCGCCGCGGTAATCCGAGGAGTCGAATGCGCAGGAGGAATCGCCATGGATTTTGGCGTCATGACGACTCCGCAGTTGCACTATCTCGTCGTTTCCGTCAACGAGAAGAACGCAGCCCCGGAAATTGAACGTTATTACGAGAAACTCGGAGACGCTTTCAAGCGCGCGTGTTCTTCGGGAGAAATTCATGGAAATTACACGCGGAATCTTGTCCTGGACGCTGCCAACGGAGTCGGCGCAATCGCTGCCAAAAAGTTCCAGGACCGCTTGAGCAAGGATCTTGAGATTGAAATTTTCAACGCAGGGAGCGGCGCGCTGAATCACAACGTAAAGAAAATTTCGAGCAATTTTTGTTGCTGATTTTTTTGAATTTTTTTTTTGAATTTTTTCCAGACGCGCTGATCGTTTTTTTTTTTTCTTTTTTTTTCACAGTGCGGAGCTGATTATGTCAAGGTTCACCAAGCCCCGCCCATGAACGTGCCGGTAAGAAGAAACGCACGATGCGTGAGCATCGACGGTGATGCCGATCGTATCGTTTATTATTACGTCGATGCAAACGACAAATTTCATCTGCTCGATGGCGATCGAATCGCCACACTCGTTGCACAATATTTCAAGGAATTGATCGAATCCAGCGGCCTCACCATACAGCTCGGTCTCGTTCAAACCGCTTATGCCAACGGAGCTTCCACCGATTATATAACGAATGTCCTGGTACGACGAGTTTCTTTGGAAATTTATTTATTTCGGGCTTTCTTTGAGGATTTTGTAGGCAACATTTTCTGTGCATAGAATTCCTTCGAATTTGCACGACACGATAGCTCGCGCTCTTTTAAGAAAATTCACTTTCCAGAAGTCGCGAGATTTATTTATAAAAATCACAAATTTCAACATTTAATATTTCCATTTCTAAATGGTGAAGCCTCTTGAAACTTTGCATACACTTTTGTGTAACATCGAAGAAGCTTTATTCAGTTTTTCAAAAAAATCGATCGTTAAATTTTGTCGAAATTTTGTTTATTATATAAAAAAACAAATTTCCTCGGAGAATTTTTAGATTTGGATTTCTTTTTCCTTTCAGAAAGTTCCGGTCGCCTGCGTCCCAACCGGCGTGAAGCATTTGCATCACCGCGCAATGGAGTTCGAGATCGGAGTGTATTTCGAGGCGAACGGTCACGGGACGGTAATATTCAAGGACGAGGTTGTCGAGAGAATTGGCGAGGCTTCCAAGGATTCGGAGCGATCGCAGGAGCAACGGGACGCGGCGTCAAGGCTGGCGAATCTCGTTGACGTGATAAATCAGAGCGTGGGCGATGCTCTGAGCGACATGCTCCTCGTGGAAGCGATTCTGTTCGCCAAAGGCTGGGATCTCGTCGCGTGGGAAAAAAGTTACACAGATTTTCCGAACCGACAATTAAAAGTTCGAGTCGCCGATAGAAATCTCATCACGACGACGGACGCGGAAAGAAAATGCGAGACTCCTCGAGGACTACAGGAAAAAATAGACGAGCTGGTCGCGCTGTATCCCAAAGGACGAGCCTTCGTTCGGTAAAAAAATTTATTTCATTAAAAAAAATTTTCACCAATTTTTTCCATTTTTTTCCATTTTTTTCGTTGTCGCGAAAAATCTTTGTTTTTTCAGACCCTCCGGCACAGAAGACGTCGTGAGAGTTTACGCCGAGTGCGAAAACGCCGCGGACGTTGAAAAACTTGCCTCTCGAGTCGCTCGCGCTGTTCATCGAATGGCGAACGGCGTCGGACCCGAACCCGACCTTCCCACGTGATATTCTTATCAATCCCGATCATTCTTCCAGTCGCAATACGAACGAGGACCAAATTATCAATTATCTATGGTGATGGATCCAATAATCATAAATCAAATATATTTTTTTTATAATCTCCGAGAATCGTCTGCTGCCTTGAACAAATTAGACGTAAAAATCGAATAATTAAGAAATTCTTTTAAATTTGAGAAAAAATAAGAAATTCGAATATTTTTCATGAAATAAAAATTATTGAAACACTAACAATAAATTGAATGAATTTTTTTATAGTCTTCGATGCTGCCTTGAACAAATTAGACGTAAAAATCGAATAATTAAGAAAATCTTTGAAATTTGAGAAAAAATAAGAAATTCGAATATTTTTGATGAAATAAAAAATTTTTAAACACTGATAATAAATTGAATGAATTTTTTTATCGTCTTCGATGCTGCCTCGAACAAATTGGACGTAAAAATAGTAAAATTAAGAAATTCTTTAAAATTTGAGAAAAAATAAGAGATTCGAATTTTTCAAATGAAATAAAAAATTTTTAAACACTGATAATAAATTGAATGAATTTTTTTATAGTCCTCGATGCTGCCTTGAACAAATTGGACGTAAAAATCGAATAATTAAGAAATTCTTTTAAATTTGAGGAAAAATAAGAAATTCGAATATTTTTAATGAAATAAAAAATTTTTAAACACTGATAATAAATTGAATGAATTTTTTTATAGTCTTCGATGCTGCCTCGAACAAATTAGTCGTAAAAATCGAATAATTAAGAAATTCTTTTAAATTTGAGAAAAAATAAGAAATTCGAATATTTATAATGAAATAAAAATTTTTTAAACACTGATAATAAATTGAATGAATTTTTTTATAGTCTTCGATGCTGCCTTGAACAAATTGGACGTGAAAATTGAGAAATTCGAATATTTTAAATAAAATAAAATTTTTTGAAAAACTGATAATAAATTTTTTATATTTTTTTATAATCTTCGATCCTGCCTTGAACAAATTAGCGACTGGACCTTCCCTAAATGAACATTTTTATGCATTTTTTTTTCTCGAAAATGGTGAATTAAAATTCAGCCAGTTGCGCAATTTTTTTGAAAAAATTGTCGACCTCCCAACGATTTCATTGCGCTACCATAAACCACCAAACAACTTCCAAAAGATTTGTAAAGAAAAAAAAAATTAACATTCCCAACTCAAGGGGCCAACCCACGGGAGCCCTCACCCTTACGTCGTGGCCTCCCCGCGACTAAGCTCTGTACCAACGGTTTTCCTATTGTCACATTCAAAACAGTACGTCTCAGTGAGTCGAACAAGACGGACACATGTGACGAGCGCGGTTCTCAACTGTCAAAGCTCCTCGAGAAACAAAGAGTCTCAAAGATTTCTCAGAAAAACTCGAAATCCCTTAGCGTGCTCAACAGTCTCAGAGGATCGAGGTAAGAAAACGAATTTTCTTTCTAAACGATCGAATTATTTCCTCGAAAAATCCAAAATATTCGTGAGAATTTTTTCGCACCATAAAAATCAGTGCAAAGCTCAAAAAGTCATAACGAGCGAGACGGCCTTACGACCGCGCAGCTTCGCCGGTGTCGTATTTCGCGAACTATTCATTTTATTACGATAATCTTTTATCTTTGTCGCGCGTAGATGCGAAATCTTCGCGAAATATTAAAAAATAAAACGTTTGAATGGAAAATTGCCAGCGTGTGTGTTTTTCGGAAAATTATTCTTTGTCTCGAGACACGAACTAGCGAGATCAACAGGTCGATTGAGAACCTTCGAACAGAGTCGCGTAAACAAAGTCGATTTCAAGGGCTTTCGTGTTTTCTTTCGATACAACGACAAACTTGGCCCAATTTCTTTTCACTGCTTTTGAAGGGAAATCGTAGATGGGGCGATTTTTCGTTCAACTCGACGAGAGAAAAAACGAACGGATACAAGATGCTCAAATCTTTCTCTATGAGAATATTTTCATTTTTGGGTTTCTCGTAAGAGAAGCTTCGAGCATCGTGCATCTTGAGCATCATGAGGAAGCAATTTGCAGAATTTTTGTTTTTTGCTTGGATTTAAATTATAAAATCCCGACAACTATTCTAAAACGTAAAGAGCAAGTACAGACTCTTTCCCAATATCTTACAAAATTAGCAGAAATTAGAGCGATCGGACGATTTTTCGAAAAATGAAGATTTTTGTAAACTTCAAAAAATCATAAAATTCAAACCGTTCAACCGGGATTTTCCAAATTCATTACCAACCTTCTTATTATGTTACTCTATGTATAGAAAAAAAATTACTAATGAATCTTGCAAGTTAGAGCGATGACGGACTTTTTTTGAAAATTTCAAAATGTCGCAAAATTCGTATTTTTAAATATAATTTCGACAACTTTTCTAAAAAGTAAAGAGAAAGAACGGACTTGTACACAATCTCTTACAAAATTCGCAGAAATTGAAGCGATTGGACGATTTTTCGAAAAACTCAAATTTTCGTAAAATTCGAAAAAACATAAAATTCAAACCGTTCAACCGAGATTTTCCAAATTCAATACCAACCTTCCCACTATGATACTCTATGCATAAAAAAAAATTAGTAACGAATCTTAAAATTTGCTCAAGTTAGAGCGTCGAAAGTCTTTTTTTGAAAATTTCAAAATGCCCTAGAAATCAGATTTTTCTAGCAATTGCAACAAAATTCTCATAGAACGAAGAGTTCGTATAGACCAACATCCGTGCAAAACGGGAGCCCTATAGCTCGAACCGTTCTCGAGTTACGAACGTTTGAATTTTACAGTCCCAGAACATCCACACACATCCGGACATTTTGTCTAAAAATGATTTTTCCACGTTTTCCGAAATTTTAATCGCCTTGACACTGAAAACTGCAAAAAACAAAAATTTCCCCTCCACGACTAAGCGAAATCGGCATTTTTCCCGACGCTAATTATTGTCGTTTTTTTTTCGCTACAGAATTTTCTAAAAAAAAATGCCTCGTCGCCGTCACTCCAAGGGCTCGTCGATCTCCGAGGAGATGAACGATTCGGCTGGGCCCAGGGTAATCTACCCAGAGGCAAACCAGCCGACGATTTGTTTGCGCGTGCCGGAGATGAAGAGCGAGGTTTCGTATTGGCAGATCGGAGGTTCGGCGGCGTCAGTGTCACGGGTGAAGATCAACGCGTTGCGTGCGGACGTGAAAATAAAAACAGAGAATGCTTGTTTGATTCCTGGGATGTTTTCGGAGCTTTACGGGGACGTGGCGACCTTGGGAACGGCGATAATTCACATTTTCGAGAAGCCGATAAAAGTCTATGTGACGAGATCGAAAAAAACGGCGCCGATCGTTTGCGACGGGATTCTCGGGATCGAGTTCCTGAAAACGATAAATTTCGCCACGAAACCAGCGACTTACACGTTGTTCGGAATTCCCGCGTCAGTCCCGATCCTCATGGGCGAGGAAATGATTCCGGAGTACACGATGACCTTGAAAACTCGTATCAAGACTCCCGGAGGCTGGGCAGGAGTTTCCGAAGAGTTGAGGAAGCTCCGGGCCTTGTTTCCTCCAGGAGTCGCGACTGACGAGCGTCCCGGGGTCATAGAGACCCTGGAAGACTATGCCGACGTTTTTCATTCCCCTGGCGACAAGCTGCCCAGCACAAAGTTGCTCAAGTACGAAATAAGGTCGAGAAACAACAACGTGATCGAGGTGCCTCAGTACGAGCTCAGCGACAAAGACTGGCACGAGATCGAGCGCCAAATCGTTAATTTGCTTAAAAACGGAATAATCCAGTCGTCGACGTCCCCGTACAATTCCCCGGTTCGTCTCATCGAGAGAAAACCCGATGCCCATGGAACGCCGCGTTTTTGTCTCGCCCCTGATTTTCAGGAGCTAAACAAAAATTCCGAAGGCGATGCTTTTCCCATTCCCGACATAGTGGAGCTCACGGATCTGCTCCATGGTTCCCAGTATTTTTCCGTCTTCGATTTAGCCTCAGCTTGCTACCAGATCGAGCTCCATCCGGACGACCGTGAGAAAACAGCGTTTTCGACGAAATCCGGTCACTACGAGTTCCGCCGGATGCCGCTGGGCATAAAGAACGCTTCGCAGAATATTCAGCGTCTGTTGAATCTCGTGATCGACGAGATGCTCTATTCGCCGAGCATGGCGTTCGTAAGCTACGACGACATTATCGTGCACTCTGCCAGCCTCGAGGAACACGAAGTCCGCGTGCGCAAGTTGCTCTCGAGGATACAGGACGCTGGCCTCAAGCTCCAGCCCTCCAAATGCCAAATGTTTTCCAAGGCCGTTCGATACCTCGGATACTTCGTAACCGACCAAGGACTTCGTCCTGACCCTGAAAAAGTTGGCAAGATCCGGGACCATCCGTTACCCAGGACTCGCCATTGCCTCAGCATCTTCCTCGGTCTCCTGAGCCGCTTCAAACGCTTCATACCCAACCACGCCGAAAGGGTCAAGCCCATGAGCAATTTGTTCAGATACGGGAGCATCGAGTTCCGCTGGACGATCGAAGCCATCCGGAGCTTCGACGACATGAAGGAAGCGTTTTCCCACGACCTTCTGCTCCGCTACCCCAACTGGAAGGAAAACTTTATCCTCGAGACCGACGCCTCCGAGGTCGGCATCCAAACGGCGCTTCTCCAGGAAGACCCTGAGACTGGAAAAGACTTGCCCATCGCTTATGCCTCGCGGACCTACGTTCCTGGCGAACTCTCCTACGACAAGGATCATCGCGCTCGTCTCGCTGCCATGTACGGCATGGACACTTGGTACTGGTACCTCAGCGATGGAACCGACAAAAAGTTCATCCTCAGGACCCCCGAGCCACGCGCCTTCGACTGGTACATCCAAAGACAACACCACGACTCGGACATACTACGACGATTCGAAATTTCTTACAGCGGCAAAGAATTCACTGTGGAAACTCTTCGCCCTCGATGACCTTGGACCTTGGATCTTTTCGCCACCGCCAAATAACCGGAGCAACATTTTTTTATTTTCATATCGCGGGACGTATTTTTGTACTTAACGAATTAACAAAAAAAAAAAAAACCCAATGGGTGAACCTTGTTTCGTGGGAGATTACAGTTTTCATGGACGCGCACGAACAACCTTTTTTTTCGAGTTAATCGAGTTTGTATTTTCGACAGAAACTCTGTCTTTGTACAAAAAAGTTTGTTATTAAATCGTTTTTCATCGAAAAGATGGAATTTTGTTTTTTTTTTTCACTAGAAATATCGACGTTTCGAAAATTCGATCAATTTACAGAAAAAAGTTTTTTATTAAATCATTTTTTATCGAAAAGATCGAACTTTGTTTTTTTCCCCATTAGAAATAATCGACGTTTCGAAAATTCGATCAATTTGCCGGAAAGTTTGTTACTAAATCATTTTTCATCGAAACAGACTGAATTTTGTTTTTTTTTCCACTAGAAAAATTGACGTTTCGAAAATTCGATCAATTTGCCGGAAAGTTTCTTTTTTCGCATTAGAAAAATTGAAGTTTCGAAAATTCGATCGATTCGCAGAAAAAAGTTTGTTTCTAAATCATTTTTTATCGAACAGATTGAATTTTGTTTTTTTTTTCGCACTAGAAAGATTGACGTTTCGAAAATTCGATCAATTTGCCGAAAAATGGAAGTTGGAAAAGAAAGTTTTGTAATTTTCGAGAAACTTGATTATTCAGCGAAATAAATCTGCTCGTTTTTGAATTTTCGATTTTCAATAATAAACCGAGAGGAGCAGACGACGAACATGGTCCAGGCGCGCGCCTACAGCGTCCTCCGGAGAACCGAGAAGCTCGAGAACTAACGCGACAAGCGCAAAATACCAAGAAAATTAAATCTTGTCTGTAATATTTCGTTGTGCATAAATATTGTTGCCAAATCGTTTGGAATTTCTTTTTATGATTCGTTTTCGTTCGGGAAGCTGCAAAATTCCATGCAGTGACGTTTTTTTTTCGCGTCGCGGTTTTTTCACCGTTCGCGACAGTTTTTTGAGGTTAAGTCGAACTTTCGAATCGCCGGTGTCCGCAAACGCGGGAGTTCCGTCAAAACAATAATAATTCGTGAACGAAATCAATTTTCACGTGCGGATCAACGAGAGACTCGAATCGTTCAACGACAAAATGGGAATCGACGACGAGTAAGTATATTCGTTTGAGAAATCTATAAAATTCTTTCGAATCGAACAAAACACAAAAAAAAAGGAAAAATCGAATCCACTCGTTATTTAGAAACTCGGAAAAACGTTTTTCTCCATTAAAAATCTTCGTCGACGTATTTTCGTCGATAAAATCGCGAAAAAAATTTGATCTGCAACAAAAATTCGTAAAATATCGTCCATCGCGATCGAGATTATCAAAAAATCGTTTTTTCGATCGAAAAATCTATAAAATTCCTCCGAATGGAATAAAACACAAAAAAAAGGAAAAATCGAGTCCACTCGTTGTTTAGAAACTCGGGAAAACGTTTTTCTCCATCAAAAATCTTCGTCGACGTATTTTCGTCGATAAAATCGCGAAAAAAATTTGATTTGCAACAAAAATTCGTAAAAAATCGTCCATCGAGATCGAGATTATCAAAAAATCGTTTTTTCGATCGAAAAATCTATAAAATTCCTCCGAATCGAATAAAACACAAAAAAAAGGAAAAATCGAATCCATTCGTTATTTAGAAACTCGGAAAAACGTTTTTCTCCATTAAAAATCTTCGTCGACGTATTTTCGTCGATAAAATCGCGAAAAAAATTTGATCTGCAACAAAAATTCGTAAAATATCGTCCATCGAGATCGAGATTATCAAAAAATCGTTTTTTCGATCGAAAAATCTATAAAATTCCTCCGAATGGAATAAAACACAAAAAAAAGGAAAAATCGAGTCCACTCGTTGTTTAGAAACTCGGGAAAACGTTTTTCTCCATCAAAAATCTTCGTCGACGTATTTTCGTCGATAAAATCGCGAAAAAAATTTGATTTGCAACAAAAATTCGTAAAAAATCGTCCATCGAGATCGAGATTATCAAAAAATCGTTTTTTCGATCGAAAAATCTATAAAATTCCTCCGAATCGAATAAAACACAAAAAAAAGGAAAAATCGAATCCATTCGTTATTTAGAAACTCGGAAAAACGTTTTTCTCCATTAAAAATCTTCGTCGACGTATTTTCGTCGATAAAATCGCGAAAAAAATTTGATCTGCAACGAAAATTCATAAAATATCGTCCGTCGAGATCGAAATGATCGAAAAATCGTTTTTTTCCATTCTTTGGCCCAAAGCTACGTCAGGACTCAAGAAGAAATCAGCGAAGCCATCGATTTAGCAAACGTCAAGGAAACGGAACTCAAGCAAGTCAGCCAAGTCCTTTTGCCGCCCCTCAAAGGCTGCGACGCCAACTACAAGTTGATGGAACTCGATTCTCACTTGCTGGACGCGTTGAGCGAGGGTTCCAGGTAAAAAAAAAAAAAAAAAAANATTGGAAGGAAAAATCGAAAAACAGTAAAAATTTTATCATTTTTTTTGCTTTTTCTACGCCAGCCTCTCCTTCAGGGGCGCGATCAACCAGCCAGCGGTTCTGTGCACCAAAAACCGAACGTACGAAGTTCGCGAAGCTGAAACTTCCAACACGCTGCTCCTGGTCCCGAACGTCAAATTGGCCAATGACGTCTACGGCGTTGGCGGCGATCCGGAGGACAGAATCATTCAGGAAACAAGAATCCAGGGCCAGTTCCACACTTATTACGAGGTGGAGTGAGGAAAAAGCAATAACTTTGGATTTGACTGAAAAATTTCATGAAATCTGTATTTTTTTGGATTTTTAAGAAAATTTGAATGAAAAACCGAAAATGCAAATTTATAGAAATTTTCTAAGGGACGAAAATCGATTTTTGCGACGAAAAAATTGAATTCTTCGAGGTTGAATTATGAAAAGGCGATAATTTTGGATTTGAGACCCAAAAACTTGATTTTTATTAATGAAATCTTTATTTTCACGAATTTATGAGAAAATTTGAATGAAAAACCGAAAATGCAAATTTATGGAAATTTTTAAAGGCACGAAAATCGATTTTTGCAACGAGAAAATTGAATTCTTCGAGGTTGAATTATGAAAAATCAATAATTTTGGATTTGAGACTGAGAACTTGATTTTTATTCGTGAAATCTTCATTTTTACGAATTTATGAGAAAATTTGAATGAAAAATCAAAAATGCATATTTATAGAAATTTTTAAAAGCAGGAAAAATGATTTTTCCAACGAAAAAGAATTTTTCGTGGTTGAGTTACGAAAAAGCGATAATTTTGAATTTGAGACTCAAAAACTTGATTTTTATTCATAAAATCTTTATTTTTACGAATTTATGAGAAAATTTGAATGAAAAACCAAAAATGAATATTTATAGAAATTTTCAAAGGCACGAAAAATGATTTTTGCAACGTAAAAATTGAATTTTTCGAAGTCGAGTTACGAAAAAGCAATAATTTTGAATTAGAGACCCAAAAACTTGATTTTTATTTATAAAATCTTCATATTTTCGAATTTATGAGAAAATTTGAACGAAAAACCAAAAATGCAAATTTTCAAAAAAGTCCCAATCCCCCAAAAACGAATAGGACGAAAAAAGAAAATTGCTTTATTCAGGTAACAGAGTACAAACCAAATTTCAAAGAATTGCTGACCCTGTTACAACCGACTGCGTTCGACGGTTTCGAATACGAGAAGAATATCGATCGTGAGAAGCTGTTCGATTGGGAAATGCTGCAGAATCAAGTACAAGCGAGTGAGGACGAATTGAGAGAAGCGCTTTCCGACAATTTGATCGCGGACATCGACGGTAATGCTCGATTTCCCCCTAAAAAATCATAAAAATGAGAAAAAACGAAAAAATCTCAATCTTCGCTGCAAAAAAATCCATTCCGAGGATTTTTCCATTTGCATGGAAACGTTTTCCTCGCAGGATATTTCCGTCTGATCGCGTTCGATTTCGAGGCCCGAGCGCTGGGCCTGATGCTGGATTTCCTGGACGAGAATTCGTGGGAAATAGACGAGGTCGACAAGCAGCTGACGTACCAGTCCCTCCGGGAGTTTATGCCTCCCTCGGTCTTTGATTTAATATTCCACAGATACACGGAGCCCAGCGAGAAGAAAAATCCGAGTGGGGAAACGCTCTGGAGGTAAAATTTCGATTTTTAAAATTTTTTTCTCTAAAAACGTAAAAAAAGAGGAAAACGATTTTTGGGAAATTTCGCAGGTACAAAGAATCGAAAACCTGCAAATTTCTGGCGCAAATATTGTTGGCTGCGTCGCCGGTAAACGATTACGATCATTTCATGGAATCGTGGATGTTGGCAGCGCCGGAAAGTAAATTTTTCCACAAAATTTCTCGGTTTTCCAAATTTTTTCATATTTTATTTTATTTTCGTTCGATTTTACATCAAATTTTTGTGTTTTTTTCTGGCGAATCTCCTGCTCCCAGAATTGAAGCCAAAAGAAAAAGATTTGTGTGGAATCGCTCTGGTCAAGTGGAATCCCCAAAAAATGAAAAAGGAAGTTATTTCCTTTTCGGAATCGCAGCTTTCGCAGAACATTGTCACGAGACTAAACGAGCTTTTCAAGGTCAAGGACAAATGGACAGTGGATGAGATCACACCATATATTTCGTAATTAAAACAAAAAACGTTTTTTTTCTGTTCCTCGTGCTCTGTCATTTTTTCCACGTGGAAAAAATGAAAATTTTTTATTTTGATTTTTTGGGTTTTTTTTTTTTCGTCCCAGAAAATGTACGACACGAAACGCTGACGTCAACGCTTTGTTGACCAAATATGCGAGACCCTCGATCGTCAATGGAATCAAATTTTACAGCTCCAAGCACGGAAAATAAATTTTCAAGGTAATTTCGCGAACTTTTGTTCAATTTTTGCAGGCACGAAAATTTCGTTTCCTGAAAATTCGATTTTTGGCAATTTAATTGTTGCGGAAACGATTTTCTATTCCAATCATTTGTTTATAACTTTTAGGCTTCCGAATTGTTCGTTTTCATAAATAAATGAATGAATTTATTGAATTATTATTTATTTATTCGATTAATTACTAAAAATCGAAACATTTGGACCGAAGCCAAAAAGTTATGAATTCATTAAATAATAATCCAATTAAAAATCACTATTTCTTCGTTCGACTCGAACGCATTTACGTAAAAACGCCGAGGATCGAAATTTTCAAAGAATTACATTTTCCCTTGCAGAACTTTGTACGGAAGATTCTTAATCGAATAATTATTTATTAATTCGATTAATTACTAAAAATCGAAACATTTGGACCGAAGCCAAAAAGTTATGAATTCATTAAATAATAATCCAATTAAAAATCACTATTTCTTCGTTCGACTCGAACGCATTTACGTAAAAACGCCGAGGATCGAAATTTTCAAAGAATTACATTTTCCCTTGCAGAACTTTGTACGGAAGATTCTTAATCGAATAATTATTTATTAATTCGATTAATTACTAAAAATCGAAACATTTGGACCGAAGCCAAAAAGTTATGAATTCATTAAATAATAATCCAATTAAAAATCACTATTTCTTCGTTCGACTCGAACGCATTTACGTAAAAACGCCGAGGATCGAAATTTTCAAAGAATTACATTTTCCCTTGCAGAACTTTGTACGGAAGATTCTTAATCGAATAATTATTTATTAATTCGATTAATTACTAAAAATCGAAACATTTGGACCGAAGCCAAAAAGTTATGAATTCATTAAATAATAATCCAATTAAAAATCACTATTTCTTCGTTCGACTCGAACGCATTTACGTAAAAACGCCGAGGATCGAAATTTTCAAAGAATTACATTTTCCCTTGCAGAACTTTGTACGGAAGATTCTTAATCGAATAATTATTTATTAATTCGATTAATTACTAAAAATCGAAACATTTGGACCGAAGCCGAAAAGTTATGAATTCATTAAATAATAATCCAATGAAAAATCACTATTTCTTCGTTCGACTCGAACGCATTTACGTAAAAACGCCGAGGATCGGAATTTTCAAAGGATCACATTTTCCCTTGCAGAACTTTGTACGGAAGATTCTTAATCGTGAATTTGGTTGAAAAATCGTTTGCTGTACATGGCTCTAATGTATTAATCGCAAAAGCGTAATAAATCCTCGTTTTTTATACTCGATAAAATCCCCTCCAAGATTTCACTACTCGACTATTTAAATATTTGCATAGAAACGAGTCTTAATAAATATTCGCTAAGTGAGTAGCGAACGAATCATCACCATTTCTCGCTTTCCAAGCTTTTCTACTTCGAGTAGCAATCCGAGTGTTTAGTGTCTTTGAAAAAACATTGATCGGCTACGCGACGAGACGAAATTTATAAAAGTTAGCCATAGGAACTATCGGTACTGTTCTCAAAGATGAAAAACTTTATCTGCAGTATCAATTGCGTATAAATGTGCGAAAAACCTTAAAAATCTCGCCAACCACGTAACAAGCGAGAATTTTATTTTCTAATAATTATTTTATTTTTTTTCAATCCGCTGAATCTCGTGAAGCCTGCTTTTTTTTTCTACGTGATTACGAAACGTGCGATGCGAACTGTGGCCACAAAAATTTTTTACGTCCGGTTTTTTTTGGTGAAAAAAAAAAATTGGAATTTAGCGAATTTTTTTCGAGATTTTGCAATTTCTACGTAACCGGCTCGTCCAATTTTATAATTTTTTATTTTCCAATCCAATTCATCTCGCGGCTGTCGAACAAAATCCTCTCGATCACAACTTTTCAATTTATTGAAACAAATTTTATTAGTTTTACAGAGATTCTCGACGAGCCCTGTGCCAATTGTTTCGTCCTTGTGGGTGTGAGGGCTACAGTTTATTATTTTCTGACATTTATCACTCGTTACAACAGTCAAAATCAATCGAATCGTATTTTATAATTAATCATACGCGAGATTGATTTTCTCCTTTCTTTTCTTTCCAATAAATTTACAACATTTAGTGATCAAAATTAGGAAAAAAAAAAAATTTCCAAAATTCTTGGCGCTCATTTTTTTTTTATAGAAAATTTTCTCACGCGAGGGCCGAATTTTTGGCCGAAAAAAATGTTTTTTTTTTTTTTCAAAATTGTGGAATCACGTGATTTTCTTCAAGGGAAAATAAAAACGATTTTTCACATGTGCACGACGCGGCAGGAACGATTCCAAAATGCAAATTTCACGTTACGATCGAATTTCACGTCGTTACCGTTATCGCTCGCTGTACCGTCCAAACGGTTGGAAATAGAGCAAAACTCCATCAGATCAATATTGTAGAGCATTAAATTTCCTTGAAAAAAGGATCTTACGAAATTTTTCCAGGATCCTTAGTTCAGTGGCAAAAGTGGATTAGAAAAAGGTGCGAAAAAAAGGTTGCTCTCCGGGGTTCGGTCGGTCCTCCCACGCAAACTTGAGCACTTAGAGAAATCTTGCCAGGAAGTTTTTTGTATGAAATTTCATCCTCTACAAGAATGGTCCTGAAGACTTTTGCTCCATCTCGCACCGTTTCCACGGTACAAGCTCCCAAAGTCACGGGCAAAAAAAAAAAACATTTCCGAGTTGATGGACGTCCCGCAAATGAGAAAATAGACTTTCCGAGCGATATTTTTCCCAAACTAAAAATCCAGCATTCCCATTTTCATTTATACAATTACAATATTTATTTATATTAATTAATATGAAAAACTGGCTGCAGGGTGATTCGCAAGACTGCTGAGGAGCCTCGGCGATAAAAATGTAAAAATTTGCAACAGTATTTCGTTCCAATAAATTGCCTCAAGCCCCGAACTATTCATTTTCAAAAAAATGGACGAAAAGCTTGAGGGTGCGTGAATGCGTCTACCGATGATATTCGCTGCGAACAATCGAGTACATAGTATTCGCAGCGAGGGTGTAGGATATGCGGTTACGAATCGATGAGAATTGAGCTTTTTTCTTGTTGATGCGTCACCGGGCTCGGCGTTTTTACTTTTTCATATTATTTCCATTTCGTACAGAGTTCAAATAATAAACAAATATTTGACAGTAATCCTAAAGCTTTGGAGTTGTCATTTCGATAATATCTACGGACTAAATTCTACATTTTTCAATAATAATAATAATAATAATAATAATAATAATTAAAAACTAGTAAATACTGTACCTACTTATAAGTACGCAGTCGTGAAAAAACAAACGTGTGTAAAAAACGCGAAATAAACCTCCGAAGCAGGAACCTCTTTTTGTAAAAAAAAAAAAAAAATTAATTTTCGGTAATTTTCATGTTTTTTTTTGTTTTTCTTAATCGTACGAGTTGCTCGAAGAGTTTGTCGTCCTCGTCCTTTTATTTACATACGAAACAGAAGGATGCCCTGGGATTAATTATTCAGTGGAATTTTTTCGAACGTACGCGCCCAAATACTATTGATTCTCTGATTATCACGTTTCTTGTGAATTGATTATTGATGCAGCCCTCGAAAAATCATGGTCTGTGCTTTCCTTCTCGTCTTTATCATTTTTCTTTTTTTTTTTTTCTTGAGTTTTCCATTTTTTTTTTGATGATTCTCCTTTTTTCAGGCCTTCACCGAGTCCCGCGAAATACCTCGTTGTTAGCTGTCGTTCGGCTGCTGCTGCTGCTGCTGCTGCTGCTGCCCTGACTCGCTGCTGATGCTGCTCAGCACTGGCTGCTTGCTGCTGTTCGAATAAACCGACTGCTGACTCAAGTCCGTCGTTATTATCTGACTCGGATGTATCACCGGAGCCGACGTCTGCACCAGACTACAAGTCACCGGAACTATCGGCGGCAAACTGACCGGATTATTGCGCGAACCACTCGCGCTCGAGCCCGTCATCGATGGCCTTCGCCGCTCTAAACTGTTCGTCCCTGCTTGCTTCCGAGACGTCGAATTCCTCTCCAAACTGTTCGTTACCATGTGGTGACGGCGCTCCAGACTCGACACCGCGTTCATTTCCGTTTGGCTGCCCTGGATTCGTAATTAACGATTTATTTTTTTCAGATCCGACGAAATTGCGAAGTTTTTTGGCCATTGTTGCGATGAATTATGGAAAAAAAATGCTGCTTTTTGAAATTCGCAAATGAGGAACTAGATTTTTTATTTTTGGCTTAAAAAATCTTGAAAATTGAGTTTTTTGAAAATTTCAAAATGTCGCAAAATTGGGATTTTTTAAAATGATTTCGATAAATTTTCTAGAAAGTCAAGAGGAAGTACGGACTTGTACACAATTTCTTGGAAAATTTGCAGAAATTAGAGCGGCTGGACGATTTTTCGAAAAACTCAGATTTTTGTAAAATTTTGAAAAATCATAAAATCCAAACCGTTCAATCGAGATTTTCCAAATTCAATACCAACCTTCTCATTATGTTACTCTATGTATAGAAAAAAAATTACTAATAAATCTTGAAATTTGCTCAAGTTAGAGCGATGACGGACTTTTTTTGAAAATTTCAAAATGTCGCGAAATTCGTATTTTTGAAAATAATTTCGACAACTTTTCTAGAAAGTAAAGAGGAAGTACGGACTTGTACACAATGTCTTACAAAATTTGCAGAAATTAGAGCGTCTGGACGATTTTTCGAAAAACTCAGATTTTCGTAAACTTCGAAAAATCATAAAATTCAAACCGTTCAATCGAGATTTTCCAAATTCAATACCAATCTTCCCACTATGATACTCTATGTATAAAAAAAAAATTAGTAACGAATCTTAAAATTTGCTCAAGCCAGAGCGTCGACAGTCTTTTTTTGAAAATTTCAAAATGTCGTAGAAATCGGATTTTTCTAGCAATTGCAACAAAATTCTCAGAGAACGAAGAGTTCGTATAGATCAACATCTGTGCAAAACGGGAGCCCTGTAGCTCGAACCGTTCTCGAGTTACGAACGTTTGAATTTTAAAGTCCCAGAACATCCACAAACACACACATCCGGACATTTTTTCTAGAAATGATTTTTCCACGTTTAGGGAAATTTTAAGCAAATTGACAGTAAAAACTGGGAAAAAAAAAATTTCACCGTCACATAGCTTCCTCTATGAAAAAGCGAAATGAATGAAAATCAATTGGTTGTTATCGTTGGAAATCGTCGAATTTACCTGAAGGGCTCGATCGACCGATTGTCCAAGTCGATGGAGCAAATCGCCGCTCTGACTTTGTCTGAAGGGAGTTTCGGAGCGCTCGCTCGATTGGCTTCGTCGCAGTAACAATTGTTCGCCGGATTGGCTGGAACGTATGCGGTTCTCTGGTGTCGATTGTCGCGAGTTGGAGGTCGCGTCGTTGTGTTTTTCGCAAATTTGATTATTAACGTGAGGATAACGAATGCGAATCGAGTCGATAACGTCCAAAAGGTTTTTGGCGTCCATGGCCAAGATGTGAGCAGCGGAGAGCATGCCTCTGGGGAATGGCAATGAACAAATTCATAAAAAAATGCGAGAAACATTCAAATTTTCAAAAAACTTTCAAAATTTCCATTTTTTCTTACTTCCTGTACTCGGCGTCGAGCGTCGTCGAACTGTAACTCTGTGCCAACTTCATGGCAGACACGAGCTCGGCCATGTCCTTGCTCAGGACCTTGTGAGCCATTTCCACTTCGCGATGAGCACAGCCCGGCAAAATTTCAACGAGAGCGTCGACCGACGACAGCAGAGCTCGGAGTTCCACTCCGACTCTTCGCACCATTTCTAAGTACTGATCGGCTTTGCTCTGTTGAACTCCTGCAATTCCCATAACAAAAAAAAAGAAAACACGTTCGTAAATCTTTGCTTTGCAATATTTTGTTCTACGAAAATTCGATTTTTTGGCAATTCGACTATTTCGAAAGCGATTTTCTATTCCAATCATTCGTTCGTGACGTTTAGGCTTTGGAATTATTCATTTTGATGAATAAATGAATTTATTTATTGGATTATTATTTATTAATTCAATTAATTACTAAAAATCGAGACATTTGGACCGAAGCCAAAAAGTTGTGAATTCATTAAATAATAATCCAATTAAAAATCACTATTTCTTCGTTCGACTCGAACGCATTTACGTAAAAACGCCGAGGATCGAAATTTTCAAAGAATTACATTTTTCCTTGCAGAACTTTGTACGGAAGATTCTTAATCGAATAATTATGTATCAATTCGATTAATTACTAAAAATCGAAACATTTGGACCGAAGCCAAAAAGTTATGAATTCATTAAATAATAATGCAATTAAAAATCACTATTTCTTCGTTCGACTCGAACGCATTTACGTAAAAACGCCGAGGATCGAAATTTTCAAAGAATTACATTTTCCCTTGCAGAACTTTGTACGGAAGATTCTTAATCGAATAATTATTTATTAATTCGATTAATTACTAAAAATCGAAACATTTGGACCGAAGCCAAAAAGTTATGAATTCATTAAATAATAATCCAATTAAAAATCACTATTTCTTCGTTCGACTCGAACGCATTTACGTAAAAACGCCGAGGATCGAAATTTTCAAAGAATTACATTTTCCCTTGCAGAACTTTGTACGGAAGATTCTTAATCGAATAATTATTTATTAATTCGATTAATTACTAAAAATCGAAACATTTGGACCGAAGCCAAAAAGTTATGAATTCATTAAATAATAATCCAATTAAAAATTACTATTTCTTCGTTCGACTCGAACGCATTTACGTAAAAACGCCGAGGATCGAAATTTTCAAAGAATTACATTTTCCCTTGCAGAACTTTGTACGGAAGATTCTTAATCGAATAATTATTTATTAATTCGATTAATTACTAAAAATCGAAACATTTGGACCGAAGCCAAAAAGTTATGAATTCATTAAATAATAATCCAATTAAAAATTACTATTTCTTCGTTCGACTCGAACGCATTTACGTAAAAACGCCGAGGATCGAAATTTTCAAAGAATTACATTTTCCCTTGCAGAACTTTGTATGGAAGATTCTTAATCGAATAATTATTTATTAATTCGATTAATTACTAAAAATCGAAACATTTGGACCGAAGCCAAAAAGTTATGAATTCATTAAATAATAATTCAATGAAAAATTACTATTTCTTCGTTCGACTCGAAAGCATTTACGTAAAAACGCCGGGGATCGAAATTTTCAAAGAATTACATTTTCCCTCGCAGAACTTTGTACGGAAGATTCTCAATCGAATAATTATTTATTAATTCGATTAATTACTAAAAATCGAAACATTTGGACCGAAGCCAAAAAGTTATGAATTCATTAAATAATAATCCAATTAAAAATCACTATTTCTTCGTTCGACTCGAACGCATTTACGTAGAAACGCCGAGGATCGAAATTTTCAAAGAATTACATTTTCCCTTGCAGAACTTTGTACGGAAGATTCTTAATCGAATAATTATTTATTAATTCGATTAATGACTACAAATCGAGACATTTGGACCGAAGCCAAAAAGTTATGAATTCATTAAATGATAATTCAATTAAAAATCATTATTTCTTCATTAAACTCGAACGATGCTTCAAATTCGATAAAAAAAAAAAAAAATTGAAAATAAAAAATTACGATTTTTATTTCTCCAAGTTAAAACTCACTTTGAGAGAGCGACATAACGGCCCGAACGACGCTGGTCGTACAGTCGTAGACTTTGTCATTCGTCCTGTCCAAATCGGCCGTGGGAGTCGGTTCCATTTTCTACAGCATTAAAAAAAAAAACATTTAAAAATCGTCAAAAAATTGAAAAATTCCTCAAATTTCAAATTTACACGATTTTGAGTTTTTACCTTCACGACTATGACCTTGTCGGAGCCTTTGTCCGAGCCCAACGAGCTCGTGTTGGCACTATGCGTTTCGTGGTTCGGGGACTGTGTCATGGACCTCGGAATCGGTGGACTCGCGCTCTCGTCGCCGCTCGTCGCGATGGACAAACGTTTCTAAAAAAATGTCAAAAAAAAAAACTTTTATTTTTATTTTCATTTTTTTAAATTATTTTTTATTTGAAAAATTTCCATTTAAAAAAATGGAAAATTCAAAGTTTTAAGAAAACATTGACGAACCTCTTCTCGCGCGAGCCATCGACTGTCTTCCTCGGACTGTCTCTGTTGTTCGAAAAGTCTTTGTTCCAACAATTTCTGTTCATCGTCAACATTGCAGACATTGTTATCCCCCAAACTTTCAAAAATTTGCGACTGAGCGTTCCTCTGAAACTTTTCCAACGAAAAAACCAATAAATTTTCATGAAAACTTCAAAAAATCGAAAAAACAAAAAATTCTTCGCGTACAATACCAAACGGTCCGAGTCGAGGATGAATTTCCCAAAATTTCATCTCGAAATCGTCAAAACAAAAAAATCTGCAATTTTTTCAAATTTTTTTCGTTTTTCTAAAATTTTTCACTATTTTTCGAAATTTATTTTGAAAAAACTTTCGATTCATCCTCGTCGCTCGGCCAAGTCCAAAAAAATCGATCCCCACACGTTTTTCTCGGCCCCGTTCGACATTCCGAAAGAAAAAAAGAGTTTCGTCCTGTCCTCTCGAGAAAAGAGAAAATCCTGAGACTCTGATTTCCCCCAAAATACGAAATTGCTTCGAAAAACACGTACAGAACGATTTTAATGAAAAAAATTGACAAAATTATTTCCAAGTGCGTATAAATATGTACAAAATGAAGGTAAAACCTGGAGGGGATGAGGTTCTCATAAAACATCCAGGAAAAGGGCCAACAAAAAGATTAAAGAGATGCATAATTCCAAAATAATACTAGCACGAAAAAAACAACGCTTTCCCATGCACAATGAGCAAGAAAAAGATAATCTTGAGACCATAACGAGAAGAAAAAAGAGCGATGACAATCATTCTCCATGCGCAAACGCCATCCTACGAGTGTGTTGAAATGCAAGTGTGTGAGAGTGTGTCAATTTCGTAGCAAAAAATCCTCTTGGAAAACAAAAATCCAGATTTCGATCCAAAAAAAAAAAAAGTGCATCAAAAGTTCGCAACAAACTGAAGCGTGTCTCCACGTCTGTTGAGGTAATCCCGTCGCTTCGCATAGACTCGCACAATTGACATTTTCAACGTCTGCTAAAAAAAATCTTCAATTTACATTTTCCACGTGTTAATAATTTAATTAACGATCCAGGGCGTTAAGAAAAAATATTCTCGTTGACTTATTTTTTATGCAATTGTTTTTACGTAAATGCGTTCGATTTAATTTTTCTAATTATTCAATTATCAATTAATTAATTAACTAATTAGAAAATTTGAAAATTAATCAATTAATTAATTAATTTTCCAATTAATTAATTAATTTTCCAATTAATTAATTAATTTTCCAATTACTTAATGAATTTTCCAATTAATTAATTAATTTTCCAATTAATTAATTAATTTTCCAATTAATTAATTAATTTTCCAATTAATTAATCAATTTTCCAATTAATTAATTAATTTTCCGATTAATTAATTTTCCAATTAATTAATTTTCCAATTAATTAATTAATTTTCCAATTAATTAATTTTCCAATTAATTAATTAATTATCTAATTAATTAATTGAATAATTAATAATTAAATAATTAGAAAAATTAAATCGAACGCATTTACGTAAAAACAATTACATAAAAAATAAGTCAACGATTAGAAAATTAATTAATGAATTTTCTAATTAATTAATTAATTAATTAATTACTTAGCAAAAATGCCCAATTCACAAAATTTCGTT
Organism: Hyposoter didymator; assembly: GCA_037952995.1. Classification (NCBI taxonomy): domain Eukaryota; kingdom Metazoa; phylum Arthropoda; class Insecta; order Hymenoptera; family Ichneumonidae; genus Hyposoter; species Hyposoter didymator. Next base: position 928,438 of record JBAJMU010000006.1, on the reverse strand, counting down.
TTTCTCTGTAGTTAGGTCGATAATCGAGTCTAAAATTTTCACATAAATAATTAGTGAAATTAATTAAATAATTAAGTGACGCTAGAAAATGAAAAAAAAATTGTAAATTCTTTGGATCGAGGTCCGGCGACAGGATTACCCCAAAAAGTGAGATATTTCGACAAAGAAAAAACGGTGCTAAAAAAAAAAATCAACCACAGCCAAAAATCCGATTTTTTTGTCTCTTGAAATTTTTTTTTCGTTTTTTTCTTTTTTTTTTTTATTTTGTTCTCGTGACGGATGCGTTTGTAAATTCCTAGGAGTTGTCAGTGGTGGTCAAACCTGGTCTGGGTGTGACTCCTCGAGATTAGAGCCGCCGGAGGAGACCGTGCCGTCGCTTACTCCGGAGGAAACGACGAGCGATAAATTGCAATCCGGCGAATAGTGTTGCTCGTCCGTTTTGTTATGAGGATTTTGTCTTGGGATACCGGAGGCTATTTGGGGCCCGGATTGCTGAACGATTGAGGAATTTGTCAAAGAATGCTGAGGCAAAAGCTGGCTGACTTGTCCGTAATTAATTATTTGTCCCATTTGTCCGTAGTGTTGTTGGTCCATGTCGTTCGGAATCAAGCTGGAAGCTGCCGCAGCGTCTTGAGTTGAAAATTGATGATTCGCTTGTTGCTGAGGCTGCGGGGAGCAGGACAAAGCGTACGGCGAGTAAACGACGTGGCTGTGCATCATTCCCGAGTTGCTCAGATGCTCGACATTCTGCTGAGACGATTGTGGCACGTGGGAAAAATTTCCTGGAGAATTTATCGGCCGATGATCGAAATTTTGCAGTTTCTGCGCTTGAATCACATTCGCCGGGATCGCGTGGACCGTGTAGATCTGATTCGCATCATTCAGTGGCTGATGATGATGCGCTACGAACTGCTGACCCGAGCTCATCGAGCATTGACCTTGATTATTTACGTTCTGTCCCTTTTGCTGAACGTTTCCCATCAATTGTCCACGCGCCACGTACATCGCTTGTCCGGCTTGACCCACGTTCGAGTAAATCTGCTGAGGCTGATAATTGTGCACGTAGATCGGCTGCTGCTGCTGCTGCGGTTGATGGAAATTCGGGCCCGGCGACCCTCGCGGATTCTGCACGTGGCAAACGTTCGTCGACGGCGTAGCTGCTTTCAGCTCCACACAATTTTGACTGATCGCTGTTTGAGCTCGAAACTTTAGCACCGGACCGTACAAACACTCGACCCCGGAGCTCGGCAAAATGTTGCTTGCCGAGCTCACACCACCACCACCAGCGCCGCTACCAACAGAGCTACAGAAATTGCTCGTTCCCGAGGACGAACAAGCAGCAGCCATTACGGAGCTTGACGAGGTCGAAACGAAAGAAGAAGCCACAGGAGGAGGCGAAGACGAAGAAGAACAAGGAGCAGCGGATTGAGAAGAACAAGACGAAGAAGAAATGGAAAAATTTGCGTGAGCCGGAGGGCTCGAGTTTTGAACATGCGACGAGCTTATCGAAAAGTGACAATTTGCTTGTTGCTGCTGCTGCTGATTCCCCAAGCTCCCGGGGGGGCCCCAACTTCCAAGATTCTCACAATAATTTCCACCGACCGAAGGAGACTGCGAAAAATTACTCATGATCGCTGAACTCTGCGTGAAATTTGCTACCGGAGCGTAAATTTCAGCTCCGCACGATACATTCGCGTTGCTCGAGCCCGACGCTATCGTTACTGGACACGAAGATCCTAACGATGGAAACTTCTGCACCGGGGAATACACATCACTCCCCCCAACGCTACCCACCATCTTCGAACTGACCGAATACAAATTTTGCATCTCTTTAATCTTGCGCTGCTTTCGGCACGAAGCCGGAGAAGAAGAATTTAGTGTTTGGATCGGATCCGTGATATTTAGGCTTGACATCATTGGGGATAATGTTTCGGAGGACTCGATCGAATCCATATTCGTCTCGGACTGTGTCGAGTCGCCGCATGTCGACTGCTGCGAGTCGTTTAACGGGCTCCTCGTCCTTGTCTCCGACGCTACGGATGTCGAATCGAAAAAAGGCAAATCCCTCACTACCGATGTAGTGAGCACCTTTTCCTCCTCTTGGAATTGCACCGCGAGGGTGTTGAACGGCGAAGCAGGCGTCGTATAAACTGAAGGACATACCCCCCGAGCTTTATTGTCCTTCAATAATTGAGCCAATACCTCGGGACTTTGCGCTACTATGTACGTCGACACCGCAGCTGTTGTTGTGTTCATTTGCTGCTGCTGCTGCTGCTCCGTTTGGTTCTGAGGCTGACGCGACGGCTTTGGCGGAGGAACTTCGTCGGCACCTGAGACATGGGGAATTTTTTTTTATTTTGAAAATTCGAGGCGAGATTTTGGTTGGGAGAGTTTTTTGGGTCGACTCACCCCAAGACATTGCCTGGACTCGCCTGTTCTCACGTCTCATCGTCTCTTGTTGCTGGTGCTTCTCCTCCAACAGGATTTCGCTTGAAAATCGAACAAGTAAACAAATTTGATGGATTTTTAACGACGTTGACGAAATATTAAAAAAAATGAAATTTCGAATAAAATTTTACGAACGATTTTTTTAAATAAAGTAAATGGAATATATTTATTTATTAAAATGACAAATTTTAATAAATTTATGAATTCACAATTTTATGAATTTGAATAATATGTTTTTTATGTAATAATGTATTTAATGGTGAAAATTGCAACTCTTGACACACGCTATTTTGAGAAATTACTGAATATTGGGATTTTTGTAAATATATTTGTTTAAAAAAATTAAAATTGCAAGAATTTATGAATTCCAATTTTATGAATTTAAATAATATATTTTTTATATAATAATGTATTTAATGTTGAAAATTGCAACTCATGACACACGCTATTTTGAGGAATTACTGAAAATTGGGATTTTTATAAATATATTTATTTAAAAAAATAAAAATTGCAAGAATTTATGAATTTCAATTTTATAAATTTATAAATTTCAATTTTATAAATTTATAAATCTCCATTTAATGAATTTATTAATTTTGATTTTATAAATTTATAAATATCAATTTTATAAATTTATAAATTTCAATTTTCTAAATTTATAAATCTCTATTTAATAAATTTATAAAATTCAATTTTGTGAATTTATAAATTTCAATTTTCTAAATTTATAAATTTCAATTTTGCAAATTTATAAATTTAATAAATTTACGAATTTCAATTTTATAAATTAATAAATTTCAATTTTATAAATTTATAAATCTCAATTTTATAAATTTATAAAATTCAATTTTGTGAATTTATAAATTTCAATTTTCTAAATTTATAAATTTATAAATTTTGCAAATTTATAAATTTCTATTTTACAAATTTATAAATGTCACTTTCACAAATTTACATTTTAAAAATTCATAAATATAAATTCCACAATTTAAAATTTTATAAATTACAAATTATAAATAAATTTCAAGAAGCTCACTGTAAATTTTCTCGAATATCCTTGAAGGTGGGTCGTTTGCTGGGCTCGTAGCTCCAGCACTGTGACATCAAGGAATAGAGTCTGGGTGGGCAATGGTTCGGGAGTGCCAAACGTTCGCCGTTCTCCAGTTTCCTAATAACTTCGTTATTCTTAACTCCTTGGAATGGTTTCACTCCCAGCATCAAAATTTCCCACATACAGACGCCTGTCGAGTGGGAAAAAATCGTTTCCATAGAGTCGAACGTTCGACAGAGATTTCGAGGGAAAATCCATGGGGAATGAGGAATTTTTTTCGATTTTTTACTCACCAAACATCCAGACGTCGGAGGACGTAGTGAACTTTCGAAAATTAATGCTTTCGGGTGCCATCCACTTGATGGGCAATTTGCATTTGCTGGCGATGTAATAGCTCTGGTCCTCGACCCATCGGCTGAGACCAAAATCGGCGAGTTTCACGCAATTGTGTGAGGAAACGAGAACGTTTCTCGCAGCGATATCGCGATGCACGAATTTCTTGCTCTCGAGATAAGACAGCGCAGTGCTCAATTGAAAAGTGTAGAGGAGCAGAGTCGCCAAGTCGAGACGATGTTTGTTCGATTGCAAATATGCTCGCATCTCTCCCAATTTAGCAAGCTCCATTATCAACCATATCGGTGCTTCCGAACACACACCGATCAGCCTTATAATGTAAGGATGTTCGAATTGCTGCATGATATCTAGAATTTTCATCATTCCCATTAAACTACGTGGATCGACGAAATTCGGAGGAAAATCGTTCAAAAACAATGCTGACGGTGTCGTAAGAGATCGAGGAAAAGTAATTAATAAATAATCGAATTAATGGACAATTTATAAAAAATAATGAATAAAAAATTAAAATCACAAATAAATAATTGAAATAATAAATTAATTATTGAAATGATGGACAATTAATAAAAATATTGAATAAATAATTGAAATGATGGAAAATTAACAAAAATATCGAATAAATAATTAAAATTATGAACAAATTATTGAAATGATGGAAAATTATTTAAAATATTGAATAAACAATTAAAAAAATAAATAAATAATTGAAATGATGGAGAATTAATAAAAATATCGAATAAACAATTAAAATAATAAACAAATTATTGAAATGATGAAAAATTAATAAAAATATCGAATAAATAATTCAAATTATAAACAAATTATTGAAATGATGGAAAATTAATAAAAATATCGAATAAATAATTAAAATTATAAACAAATTATTGAAATGATGGACAATTAATAAAAATATTAAATAAACAATTAAAAAAATAAATAAATAATCGAAATGATGTAAAATTAATAAAAATATTAAATAAACAATTAAAATTATAAATAAATAATTAAAATGATGGGTAATTAATAAAAATATTGAATAAACAATTAAAATTATAAATAAATAATTGAAATGATGGACAATTAATGAAAATATTGAATAAATAATTAAAAAAATAAATAAATAATTGAAATGATGGAAAATTAATAAAAATATCGAATAAATAATTAAAATAATAAATAAATAATTAATATGATGGAAAATTCATAAAAATATTGCATAAACAATTAAAATTATAAATAAATAATTAAAATGATGGACAATTAATAAAAATATTGAATAAACAATTAAAATTATAAATAAATAATTGAAATGACAGACAATTGATAAAAATAATGGATAAAAAATTGAAATGGTAAATAAATAATTAAAATAATGGACAATTAATAAAAATAATGAGTAAATAATAAAAATAATAAACAATTAACATAAATAATTCAAAAAACGGATAAAAAATGAACTTTTCGTGTTTTTCCAAACGATCCAAACTTAAGAATGATTAAAATGAAATATTGTTCCACTCACAGGCTTCTTCGAGAAACTTGTCAGCTGTCGCGGAATCTGCATCGACTTTGCACGTTTTTACTGCGACAGCGATCGATTGACCGTCCCGTCCTTTGTACGAGCCTTTGTGCACGTTTCCGAATTGACCTTCTCCGATTATTTCTCCGAGCTCCACTTGATTCCTCACGATCTCATAATCTCGAGCTGCAAGAAAAAACGATCGACGAATTTAATTTTTTTTCGGGAAATTTTAAATTTTGCTCAGAAAAATGTGAAAAAAAAAAAGAAAAACGAAAAAAAAATTGCTCACTCGCTGGAGTCGAATAGTCGCCTTCCTCGTCCACGATTTCTGCGTAATCCTCAGACAATATCGTTCCAGTCTTTCCAGCATTTTTCTCTGGACTCCCGGAGCCATCTTGTCTGTATTTTGGCGGATGAGCGTCTACGAAATACGCGAAATACAAAAAATTGGAATTATTGCCAAAATCTCGATTTAGAGAGCGTTTCCGAAAAATCGAACATTTAATTTTTTTTTTCATTACGTTGAAGTTTTTATCGTTGCAACGAAATTCTCTTTTTCCTTGAGCAGAGATCACGATTCTTATTGAATATTTGGTCAGGACAAGGAAACACAAAATCGATTCGAAAATTTTCATAATTTTTTAAAATTCAACAAACAATTAATGGGAAAATTTATTTACAACGTTACAAACTTCACAATCATTTTTTTTCATTCGACATGCTTCGAGCATTTGTCGTTTTTAATAAATTCTGTACAAACCTTTGCAAGGACAGGGATAGTTTTTCCATGAAGCAGCTTGTAACATCGAGAGGCTAAGTTTTAGTTGATTGTCAAGGTTAGAAAAAGAAAACGACGAGTTCCCGTTGAATTTGTGGCGAAAATTTGTCGAAAAATTTTCACGAATTCGATAAAAAAAAATGGAAAATCAATAATTCGCATTTCTCACGCGCATTCTTCTTCGTTTATCGAACATTACGCGAACGAGGAGTTATTTTTCGGGAGCTCGAAGAAAAATTGAATTTTTTTTTGGCCCGGAAAATGAGTCGAATCTTCTCTGGGCTGTAAAATCTTGCTCGTTCGAGATATCGCGATTTAATCAACGCCATTCTCTTCGTTGTGAAAAAACGAAGAGAATGGTCTATGATAAAGTTGTTTTCGAGCAATTTTTCATGCCAAAAACCTCGAAAAAGTGAAATTATCGGTTTTTCGATGAAATTTTAGTTTTTGAATGAGAAAAGTGATTCGTCGCGTCAAGGTCTCACCTTTACGATTCCACAGTGACGTGTTGCTGCCGGTGACGAGTCTGCAATAACCGTCAATGAGATCAGCCAGACTCTCGGCTTGATCGAGACTCGAGCACGTTATGCTCAATGTTTCAGCAGCTCCGGCGACTCGCAACTTTATACACGCTTTCGCATGTTCTTTGCAGTCGGAGACGAGCGTCTGGATCGACTGGATTTGCGAAAATTCGGCCATCCTCGTAGGCTGGAAATAAAAAATGGAAATAAATTCGATTGGACGAATGAGGGAAATATTTTGACAGCGATGTGATTGGTCGAATAACCGGCAACGTGGAGAAAAATTTTTTTTAGTCGAAAAATCGATTTTTCGATTTTTTTCGATTTTTTTTTGAGAAATTAATTTTTTCTGCATCCGGAGCGCGACGAATATTTCTATAAAAATTCCCAATTGTCCGTAAGGATCTAATTGATGCAAAAAAAAATAAAAAACAAATTCCGAGTGATTTTTCCAAAATTTGGGATTTTTTTTCTTTTTTTTTTTTGGACGTTAATTTACCGGTTATTTGACCGTAAACGTTGGCATGGATTTAGGAAATTGCGATATTAATAATTTACCTGTAAATTCACATCACTAGAGACAGGATAAATTATTTCGGGACTCACCACGGTCCCACCTCGATGTGCCATGTAAGATATTCCTAGATCTGGTCCGATGACTAGCTCAACGCGTATCGACCAACTTGTCTGTAATGAAATATCAACTTTTAACGAATTTCTACTCATTGGCCAATAATTAATCGAAGAAAAATGTGAAAATTAATGTTTTTTGAGTAATTTTGACTTTTCGAGTTTCTGATTCATTCAATTTTTACTAATTGGCCTAGTTAATTAAGAAAAAATGTGAAAACTAATGTTTTTTGAGTAATTTTGACTTTTCGAGTTTCTGATTCACTCAATTTTTACTAATTGGCCTAATTAATTAAGAAAAAAATGTGAAAATCAATATTTTTTGAGTAATTTTGACTTTTCGAGTTTCTAGTTCGCTCAATTTTTACTAATTGGCCTAATTAATTAAGAAAAAATGTAAAAATCCATATTTTTTGAGTAATTTTGACTTTTCGAGTTTCTAGTTCACTCAATTTTTACTAATTGGCCTAGTTAATTAAGAAAAAATGTGAAAATTAATGTTTTTTGAGTAATTTTGACTTTTCGAGTTTCCAGTTCACTCAATTTTTACTAATTGGCCTAGTTAATTAAGAAAAAATGTGAAAATCCATATTTTTTGAGTAATTTTGAGTTTTTGAGTTTCTGATTCACTCAATTTTTACTAATTGGCCTAACTAATCGAGGAAAAATGTGAAAATTCATATTTTTTGAGTAATTTTGACTTTTCGAGTTTCTGATTCACTCAATTTTTACTAATTGGCTTAATTAATTAAGAAACAATGTGAAAATCCGTATTTTTTGAGTAATTTTGACTTTTCGAGTTTCCGACTCACCCCTAAAGCGCATATGAACCTTTCCTGATCGAATCGATAGTGCGATTGCAAAAGTTCAAAGAATTTGAACATGCACTCGAGTTCGGTGAGGGCAGCAACTTTTTTGAAATGTTGCTGAATGAGTTTTCGCAAAGTTTTTGCTTTGACGCCGTTCAAGACCGAACGGGGAAGAAACTTGTGCAGTCCCACCTGTAAAAACACCATTCTTTTACATGCCCCATTACATTACATTACATTACATGGACGAGAAGAATAAAAATGCTATGGAAGAAAAAAAAACAATCAACGTGCCTCTCTCTCCAAATATTCCAAGTTGCTTTTCTTGTCCAGAGCCACTTGAGGCATGTCTTTGAAAAAATATCGTATCTCGAGGCAGCACAGTTGGACAGCGACGTCTTGATCCAACGCCAAGTGGTTCGCGTTCAAATAATCATTTCGTACCTGCAAGACAATTAATTAGTTCCATCAATTTTCTTGCCTCGAAAATTTCGATCGATTTTTACTGCAAAAAATACAAATAAAATCCGAAAAATTGGAAAAACTCGATAAAAAAATAAATGAATAACAATTTTTCAAATTCGCATTTTTCCGAAAAACAAAATGGAAGCAACGATTAATCAAAATTTCGTCGATCCAAAAAAATTCGTTTTTTACTTGAAAAAAAATAAAAAATTCAAAAAAAATCGATAAACTCGATAAAAAAAAATAAATGAATAACAATGTTCCAAATCCGCATTTTTCCAAAACAGAAAATGAAAGCAACGATGAATCAAAATTTCGTCGATCCAAAAAAAAACGTTTTTCACTTGAAAAAAAATAAAAAAAAAAAAAAAGGAAATCCATAAAATTCAAAAAACTTGATAAAAAAATAACTGAATAACATTTTTCCAAATTCGCATTTTTCCGAAAAACAAAATGAAAATAACAATGAATGAAAATTTCGTCGATCCAAAAAAAATCGTTTTTTACTTAAAAAAAAAAGAAAATCCAAAAAAATTCGATAAAAAAAAATAAATAAATAAAATGAGTGACGTAAATAATGGTTACCTGATCGTAATAATAATAGAACGTGACCTTGTCCTTTTCGTAAAGGTCATTAAGGTTCTGGGGTAGATATCTGACGCGAAGTTCGTATCTCCACTCGCTGTGAGGATGTTTTCTTTCGTATTTTTCTTGGACTTGATACATGGTCGTGTCCTGATGGAGCCAGTAGCTCTCGCCGGATCCAGGATGGTGGAGTCTCATGGCGTACAAATTTCGGTAGTTTCTCGTGCCAACGGCCAATCGGCTCGTCACCAGAGAAATAATGCCTTTGACGTCGATCGCGTCACCGAATTTCACGACGTTGAATCCTCCGTTTGGCAAATGGACCTTCAAGGTCGCTTTGTCCATGGGAGTGGGTGAGCCATGGGGCGGGGTATTCCTTCCGCCTCCACCGGCATTTTGTACACCTCCGCCTACTCCTCCTCCGTCTCCTCCAGCGCTCATAGCCTCATGGCTGCAAAAGAAAAAAAAAANAAATTAATAAAAAAAAAAGAAAAAATTCGCAAAATGCGATTTTGACCGGAAATGGAGGGGAAAAAAAATCTCATGGTGAGGAAACGACTGCGCAGTCACCGGAGCGTGAATCGTTATTCTACCAACATTCCCCGCACCGCGTATGAAAATAAATCCTCGGAGAATGCAGAATGCAATTTTTTTTCCTCTGCAATCAACGAGACTGAATGTCTGTCATTTTCAAAGTGCTCCCATTATTTAACCAACACGCCGAATTAAATAAAAATTCGAAAATCTCTTTATTATCGAAATCCTCGACGCGATGACGCGGATTCCGTCACGTTTTTCGCACCGAGTCTCTACCGCCCACGATGCGCTCCGCTGCATACTAAAAACGCATCCACGAAATCCCGAAATTATTCGGAAAAAAATTAAAAAATGCAAATGGACGAATTTTTGAGAAATTTTTTTTTTTAAATCGTTTTTCCAGGTTTTTCAAAAAGTCTGCGCAGCTGAGAGAAAATTTAGAAATTATTTAAACAAAAAATAACGCGATGAGCGTGTACAAATTTTTGAGAAAAAAAAAATTCGAAAAAATCGCTTTTTCGAATTTTTGGGAATGACCCGATGAAAAAAAAAAATTTCCCAACGAATTTCTGTGGCGATCCAAAAACCTTGGCAGCCAAGAAAAAATCTCGAACTTATTCGTCAAAAAATCAAAAAATGAAGCGTGTACAAATTTTTGAAAAAAAAAAAATTCGAAAAAATCGATTTTAGAACTTTTAGCAACGATCCAATAAAAAAATAATTGTTCCCCAACAAATATTCTCTGCGTCGCACTTTCCCACGATTCCTCACGGAATAATTCTCACCAGACAGAACAATAAAAGTGAAAAATTCAAAAAAAAAAAATTGTGACCTTTGGAGAAAATCGTGAATCGGANCCCGATGAAAAAAAAAAAATTTCCAACACATTTCTGTGGCGATCCAAAAATCTTGGCAGCCAAGAAAAAATCTCGAACTTATTCGTCAAAAAATCAAAAAATCAAGCGTGTACAAATTTTTGAAAAAAAAAAAATTCGAAAAAATCGATTTTAGAATTTTTAGCAACGATCCAATAAAAAAATAATTGTTCCCCAACAAATATTCCGTGCGTCGCACTTTCCCACGATTCCTCACGGAATAATTCTCACCAGACAGAACAATAAAAGTGAAAAATTCAAAAAAAAAAAATTGTGACCTTTGGAGAAAATCGTGAATCGGAATAATCGCGATACTGGGATCGCAGCAAAATCGTGCGAATATTGAGTAATTTTCAATCCTTCACGAAAGAGTGTGATAATCGATGTCAATAGTAAAAAAAAAACCAAAAAAAAAATCAACAAATCACACGTGCACGTAGCGAATCGAGGTTCAGGCATCCCGCGAGAGAATATTCCCGCGTTTCGCCGCAAAGTCTGCGCCCCGCAACAACGTTAGCGCTTTAGTTTTGCTGTCTATGTGCGCGCGAGAGAGCTCGGCCGAGCGTGACGGTATTTTATAGAAAGAAATGCACTGCGTGCGAGCCGGGCTGCACTAAGAAAGTCTCTGAGCCAAGGCGCTCGCCTACACGTGCACACACACACACGAGACACCATGAGCAGCGCGCAAACGCATAAAAATGTGCAATTAATATTTTAAATCCTTGGGTGCCGAGGATTTTTCCCTCTGGCTTCGCACACACATGCCCCTCGTCCCCATCGCAGTTCTGACGAACTTTGCCGCATTATTTTATGAAATCCCATGAGCAGAGAACAAAGGAGAGAAAATTAACGTTGCGCGCGTCTAATAAATGAAGGGAAATGTATCAAAATGAGGCAATCGTGGTAACGATCGGCTCTGCTTATGGTGAGACTTGGCGGAGCAGTAATTAAGAGATTTAAAAAATTGCGAACCCCATAAACCACCATAAGTGGGAGATTCATTTTGATTATTAGTGGCCGACAATTTTTGAAATATTTTTGATGGAGAAATAAGAATTATAAAAAAAAAAAAAAAATCGAAACCCCATAAACCACCATAAGCGTTTATGGGGTTGATTCAATTTTTTGGGGCTTCTCTGAGCCATGATTGTCTAGATTGAAAATCAATCGATGGTTTTTGAAATTTATTCAATAAAAAAATGAAATAAATGTCAAACCCCATAAACCCCCATAAGTGCGAAATTTGATTCATTTTTCTTCGCCTTCTCTGAGGAATCATTTCTATTGGACCGAACGAAGAGAGCACATGAAAAAATTAAAAAATTCGAAACCCCATAAACCACCATAAGTTCGAAATTTGATTTAATTTTATCGTCCCTTCTCCATGGAATCATTTCTTTTGGTCCCAACTATGAGAACCCATGAAAAAAATAAAAAAATTCAAACCCCATAAACCACCATAAGTGCGAAATTTCAATTTTTTTTGTCAAATTTCGTAAAAGTTGCAGTTCAGTCGACAGTTCTCCAGCATCTGGCGCCCGATTTTTACATTTTTACCTCAAGCCCTCAACGATTTTCTGTTTATGGGAGTTCCGCGTGGCTGATCGGATTGAAAAAGCGATGGCATCCGTTTCAAAGAAATAAACTCGCGAATGGGCAAAGGGTGAAAAGATTTAAATGCAAAAAGTTTTCGCATAGACAAACAGACACAAAGCGACAACGTGTGCGTAGAATTTTAAATAATGGCGTTGGGATTCGCTGGCGAGGACGTTGGAATCCGCAAACGGAACGAAAATATCGCGTGCACGCAACGTTCGCCTTGAATATATGGCAACTGCACTTCCGGAAGGTAAAGCATGGGGCCCCATAAGTTTTGTCATCCCTGCTGTTGATGGAAATTAATGGGGGGGCGATCGCGAGCCAGCAAAGAGAATCCACAGGCTCGAGCTCGGACAAAAGCCAAACGAATAAGTTTCTCGTGCATTTTCTGACTCAATAACGAAACGAACGTTTGCATATCACGAGCTCGACAGCAAATCGATGTTAACGAACAATTTCTCTCCTGTGCTCAGCGCACAGCAGTGAGCTAAGCCTCGACGTATGTAAAACACTTTTCAGCATTACGTGTGTGTCAGCGGTTACGACACCATGGGAGTGTGAAAAAAAAGGAGAGGAGTGTACTCGCGATTTTACATTCGTAAACGTGTAGACGTATTTTTTTTCTTTTTTTTTTTATCGCGAGCAGCTGTATTTATAGCGGAATCGCGATTTTATTTGCTTAATTATTGCCTCGAATAAATTAACACGCGATTCGCGATCAGTAAAAAAAAGTATTGAAACTTTTTGGTCACGTTTTTTTTTATGGGGAAAATTTTTTTATGGGGAAAATTTTTTTATGGGGAATTTTTTTTTTATGGGGAATTTTTTTTTTATGGGGAATTGGAAAATGGCGAAATTTCCATCGATTTTTCAAGAGAAAATCGTTCGATTGCCAAATGAATATTTTGCAGTTTTATGAAATTTCGTTTCGGTCCAGAATTTTTTGGTTTTTTTCAACAATAAACAAATTTCATGGAGAATTATTTTTCGTGTTTTGTTTTTTGGCTCGGGATCCACGAGGATTTGGAAAAATTTGAAAAAAAATTTGAAAATCCGATGGAGGAAAAAAACGAGTTAGAAAAAAATAATTAGCGTGTCGACAAAACTTGTTTTTCTATGGAGAGATAAAAAGACGGTTCGGAAGGATTGTACGAGCGTCGCGACCCTGACCTGCATCATCGCGCGGTTCCGTCAGACGCACCTGCACCTACATAATCGCCCACGCTTCACCTTTTCCTCTTTTACTTTCTCCCATAAATTTCATCGAAAATATTTTCCGTCATTGGCGCCCGCGCGCGCGCGCGCGATAACGATTACGTGAATCGCGTGTGTTGATCGTTATCCATTTTCTAATCGTGGTTATTCGAATACTTTTCTTAAAAAACTATAATTCTTTAAAAAATTGATTGAAAATCGTGGCCAATCGAATAATTTGCTTAAAAAATAATAATTCGTTCAAATAAAAATAAAAATTTCCCCAAAATCGTGGACATTCTAATAATTTCTTCATGAAGCAATAATTCGTCGAAAAATTCATTGAAAATCGTGGCCAATCGAATAATTTGCTTAAAAAATCATAATTCGTTCAAATAAAAATCAAAATTTCTTCAAAATCGTGGACATTCCAATAATTTCTTTAAAAAAAACAATAATTCGTTCAAAAAATTCATTTAAAATCGTGCTTATTCGAATAATTTTATTAAAAAACTATAATTCTTTAAAAAATTGATTGAAAATCGTGGCCAATCGAATAATTTGCTTAAAAAATAATAATTCGTTCAAATAAAAATGAAAATTTCTCCAAAATCGTGGCCATTCCAATAATTTCTTAAAAAAACAATAATTCGTCGAAAAATTCATTGAAAATCGTGGCCAATCGAATAATTTGCTTAAAAAATAATAATTCGTTCAAATAAAAATAAAAATTTCTCCAAAATCGTGGCCTTTCCAATAATTTCTTAAAAAAAACAATAATTCGTTCAAAAAATTCATTAAAAATCGTGATTATTCGAATAATTTTATTACAAAACTAAAATTCTTTAAAAAATTCATTGAAAATCGTGGCCAATCGAATAATTTGCTTAAAAAATAATAATTCGTTCAAATAAAAATAAAAATTTCCCCAAAATCGTGGACATTCCAAGAATTCCTTAAAAAAACAATAATTCGTTCAAAAAATTCATTAAAAATCGTGGTTATTCGAATAATTTTATTAAAAAACAATAATTCGTTCATAAAATTCACTAAAAATCGTGCCCATTCAAAAAACCTCCAAAAAACCAAAAAATCAATTTTACAAAACCAAAAATTCATTAAAAATCTTTACAACCATAAAAAAAAACAAATTGTCTCTGCAAACGTGTCCGAATATAAAGTCAACAAAGTGTCAGCCACAAAAAGTCACAAACCCATTAAAAAAACTGTAGAAAAATCCTCCAAACGACGTTTCTGCGAACGTCACCGAAACTTTGTTCATAAACCCAAATAATTTTAAGCAACAACTTTTATTTCTCCACTCGTTTACTGCAAAAGGACCGAGAGCAAGATCGTTGGCTTCGAATAGTAAAAAAAGGTCAAACGCGTCGGAGCGACGATCAGATAAAAAAAAATGCTCGTAAAAATATGAGAAAGGACGAAGCTCAAAAAATCGTAACTCTGAAAATGCAGAAAAAAAATAAAAATAAAAAAAAAATAAAAATTGCACTCGTCAATTTTTTTTTTCGACCATTTTTTTTTTTCGTTTTTTTTTTTTTGTCGCTCNTTTTTTTCTTATTTTTTTTTCTTATTTTTTTTTGTCGCTCAATTTCGAAAGGAATCGAGATTCGGTGATTTACCTCGGTCGAGGGACCCTGTGAAATTTCCAGGTTCCTATGGTGTCTGGAGTGTAATGGGAATCGTTGCAGCCGAGCTGTCCGAGAGCGCAGAACAAACCTTTGCTGTTTCTCTGCCAAACGCGTTGCTGCTGCCGAGCATCAGCGATTTTTTCTCTGCCACGAAAATCGCTCGACAAATTTCTTTTCACAGCCAAATAACGAGCCTTTTTTTTATCACCAACTAAATCCTCGACGACGACGTTGTTATCGTCGCGAAACGAGGAGATGGGCCACGAGATCCGACTGTCTTTGCGTTCGACGACGCTCAACATTTTTTTTTTTTCGAAAATTAATTTTTGTTTTTTTATAAAAATTCGTCACTTTGCTCGAGCACGCAATTTTTATTTTTCATTTTCATTCTCACTGACAAACCTTTTTCCTCCCCACCCCGTCAATTCCAAAAGGTCGACGATCTTGAAAAAAAAAAAATTAAATAAAAGAAATTCAAATTTAAAAAAAAAATAGAAATTTAAATTCCGGAGACTCGGCGAATCGCCACAATTTTTTATTTCTAATCCCAAGAGATATTTCCCGATTGGAGAATTTTTCAAAAAGCTTGTAAAATCGTGCCNCCTCGAAAAAAAAAAAAAAAAATTCAAATTAAAAAAAAAAAAAATAGAAATTCAAATTCGGGAGATTCGGCGAATCGCCACAATTTTTTTATTTCTGATCCCAAGAGATATTTCCCGATTGGAGAATTTTTCAAAAAGCTTGTAAAATCGTGCCTCGAAAAAAAAAGAAAAAGAAAATCAAATTAAAAAAAAAAATATATATAAATTCAAATTCCGGAGATTCGGCGAATCGCCACGATTTTTTATTTATAATCCCAAGAGATATTTCCCGATTGGAGAATTTTTCAAAAAGCTTGTAAAATCGTGCCAAGAATTTTAATATTCCTATATTCGCGACGCATCCGGTCCCGATTACTCGCTCGTAATAAATAACCCAACGATTCGCGTGCTTTTGTTACGAATTTACTCCAACGCCCGCTGCTGCGTTGGTCAGATAATAAAAATCGGGACAGCTACTTGTTCCTCCAAGCGATTCGTCACTATTTTTTTCTTTTTTGTTTCCCATTTCCCTTCGTAAAAAATAATCATCGAAAAAAAAAAAAATTGTTAAAATAAATTTAAAAAATGGAATTTTGTGAATTTTTTTCTTTTTGCTAAAACTTCGCAGCCGGGAGGAGAAAATTGGAATGAATTTTTAGTCACGAATCGGTCTATGGATCGGAGAAATTGTTGGTTCGCTCCTGCGAGGAGGGCGCGTGGGCGGCTGATTGCGATCGTTCCAAGGAACACCTGGTGGATCGTTAACAAACAGTCTCTATGGTGGTGCCCCATGGTTAGCACGAATATATAACTTTCGGGACATTCGCGAATTATTTTGCGAATTATTTTGCGAATTATTTCGCGAATTATTTTGCGAATTATTTTGCGAATTATTTTGCGAATTATTTCGCGAATTATTTTGCGAATTATTT
>JBAJMU010000006.1:834029-885032 GCA_037952995.1 Hyposoter didymator | reverse complement strand
TTTTTTTTTTTATTTATTTCTTGTTCTGCACATAGTGAAAAAAAAAAACGACTGAAATTTCGTCCGAGCACCAAAAGTCGAAATTTTTTCGAATTTTCGAAATTTTCACATTTTTTTCGATCTCAAAAAATTCAATTTTGAAAAAAATTCAAAAATTATTCGATTAATTGTTTGTTTTTTTTCTTTGCTTGAGAAGTGACATTAAAAAATCGTTTCTCCATAACGAGGAGCATCGGAGAGTAGGAAAAAATTCAATTTTGAAAAAAATTAAAAAATTATTCAATTATCTGTTTATTTTTTTTTTTTCTTGAAAAGTGACATTCAAAAAATCGTTTCTCCATATCGAGGAGCATCGGAGAGTAGGAAAAAATTCAATTTAGAAAAAAATTCAAAAATTATTCAATTATCTGTTTATTTTTTTTTTTCTTGAAAAGTGACATTCAAAAAATCGTTTCTCCATAACGAGGAGCATCGGAGAGTAGGAAAAAATTCAATTTAGAAAAAAATTAAAAAATTATTCAATTATTTGTTTGTTTTTTTTTTTTTCTTGAAAAGTGACATTTAAAAAAATCGTTTCTCCATAACGAGGAGCATCGGAGAGTAGGAAAAAATTCAATTTTGAAAAAAATTAAAAAATTATTCAATTAATTGTTTGTTTTTTTTTTTCTTGAAAAGTGACATTCAAAAAATCGTTTCTCCATAACGAGGAGCATCGGGGAGTAGGAAAAAGTTAAAAATAGTAGAAACGACGTTACAGTGCACACGAGGATATCTTGTTAATGATAAGTGAGAGGAAGTGACCCATAGTAACGTAAAATGCTGACAACATAAATTCTCTCGAGTGTGCATTCGCTCTCTCGAGCAATTATTTACATGCCAACGATTATTTTTTATGTTCAGAGGGAAGGGGTCGAAGAAACTAGAGTTTTACGATTAAGGGTTGATGCTGAGTGTGTTTACACGAGACGACCAAACCCACGAGCCATCTGCAACTTTTACCCACCGCGAGAAAAATAAATACGAAAATTTCGTCTCCTGCATNTTTTTTTTCGATCGAAAAAAATAAATAAATAATGCCAATTATTTTCTGTGACAGTCTCCCCTGTGTGGAAATTCTCTCGTCCACATTTTTTCGGTTCTCGACTCTCTGCTCTTTCGGTATTAAGAAATTTTAAAAATACTCGCTGTATTTTTGGATAATCGTGGGTCTGTGTGTGTGTAACAGCGACGAAGGAGCGAGAAATAGAGAAAAAGGGACGTTGCAGTGTTTGGGACAAACCGATCGAGCCAGGGGGGCCTAAAAAGCCAACCAACTTTTTCTCACTGATACGAAGAACCACTTTCCCCAAATTCCCTGAGCTTAAGGACGTTGCATGACGATTCAGAAATCGAAATATTGAATTCTGATAACTGCAACTTTTGACACACGCTCTTGTGAAAAAGTACTGAAAATTGGGATTTTTATAAATTTGTTTATTTATAAAAATGAGAATTTTTATAAATTTGTCAATTTAAATTTTATAATTTGAAATTTTATAAATTTTAAATAATATTTTTAATGTTGAAAATTGCAACTCTTAACGTTTTTATGAGAAACTACTAAAAATTGTGATTTTTATAAATATATTTATTTATAAAAATAACAATTTTTATAAATTTGTAAAGTTAAAATTTTATGAATTTAAATAATATTTTTTTTATATAATAGTGTATATAATATTGGAAATTGCAAATCTTAACGTTTTTATGAGAAACTACTAAAAATTGTGATATTTGTTTATAAAAAAAAAAAACAATTTTAATAAATCGATAAATTCAAATTTTATAATTTGAAATTTGATAAATTTTAAATAATATTTAATATAATAATATTTTTTATGTTGAAAATTGCAATTGTTAACACTCTTATGAGAAACTACTAAAAATAGTGATTTCTATAAACATATTTTTCTTTAAAAATCAAAATTTCAATAAATTTATAATTTTAAGATTTAAAATTTTATAAATTTTGAATTATATACAAATTGTTGTAATACATTTTTCATAATAATATTTCATATTATGAAATATTCAAAAATTGTAAATTATAAAAAAAAAATTCATTAATTTATGAATTTATAAAAATTTATAAATTTATAAATTTCAAAAAATATAAAAACCGACCCCTATTTAAATTTGAAGGAATTCTGTTGGCATAAGCAATTTAGCAAACAACGTCCTTAAGGGAGGCCTGGAAACCCAAAAATCGCGAAGAAATAATAAAATTTCCAAAATCTTCGACAAACGATCGTGCCCAGTGAAAATTCACACGTTTTTCTTTTTTTTTTCTTACCGCCTTCGGCGTCACGACTCGTCAATAAATCCTGCACAACGGGACACACTGATTTTCGTCACTAAACGCGAAGTCGAGGATTTCCTCAAGGACGGATTTCGATCGACGATAAAAATCGTCAAAATTAAATGATCGAGACAATTTTCAGCTCGAATGAGAAAAAAAGGGAAATTTTTTTCGATTTTTATCGAAAATTGAGGATTTTTTTTTTTTTCGAGAACGAAAAAAAAAAGAAAGAAACGATCGACGTATGCGTCACCACCTGACCCGCTGCCCAAGTCTCCGCGATCTCAACAAGAGACCAAAGACGAAAAACGAAGAAAAAAAAAATAAAAAACGTAATTGCGATCGTAAGACACGAGCAGGCCCAACAAGGTCGGAAGATCAATTGATCGAGATAGGAATGAAGCGAGTATACCGATTGAACGAATTCACTCATTGGGTATGCACCACCGAGGCCAATTAATCTTCAACGATTCGCGCAATATTATTATTATTATTTTTTTTTTCACTATTTTTCAAAAATCATTTACAGCCCCGGACGAAGAAAAAAAAATGAAGAATTCTATTCGCATTCCGCGAGGAAAAACGAGAAAATCGAAAAAATTGAATTTTTACGATCTTTTTTGAAAAATTGAATTTTTGACGATTTTTCGAAAAATTTCAATGCGAACGACTCTCAATTCTTTTTTCGAAACTCCAAAAACTGATCGATGACTTTTTTCCGTAATTAAATAATTGAATTTCAAAATCAAAGTCAATTTTTCAATTTTTTTCAAAATTGAATTCAAAAATTTGAATTTACCAGATAAATCCCAAAAAAGTTTCGTCAGAACGAAATTTAACAAATTGTTTATTTTATTTGCTGATTTTTTAAGGAAAAAGTAAATTTTTTCTAGCACTCGATCGATTTTTAAAAAACTTTCAACGAGAACGAAATTTTTAATTATTTTTCCGAAACTCCGAAAATTTTTCCATTTTTTTCGTTCAATTATTTTAATCACGTTGCTGATTCACCAAAAAAATGAATTTACCAGATAAATCGTAAAAATTTTTCGTCACAACGAAATTGAATTAATTTTTAATTTTTTTTTGTTGATTTTTTATGGAGAAGTAAATTTTTCGTAGCACTCGATCGTCAGTCACTGCGGAGAGTCCACCGCGAACACGTGGCTCTCTCCCACTCGAAAAAAAAAAAAAAAAAAAACACTTCACTCGAAAATCGTTCGAAAAATTTTTTTCACGAATTAATTAACAAGCCAATTAGCACCATTTTTGTTAATTAATTATCGAAAATCACTTATCGAGCCCATGAAGTGCGTCGCTCGAACGAGACTGTTCCGCGAAGCAAGACGCGCTAGAAATTCCCCGGCGCGCGCTCTACGATACGATCGCGCTCGAGGCAAGCCGACTACTGTCTCTCCCTCTCAACACACCCGTAGGGCCTAGCCCGCGCGCTCGGCTCTCGCTCGCACGCCAAGACCCGCAACGAGACTCACGCACAACATTTCTCCCTCGCCGAAGCGGCCAATTTTTTTTCCACTATTTCGTGGATCCTTCGCTCGCGAATTCCCATGAACTAGATTGACGACGATTTTTTTTCCAGCGAAATTTAAATAAAATTAAAAAAAAAAAAAAAATCGAAAAAAAAAGAAAAAAAAATACGGAAATGTCAATTTTTTGGGAAACTTTTAATTTCGCTGGCCCAAAAATTCCTTCGCGGTCTAGATTACGAGAATAAAATGTCGTTTTATGAAATTCATTGGATTTGAGGAAAAAAAATAATTCAATGCGACCCGGTGGGTCAAAATGACCCAAAGACAAAAAATTGACCAAATTTCTCGAATTTTTTTTCAAAAAATTGCATAAAAAATCTAATTTTCAAAAACCAATCACGATCGCTGCAAAAAAAATCATTCCTTCGATCCAGTTCCTCAAAAAATTTCCGAAAAATGTTATTATCCAAAATTCGATCGATTTCAAAATAAAAAAATAATAAAAATCTACCCATTGGGTCAAAATGACCCAAAGTCGAAAAATTGCTCAAAATTCTCTCAAAAAATTTCCACAAATTGCGTAAAAAATCAGATTTTCAAAAACCTCTCCCAATCGCTGCAAAAAAAATCATTCCCTCGATCCATTTCCTCAAAAAATTTCCAAAAAATGTTATTATCCAAAATTCGATCGATTTCAAGACAAAAAAATAATAAAAATCAACCCATTGGGTCAAAATGACCCAAAGTCGAAAAATTGCTCAAAATTCTCTCAAAAAATTTCCAAAAATTGCGTAAAAAATCAGATTTTCGAAAACCTCTCCCAATCGCTTCAAAAAAAATCATTCTTTCGATCCAGTTTCTCAAAAAATTTCCAAAAAATGTTATTATCCAAAATTCGATCGATTTCAACACAAAAAAATAATAAAACGCGCCCCAGTGGGTCAAAATGACCCAAAGTCGAAAAATTGCTCAAAATTCTCTCAAAAAATGTCAAAAAATTGCGTAAAAAATCAGATTTTCAAAAACCTCTCCCAATCGCTTCAAAAAAAATCATTCTTTTGATCCAGTTCCTCAAAAAATTTCCAAAAAATGTTATTATCCAAAATTCGATCGATTTCAATACAAAAAAATAATAAAAATCAACCCATTGGGTCAAAATGACCCAAAGTCGAAAAATTGCTCAAAATTCTCTCAAAAAATTTCCAAAAATTGCGTAAAAAATCAGATTTTCNTAAATTTATGAAAATTTTTATTTTTATAAATAAATATATTTATAAAAATCACTGTTTTCAGTAGTTTCTCAGAAGAGCGTGTGTTAAGAGTTGCTTTCAACATAAATTACATTATAAAAAATTATTCAAAATTTATAAAATTGAAATTTATAAATTTATGAAAATTTTTATTTTTATAAATAAATATATTTATAAAAATCACTGTTTTCAGTAGTTTCTCAGAAGAGCGTGTGTTAAGAGTTGCTTTCAACATAAATTACATTATAAAAAATTATTCAAAATTTATAAAATTGAAATTTATAAATTTATGAAAATTTTTATTTTTATAAATAAATATATTTATAAAAATCACTGTTTTCAGTAGTTTCTCAGAAGAGCGTGTGTTAAGAGTTGCTTTCAACATAAATTACATTATAAAAAATTATTCAAAATTTATAAAATTGAAATTTATAAATTTATGAAAATTTTTATTTTTATAAATAAATATATTTATAAAAATCACTGTTTTCAGTAGTTTCTCAGAAGAGCGTGTGTTAAGAGTTGCTTTCAACATAAATTACATTATAAAAAATTATTCAAAATTTATAAAATTGAAATTTATAAATTTATGAAAATTTTTATTTTTATAAATAAATATATTTATAAAAATCACTGTTTTCAGTAGTTTCTCAGAAGAGCGTGTGTTAAGAGTTGCTTTCAACATAAATTACATTATAAAAAATTATTCAAAATTTATAAAATTGAAATTTATAAATTTATGAAAATTTTTATTTTTATAAATAAATATATTTATAAAAATCACTGTTTTCAGTAGTTTCTCAGAAGAGCGTGTGTTAAGAGTTGCTTTCAACATAAATTACATTATAAAAAATTATTCAAAATTTATAAAATTGAAATTTATAAATTTATGAAAATTTTTATTTTTATAAATAAATATATTTATAAAAATCACTGTTTTCAGTAGTTTCTCAGAAGAGCGTGTGTTAAGAGTTGCTTTCAACATAAATTACATTATAAAAAATTATTCAAAATTTATAAAATTGAAATTTATAAATTTATGAAAATTTTTATTTTTATAAATAAATATATTTATAAAAATCACTGTTTTCAGTAGTTTCTCAGAAGAGCGTGTGTTAAGAGTTGCTTTCAACATAAATTACATTATAAAAAATTATTCAAAATTTATAAAATTGAAATTTATAAATTTATGAAAATTTTTATTTTTATAAATAAATATATTTATAAAAATCACTGTTTTCAGTAGTTTCTCAGAAGAGCGTGTGTTAAGAGTTGCTTTCAACATAAATTACATTATAAAAAATTATTCAAAATTTATAAAATTGAAATTTATAAATTTATGAAAATTTTTATTTTTATAAATAAATATATTTATAAAAATCACAATTTTCAGTAGTTTCTCATAAGAGCGTCTGTTAAGAGTTGCAATTTCCAACGTTAAACACATTATAATAATTAATTCAAAATTTATAAAATTGAAATTTATAAATTTATGAAAATTTTTATTTTTATAAATAAATATATTTATAAAAATCGCACTTTTCAGTAGTTTCTCATTTTCGAGGCTTTGATTCTTTTTTCCATCGCTACTTTTCATCGTTTCATTTATTATTTATTTATTTTTTATAAAATTATGAAAATTTCGGCGATTTAGCTCGATGACCCACTTTTTTTCTACTTTCGTGGAGTCGTTTTTTTTTTCGTGCGATTGTATGGGGATGTGATTGGTTTATGGGGCTCCTAAAATTCGAGAAGCGTGGAATAACCGAATGACACGAGAGCAGAGTTGGTTTACTCACGAGGGGGCTCCCATGGATTCGCTGGGAAATTGGGAGCGCACAAAAAACTTGTATATTTTTATTTAATACGATAATTCGTGGGAGGATGTTTGACCTTGGCTCGTAGGACACGAGATCCTCGAGGGAAATTGATGGACTAAATATACGAGCTAATGTAATTCGTTCTCGAAAGAGCTCACGAAACTCGACGAGGGCGACCCTCGCCCTCGTCCATGCCACGATCACTTTTCATAATAAAATAAAATTTCATTAAATTTTATTCGTCGCTGCAGATCCTGCGAGCACATTTCGAGCTCACGATTCGTAGCTCGAATAAAATTCTTCCAAACTAATTATCATAATTTCCTTAATTACCGTAATTGCTTCTTGAAAAATCCTCGAATCCAAAATTTCGTAAAAGTTTCAAATTTTTCGAAAAAAATTTGATATTTTGAAATTCCTCATATTTTTTAAATATCTTCATCGAATAATATTATCAACAAATAACAACAATAACATAAACAATTAATAATAATAAGTTTTCGTGGTAAATAATTATTAAATATCGATTATTATTGTTAATATTATTGTGAATATTGTTTTTATGTAAATAAATAATAAATTTTCAATACTTTTCAGATTCATTTTGAAATTCGTTTTATTTTTATATCCTCGAATCCAAAATTTCGTAAAACTTTCAAATTTTTCGAAAAAAATTTGATATTTTAAAATTCCTCATATTTTTTAAATATCTTCATCGAATAATATTATCAACAAATAACAACAATAACATAAACAATTAATAATAATAAGTTTTCATGGTAAATAATTATTAATTTTCGATTATTATTGTTAATATTATTGTGAATATTGTTTTTATGTCAATAAATAATAAATTTTCAATACATTTCAGATTCATTTTGAAATTCATTTTATTTTTATATCCTCGAATCCAAAATTTCGTACAACTTTCAAATTTTTCGTAAAAAATTCGATATTTTAAAATTCCTTATATTTTTCAAATATCGTCATTTAATTAATTAAATAATATTATTAACAAATAACAAAAATAACATAAACAATCAATAATAATAATGCTTCCCACTAAATAATTATTAAATTTCGTTCATCATTATTATTTATTGCAAAAAAAAAAAAAACTAAACGAACGAAAAATATTTTTCGGATTTTTCACGATTTCTGTTTTTGCGTGGGTCCAAGTGTTTGGTACGGTTGGACGATTTATTAAGAAAGGGTCGATGGACGGTTTAGTTACATTCTCTCTCGCGGATTGTTACGATTGAGGCGCGCGGGGACGACATCCTTTTTAGAAAAGCGACGAAACTCGGAAATTGCTTTTAAGTAGCTCGAGCACGTGCGGTGGCGTGTCTCTCACACTTTTTCCTTTTTTCCCCTTTTTCTCTCTCTCCTCGGTGGTCACTTAGGATAAGTATACATAATATAATTGTCGCGGAGTTCGCGCGGAGGGGAATACGCACCTCTCGGAGTCGTGGGCGTCTCTTTATGAGAGGATGACTCAACTTGAGTGTCCAATGAAACGTCATAATGTCGTTGCTAACGTCGCAACACTCGGATTTCACGACAAAAAAATCATTTCATTCGGTTTTCACGTTTTTTAACAAAATTTTTCGAAAATTTTGAAAAAAATTGAACTAAAATATGAAATTTTTTGAAAAAATTCAATTTTAATTCATGGAATATAAAAATCTCTCGAAATTCCCAAAAATTTCGTTTCCAAAAACAGAAAACTGAGCCTCAGATTTTCCAAAAAAAAAAAAATCGTCAAAAATCCGAAAAATTCCATTTTCTATTTATAGAAAATTAAAAATCTCTCGAAATTCCCAAAAATTTCGTCTCCAAAAACAGAAAACTGAGCCTCAGATTTGCGAAAAAAGAAAAATCCGAAAAATTCAATTTTTATTCATAGAAAATAAAAAATCTCTCGAAATTCCCAAAAATTTCGTTTCCAAAAACAAAAAACTGAGCCTCAAATTTTCAAAACAAAAAAAAATCGTCAAAAATCCGAAAAATTCAGTTTTTATTTATAGAAAATTAAAAATCTCTCAAAATTCCCAAAAATTTCGTCTCCAAAAACAGAAAACTGATCCTCACCCTTAAAAAAAAAAAAAAATCGTCAAAAATCCGAAAAATTCAATTTTAATTCATAGAAAATTAAAAATCTCTCAAAATTCCCAAAAATTTCGTCTCCAAAATTCAAAAAATCAAAAAACCCAATTTTTCATAATTTTCATCGTCCAAGCTTTTTGGAATCGTCTGTACGTCGCGAATCGACGCAATTGCACTTTTCCTTTACGCGATGCACACGCACGACGGAGCTCCGAGTCCGTCAACCTCGTGGTCGCATCGTGTGACGTAAGAAAAAATGATGCGTGGGTTTTCCCGGACTTGGGGAATCAAGAAATTTCCAAGGAACGTCAAAAAAAAAAATTCGAAACGTAAAAAAAAAAAAAAAAATTAAAAAAAAAAAAATCGACGAATCGTTCGCGAAAAAATTCAAGGCCCTTAATTAAAACGAGGAGACTCGCAATTATTCGTGCGGTTCGTGTCCCAGTGTGAAGAACGAAAACAAAAACTCATCCCCGCGACGTCTTATCTCCGCGCACGTACAGATGCGATGTTTACATCGCGTGGGTTACCGGAAGAGCACGCGGCCCGCAATATCGCGGTCTCATCCAGCCCCCGGGGCCCCAGTCGTTAATTACCGTGGTAAAATGACTGATATAATCTCCCGACGCTGTAACTAACTCTACCGACATGTAAACATACACGGAGCGACAGCGATTAGTGTGAATGTTTGATAAAAACGGTGGGAAACGTTCAAGGTCAAAGAAACGAGAATAATGACATTGGAAAAAAANTTCTCGAAAAGTTCGTTTTTCAAATTTCGAATTTCGAGTGAAAAAAAAAATGAAATTTCGATTTTTTTTCTATTTGAAATAATAAAAACAGTGGGAAACGTTCAAGGTCAAAGAATCGAGAATAATGGCATTGGAAAAAAATTCATTTCGATTCTCGAATCGTTCGTTTTTCCAATTTCGAGTTTCGAGTGAAAAAAAAAATGAAATTTCGATTTTTTTTCTATTTGAAATAATAAAAACGGTGGGAAACGTTCAAGGTCAAAGAAACGAGAATAATGACGTTGGATAAAAATTCATTTCGATTCTCCAAAAGTTCGTTTTTCAAATTTCGAGTTTCGAGTGAAAAAAAAATGAAATTTCGATTTTTTTTTCACTTTGAAATAATAAAAACAGTGGGAAACGTTCAAGGTCAAAGAAACGAGAATAATGGCATTGGAAAAAAATTATTTTCGATTCTCGAATCGTTCGTTTTTCAAATTTCGAGTTTCGAGTGAAAAAAAAATGAAATTTCGATTTTTTTTCACTTTGAAATAATTAAAACAGTGGGAAACGTTCAAGGTCAAAGAAACGAGAATAATGGCATTGGAAAAAAATTATTTTCGATAAAATTTCAAATTTTTCGATTTCCAAATCGTTCGCTTTTCAAATTTATGCAAATTTCGATTTTTTTTTCTCTTCGAAATAATAAAAAAAGTGGGAAACGTTCAAGGTCAAGAAAACAAGAAAAATTACATTTAAAAAAAATTCATTTCGATTCTCAAATCGTTCGTTTTTCAAATTTGAGCAAATTTCGAGTTTCCAAAGAAAAAAAAATGAAATTTCAATTTTTTTTTCACCAATTTCGAGATTTCTTCGTATTTGCTTCGATTTTTTATCGATCGATCGGCACCGAGCTCCTTGACTCTATTCAATAAACACGAAATGACGATTTTTTTATTTTTTTTTGAATTTTTGAAAAAAAATGAAAATAAAACTCTACGCTGTGTCGTTCGAGTATTTTTTTTTTTTTCGATTTAATCTCGAACGTCATATAGACACAAAAGTGTGTGAGGACAATAGAAGCAGTTAACAGGGCTGTGGCCGTGTTGTATTATTTTTCTCG
Organism: Hyposoter didymator; assembly: GCA_037952995.1. Taxonomy (NCBI): domain Eukaryota; kingdom Metazoa; phylum Arthropoda; class Insecta; order Hymenoptera; family Ichneumonidae; genus Hyposoter; species Hyposoter didymator. Next base: position 874,174 of record JBAJMU010000006.1, on the reverse strand, counting down.
AGCGGAAGCTCGACGATGCGCTCTCGGCGTGTTGAAAAACGCGTGCGAAGCCTCGACAAAGCACATTCACAATTGTCGTTGTCGAGCTGCTGCTGCTGCTGCTGCATTGAGCTGCTCAGAGAAGAGAGAAAACGAATTGGAGTGTGTGAGAGAAAAAAGGAAGCGAGGAGAGATAAGAAAAGAGAAATTTATCGTCGCGAGTACAAACGCGACGAAGGGATCGAAATTATTTCATCTCTTGTTTATTTTTTTCTTCGAAATTATTCAAAAATCAATTTTTCCCTAAAAATTCATCTCATTCTCGTAAAAAATCAAAATATCGTCAAAAACGTTGAAATTTTGATTTCGTCTGCGAGAAATTCGAAAAACTCGAATCTACGAACTTCGAAATTATTCGAAAATCAATTTTTCCCAAAAAATTCATCTCATTCTCGTAAAAAATCAAAATTTCGTCAAAATCGTTGAAATTTTGATTTCCCCTGCGAGAAATTAAAAAAACTCGAATCTACGAACTTCGAAATTATTCAAAAATCAATTTTTCCCAAAAAAAATTCATCTCATTCTCGTAAAAAACCAAAAAATTGATGGAGACGTTGAAATTTTGATTTCGTCTGCCAGAAATTCGAAAAACTCGAATCTACGAACTTCGAAATTATTCAAAAATCAATTTTTCCCAAAAAATTCATCTCATTTTCGAAAAAAACTGAAAAATCGATGGAAACGTTGAAATTTTGATTTCGTCGTTGCCAGAAATTTTAAAAATTCGAATCTGGGAGCTTAGAGTTTTTTAAATTCACGGAGCGTCAATTTTTCTTTCGAAATTATTCAAAAATCAATTTTTCCCAAAAAATTCATCTCATTTTTGTAAAAAACCAAAAAATCGTCAAAAACCTAGAAATTTTGATTTCGCCTATGCGAGAAATTCAAAAAACTTGAATCCACGATCTCCAAACTTCCCAAATTCACGAATCATCAATATTTCATCTCAAAACACAAAAGACACTAAATCCCCTCCATTTGCACTGAAAACGACAAACTCGACAATTATAAATCTCGAGATCGAGGATCGAGATAAATAAATAAATAGTAACGCGAATACGTGACGAGGATAGAGACGCGATAATCGATAAACCGGAAGCGTTTGAGAGCCACTGTCGAGCATGTTCGATGTTCGTGTCGCGTCCATATATTTATAGAAAAAAAAAACAAAACAAAAAAAAATTAAAAAAAAAAAAAAAAATATTATGCACAGGTACCGCAAACTATAAACTTGTCTGGCGCGTGTGCGTGGGTTCGGAGCCCGATCGTCGAGTAGTTGTGTGTTTTTTTTCTTCGCTCTTAAAACTCATTTTATTTTTTTAACGAGTCGACACGCTGTCTTGACGAAACGAGCAGCGCGACTTCCGGGTTTGGTCGCATTCACGAGGACCGATTGTTATGCAACGTGGTCGTACGAGCTGCGTGCCTCGAGCATTAAAAAAAAAAAAATTCCCCAAAATTTATCGATTTTTTTGATTAAATTACGAAAAAAAAAAAAAAATCGATCGAGAGCCACGAAATTTTGGATTATTAGAAACGAAACCAACGCACTTTGCCTTTTATATCGATGGAAACATCGAGTGGGACAAGGGTGAGTGGATTACGTAACCCATCGATGCCTAAATTTTCTCCCACGTCATTTTTTCATTTTTTTTCGTAATATTTTCAGCATCCGGAGTTTCTCGTAATTTCTTAACCTTTTTACCATCACGGGGGACCCAAATTTGCAATTTGAGCAATTTTTATCCTCCAGAATCGAAATATTGAGGTTTCGGAACGATTTTCTCATTATTTCGTAATTACATTATTTTTTGAGTCAATTTCGAAAAATATTTTCCACTCAAAACCATTTTTATTTATTATTACGAAAAAAAACGATTTTTTCGTCGATTTTTGATTTTTTTTTCATTTTTTCAACATTTTTCCCGCGCTCATCCTCGCGAGAAGCAAGAATTTCATTGATTCGCTCGAATCGAGACTCGAAATCATTTTTATTCATTTTTCTAAAAAAAAAAACGATTTTTTCGTCGATTTTCGTTTTTTTTTCAATATTTATTTTTCCATAAGAGCTTATCGTCGCGAAAAGCAAGAATTTAATTATTTCGCTCGAATCGAGACTCGAAATCATTTTTATTTATTTTTCCGAAAAAAAAAACGATTTTTTCGTCAATTTTTGTTTTTTTTTTCGAATATTTATTTTTCCCGCCCAATCGATTCTGCTCGTCCTCGCGAAAAACGAGAATTTCATAAATTCGCTCGAGTCGAGACTCGAATTTAAAAATTTGGTCGNTCGAGTCGAGACTCGAATTTAAAAATTTCGTCGGAAAAGTGTAAAAAAAAAAAACGAGAGAAAAAAAAAATTGATGCACGAGCCCGCGCGCCTCACGAGATACAATCGATCGCGCTGTCGCCAGGTACTTGACCCCGTAGCACAACGCGCGCTGCGTCTCTTGGTGTGTACGCGCGCGGCTTTGAGCTTGCCCCATCCGAGACGAAACTCGGTCAAGAATGTCAGGCGTTGAGCCTCCCGAATCGGATTGGCAATAAGAAAAAAAGCGCATAAACAGCGCGTGAATCAATACGCGAATCGTTGGTCGTCGTGATTTTGAGGTTATGTCGAAAAACTCGAATTTTTCGAAATAAACAAGAATTTCCAGGATTTTTTTCCCATGAATTTGAAATTCTGCGAATTTATCGACGCGGAGGAAACAATTTCCAAAGAACACGCGACAGTTCCGCCATTTTTTTCGATCTTTACGAAAAATTTGCGTCACGAAGAATTCTCACGATACGAAAAAACGTAAACAAACGCGCTCTCGCCGACCGAGAGCCGTCGATCGTGAAAACAAAACCGAAAAACGGTGCAACGAACTTGACACGATCGAGTGATCGCGATTTGATCATCGCAGCTCGTACTTTTTCGTGAGAAACGTTGCGTAAGAAGATTGGGAGATGCGGAACAAAAAAAACACGAACAAGAAACACAGAGATGAAAAATTTAAAGATGGCGACCGGCGGCATAGTCCGCGAGTGTCGAAATTTCAAAAAAACAATAAAAAGTCAGAAAAGATTGTGAAACTTACGTTTTTGGCACGGATTTTGACGTTTCGAAGATTCTTCGTGGTCCTTGCTCTTGCCAACGACGAGCCAAAGATCTCGGTGAAGAATTTATTCACTCCGAAGCACAATTTTTCTCGCGAGATAAAAAAAAACACAAGTCACTGGGGCTCGAAAAGAAAAAAAAACAAAAATGTCGCGCGACGTTCGATCGATTTTTCGAAAAACAGCTCCAGGAGCCTCTTTTCCCAATTCCCGACGATTGAGATTTCGATCCTCTTTGTCGAGTCGCGCACGCACGTTACGAATTTCGCGAATAAAAGGTACGACACCGCTCCGCGCGCGCGAGCAACTAAAAATCACGAGCTTTCGAGGTTCGAGTTGTAACGACGAAATAACGCCGTTGGCCAGTAGCGTTACGGTTAATAATTAAGAATCCATTCATTCCCGAGAGATAACGAGAGCTTCGTCAGCACGTGAAAAGTCTTTTGTTTCAAGATAATCGCGATTCCGATCGGCGGCGGTGCGCGATCAGTTGTCGTAAACACTCGACGCCATGTTTTCCGTGGGAACACCTGTCAATAAAACTTCGTTCCATCGTCACCTGCAGCGCGCTCGACACCGCAGCGGATCGATCGAACCGAAGAACAGCGCCATCTCTCGTTTTACCGCTCGAGCGTTACCGACGGTCGGTAAGTTATCGACGGTCGGTAAGTGAAAACGCTCGAAGCGGAAAATAGATCGGGGAATCTGATTCTTTTCGACAAGAATGATGAGGAAGTGCAGGAAGAAAAGGATCCTCATGGTTTTTCGGGAAATTTTTTCGATTTCGCCGAAAATTCGTGAAAATTTCGATAAATGTGGAAACAAGGAGGAAAAACATTGTGTAGGAAATTTATTGGTTTGACAAAAAGCACGTACAATGTTTTAGTTTCGAAACGAAACGTCTTCGCCTTGGCTGCTGTTGCGAATAATAAATAAACGAATATGAAAAATGATAAAAATGAAAATAATGATAAAATAATAAAAATGGGAGTGCGTCGCGAAGTATCGACATACATCACAATAGAAAAGGGCACGATGCGAACCTTTTGCTTTTGTTTTACACTTCAACGTCAAATGTTGAGGCATCATGAAGGAAATTTTGATAAATCTCCGCGTTCACGCGATCACGACAAGAAATAATTCGATACCTTTTTTCTTGCTTATTTAGTTTTGAGATTTTAACTACCGCGCTACAATAAATAATAGTCACTAAATTAACGCGAATTTCTGGTCCACATCCAACGACCGTGTTATTTTTTCTTAAAATATTGTTTTTTTTTTATAGAAAAACTTATACGTACGTTTCCGGTTGCGGGGACGAATAGAAAAATTGGAATGGTTTCGAAATTTCGCAAAAATTTTTGCTTTCGGTTCAGAAATTCTTCGTTTTTTTTTTTAATTTTCGGTTTTTTACGATTTCATCGAAATCTTGATTCTTCCTTAGTCTCGTTGCTTGTTTTTTCGTGTTTTTTTTTGTTCAGTCGAAGAATGGCACACCTGCTGCGGCTACGAAAATTATTGGAGAGATTTTTTTCTAGTACAAATAATTCTTAGGCTCCTCGGTCGGCTGGCCGCAAATACCGTGATAACTCTTGGAGACCAAACTCCGACTGCGGCAGTTTTCTATCTCCAAGAAACACTCGTTGCTGTAACTCATCCCGTCGGTTCCGCACACCGGGTCGTAATATGGCGGACAGATTTTTTGACAGCCTCGGAACAAGAAACCCTGCACGCAACGTTTCATCGGAACCACGTACACGTGTTTCCTGATCCAGGACAAAAAAATAAATCAATTGAAAATTCGTTTTTTTTTCAAAAATTCAACTTTTTTTTCAAAAATTCAACTTTTTTTTCAAAAATTCAACTTTTTTTTCAAAAATTCAACTTTTTTTTTGCTTTTCTTCAAAAATTCAACTTCTTTCTGCTTTTTTCCAAAAGTTCAACTGTTTTTTTGCTTTTTTTAAAAAATTCAACTATTTTTTGGTTTTTTTTCAAAAATTCAACTATTTTTTCAAAAATTCAACTTTTTTTTGCTTTTCTTCAAAAATTCAACTTTTTTTTGCTTTCTTTTCAAAAATCCAACCATTTTTTTGCTTTTTTTCAAAAATTCAACTTTTTTTTCAAAAATTCAACTTTCTTTTGCTTTTTTTTTCAAAAATTCAACTTTTTTTCGCTTTTTTTAAAAAATTCAACGTTTTTTTTGGGATTTGAGCGATTTGCGGCGTTCAAGACTCACCCGCAATTGTCTCTTTTCATCTCGCACTCGTTGCGATAGAGTTTGTTGTCGGAACCGCATACAAATTGACGCTCGCCGCTGCATATCTGATTGCAAAGGGCGGTGGTGCGGCAGTGTTGAGCGGGTACGGAAACGACTCGTTGACCGCAGGTATCTCGTTGCATGTGACACACCGACCTAGAAAAATGGAAAATAATGTTCATCAGCGAGGTTTCAAGCTCATTCAAAAAACGCAATCCATATAAATGTAATTTATAATTTAAATTTTTTATTTTTACTTTCCAAAAATTGAATTTATGTGAAAATTAAAATTCATGAAAATTGTAATTTTTGTAATTTTTATAAAAATCAAATAAATTATAAAGTTTATAAAAATTTATAAAATTGTATAAAATTTTATAAAAATTTATAAAATTGTATAAAATTTTATAAAAATTACAATTCATGAGAATTGTAATTTTTATAATTCATATTATTATTTAAAAAATTGTTTAAATTTATAAATTTCAATAAATATAAAAATCGACCTCCACATGGTGAAACCCCTTAAAATTGTGAAACCTTTTAAAAGTTCAAGTAAAAATGATTTTTCACGCCTGCAAAATCGTTGGAAAAAAAAAACGATTCGTATTTGAAAAAAAAAACGTCACGAGCGACTCTGTAGCTTTGCATTGACGTTTTTATCTCGTTACGAATGAAAATCTCGTTGTTCTCGAATGCCCCCGCAAGTTTTTGACGCCTTTTTGGAGGCTCCCCAACAATGAGACTGGCCAGTTACCGATAAACGTTTCCGTCGCTGCCGCAAACTGGTTCTTCGGGCACGTCGTTACAGTCTTCGGGGCACTGCTCGGTCTCCTTCAAGGTTGTGCACTCTCCAACGTGCGCCAACTGAATTCCTTTCCTGCAATTCAAATAAACTTGTTGAGACGTGACACGATCCTCAAATTTCATTTTTCTTCCTGCGTTGCCCCTTTCGAGGTTTTTTTACATTTACAATTTCGTGGCGCAGAATTTTACGAAAAAACGTGAAAATTGATCCGAAAATTTTGACAAAATGTGGCAATTTTTTTTAAATATCGAGAAAAAAATTCGAATTGCGTGAAATTTTTTTTTTCCACATTTTTTTGCCTTTTTTTGGAAATTTTAATTTTTTGAAGAGAAAAAAATAATTCTCACATGCAAATGGCGACGTTGAGGTGACACTGATTCGGATAAGTGTGTGCGTCGCTTCCGCATACGGGATCAATGTCAGGAGTGCATCGTGATTGTTGTTTCAGACATTTCGTCAGTCGTGGACGACATTTTTCGAAATCGACCGACATCACCTTCCGTCTGGATTGTCTAAAAATAAATAAAGTTGAAAATTAATTGAAAAATTAATTGAAAAATTAATTGAAAATTAATTGAAAATTAATTGAAAATTATTTGAAAATTATTTGAAAATTATTTGAAAATTATTTGAAAATTATTTGAAAATTATTTGAAAATTAATTGAAAATTAATTGAAAGGTAATTGAAAATTAATTGAAAATTAATTGAAAATGAATTGAAAATTAATTGAAAATTAATTGAAAATTAATTGAAAATTACTTGAAAATTAATTAGAAATTTATTGAAAATCGTTCCACACGGGGTCGTTCATGTCAGGAGGAGAAACATTGAAAAAATCACCAAGTATTTCTTACCCGCAATTGAGCATTTGCATTTCGCACTCGTTTCGATAAATGCTCCCGTCCGATCCACAGATTTGGACTTCCGGTTGGTCGTTGCAATCGAGAGGACACGCTGTCGATTGGCCGCCGGATGTTCTCTCCCGGGAAACGCAGAAAGACATTGGCACCTCGAAAACGTGTTTTCTGAAACGAGCAACATTTTGACTTCACAATTTTCCCATTTTTTCATTATTTTGTAAAAAAAAAATTAATTATTGAGACAAAAACGCAGAAAAAGTGAATTTTAGGGGAAAAAAAACAGGAAATTCATAATTTTTTGCGGAGAATGAGAAAAACGTTTAAAAATCGTCAGGGTCCGGGACGAAGGGTTGAGGAAAGAAAAAAATGCAAAGCTGAGGAAAGTGGATGCAAAAGCTTCAAAGAAAAAATGGTTTCTTTCGCAGGTTGTTGACTCTGGACAGGAACAAAACAAGAGAGCTGCTTAAGGCGCAGTGAACTTGGAATAGCAGCAAAGTAGAGTTGGATCTCGATTTGGCAAAGTGTGCAATTAATTTTTATGAATAAAAATAAAATGACAATTTTTAAATTTATGAATTCATAAAAATTTGTCATTTTTGTATTCATAGATTTACAAAAATTTTGATTTTTACAAATTTATAAGTTTGTTCATTTATAAATTTATGAATTTGTTTATTGATAAATTTATTAATTTGTTAATTTATAAATTTATTTATTTTTTAATTTATAAATTTATAAATTTGTTAATTTATAAATTTATAAATTTGTTTATTTATAAATTTATTAATTTGTTTATTTATAAATTTATTTATTTGTTCATTGATAAATTTATGAATTTGTTAATTTATAAATTTATTAATTTGTTAATTTATAAATTTATAAATTTATTAATTCGTTTATTTATAAATTCATCAATTTGTTTATTTATAAATTTATTAATTTGTTTATTTATAAATTTATTAATTTGTTAAATTATAAATTTATTAATTCGATTATTTATAAATTCATCAATTTGTTTATTTATAAACTAATTAATTTATTAAATTATAAATTTATAAATTTGCAAATGAAGGGAATTCTATCGATAAAAAATTTTGCATACAACGTCCTTAAGGAGGTGAGCGTTGGGACGTTTGTCAGTTCAATGAGGAAAAAAAGGAAAGGGGGGCTGGGCAGGGCTGTGAGTCTCGAAAATGAAGAAGAGACTGTACGCAGTGTTTAATCGGAGCGGCCGAATCTTGGTCCGTTGAATAATTCATCGAATTGGGAGGGCCGAGAGAATTTTTCTCTGCACGCCAATTTAATTTTTTTTATTTTTTCAATCTCCTCGTTTCATGCGGATCCCTCATTGTTGCCCTCCCATTAAGGGGCTTCGATACAAACGAATACTCTCTTTTTCGCGTGCAAAGATAATCGTGGAATAAAGCAAAAAAAAAACGAATGTGAACGAATATCAAGCGCGAAAAAGAAACGAGTGGAAACCTCTTCGGGGCCTGGATTCTCATTATCAATGAATTCTCTCCTCCCCTTTCTTCACGATGCTCTCCACCCCTCGAGCTTGATCGTTTTGATGAACAAACTCTTCGTGTCGAGGCTCGTTTTGCTTTTGCAAAGTCTCTTATTAAAACTCGCCAATTATACAGAAAATTGCCTCGGCCAATTATTGTGCCTGAAGGGCCTTCGGAAATCCTCGTCGCACGAATCTTTTTATTGTGCTCAACGAAGGAGCTGGCATTGAATAATAAATTGCACAACGATGATGTAAATTCTTGGGGAATTCGTTGAAAAAAAATGGCAAAATATTCGATTGCAAAAATCCTCCTAATTTTGTTTGTTTGTTTTTTTGTTTTTTTCGTAAATGCTCACCCGCAATTCTTCGCTCGCATCTTGCACGTGTTGGAGTAAAGAATACCGTCGCTACCACACGCGGGCTTGGCGCCTCTCCAGCAAGTCTCACGACAATGTCTCGTCGTCTGGCAATGCTTCTTGTTCGTCCTCACCACTCCTTGGCTGAAAAAATCAGCAGAGCGTTAGAAAATAGAAACGGCTCGAAATTTTCAACTTTTGTGTTTCCACACTGGGTCAATTTGACCCGAGACCAAAATTTTTTTACACTTTTTTTCAAAATTGATCTACTCGGAATTCTGATGATTTTTAGCCTAGTTTCCACACTGGGTCAATTTGACCCATAGCCAATTATTGCACCATTCGATCGGGCGGAAACCGTACGATTATTTTCAAAAAAAATGTCTCGAAAACGGAGGTTTCTACGCCGAGTTACGAGCTCCCAAAGTTTCGCTTCAAAAAAATCACTTTTTCGTAACTTACCCGCACGTGAGCAACTTCATCTGACACGTGGACTTGTAGACGTTCCCATCGCTTCCGCAAACCGGTCCATCCAATGGTGCTTGCTCGCAAGATACGGGACAATTTTCCCGATGCGCCGAGATATTGTTGCAAGGTCCGAGGTGAGAGAGCTCGATGCCAACGCGACAAATCTCCACCCGGAGCATGCACTTGTTCAGGTAAGTCCGACCATCGGTACCGCAAACTGGATCCTGATCGCCGGGACAACGATTCTCACACTTGCTACCGGACGATCTCAGACACGCAGTTTTCTCTGTAGCGATAGTCACACCTGTTGATTGCAATAAAAAAAACATAATTAATCGACAAATTATAAATTTTCGTCCATTCGTCCCGAACGTACGAGCCGCAAAAGTCAATTCTTCTTTTCTTTTTCTTCAAATTTCGAAATAATTTGTTTATTGATAAAATAATTTTCTGAGGAAATCAATTTATTTATAAAAAAATAATTTATTTAATGAATTTTTCAATATTTTGTTTTATTTTATTAAATTATTTTATTCATCAAATTATTTAGTTATTCAGTTATTTATTTATTTAATTATTTATTTATTTAATTGTTTATGTATTTATTCAATTATTTATTTATTTAATTATTTATTTATTATTTAATTTTATTTTTTGAATTTTTTATTGAATGAAAAATTTGTTTAATGAAAAAATTAATAATGAGAAGATAATTAGTTTAATTTAAAAAAATATGTTTGATCGATTTGTTACGAACGTTGAAATTAATTAACGAAAGTGACGATAAGGATCGGTCTGTAGTGTGTGCGCTTCACTTTACCTTTTCCGCACATCTTCTTCCGCATTTCGCACTGCGAGGCATAGATGACACCATCGCTACCGCATACCGGCTCTCCGCCTGTTGGGNTAAATTATTTATTAAATTATTTTTTTATTAAATTATTTTTTTATTATTTTATTTTATTTTTTGAAAAATTTATTTAATGAAAAATTTGTTTAATGAAAAAATTAATAATGAGAAGATAATTAGTTTAATTTAAAAAAATTTGTTTGATCGATTTGTTACGAACGTTGAAATTAATTAACGAAAGTGACGATAAGGATCGGTCTGTAGTGTGTGCGCTTCACTTTACCTTTTCCGCACATCTTCTTCCGCATTTCGCACTGCGAGGCATAGATGACACCATCGCTACCGCATACCGGCTCTCCGCCTGTTGGGCATATCCGGGGACAGGCGCCTGTTGCGAATTCTGTAAAAATCATAAAATAGTTAATTATGAAAAGTGCCAAAATATCATATTTTTACGAGAGTCACTCCAGTCTCGGAATTTCGCAAAATTGAGATTTCATCGTTCGGTCATTTTTTTAACGAGATAAAGTTTAAGCTCGCGAGGTCAGGGAAACGCCTCGAAATGCGGCCTGGAATGCCTCATTTATACAAATCCAATATACTCGCTCTTCGGATCGTTCTAACACGTTGCCCGGCGCGGTCTCGGTCCAGCGAGCATCGGGTCAACAGCACTCTCTGCACGGATTAACTATCCTACGCCCTGCTGCTGATGCTGCTGCTGTCCCGTCCCAACTCACCGAGACACACGAGCAGGACGCATGCACACACCAGCCACTTGTTTACAAATGAGTTTGAGATTCTTCGGGTTCGGATACACGCCGGTGCATTAAGGACGTTGTATCCTCCATTTTTTATCTATACTATTCCTTTAAATTTTCACCACACTTAGAAAATAGTGATGTCGAAGAGCTCGCACAATTTTAAGAGCTTTCACCTCGTAGAGATCGGTTTTTATATCTATAAACATTTATAAATTTATAAACTTTTTCAAAAATAATTTATAATTTATAAAAATTCATAAAAATTTATAAAAATTTATAAGAATTTATAAAAATTCATAAANTCGATTTCTAAATGGTGCGAGGCCTCTTAAAATTTTATGCCTAAAGTTTAAAAAAATGTAAATTCGAGCGTTGGCACAGAAGGTTGTTGAGGCGTGTGTGATAAGTATATAAATGTGTAATAAAATGGGAAGGCCAGGTTTAACAGTTACGGAGGTCTAATCCGGGAGATACATTATTATAGTTAACTCTGGGGCAATAATAAAATAAATGTAACTGCGAGAGGAGAAGGTTGCGGTTCTCTGTTTTGGAAAGCTCCGCGCGCTTGGTGGAACAGAGTCAACGCGAGGATAATGCATTCTCCGGGAGTGCACAACAGTAACATAACCGTGTTCCGTTATAATCGAACAGGAGGAAATATAACGAGCATAGAGAGAAAGAAGGAGACCGCGAGGAGCAGGAAGGAAAAGGAGAATCCGAGCATTCGGGATCATTAACGATAATGTCGAATTAACTGCAATTCTATTTTCCTTCCTCTCTCCTTTTCGTCTTATCTCTTGTTTATCTTTCTCGGTCCTTCCCCATCGTTCAACCTCCACATCGATAAATTACTTTTCAAACTAATCCTGCCCAGCTTTCTGGGCGAATCCTTCGGTTATAAATTCATTTATTTATAAAAATTGTGATTTTTATAAATTCATAAATTTATAAAAAATATTTTTATAAATTCATAAATTTATAAAAGTTGAGATTTTAAAATTTATAAAAATTGGGATTTTTATAAATAAATATGTTTTTAAAAATTGTGATTTTTATGGATAAATATATTTATAAAAATTGTAATTTTTATGAATCAATATATTTATAAAAATTGTGATTTTTATAAATTCATAAATTTATAAAAGTTGAGATTTTAAAATTTATAAAAATTGGGATTTTTATAAACAAATATGTTTTTAAAAATTGTGATTTTTATGGATAAATATATTTATAAAAATTGTAATTTTTATAAATCGATATATTTGTCAAAATTGTGATTTTTTAAAATCAATATATTTATAAAAATTGTGATATTTATAAATCAATACATTTATAAAAATAGTGCTTTTCATAAATGAATATATTTATAAAAATTGTGATTTTTATCCATCGATATATTTATAAAAATTGTGATTTTTATCAATCGATATATTTCTAAAAATTGTGATTTCTTCAAATCCCAAACAAATCCAAACAAATATTTTTAAACTCGATAGTTTATTGTTGAAAAGTTTGAAAATGTGAATAAAAAAAAATGTTGAAAATTTTAGAGTTTTTTTTTTGTTTTTCACTTGCTTTTGCATGCCACAGCAGGCTCTCCTTATAATTACAAATCCGCACAATTTAAATCAGCTGTTCTCGAAGCTGAGAGTTGTTGCTGCAGGAGGAACGAATCAAGAAGCCTGGGATTAGCTTTTTATTTTTTACACTCGAGAGCGCGAGTCTTTATATACAATTTTCACTGTATAATAATATTCGCCATTTCCTTTTTCTCTATTTCTCGCTCGCAGCAGCGTTTCCTACAGCAGCCACTGTAATGTGGCGATAACGAGTTGCACATTTGTGAGCAGAGAGCNACAAATTGACTAAACAACAACATACTCCAAATCCAAGATTTTCCGAGGCAATCTGTATTTTTTGTGTGATAAACAAAATTTCGAAACAACTTTACGAGGCATTTTTTTGAAAAACTAAATAAAGATTCTTCGATGTTACACTAAAGGGTATGCAAAGTTTCAAAAGGCTTCACCATTTAGAAATAGAAATATTTAATGTTGAAAATTGCAACTTTTAACACACGCTCTTATGAGAAAATACTGAAAATTGCAATTTTTATAAATAAATATTTTTATATATATATTTTATAATATATAATATTTTTATCGTAATATTATTATATCAATTGTCATTTTATTATATGCAATATGTTATAATAATTCATAACATATAATTACAAATTTATAAAAATTGTGATTTTTATAAATCAATATATTTATAAAAATTGTGATTTTTATAAATCGATATATTTATAAAAATGGTGATTTTTATAAATCGATATATTTGTCACAATTGTGATTTTTATAAATCAATATATTTATAAAAATTGTGATTTTTATAAATCAATACATTTATAAAAATTGTGCTTTTCATAAATGAATATGTTTATAAAAATTGTGATTTTTATCAATCAATATATTTATAAAAATTGTGATTTTTATTAATCAATGAATTTATGAAAACTTGTGATTATTATAAATCCAATATATTTATGAAAATTGTGATTTTTATAAATCAATATATTTATAAAAATGGTGATTTTTATAAATCGATATATTTGTCACAATTGTGATTTTTATAAATCAATACATTTATAAAAATTGTGCTTTTCATAAATGAATATATTTATAAAAATTGTGATTTTTATCAATCGATATATTTATAAAAATTGTGATTTTTTCAGATCCCAAACAAACCCAAACAAATATTTTTAAACTCGATAGTTTATTGTTGAAAAGTTTGAAACTGTGAATGAAGAAAAATGTTGAAAATTTTAGAGTTTTTTTTTGTTTTTCACTTGCTTTTGCATGCCACAGCAGGCTCTCCTTATAATTACAAATCCGCACAATTTAAATCAGCTGTTCTCGAAGCTGAGAGTTGTTGCTGCAGGAGGAACGAATCAAGAAGCCTGGGATTAGCTTTTTATTTTTTACACTCGAGAGCGCGAGTCTTTATATACAATTTTCACTGTATAATAATATTCGCTATTTCCTTTTTCTCTATTTCTCGCTCGCAGCAGCGTTTCCTACAGCAGCCACTGTAATGTGGCGATAACGAGTTGCACATTTGTGAGCAGAGAGCTTGCTCGCGGCCAAGATTATCATCATTTCGTCGCAGCAGGATCCCTCGATGTTTCTCTTCCGAGCTGCTCTTTCGAGCAAGAGGAGCGAAAGATGGAAAAGAAAATAACGAGGCGCCATCTAACATGTTTCTTTGACACTAATGGCATTTTCCCTGCGCAAAGATTGTTTTTTTTTTCGCGTCAAATCTTCGAGTTCGTACGAACGTCGATTTCCATGAAAATTCCATGAAGTACACACTGGGTCTGAGAGACCCGGAGCTATTTTCTTCGTATTTGGCCTCCAGGAGTGCGAATCTCTGGTTTTTATTTTTTTCCAGTGGGAAGTACACACTGGGTCTGAGAGACCCGGAGCTGTTTTCTTCATATTTGGCCTCCAGGAGTGCGAATCTCTGGTTTTTATTTTTTTCCAGTGGGAAGTACACACTGGGTCTGAGAGACCCGGAGCTGTTTTCTTCATATTTGGCCTCCAGGAGTGCGAATCTCTGGTTTTTATTTTTTTCCAGTGGGAAGTACACACTGGGTCTGAGAGACCCGGAGCTGTTTTCTTCATATTTGGCCTCCAGGAGTGCGAATCTCTGGTTTTTATTTTTTTCCAGTGGGAAGTACACACTGGGTCTGAGAGACCCGGAGCTGTTTTCTTCATATTTGGCCTCCAGGAGTGCGAATCTCTGGTTTTTATTTTTTTCCAGTGGGAAGTACACACTGGGTCTGAGAGACCCGGAGCTGTTTTCTTCATATTTGGCCTCCAGGAGTGCGAATCTCTGGTTTTTATTTTTTTCCAGTGGGAAGTACACACTGGGTCTGAGAGACCCGGAGCTGTTTTCTTCATATTTGGCCTCCAGGAGTGCGAATCTCTGGTTTTTATTTTTTTCCAGTGGGAAGTACACACTGGGTCTGAGAGACCCGGAGCTGTTTTCTTCGTATTTGGCCTCCAGAAGTGCGAATCTCTGATTTTTATTTTTTTCCAGTGGGAAGTACACACTGGGTCTGAGAGACCCGGAGCTGTTTTCTTCGTATTTGGCCTCCAGGAGTGCGGATCTTTGATTTTTTTATTTTTCCAGTGGGAAGTACACACTGGGTCTGAGAGACCCGAGCCATTTTCGCTTCGATTATTTGAATGCATTTTATTTCATTCACTTGGTGAAATAAAAATCCTCAAAGTTTTTTATTGGATCTTCGAATTCAGCCTCGAAAAGTTCGGATCGTTGAACTTTAATTGCCAAAAGTTCTTGCGATCCTCGTGCAAAAGGGAATCGCTGAATAAATCGCGTGTGTGTCGATTACAATGAAGAAAGAAAGAAAAAAAAAGGACGACGAATCGCCACGAATTCTTGAGTCACTGCACGTCGATGAACTCGGCCGCATCCTTTTCGTCTTATTTATCAAGCATCATCGCGAAAAATACTCGCGTACGTTCGCAGGAAAAAAAAAGGAAAGGAGGGGGAAAAAATTGGCCAGGATTCGAAGCTGACGATCCCCGCGCGAGGGTCTTGCTTTTTGAAGGGACGCTAACGAGAATCCCTGAAAACTCGTTTACGCCTGTTTGCATCACGGAGCAAGAGATGAGAACGAACGAGACACTCGACGCTGTCCAGCCAGCTCGAACCAGCTCGAACCAAAAATCATTATTTACCAACTCGTACAAATCCTTCGCAACAAAAGGGCGTAACCGCGTCATCATTTCCATATTAAAAGCTCGTCCCTCCAACACTTTGTCGCTCCGAATGACCGTCGTGGAAACGTCGACCTTGTCACGGACAAAAAAATCACAAAAACGTCGAGCAATTCGCAAATTTCGATTTTCCGTTTTTTTTTGAATTTTTTTTCAAATTATGATTACGACGATCCTTGATCTTGATCGTCAAAATTGATCCAGAGCCTTCAGGATTTGTGTGTCCCAGCTTCCGAATCAGCGGAAAAAGTTTGACCTTGAAATTCATTATTTGGACATCGATCGCCTGCTCCCTGCTGTTGTTTTTCCTCCACGACGTCAGTTTCACATGATAGCGGGACAAAATAATGCTCCGTTTGATCCATCCCGCTATGAGGAAACGAGATCTGTTTCGTCGATAGTCGCGGTCTCGCGAGTCTGCCAAAGTAAGCGGAGTGTGAAACTTCATCCGCACGCCGCGACGAGATTCCCGAAGCTGCGGAGCAGCAAGGTTACGGAAGGTACAGAGTAACTCCGAGGGGCACGAGGACAGAAAAGAATAAGGAGCAGCAGCGAGCAAATCATAATGACACTGTGCGAATGGCGCGATGGACGAGAAATCGCCAGAGACTTTTCTGCTGAAATTTACCGAGTCATTGTCTCGTGCGCAGGCGGAGGATTGTGTTGGCGTCTCGATCGATCGTAGATGCTCGTGCGGCGATACCACGCGAGCAATCAAGCCGAATGCGAGGAAGAAGAAGAAAAAGGAGGAAGAAATGGAACGAAGACAAGGAACGAAGACAAGGAACGAAGACAAGGAACGAAGACAAGGAACGAAGACAAGGAACGAAGACAAGGAACATCGGGATGTGACGATGATTCGTTGGCCAAGCTGGGCAGACCAAATACAAATAACGCTGCAAATTGCTTTTGTTTTCCCGATTCTGAATTTCGAGATTTTCACCAGTTTCCAGATTCCAAAAAACTAGAAGAAAAATAATTGGATAAATTTCATTCCGACATTCCGAAGCGCGAGTGATTGATAAAAAGCGTGCGATTTTGCAGGAGCCTCAGGAGATCGGGGAACGGCGCGCACGTGCTACAAAAGTTGGGTCATTTCTTCATTCCTCTCATTTCTACACGCCTGGAATTCTGCCAACAAGATCGATNAGAAAAAGGAGGAAGAAATGGAACGAAGACAAGGAACATCGGGATGTGACGATGATTCGTTGGCCATGCTGGGCAGACCAAATACAAAAAACGCTGCAAATTGCTTTTGTTTTCCCGATTCTGAATTTCGAGATTTTCACCAGTTTCCAGATTCCAAAAGACTAGAAGAAAAATAATTGGATAAATTTCATTCCGACATTCCGAAGCGCGAGTGATTGATAAAAAGCGTGCGATTTTGCAGGAGGAGGAGCCTCGCAGGAGATCGGAGAACGGCGCGCACGTGCTACAAAAGTTGGGTCATTTCTTCATTCCTCTCATTTCTACACGCCTGGAATTCTGCCAACAAGATCGATCGATCCAATTAAATGTACGTGTGTCGTTTTTCCATCCTCTCCACTTTGCACAATCCCCAACCGTTCATCTCGATCTTTTAAACGTTACGAGATCATCAAGCTTTTCCCTCCACACATAAATAAATAAATGAAAACAAAAAAATTGTGGAAAAAAAATTGAAGCCAAATGAAGACATGTAAAAACCCCAGAACTTGGCAGCTCCTCCAAAAGTTGATTCGCACAGTTTGAGAGTCCCAAGGGCTTCGATGCTGCAAACGAGATCATTGCTTCAGGTTCGATCTGCTTGGCTAGCGCTTGAGATAAGAATGATAAGGATTATTCGTGTGAAATTGCGTTCAGTCGCCAACCAGTGGAATGTGTGCCACCATGGAATTGGCTCCAGAGACTAAAAGGCGAAGCGATCAGAATGAAGGAGAAGAAGAAGAAAGAGCAAACTAGTCAGTCAGAGACTCGGGGCAATGAGAACTCGGAGGTCTTTTTTTGTTGCGAGTAAAACGAGTGTCGAGATGTGTGTGTGTGTGCGTATAGAGAGGAGACTCGGGTCGTTGTCGTTCCATAAATCGTTGGATCGGTTAAGTGGTAAGTGGAGTACTGGGGCGAAAAACTACCTCCCAGACTGCAGTGTCTCACATTTCTGGTGTTGGTGGTGGTGCTGCTGCGATTCCCATGGTGTATTCAACGAGGAACAACGTCGCAGTATAAAGCGCGCGAAAGATACGACGACAAGGACGGAAGCAGCGACACTATCCAGCGAAATGGCCATCAGCGCCCTCTCACGGACTTCTTTTGTACTTTTGCCTCTTTCTCTCATCCGCGAGAGCGCCTCGGGGCGTGTATCGATCCGTTAGATCGGAGAAATTTCAATCGTGACTCGCATACCGCTTCCTACCTTTTTTTTTCCTTTTTCATTCAGTGCCAGAGAACTACTGAAACGGTTACTGCAAATCATTCACTCTTTCTCTCTTACTACGAATTTTTATTCGCTCGGAATATCGCTGCACGCTCCGTGTTCGGAATTGTTGGAATTTTCGATCGATTGAAAATCTCTTGGGCCAGTTATGGATCGGAAGATTTTTTGGATTAGAAACGGCATTCAGGCTCTTAACCTCAAAACCCTTTCTCCCTTTGATCTCCGGGTTTTTCATAATTTTGCCGAATTTTCGACCGATTTTTTGACGTCAATCAAAATTGCCCGAGCTCCCGTGATCCTGCATTAAAAAACGAAAAAAATGAGCCCAAGATGAACCCTTTTCGTTAAATTTTACCGGAGATATGAATTTTTCAAAATTGTCTACCTGAACAGGTAAAAAGAAAATAAGGTTACCGTTCTAGGGTTAATCGACGGGTTACTCCTCGCCCATTGCATCAGAGCAATGTTTATAACAAATCGTAAATAACGTGGTAAATGAATTGGAAGTTGTTGTGATGCTGAATATTCGAATGAAGCTGGAGGATCAATCGATCGCGTGCGCTCAAACTTTTGATGCATTTATTACGATCCATTACTCGGTAAAATAAAGCGCACACATAGCGGTTTGCAATTAAGGCGAAATGCCGAACAAGTCGAGCGGGCGGGCGGGAGAGGAGCGTGTGTACAAGACTAGCACGTATTCATTATTTTCAGATGATGTACCGCACGTGTAATAGGCTTTCCGTGCTTCTCGAGGGCCTCCCATGACTAAGAATCATCTTTTTGTTTAACATTAACTTGCCCGTTAATCCTTTATTACGCTCCACTGTAGCGGAACATTTGTTTTTAATTATGAAGATGAAGGTCGCGATGAAAATAACGAAGGACATATTTGCAGGAGGAGTTTGACATTGTATTCGCGTGTGGAGTTGGGTCTCTGAAAATCGAGCTCCAACAGATTTTAATTGCAGGATATAAAGCTTGCAATTACTGCTCCGGACTAGTTAATCGACCTATTAATTAAATTAATTAAACAAATTGTGGTATTAAAAGAATTACTACTACTTATATCGACAGGTACTATTTTAGCGATAAAATAGGTCATGTTTGTCTATTCCCATGAAACCTTTAATTGAGCTTCGAATTAGTTTCGTCATTATGTACGAATTAAGTGGAAATGTTGGCTGGACCCGGGGTGGATATGATGAGGAATGATAAAAAGTTAATTTGTTCAAATTTCAGAAATTTGACGTTGTATTCGCGTGTGGAGTTGGGTCTCCGAAAATCGTGCTCAAACAGATTTTAATTGCGGGATATAAAGCTCGCAATTACAGCTCCAGACTAGTTAATCGGCTTATTAATTAAATTAATTAAACAAATTGTGGTATTAAAAGAATTACTATTTACTTCTATTGACAGGTAGTGTTTTAGCGATAAAATAGGTTATGTTTATGTATTTCCATCAAACCTTTAATAGAGCTTCGAATTAGTTTCGTAATTATGTACGAATTAAGTGGAAATGTTGGCTGGACCCGGAGTGGATAAGATGAGGAATGATAAAAAGATAATTTGTTTAAAGCAAAAGTGCACGATCCCGCGAGTGACCTCTTTCGGTTTAACCACAAATTCTTCGACGAAATGCTCAATTTTTTTTACGGTAAAACGATATACAGTTAAGCTAATTTACTTTGACCCGATGTGCCAGCAGCGGAGCGTACAGACCTTACTTTTTTGTTTTATTTTTCGTTTACACTACAGCACTGTATACCAGATTTGCATTTATTTCTCTTGGCCGAGATAACGCTCCTGAGAATTCGCGCGCGGAGTCTCGAAAGCCATCGAGAATACGTAGTCGACGTGAATTTGAATGGTTTTTCAGCTTTTATTGCCAAGGCAACGGGGCAGGGAAAAGATGATGGTTTTTCGATCGAAAAAACGTCGAAATTTGAAAATTGACAAAAATTGCGTAGAATTTTTGTTTTTTTGCTGAATTTTCTTTAAATCTGAGAAAATTCGGATTTAGGGTGACGCGACCTCTTTAGTACATAGAAATCTGTTTCTCGCTCATCGTGACTGAGAGTCCCAGGCGAGAAAGCCGTCGTCCTTGCCTACAGGCAAACGAGGAAATTTATACGTTGCAACGGGGATGGTAATGACCGTGAGCTCGCTTCCTGCTGACAGCAACTACGTGAAGGTGTTTATACGCACACTTCTATACTCTTATATTTATATAAGCTCTATAAGCGTAGATAACTATCGAGGGAGAAAGATGAAACTATATACGGCGGCGTCGTCGATGCGGCCTCGACCTTACCTCCATACCTACTTACACTTCGTGTGAGCTGGGGGCGTACCTTTGTGGCCTACACCGTGTGTTTAGAAGAGAAAACGATTTCAATTGAAAAATTCACCTTTTTCTCCACAAATTTCACTCTGACGTCCGAATCCCTAGACTTTAAGAAATTTCCGCCACGTTTGCATTTTTTTTTTTTCAAATTTAATTCAATTGTGATTTGTTTTCAATTTTAACAAAAAAAACTTTTGTTTTTAACAAAAAAAATCGTCAAAAATGGCGCGGATTTTACAAGGAATTTATTTTTTAATTTTTTTAGTCCAAGATAATTGTGTTCGGAGTGAAAAAAAAATGAAGAATCTGGACCCATTAAATTTTATCGACGTTTCGAGAAATTGGAAGTATCATCCGCGATGTTTAGTGGCAAAGATTTTAGTTTAGGTGTAGAAGAGTACCGGATAGGTTTGGAGAAGAAAGAAAAACGAACGCGATGAGTTAAAAAGCGAGAGATTTAATGCCCCGGGCGTTGAGTACGAGGCATTCGTACCATTAACCTTCAAAAGAGAATAAGAAATGCATGTAATACATGCGGAGAGATTTTCTCGAGTGTACTTTCTCGTATCGTGCGAATCCTTGGAGAACTCTCTCCCTCTCTGGCAAAGTCGCCAGCAGGTTTTGACTCGAGAAAACGTAAATTACCCCTTAAGCGAGTACGTCCAATGTTTATAGAGAAACACGATTTAATAGCTGTAAAAAAAAAGGAAGAAAAAAAACGGTAATCCCACATTTATCGTGTCTCCTATGAAATGGAAACGTAAAAACCGTAACGAAACATAAACAACCATCATAATACCTACGAATCCATGTCCTACAAGATTCTCCGCTTGTCCATTCCCATGTGCCCGACAGACTGGAATCTTTACAACATCAACAGCTTACCGAGGCACACAAGAAGAAATTTATATATTTTACCACGTACCCTCATGTACAACAAGTTTATTACAACGTCGAGGCGTGTCGGTTCCATTGAGAACGTCTTTGGCGTCAATAAACGTTTCTGAAATGATTTTATCCTCGATCACACACTATGCGCAGAGAAGGAAAGATCGAAAGAGGCCAACGCGAGCGAGCAATGTCAAGGTCTTTTGATTCACAGAGACTCTCCGATGTAATTGAGCTCCAACGTGAATGCAGCTGCTTTATGACCCAAGATTAATCTTTCCCGAAGAGAAGGAGAGAGAACAAGAATTCGAGGAACTAGATTCAGGAAGATCTCTGAAGCCGAGAATCCTAAAGCCTGGCCAACAGTTCTAAAAGAAGACAAATGATCGATAGATTTCATGGGGTTTTTATGGCTGGCTGATAGTCACTGATAACCTTCCTACGCATTGATTGTTGCTCGAACTTAATGGGCCGCGCTCGAAAGTACTGCCGAACAACAGCTGGAGAACGAGAAAATCATAAGCGAGTCTGTACAGCCGATGTAGAGATAGATTGCAGGGTGAAAGGAACCAGCAAAAGCGTGTATTAGAGAGGAAGACAAGAAACTCTGCTATTCCACTCGAGTGAATACTCTTTCTGGGTCACTCGTGCGTTTATGTATGAATAAGTGTATGTACGTTGTTGATGATCGAGTAATTTCTATCCTTACGAAGAGAGCGAGGCTGATACACGAGGATCTACTACTGGGAGTGATCGTTGGTCCAAGTTAATGGGAAACGTTGTGCCATAAAGTCTGGTGAAGCGATTTCAAGCCAAATGACAACAACCGAACGTTTCGTGATCGAGACTCTTCCATTTGCAGCCAAACGATGATGAGGTCCAACCTTCCAGAGCCAAGCTTCGATGTCATGCCAAAGATTGATTAATTGTTTATTAGTTTTCGCAGCCATTTTCATAAACCATCCTCTGCTCATCGTTCTTACGTCCATTGTTCATTTTACTACTGGAACCATATGGTCTTTCAACATTCATTCAAACTTTTCAATTATTGAAGCAAAGTTGAACCCATCCAGGCACCAACTTCAATGGATTGATTGATTGTTTATTAGTGTTCTCAGTTGCCTTGGACTTTTCAATTACTTTGCACGCTTTCACGTTTGGCAACAGTTGATTAAACGTTTTCACTCATTGCGGTAGAGAAAAGACTTTTCAGGAGAAAGAGAGAGGAAGTAAGATGAAGACAAAGGGGACGTGAGAACCTCGACGAATCAACACCCAACGATTTATATTCATGGTGGCATGAAGTCCCAGGAGCAAAGACGTTCACTGGGTCTCCAGGTCAGCTAAGTAAGCCAACCAATCCCAGGGACACAGGTGAGTAGACGACGAGATATTTGTCCAGATAGATTGAACTTTATCTTCTCGAGGACTTGGCGTTTCTAGCCCTTGCTCGTCCGTCATTCGTCTCCATTGGCAATTACACCACGTCGTGGTTTCCTTTCGTCAACCCATTTAAACGCACGCAACTTTTCAACCGTTGGTTTTGGAAAGTTGGTCAAGTTTCTGGTCCTGGAAGCTGCTGAATAGCGTTCGGGAATGGCCGAACGCTCATCAGCCAGCGCGCGTGTATCATATTTGTCAATCAGACACGGACGCATGCAGCGAGAATGCTGCATTGATTGAATAATAGTGTTTGATGAGTTCGGATTCGTGTGAGAGCGAGGATATGCCTGAGCAGAATTGATACGACGAGCTCTCTCTCGCCCAACGACGAGATGATGGCTTATTTACAAGAGCAGCACACACGGTCATGGCAATTAGTCGATACGTGCGAGGAGCATGGCAATAGCTGTACACAGACTCGACCTACGTGTGTGTCGTCGCTTCAGCATCGAAAACTGGCAGTACAGAGTGTGCCAAAAAGTAGTCTGGCTTTCCAGACTGGAGAGAATGTGTTTAGTCATTAGTTTAATCGATCTAGTGTACCCGATACATTCATTAATTAGTGCTGGTCAATCAAGAGCTGAAAAACAGTACCAGTAAGGGGATCGCCCCCGAGGTGCCTCCTGGACGTTGGCCACGCTTTCAGCTTCGTATCTACATACCCGATTGGCCGCAATGATTAATGAATCAATAGCACTCATCAACTCCGGTTTGGAAATGAAAAACCAATCCAAACTCTGCCTCTTTCCAACTTTTCGATCCTACAAGGCGAGCAACCAGCAGAAACTTTTAGCTCTGCCTGTACCTACCGGGTCAACAAGACCGACAGGGCTCAATAATAAGAGGCTCCGAAGTCTGACAGAAAGCAAAACGTCCTTACCGCCTCCCAGACGGTATTCAAGTACACACAGGGAGAAAGCAAATGCTCGCTCACGCTCAAACACACGATATACACGTCAAACTTTCGGACCAATTGTTGCCACGTCTTCTCATCCATAATTCATCGGCCAACCTCCAGAGGGCCTTATTCCTCGAGCACATGTATACGCGTGCAAATCTTATTATGAAAATAGCATCGGGCATTACGCCGCGCTGGACAGCCTGACACACGAGCGTCGAATCAACCTTTCGACTTTATAATCTCGTAATAAATACACTCACGATTAAGTGGCCATTTACATGACTCTCAATAAATATTTCTTCACGTATCCAGCTGGAGAATTATTAGTAGTTGCGACTCCAGCGGGAACGGGCATCTATCCGACTAATAATTGCTCCATCACACTCCATAGTGCAAAATCATCCAGCATCCAAGTCATCGGCTATAAAACCTCAAAGTAGCAATTTCCCGCGTAAATTTCCAGGTCATCGTTTAGGGGGTTAAAATTAAGAACTTGGAATAATGAAAAAAAGCTGAAATGTTTTTTTTTCTTCATATTTTTGTGTTTCGTAATGGAAAATATTTGCATGAGAAATAAAAGTGTCGGGTGCTGGACTTCCGAAGTGGATATCAGAAATTATTATGTACATTACGAAGATCGAGAGTGACAAGTCGATCGAAAAATTCCGAGCAACGACACACGCAGAGCCTGCACTATTATGATTGGATCTTGCTCTCGTGAGCGGAACTCTTGCTTCTTCTTCTTCTTCTTCTTCTGGGTACACGCGGCTGCACGGATACGCTGCAGAATTTGCCGAGGAAAGCTCGACCGTCTGACAGTTTGAAGAAGAAAAAAAAGCACATGCGATCCTATCTTTTCCGTGCGTTACATATTGGAAATACTGGTTTGTCACTGTTCGAATATTCCCACGAGCCAAGCTTGTGGGAATATTCAAACGAACCAACAAAATGGCTGACCGGAAATGAACGTTTTGAAGAGAAGCTTAAAACCACGTGCAGTTATTGTCTAGAATGTGGTTTCAGAAGTGCTTTTCAGGCTAGAAAGAACCTTCCTCTTCAGACCAGCACCCAGGGTCGCTACCAAATTTCAACTGGATCAGGCAACTCGTTACCTATGCCAGCAAAAAAAAATCCTCTTTGAAAGGATTTGAAGGTCAAACTAAGACGTGGATGTAATTTGGAGCATGGGACTCAATGGGAAGGTAATTCAGTAGCGGTTTTTCTTCTTATCTGGGATCGTCTGAGTGCCCCATGAAAACACATCATCGTAGCTCAGGGGCTCGCAAAAACGGAAGTATCTTATGTTGCATAAAATTAACCCAGTTCGATGTTCTCGGTTCTTTGCTCCATCTCTCGCTCTCGTTCTTTCTCTTTGGAAATGAAGCGAAAAAAAGCACATGGTTGCAATTACGAGGCTCGTCCATCAATTACGAGCAGAAAATACGAGAGCAAGCAGATAATTGCATAAGGATATGAGCCTCTCGATATAAATATATACGTTCGTATAAATCTGCTTCTCTTTCTCTCTTTCTTTCTTTCTCGAATCAATCCCAATGACTTCCATAATCTATTTAGCATAACGATCGAATCGCCCCTCCTTGATGAGCATGATGAGACGTATTAATTATAACGTTATATCGATATTCCAACAACAACAGCAGCAGCAACAGGAGGAGAAGCAAAAAACAGATCAACGCTAACGAGATAAATGGACCGATCATTTTCCCGTGGACTTCTTTCCTCTGGCTTCTCTTTTCTCTTCGTCTCTGGCAATTGATACAAATAGCGGTCATCCTACATTCTCAAATAATGATGCTCATTAAAAAATTTCAATTTGACCTTGAGAATTGGGCTCAAGGTCAAATTGAAATTTCTATTCCATTGGACTGTGGAAATAGGACAACCGATAATTGACCCAGGTTCATCGACTTAGAAGTGATGCCAATCATTTTACAGGCTAGTAATACATCGAATCATCGGTAATTGATTCATGATTCTCAACATAACCGCTAAGTCCTTTCATTGTTTTCATCTTTTGAGTGCTCTGAATGTTCGACCATCCTGTATATACTTTTGTTGCTCGGTCACCCATCTCGGTGACCGGTTTACCGATCGACTTATTGCCCGCATACGCGGAACTCGCAGCTCTTAGAACTCTCTCCCTCTTCACGACTCTATTATCATTATTTCTGTAGTTCTTACACTCGGATTTCTGATCATGTTCTCTATACCAATCGACACCATTGTATTTTGTATGTTTGCTGCAGACCATAGGAATTCCTTACATTCTCGGAACATTCTGTTGCCCCAGAGCGTGCCGGGGCATCATAAATAAATCAATCAATCAATCAATCAATCTCCCTCTATTGAATAAATTGTATAGGTAGTCTAATGAACATGTAATATGTGGATGTAAGCGCAATGTATGAAGACTTGTTTATGAAAATAGCTGAGAAAGTTAATAAACAATCAATCAATCAATCAATCTCTCTCCCTCCATTAAATAAATGGTTCATGTAGTGGGTAGTACAATATGAAAAAAATCGTAACTAAAAATAGCTGAGAAAGTTAATAAGCAATCAATATCAATGTCTCACGCACATTTCTTCTTCACACTTGGCTACCCTCGTGTTCTTACGTTTGTAAATGATGTCGTTATACTTTCTATGAACTGGCTGAAAGGTCTGAAATGGCTGTTACTCTCGCGATCAGGGATTTGCCTATCAGCGACACTGACAGCAACTTTCCGCTCTGCCCGCCCCATGCTTTTCTCTAACCTCGAAACCATAACTCTCTCCTAAAAGCACCAGCACAGGACAAAGCTCTCGCGGTTGATTAACGAGCCAGTTTCTTGGAACCGTTCCAACGATC
This sequence comes from Hyposoter didymator, assembly GCA_037952995.1. NCBI lineage: Eukaryota > Metazoa > Arthropoda > Insecta > Hymenoptera > Ichneumonidae > Hyposoter > Hyposoter didymator. The sequence goes on along the minus strand of JBAJMU010000006.1, from coordinate 847,487 downwards.
TCGCCTCAAAAAACTTTTCAGAGTCAGACATCGTTCATTTTGCATTTACGAACAACGAATGGTTCTGGATGTTGAACGAATGCCCTTAATGGACCATTTTTTGGGAATCGTGACCTTGAAAATTTGACTGACTGAAAATTCCAAATCAGGGAAAACCGAGGCACGTAAAATTGCAATTGAAAAAAAAAAAAAAACAAAATAAAAAGGGAGAAGGAATAAAAATCGAGGATGCGACAGCCTGGACCGTTTGGATTCGTCGCAGCTCGTGTAAAGGACGTCAAAGATAAGTGTGAATCGCGCGCGAGAAGAAATATTATGACAAGACACACGCGGAAGAAATCAATTGCCAGGTGCGATAATCCTAGGAAATGCAACATCGGCTCTTACAATTCCCATTTCTCACGAGATACGTGGATGAGAATGTGCTTACAGGGAGAGAAGCAACATTTGTTGGAAGCCACGCGAGATTAACAATCCTGGACATATTCACAAACGCCTCTCCGGGCGAGCGTAAAAAACCAATTCATGTTTTTTTTTTCTCATTCGATTATTCCATTGCACACGACAGCAGCGAGGGAGAATGACCGCTGGAGCTTTCGTACACGCTGTACAAAGTTACGAGAGCCTTGCGGACCCCTCGTCATGAAAACTCGAGATTCTCTCCTCCTCTTAAGGACGTGCTGTGTTTAAGGGCGTGCTCTGTTTTTTTTTCTGTCTACCATGCTCGAGTATACGGGCCTCGATTTTCGTAATCGAATAAAAAATCGTTCGCCCTGAACCTTGATGTGCGTTAAACGAAGTAGAAAAAATCCTTTCTCTCTCGAGCTCTCGGCGTTTATTTAAATAATTTAAAAAATAGTAAAAAAAAAAATGAAAAAAAAAACTAACCTTGTAAGCAGCAGAGTAGCAGGAACGTGGCGACGACGTGAGATCGCATCCTGCAGCTTGGGTGTCCCGGGTAGCGTGAAACGAGGGCGATATTCGGTGGCAAAAAAAAAAGGAAAATAAAAATCGCGAACAACGATCACGCGAAGTTGAAGCACAAATGCAATCGAAGGCTCGATCCTGGAAGATCGATAGGGTCCTTGATGCACGGCGTATAGGTTTCAGATGGAAAATCGCGGAAGCAAGAAAAAGGCCCGAAATAAATATTGGAGTGTCTCTTTCGCTGGAGGAGCTAGGCTTCGAGAAGGAGGAAGTGCCTTCTTCTTGCACGACCTCTCTATCGTCCTTCGAGGTCCACGAACGACTGAGCCAGTCGGACTCTTGTTCGCTCTTGCCTATAGCTCACAGAACCCCTTCCTCGACTTTCACGTGGCGTGTGCTCTCATTTCCAAGAGGTACACACATCCACACACGTACATGTACGCGTTTTCATCGGCCTCCACCTCCCATGACATTTCTCTTCATTCTTCTCGCTCTCCCTCTCGCTCTCTCTTGCTCCTGAAATTCGTTCTTTTCTTTTCAGCACATATCAAAGTTTCATTCGAGTCCTGAGCAAAACGTACAAGCATCGAGAGGATATAAGGAACCGAGATTCTGGACCATAATCATTACCAGTGCAAAGATCGGTTCTCCATCTCATAAGATTTTGCGCCAAGGTATCGTTTCTACCAACTGCAGAAACGAGCATTATGCTTGCTTGACGACTACCACTTTTGCGGTCTTCCAATGCCAGCTAAGCCAACGTCTACATCTTCTCCACCTCTGCGTGGACCACCACCACCTACAAATATATACCCAACCACACCATCCAACACGTATTGGTCGATCGTTATATATTTATGAAGCTATACGTACGCTTTGTACAGCTACCGAGTGTGCCCTGGCTTTCTAGGCCAATCGTCTCTGTCTCTCTCTCCCTCTCTCTCTTTGTCTTAATTCACACTAACCAGTCTCTTCTTCGTGTTCCTTCGTTCTGCTCCCAACCTCTTCGCAATTTCTCCACTAGCCTTCATAATCCGAGATCGATCGCGATCTTTCCAATGCCGATCGATCCTCATCGTTGCTTCGCGACTATCGTTTTCGATCTCAAAATCTCAAAAAATCAATTTTTTTACAATTTTCTGAAAAAAATGTGCGATTCCAATTTACGGTGGTCCTTCGTCCATTATTCGCCGCCTTCGAGATCCACGATCGACATGAATTTGTTTTTTCTTTTTTTTTCAAATCGGTAAATATGCCGGACCAGGGCTGCAGCTTAAAACGCATTGAATTTTTTTTCTAACGTTCTTTATCACTCAATAAAGTTGTCAATGCAATATTATGGTGGGGGACGACCTCAAACGCCATCAAATTAAATTTAAATTAATTAAAACTGAAATTTTTTTTTTTTTTTTTTTTAAGGTTCACACGTTTTTTTGGAAATCGAGAGAACCGTTTAACGAAAATGGGAAATCTTAATTCTACTTTCCGAGTCCCATGTAAAAGTGTGTGTCGTTCGCTGCGTGTGTGCCGGAACGATTTCTGCGAATAAGCTCGTGCACCAGCAACACGTTGCCAACGAGTTTTTGTCAACTGCGGAACCGCGAGCGCAGTCAAAGGTGATGACATTGATCTCTCTTGGCGCGTGAAGAAACATCGCCAAGTGGATTCACTGAAAAAATGTCCGTACATATCTCTATGTTTGTATGACCGACGCCACGGGAGCCGCTCGAGAAGAAGCCCCCGTATGTATTAAGCACCTGTGACGTTTGGAAAGAGAAAAAGATCGAAAGGCTCGCCATGGAGCGAGGAAGAAAGATCGAGAGAGAAGAAATATACGCGAATATGGTGGTGTACTCAGGACTCTGTGAATAGTACCTTAAAACTCACGAATAAGTTTCTTGGAGCCTCGACTACCGAATCGGTTGAGAAAATAGTCAGGAATGGTATTTTTTTAATTTTTATAAAAAAATGCCGATTTTTTGAATTTCTGAAAAATATTTCAACCGATTTTTTCCTAATGGAATCTTTTCCAAAAATTTACGAAAAGAACGATCACCGTGCGCGACGGTTTTCGTTCCAATTCTTTTCCCAAAAAAAATTCGATTTTTTCACTTGAAATTTTTTTTTTATAATTAACTCGTTTTTGGAAAATAGTAATTATGAGAATTTTAAAAAATCAGAAATGCACGGACCAAAGCGCGTAGTAATTCAGAAACGTGGGAAAAAAAATTGTCTCGATCCGTTGATTAGTTTTCGAGAATTCGCTGGGGACACGCATAGATCGGGGCGTTCGAAATGGAGGATCAACGGCGCTGGCTGCTTCCGTCGAATTTATTGGCAGTTAATCAACTTTCGAGATTTTAACGTCTCCACATAAATTTTTCGACAAGTGGAAACATCGCGAAAAAAAAACACATTTTTTTCCGTCCCGATAGTAAAGTTGCCCCTTAATTGACAGGCGGTCACCCAACGGAGTATCGCCCGAGGCACGGCACGGTCGATGTGCGAAATAAAAATAAAATTAATGGACCGCGCGTCGACAGTGTCAAATGTATCGAGTCCAATAAAAATGTAAATTGACTCGATTTAATTGAGCTCGCTCAATTAATCTAAACACTTCCTAATTAGGCTAATTCCATTAATTGATTAATTAAGTAATTAACTATTAATCAACTTATTAATAAATAATAATTTTTTGTCTCACTAATTAGCACCCTAATGATTAATCAAGCGTGGCTAATTAATAACTCGTTATAATTAAATGACGTACAAGATTTGTCGCAATAAGCGCCAAGCATATCGCAAATGAGGGGAATCGCAATAATTAATTTTCCTTCCGTAGGACGCCCGACGCGCCGCGCAGAGACAATGGACTCTTTGATAATAAATAGAATTAGCTCTTCTGCTCTCTCTGCCTACGCTTACACAAAGATCGTAGGCAGATCGTACACGAGATTGAAACTCGGAGATGAAAAGAGAAAAATACATTTGTCTCTTTCCTTCTCGTGTTTCTCATCATTCATTCCTATGTATATATATATATTTATAAATGAATAGCTAGAGATACACAGCAAGCGAGCTCTAGGCCGTGCGTGCACCTCGAGTAAAACGGGATTACCGCTCGCTCGACGCGCGCGCCTCTACTTCCGGTTAATTCAAAGTCCACGATTCTCCTTCGGACCAACGACGACACGAACGCGAGCTTATTGAAAAAGCACTTACGTGTGCGGCTCATCCGTGAGAATCCACCGAGAAAAACAAACGAATTCAATTTCCAAAATATAAGTCCACTTGTTTTTTAAGGCTCAATTCTCGAGGCGATATCGTCCGAGGACGGAAAAGGTTCAGGGTCGAAAAAAAAACACGATTGAATAAAAATTTTCTTTATTGAGCCTGCAGTCGCAGGAAATATAATAATAATCACAATTCATTCCGAAAACTGCATTCCACGTGTCCACTGTCCAAACGTTGCGGAGTCTCCTTACGAAACTAATTTTATGGAATTTTTACGATCGACGCTGCGCTCCGAACGGTTGGTCCAAATGTTGCAGAAAGTTTTGAGGTTACGTCGCCCTCGAAAATCCGCTTGGAAAATGACCTTCCCGATAAGCACATAACCTTGATGAGTTTTTTTCGTGTTCAAGAAGAATTTCCATCAGATTCGCTCCCGCCCATGACTTTCACGGCCATTTTTCTTCCTCAATTCATTCGGCATCCATGTTTATAAAATAGGAGAATAGTAAATATATAAATGTATGTGTGGAGTCGAACAGCCGTCGCAGCATGTTCGTGACCATATCGAGACACTCGTAAAGTATATGTCCCGCGGCTTAGGAAAGGAACGAGAGAGAAAGAGAAAAGTCTCTGCCGCCGCGCGCGGCATAAGTGCATCCTGGCATGTGCCCCAACCAAGTTGCGGTACAGCTTTAGCAACCTCTGTGCGCGGGCACATTGGACATTAGTTAAATTACAACGCGGACCTCTCACCTTTGCTGCTACACTACGAGACTCGCGCGCCATGTATAAACTCTAAAAAGCTGCATTTTGCTGGGGAAATCCCAGCATTTCGATCACGTGACTGCGTCGTCGGAAGAGCACCAAAGATGGCGGCGAAAAGCCGAAGATTCTACAAAAATCGCAATTTTTTCGAAACTTCTTCTTTTTCGTCGATTTTTTTCACGATTTTCCATTTTTTACGCTTCTCATCGCGAGGAGACTGATTTGGCAATATCGAGAACGTGGAAACGACCGCGGGGCACTGTTCGGTCATCGACGAGGTCACGCAACGACCGCCACGACCGAAAGACAGTCCGTACTAAAAAAAAAACAGCCCCTGGCCAACAGGTTGTCCAATCTGACGACTCAACGCGTCCAGCAATTTTTTTGGCGGGAATTTCAAACTCGAGATTATAGCGATCGTAATATTTCTTGAATCGGAGTGAAAAAAATGGGGATTCCTAGTGTATGGCCTACTGTGAGGTATGCACTGTAGACGCTCTTAATTTGATTGATGCGTACTGAAGAAAAACCGGATTGTCGAGTGCAACGACATCTACCGCGTTCGCGTCGAAGAGTCAGTCTTATTTTTATTTTCATCTCCTTTAGCGCGCGCGCGCGCGCGGGAATCTGTCACCATAAAGTGTGAAACTTGGTCGTGTGTGTCTAATCGTCGCGGTTCGCAGTCTTATTAGTCGCTCGTGTCGTTTTTAACATTTCTTCGCGAAACTTCTTTAACTTCTTTAACTTCTTGCGAATAAATACTCGGCGCGGCGTCACTCGCTTTACTCGTCGATATAATTTCTGCAAATTTCTCCGCATCCCGTTCTGACAACCTTGACAATCTCTCGTGCAGAAAATACTTAACGAGTTAATTATATAGCGTCGCGGAAATTCTCTCGCACTGATTTAGTCATTTCCGATGCCGCCCGAGAATCTCCCCCAAAAACACACTCTCGCGCGGCGATACACTCTACCGCGCGGAATGTTAATTCACTCTCCCTCTCCCTCGTCTCTGCGACTCCTCATGACCCAATTGAAATAATGCCAAACCAACACCGCGCAGTAATAATAATTACGAGAGATTCGACGAAAATCCAGAAAAAAAAACTCTGATTCGTCGTGCGCATTCAAAAAAATTCCTAACGCCATGCAAATCGCCATTTTGTCGTTCGCGAACAAAGAAAAATAAAAACAACATCAAAAAACAGCAAGAAATAAAATAAACTAGACCTGAACTAATTCAAAATTACTGAAATAATTATATGGGGTCCCAGAGACCCATTATAGAAATTTGATCAGAAAAAAATCATTTCTGCAAATTTGAGCTTCGTAATAATTCCGCGGTCACTAGCACTACATTACCGACCGTTCGATTTGTTTTTTGAGATTGCGACGAAGGCCACAGAGGGCAGCACCAGCTGTTTCGAAAAATCTCACGAAATCCGCTCTAGAACGCGAGAAAAAAATTGTGTTTTATTTTTTATTGAAAATGCTGGAATTATCGTGCTTAGGATTTTGAAAAAAAATCGAGACAATCGAAAAACCGAAAATTCGAATAAAATGCGAGAATTTCCAAAACCAAAAATTAAAAAGAACGAAAACCGGAAGAATTTTCACGTTGCCTACAGAAAATATTAAATAAAAAGAAAAAAATTGAAAAATCGAGAGAAAAAAAACCCGATTTTTCGAAAATGTTGATTTTGAAAATTGATCCAGAAAAATTATTTCAATATTTCTCAGCCATCGAAATGATGTGGGAATCTTTGAAATCAGAGTTTTCCGAAAAATCTGCATTCTCGGCAATCCAATTGCAAATTTGTTCTGTTTTACCTTCAGAGTCGTGCAAATGGACGCGCCGAAAAGTTGGCGGTTCGAGGGCGCTGCGATCGCGTTTCCTCGTCGATGACAGTGGATCCGACGCGTATTTACATTGACGTAAATATATATCCACGACGTTAGCTGTCATGTTTGGATTCTGTTCGATCGCGTCCCGAATCAGTGCGTTTATAAATATTGAAGTGAACAATAACTAGAAAAAAAAATAACAATAGAGTTTCGTGAGTGCGTCGAATCGCACTCGTCGCATTTCCGCGTCCGGCCGTACTCCGTAGCCGGCGTCAACGCGATTAATAAAAAACTGCTCGCAGCACCGCGAATCTCCGCGTATTGTTGATGTCAATTTTTTCATTATTGCCGAATGAAAAAAATGTCATCGTCGCTTATATTCGTCGCTCGGGCTGAACAATACTCGGCTGTGTGCCGGCGCTTTTCACACATCGATTCCGTAAATGGAACTGACGTTTAGACGCGTACGTTTCAAGAATCTTTTGGCAATAATCGAAAGCAGTGTCTCTACCAATCGTCCAAACATGTGGTAAGCCCCGAAAACTTCAAATCCATTTTTTTCACGCACCAAAAATTCCAAAAAATTTCAAAAAATCAAAATTCACATTTTTTTTCGAAAAAAAATCAATTTTCGTAAAAAAAAAAGTTTCCAACTGTATTTTGACGGATTTTTTGTGAATTTTTGATTTCTACGATTCCTACGTCGTTTCGATGGCTCTACAATATTAAAATTTTTATAAATCAATTTTCAAAATTGAAATTTTCGAAAAATCACGTTTTTCGACTCGATTTTTCAATTTTTCTTTTTTCTTCCTATATTTTCTGTACAACCTGTAAAATGTTTTCGGTCTCCTTCTTTGCCATTTTTGATTTTTTCAAAATTCACTTTTTACTCGAACGATTTTTCAATTTTCGATTTTTTTTTTGTTTTTGGTTTTGAAGATGAAGCTCCTGAGCAATGGCACGATGGTCAACTGTCTTGTCGGGTGTTTTCTTGGCTCTATCCATGGTCCTATCTCTCGGGAAACTTCTCATGCTCGCAGCGACCAACGGAAACAACGGTGAGCTCAGCGAAGCCGACGAGTGGCTTGCGGAAATTGGCCTCAAACAGTATCGACCTATTTTCAGGAAAAAAGGTAAGAGAATTTGCAAAGGAAATTTCTAGAAATATTTCAAAGAGAAAATACTAAATTTGGGATTACTCCGGGTCTGGATGACCCGGAGAGCTCCGGGTTGAATTTTTTGCAGAATTTTTAGAAAATTATTGAGAAAAAAACTTTCCAGCGCAGAAGAAATTTTTCTTTCTCAATAATTTTCTAAAATTCTGCCAAAAATTCAACATTTTTTTTCGAAAGAAAAACTTTCTAGGAAAAAAGAAATTTTTCTTTCTCAATAATTTTCTAAAATGCTGAAAAAAATGCAACATTTATTTTTCAAAATAAAAATTTCCCAGCGAAGAAGAAATTTTCTTTCTCAATAATTTTCTAAAATTCTGCAAAAAATTCAACATTTTTTCTTTCAAGGGAAAAAGAAATGTTTCTTTCTCAATAATTTTCTAAAATTCTGCAAAAAATTCAACATTTCGTTTTCAAAAGAATAATTTCTTCTTCGCTGGAAAGTTTTTCTAAATAATTTTCTAAAATTCTGCAAAAAATTCAAAATTCTTTTTCGAAATAAAAATTTCTTCTTCCCTGGAAAGTTTTTCTGGCCAATGTTCGAGAGGATTTGAAAAAAACGCTGCAAATTGCAATTTGCAAATTGCGTTCTCAAGATTCTTAAGATGCACGATGTTCCTTCCTCCCTGAGGAACAATAATTTTTATTTTGGCTTATTTCTCATAGACGAAGATTGAGCATCGTGTATCTCGAGCATCCCTTTGTCTTTCTCTCTCTCTGTGTCTTTCTGGACTCGAGAGCGTGAGAGTTATTCGAGGAGCTGGCAAACTTGTTTGAGCTCGCAATAAGAAAAGTGCACTTAATGGCAAAGTGTGCCCTCGAAAGGAAAAATCTTGAATAACGTATACATCGAGACGTGTGTGTCAAGTGACACTTGGAATTTTTATGGGGCACAGAGGGCCCTCTTGACTGCGAGCATCGCGTTCTCGTGTGTACAAAAATTTCTGCCCGGACTTAGTTTTCCTTATTTTTCTGCATTTTTCTCCCGAACGTGGTTTCTGAAGAGAAGAACATCGACCTGTGCCCGACCTTTTTTCCCTTTCGACACTTGCATCCTCGTCACGTTTGCCTCGTGAAAAAAAAAACGAGTTGATGAAAAAAAAAACGAACAAAAATGATTCACAAACTTTTTGACAACGTCGTTTCGCGAGCGAGAGCAAAAAATCAAAAGCCACGTGACGAAAAAAACGTGGAAACCAAAATTTCGATTTTTAGGTGAAAATTTCGATTTTTAGGTAAAAATTTCGATTTTTAGGTAAAAATTTCGATTTTTAGGCGAAAATTTCGAGTTTCAGGTGAAAATTTCGATTTTCAGGTAAAAATTTCGAGTTTTAGGTGAAAATTTCGATTTTTAGGTAAAAATTTCGATTTTTAGGTGGAAATTTTGATTTTTAGGTAAAAATTTTGATTTTTAGGTGAAAATTTCGATTTTCAGGTAAAAATTTCGATTTTTAGGTAAAAATTTCGATTTTTAGGTGAAAATTTCGATTTTTTGGTGAAAATTTCGATTTTCAGGTAAAAATTTCGATTTTCAGGTAAAAATCGTATTTAGAATTTTTTTGAGACTCGAGTTTGTGTTTGAAGGTGAATAGACGAATAAAAAGGAGCTCGGGAGTCGTGAATTTTCTATGCGTGCCTTGCAAGAATCCACCTTAAGAGGCAAAAATGTCAAGGTCGAATGTCATTGACTAGTTTCATAATTAAATCGTTCCAGAGGGTCTCGAGAATATTCTCATCGTCCGAGTCGTTTATTTCCGACGTTTCAAGATCGTGGACGATTTTTTATACGAAAAATCGTCGTGTCGATAAAAATTGGAGCTACGAGTAATAAAAATTTTCTCAAAATTTTAACGAACTAGAAAAAAAATACCAAAAACCACCGTTTTCATTTTCGTTTAAATTGAAAATTAAAATTTTTGCACAATTTTTCGTAAAAAAATTCATTTTTCCAGAATTTTTTGTTTTCGACATTTTTTAAATATTAGAAATTGGACTAATAAAAGGCAATCATCAGAATCGTTACTTGAGGCTTGAAAATACATTGTAATATTTTTATTTTATTTTTTTTACGATTTTTTAAATATTTTTTTATAGAAAATTAAAATTTCTTCATAAATCTTTTTATTTTTTATTTTTTTAACGCTGTTTATTTTATTTTTTTATAGAACATTGAAATTTCTGCATAAATATTGCTATTTTATTTTTTTTACGATTTTTATTTTATTTTTTTATAGAAAATTAAAATTTCTGCATAAATATTTTTATTTTTTTATTTTTTACGATTTTTATTTTATTTTTTTATAGGAAATTACAATTTCTGCATAAATATTCGTGTTTTATTTTTTTTTACGATTTTTATTCAATTTTTTTATCAAAAATTAAAATTTCTGCATAAATTTTTGTAAAAAAAAAGTAAATTTTGGAGAATTTGATTTTTTAAACATTTTTTTTAATGTTCAGAATTGCACGAATTTATTACAATCATCGTGGTCGTTACTCAAGGGTTTTCCAACTATTTATCGCCTTGCAGAGTGGGGTTCGAATTCCCTCAATGACCATTACGTCACTATTTGTGGAGGTGTGACTATCGAGAGTTTATAAACGATATTTTCATTAATTATTCCATTGCGTTATCATTCTCGAGCTCGAAATGAGAGACGATGAAAAAATAATGTTGAAAAATAGAGAAAACTTTGAATAAGTGGGAAATGAAAGTAATTGAATTTTTAGATAAAAGATCAGGTTATAAATTTTACATCGTTATCGCTGTGCCAGAGCCCAGTGCACTATTTTATCTCGAGCATCGTAAATATTGCAGCAAAGGGCAATTCTATCTCTAGCCTCAACATGTTTTCTTTTTTTTCTTTTCTCGCTTTATTTCTACAAAATCGATAATCGGTGCGAAATTAAACTTTGCAAAAATATCTCCATCAGCCCCGAGCTTTCGTCGTTACAGAATGACGCTCGGTCTATTATTATCATTATCATTTCTATCGAAAATATGGAAAATGAAAAATATTGCGAAAAAAGTCTCGAAATTCGCTTTTCGAATCTCGGAATTCCAAAAATATTTTTGAAAATCCATTTTTTCTGAAAAATCGAAATAAAATGAAAATTCCTGGTGGAAAAAAAAACTTAAATTCGCGAAAAAAGTTTTTTTTTCGAAAAATCGAAAAAAAATGAAATTTCTGGTGGAAAAAAAAACTTGAACTCACGAAAAAGTTGTTTTTCTCAGAAAATGAAAATAAAATGAAATTTCTGGTAAAAAAAAAACTTAAATTCGCGAAAAAGTTGTTTTTCTCGAAAAATCGAAATAAAATGAAATTCCTTGTAAAAAAAAAAACTACAATTCGCGAAAAAAGTTATTTTTTTCGAAAAATCGAAATAAAATGAAATTTCTAGTAAAAAAAAAAACTTTAATTGGCGAAAAAGTTGTTTTTTTTGAAAAATCGAAATAAAATGAAATTTCTGTTAAAAAAAAAAAGTTTGAATTCGCGAAAAAGTTGTTTTTCTCGAAAAATCGAAATAAAATGCAATTTCTGGTAAAAAAAAAACTATAATTCGCGAAAAAGTTGTTTTTTTCGAAAAATCGAAATAAAACGAAATTTCTGGTAAAAAAAAAACTTTAATTGGCGAAAAAGTTGTTTTTTTCGAAAAATCGAAATAAAATGAAAATTCTGGTGGAAAAAAAAAACTTAAATTCGTGAAAAAGTTGTTTTTTTCGAAAAATCGTAATAAAATGAAATTTCTAGTAAAAAAAAAAACTTTAATTGGCGAAAAAGTTGTTTTTTTTTGAAAAATCGAAATAAAATGAAAATTCTGGTGGAAAAAAAAAACTTTAATTGGCGAAAAAGTTGTTTTTTTTTGAAAAATCGAAATAAAATAAAAATTCTGGTGGAAAAAAAAACTTGAACTCGTGAAAAATACTATTTCCTCGAAAAATCGAAATAAAATGAAATTTCCGGTAAAAAAAAAACTTTGATTGGCGAAAAAGTTGTTTTTTTCGAAAAATCGAAATAAAATGAAAATTCTGGTCGAAAAAAAAACTTAAATTCGCGAAAAAGTTGTTTTTTTCGAAAAATCGTAATAAAATGAAATTTCTGGTTAAAAAAAACGTTGAAACAAAAGGGAGGAAAGATTTCTAGACAGCGGAAAAGTTGAATTGGCGAAAAAGTGTAAAAAGGAAGTGGAGATTCTGCTCTTCATTTTCACAGAGGCAAGATAAATTCTTAATCCGGATTTCCTCGAGTGTACAACACACTCCCAACCATTTCCAACTCGGCACACACGAATTCGCTAAAGTCGCTCGCGAGTGTATACGTGTGCGTGGTGCTCGCTCGAGCGAACAATACAATCTCGAATTAAAAATAAATTCCGCACGTTCAATAGTATTTCCAGAGCCTCTGTAAACCCCCAGGATTTCGCAAAAATCCTTTCGATCGTAAATCCGCGATCCCGGGTCCCGGAGACCCGAGAGCCTCTCATAATTCATTGCAACGTCGCGAGCTTTCCTTCCTTCTCGTTAAATTTTCAATAATCGAGCTCCCGATCGGACGATAAAAAAAAAAAAAAGAAAAAAAAATCGAAATTGACCTTTGACCTCCATTCAGGGAAAAATTGCATTTCCTGTTACTCCATTTTTTCCAACGAACACGAAATCCCGAAAAATCGAAGCAAAGGAAGAAAATTTTTTATTTTATTTCAAAAAATTGCGAATATTAAAAAATCCTTGAAAAATCGAGAAAAAGGATGCCAGACATTTAGATTTTTTAGAAAAACGTGCATTTCCGGTTACTCGATTTTTTTCACCGAACGAAATCCCGAAAAATCGAAGCAAACGAAGAAATTTTTTTTTTCAAAAATTGCGATAATTAAAAAATCCTTAAAAAATTGAGAATAAGGACTTCCAGACATGTAAATTTTTTAGAAAAACGTGCATTTCCGGTTACTCGATTTTTTTCACCGAACGAAATCCCGAAAAATCGAAGCAAAGCAAAAAAAAATTCTATTTTTTTTTTCAAAAATTGCGATTATCAAAAAATCCTTAAAAAATCGAGAACAAAGAATGCCAGACATTTAGATTTTTTAGAAAAACTTGCATTTCCGGTTACCCGATTTTTTCCACCGAACAAAATCCCGAAAAATCGAAGCAAAGCAAAAAAAATTTCAATTTTTTTTTTCAAAAATTGCGATTATTCAAAAATCCTTAAAAAATCGAGAACAAAGAATGCCAGACATTTAGATTTTTTAGAAAAACGTCCATTTCCGGTTACCCGATTTTTTCCACCGAACGAAATCCCGAAAAATCGAAGCAAATCAAAAAAAATTTCAATTTTTTTTTCTCCAAAAATTGCGATAATTCAAAAATCCTTAAAAAATCGAGAACAAAGAATGCCAGACATTTAGATTTTTTTTTCCATGAACGTAGGCAGGTGTACACATGCGTGTATGAAAGCGAATCGTTCGGGAAGGAATTGTCGGCGGTGGGGGCAGAAATGGGGCAAGGGGGGGG
>JBAJMU010000006.1:821529-833752 GCA_037952995.1 Hyposoter didymator | reverse complement strand
CGTGCAGGAAAAAAAAATAGAAAAAAAAAAAAAAAAATAGGGAAAACGAATTATCGTGGCAAATATGCACGTGGCCGAACCTGCTCGCCATCGACCATCGTCCGCAACATTTATTTCAAAATTTTCAACATTTTTAACGTCACAGAAAATATCTGAGGGACCTCGAGCCCTCCGGACGACGGGAAATCCTGAAGAAATTTTTTTTTTCACCACCGCGAACCTTTGACACACTCGGCCAGTGTCTCGCGGCCAATTACAATTTTTCTCGACTCTGTAAACACCCACACTCGATCTTTACATCTCTAGCCACCAGAGGCCTTTTTCTAAAACATTTTTCGACTCACCAAAGTCTCGTTGATTGTTGATAATCCACGAAAACCACCGCAACGGAGCCTCCGAATTTTTTCCAACAAATCGCAATCCCGAGGCCAATTTCCAACAGCCTCATCCCCTAACTATCGGAATACCTTTCCGCAAACGTCACACATTTATCTCCAAGCGGTTACATCGTCCGCGAGGGTGCTTAACAGTGATTTACGCGAATTTGCCTTATCGTAAGTGAGTCCCAGGCTTTTTTTAACATTTCACTCCCAAGCCCCGGAGAAAGACACGAGACCACCGAAAATTCAATAAAAACTCGTTTTTTTTTTCTTACTATTTCGTTTTTATTCAGTTTCGTCATTTTTTTCGATAAATTAAAAATTTAGGCTTGAACGACCAACAAAGTATGAGAATTTCGTCACATTTCTTCGTCACGGTCTTTGTACGAAAATTCAAAAAACTGCACCGTAAGATTTTTTTTGAATTTTCGAATTTTCAGTTTTTGAAAAATAGATCGAAAAAAAATGAAAGTATTTTTTTGGCAGTAAATGAGAAAGTCTATAAATAATATCGATGTGAGTAATTTATGAAATTATCATTGTTTATAATTATAATTGTTCAATTTATTAATCATTTCATTTTTTATTAACAATTATAATTATTATAATTATGATTAAATGATTTTTACCATTGATTTCAATTAACTGAATTGTTTTTACTATTAATTAATTAATCGTAGTAAATTGAACAAGCTTTTATTTTTATTTTCATAATTATTCGTGTCCAATTACAAGAAATTACAATTTAATGATTTTTACCATTGATTCCGATGAACTAAAATATTTTTTACTCTTTATTAATTATGGTAAATCGAACAAGCTTCTATTTTTATTTTTTGTTATTATTTACAATAAATACCGATTTGGTGCTCGTATTTATAATGATAATCGTTCAATTTATTGATAATAATTCAATTTATTATTAATTATTCGTGGCCAGTTACAATAATTTTCATAAAATCATTTTTATCGTCGATTTCGATAACAATAAGTATCGATTAGGTGCTCGTATTTTCAATAAAAATCGTTCAATTTATTAATCGTCAATTATTATTATTATTCGTGGTGAATTACAATAATTTTCATAAAATCATTTTTATCGTTGATTTTGATTAGATATTATAATTAATTTTTACTCTTAATCACAGTAAATTGAAAAAGCTTCCATCATTATTATCGTCACCATAATAAATAAATAAATAATGAAAAACAATAATAATACGTCAATTTATTTATAATTTCATTTATTATTGTTATTAACAATTATTATTAGTAATAAATTGGAATAACAATGGATAAATAATTTTTGTTGTTGATTTCGATCAAATATTACAATAATTTTTATTAACAATTGTAAGAAATTGCACAAATTATTGTTATCATTGGTTTACAGTCATTTTTATCAACAAATTATTGTTTCGATTCGTTAAAATTTATTTTTCATATTTTTATGAATAATTGTCAGACAATTATTTTTTCGTGATTTTTGGGATAAAAAAAAAAGGAAAATTTCTGTGAAAATAATGTTTTCTGGAGACTCGAATTTTTTTGGACGTTCGAACGACTCTGTTGGCGCGAAGTAGTAACATGGAAAAATGATAAATTGATGCGAAAACGACACGTACTTAAAAGCTTGCTTCGGATATCGGATACTCAAAGACGACGCCGATACCGGAACACCAACTTTCAAGGTTAATCTAGTTTTACGATTTTCAACAACCCGACCAAACTTTCCGATCTGTTTGCTTCTCTCGCCCTTCACAGTTTCTCGTTTTTGCTTCAATTTCTTCGATCCATCACTCTCCTTCTCAATTTCAACTTTTCACCATTATTTTTTTACGATTTTCATCAAAAATACGAAAAATTTGGCAAAAAAAAAAAATTACCTCGCCATTTCGATCGAGAAATTGAAAAAAATCGAAAAAAAAATAAAAAAATACGAAAATATCAATTTTTTTTTCTTTTTTCTGCCTTTTTGGCCCAACCACTCTTTTAGAATTCTCACGTCGATCCCGAAACTTCAACCCAGCCCCATTAATTGAAAATGTTCTCAAGCACTTTTCGATCTTTTTTTTTTTTTTTTNCCCGACCAAACTTTCCGATCTGTTTGCTTCTCTCGCCCTTCACAGTTTCTCGTTTTTGCTTCAATTTCTTCGATCCATCACTCTCGTTCTCAATTTCAACTTTTTACCATTATTTTTTTACGATTTTCATCAAAAATACGAAAAATTTGGCAAAAAAAAAAAATTCCCTCGCCATTTCGATCGAGAAATTGAAAAAAATCGAAAAAAATTAAAAAATACGAAAATATCAATTTTTTTTTTTTGCTTTTTTCTGCCTTTTTGGCTCCATCACTTTTTTAGAATTCTCACGTCGATTCCGAAACTTCAACCCGGCCCCATTAATTGAAAATGTTCTCAAGCACTTTTCGATCTTTTTTTTTTTTTTTTCGTCGTTTTTTCCTCTTTATCGCTCCGCATTTTACGCCACGAGGAAAATTGCTCTCAAGGAGAGAATTTTCGAGCTTCCGAGTCGCGGAGTTGGGAAAACTCTCGTTGAGGGATCGCGCGCGATCGGAAAGTTGCGAGTGGTGGCGAAAAGAGGAAAGAAACAAAGAAAGTGGCAGCAGGCAGATCGACAGGGAGACAGATAAAAGTTGGCGAGCGTATTACCAACTTATGGGAAACGAGGAGGTGATGTCGTACGAGACACACGATGCTTGGAATACGAAATAGCGCGAATATCCGGTCGGACGGTTTTTCCTGCAATGCGGATCACTGCGGAGGCTCTTGACTGAGAAAATAAATAATTAATTCGACAAGATATTGGCGAGCTTAACGAGCAATTAGTCGAAATCATTTCCTTCGTCGAAATCGGTCGATTTTTCAATAAAATTCAAGCGCTTGGCCTTAAATCGTTAGATTTTCTTTAAATTTGTAGAAATCGAGATATTTATTTATAAAAATCACAATTTCCGGTTGACAGCGTGCGGGAGTAAAAAATTCAAACGAAAAAAGAAACAACGCTCTCCTTATCGATTCTTTGCAAGCCGCGTGTTTGTCAACACAGTGCGAGCCACACACTGCGACGTTAACTATGAAAGATCGATTCGCCTCGAGGAATAACCTTGAGCCGAAAAAAAAATAAATAACCGCGAAATAAAAAGCGTCGGAGGAGATTTGAGGGTCAGATGCAGGGCTTGTTATGGATCGAAACGCGTTAATCTTTGCTACGAATTTCCATCAACATACGCGAGTTTGTGGCGCGGGAACAAACTCAACGCGGCTAATAGGATGAGCCGCGTACGTACACACAAGAGAGTTTCGTTTTCCTTTGAACTTTCGCTTCCCCCCGTGCGCGACTACGTTTCGCTCCTAAAGAGCGTTTCTCAAGGGTGTATTCGGTGCTAAAGTCACGCGAGAGATTCTATTGAAGCACGAACAGAAAATCGTGCACCAAGCGCGATGTAAATATAAATTTTCTTCGCCTTTGCATTATCGAGCAAAAAGTTGATTCTCGAGATTTTCGAGCTCCAGTTTTTACGAGTTTTGAGGTGGCGGGATCTACATGAAAAGATAATGAGCGAGGAAGGGGGGGGGGGGGTTAGGAAGACTAGAAACCCCGTTTCCATATCGATTTCGATGAAACTTCTCGAGGTTTGCAATATTCATCAGCACGAGCGAGGAAAAGCGTCAAGGCAAATTCCGACGTGTAGCACTTGCGGTTTATAACTCGCACGAACATTAAAACATATACGCGCGGATATCCTTAGCGTAACACGAAGAAAATCAAGCGCGCACGAAAATCCCAATCTCTCGCTCGTATCTCCATTTTATTCTCCACTGGCATTTCACGTCCTTGCTGATAAGAATTAGCCGTTCAAGTTCAGCCGAATAAAGCTCTGGTCTATTATAAGAAAGCTCATAATTATTTCCTGTACGCGGTGAATATCGAACACGATTCCAGGCCAAACTAGTTTAGCGTGAGCTAATCCGAGTTTATTTGAACCATCAGTTGCCTGAACTAGTTCTGACTGCATTTTTTACAGGATGAACTAGTTTTGACTGAATTTTTTACAGGATAAACTAGTTTTGACTGCATTTTTTTCAGGATAAGCTAGTTTTGACTGCATTTTTTTCAGGATAAACTAGTTTCGACTGCATTTTTTTCAGGACAAACTAGTTTTACCGGCTCCATTTGGGGTGTAATTCATTTTTAACGAACTAAATGAGTCTAGGCAGAACTAGTCTTTACTGGAAATAAAATTAAAATAATTTTTTTTCTCTCTGGAAGATTAAAATGGAAAAAATGGAATTTAAAGGAAACCACTTGGAAGGGTTGGAGCGTTAGTGTATTCGATGTAGGTTTATATAGAATATTGTGAATGAGATTGCGGACCGAAAGCACGGTCGAGATTATATGTGTCTGAATATCAATGTTTAAAATCTCGCGGCCTCTCCGAGCGTGATTGCATCGTCCCATAAAGAAAATTTAATCCGATTTTTATCCACTTTTCCACTCGACCAGATCGTACCAATTCGGAGATAAAACCTTCGATTCCACGTGTTTTCTAAACGATTCCGCACACTAAATGTTCATCGTCAAATTTTTCCTGTCCAATTTTCATGGTTTTGCATTTTCCATGTGACAAAATTTTCAATTTTATTTCTCCCATCATCACGAAACTCTCCACAGTCCTTTTTCTTTTTGCAATTTTAAGCCTCGATCGATATTATTGCTCGCCATTAAACTTTTATTGTCACAATCCATAAAACGCAATCGATTCGATCGCTGCTGCAACCCAACGATACAATCAATTTTCCTTCCAATTCAATATCCACAACTTTATTTTTTCATCAATTCGAATTACTCGCAAAAAAAGTAACAATTTTTTATTCGATTCAACGAAAAATCGAAATTAATGGAAAATAAATATAAAACAGTGACTCAATTTTTTATCGATTTTGAAAAATTCAAATCTTCCGTAAAATCCAACGAAAGGCGATCGAGGGCAATTTTCCTTAAATTCGAAAAATCGATTTTTTAATATTTTTTTTATTTTACGAGATTGCTGGATAGAAAATTACTTTTCGAAATAATGTTTTTCAACGACTAATTAATATCGACGAATTCGAAAAACCAAAAAAGCTCAATCGTCGATTTTTTTTTTTTTTTTTNTTTGCTCAATTCGATTTAATTAACGAATCCAATCAGGCATTCCAGAGCAAACACAGGAACGTGATCGGCCTATATTTTTAGCATCCGTATGCAGAGCCTGAGATTGAAAAGCTGGGGAGGGGGGGGGGCAGAGAAGGAGGAATTGAAATTTGGTTTTGGGTTTGGTAGAAAATGTGGAGCACAGGAGAATTCGGGATCGATCCCCCGTTGGTTAGCTACCTTCATAATACCCTGCTCTACCCTCTCATCCATAATCATGAGTATGTGTGACATACATATGCCCCGCAGGCATCCCCTAACAGTTGCAACCCCTTTTACTTCCTCCTCTTTCTGTGCCCCTCGCCCCACCGCCTTTGCGCCCTTCCCCCCTCCCTCCGAAAGGATCGTTAGCACGAAATAATGTCAGTGAAGGATATCTCCCCCGTATGGCAAAGGTCAAGAGTCCATCCGAGGTCGCGACCATCCTCACGCTTTATTTCTTTCTCGATCACCTTTCTTTCATTTTTTTTTTTTTTNTTTTTTTTTTTTTTTATCGTTTCGAGATAAAAAAAAAAAATTGCATCAACTATTTCCGAGAATTACGAATTGCACTCGCGTTCGTTGAAATTGAATTTTGAAAAAACGTCTCTTTTCGATCCGATCGTTTGGAAATTCTGGAAAAAATTGAAATTTTTTAGAAATTGTTGAAATTATTTGGAAAATTACGAATTTTGCGACACATTTTGAAATTTAAATATAATTGAGCAATTTTTACGATTTTTCATTTTTTTTTCTTCAAATTTTACGATTTTTCGAATTTTACGAAAATTTGAGTTTTTTTTTTTTCAAAAATCGTCCAACCGCTCTAAATTTTGGAAATTTTCTAAAACACTGTGCACAAGTCCATACTTGTTCGTAACTTTCGAGAAAAGAGTCCATCCGAGGTCGCGACCATCCTCACGCTTTATTTCTTTCTCGATCACCTTTCTTTCATTTTTTTTTTTTTTTATCGTTTCGAGATTAAAAAAAAAAATTGCATTATCTATTTCCAAGAATTACAAATTGCACTCGCGTTCGTTGAAATTAAATTTTTAAAAAACGTCTCTTTTCGATCCGGTCGTTTGGAAATTCTGGAAAAAATTGGAATTTTTTAGGAAAATTGTGGAAATTATTTGTAAGAATTTTACGAAATTTTGGATTTTTCAAAAAATTACGCAAATTTTAAGATTTATTACTCATTTTTTTTTTTATGTATAGAGTTTTTGCAAATTTTCTAAGATATTGTGGAAAAATCTGTTACAAATCGGAATTGCTAGAAAAATACGAATTCTGGGGCATTTTGAAATTTAAAAAAAAACTTGCACAAATTTTAAGATTTTCTAGTTATTTTGTTTTTTATGAATCTTAACAAAAAGGTTGGTATTGAATTTGGAAAATATCGGTCGAACGCTTTAAATTTTACGATTTTTCGAATTTTACGAAAAATTTGAGTTTTCTTTTTTCAAAAATCGTCCAACCGCTCTAAATTTTGGAAATTTTCTAAAACACTGTGTACAAGTCCATACTTGTTCGTAACTTTCGAGAAAAATTGTCGAAATTAAATAATTTAAATGGAAAAACAAAAAACGTTGCAAATTGCTTCCTCACGATGTTCAAAAAGTTTCAATATTTTTTCACCCAAAAAAAAAACCCAAAATCCCCATAATTATTGAGTTCGTTACGAAGGAATTTTCAGGCAACGAAAAACAGATCGAAATCCCTTTGAAAATTTGTCGAATATTAGGTCAGAGATAAAAAAAAAGGTTTTGAAAAAAAAAAAGTGAAAAAATAGTGTTTGGTAAGAAACGAGGCTGCTGAAAGCTCGCTCAAACGTTCGGAGACGTAATGTGGAACGAATAACGATGAAAGGATGAAAGTTGTGGCCGCAATTCCATGATTACACGGAGCAATCACGACTGGCAAAAAATATAGTGGCTCGTGACACGAGCTTTTCTCTCCAATTCCCTTTTTTACTTATTTTAAGGTCAAAGAAATTTTTTTACGTCTATGAAAAAAAAGACACACAAAAAAATCGAGCCCACGATCCGAGAATTTTCTTATTCACGGTTTTTTCTTTCCCGTTTTAAAAAATCCTTTCAAGCCAAAAATTTTCTCCTTTTTTCTTAAGTACCTCGAGCGAATCTCGTGTTCGAGATTGTGTATAGCTCGTAGGTGATAGAACCAGGTCACGAATGCTTACAACTTTTTCACCGCACTTTCCGGACCGCGGTTCAAGTAACGATTTTCCTTTTTTTTTTGTTTTCGTTTTTTTTTCTATTTCTTTACTTTACAAGTGGGCAACACGCTCTCTGTGCCAAGCTCGTCCTCTGTCTTTCTCTCGGGCATTTCGTCGATACAAACAACTCGCTCCCGCCCTCCCTGCTCGTTTGGTTTGTTTTTATTTTCTCTCCTTGTTGCGGAGACTCGATCGTCGATCTCGAGGAGCCAAAAATAAAATGTTCACATAATTATTCAACGTCCAGTGCCCAATGTTTCCTGCCAACGCTTGAGAAACATCGAAACAACAAAATAAACAACAAGACACACAAGAAAATCGATAAACTAAGAAAATAATATGCCGAACAATAAAAAACACGCGAGTCGCGATGGACAACGCGATAAGGACTTTTTCGTCGATGAAATATCGTCCATCGGCATGTCCCTGAGACCCAGTGGCAGCGCCTCCTCCGGTGAGTCTCACTCGTCTCTTTTTTTTCCCTCTCTTTCGATTTTTATTAATTATTTCGTAATTAGCGATAATCGTCGCGGGCTCCAGAGAGAAATTGCCGATCGGTTCTATTTTTTTTTCTCCATTTAGATTGTAGCCAATCAATCAAATTTTCCTGCCGATTATTATTATCGATTGGCAATCACTGCCGGAAGGATTATTGCCGATGGGGCAATCGCTCTTCCCCATTATTTCCGCAATCGCGGAGTCAAATTATTTTTTATCGAGGTTTTTCGATAAATTTGAAATTATTGCAGATTCGGTTTTTCTTTTGGGAAATTCGAAATGAAATAAAATTATTGAAACATTAAAAATTAAAAAAAAATTTTTTTTTTACGAAAAAGTCCAGTCAAAACTAGTTTTGGCTGTTCGAAAATGGTTTTTGAAACACGTGCTCGTGAGCTTTCGATCTCGGGAATAAATTGGCAGCGCCGAAAATGGAAAAATTCGATTTTAAAAAAATATGGAAGGTTTTTTCGAATTTTACATTTTTACCTAAAATAATTGCAGATTTGGTTTCACTTTAGGGAAATTTGGCAGAAAAAAAATCGCATTTACATCGAAAGAATTTATTTATTTACTGTTTTCACGAAAACTCCAGTCAAAACTAGTTTTGGCTGTTCGGAAATGATTTTTGAAACACGTGCTCGTGAGCTTCCGATCTCAGGATCAAATGGGCAGGGCCGAAGATGGAAAAATTCAAATTTGAAAAATAATGGTAAAAAAAAATCGCTTTTACATGAAAAAAATTTATTTATTTATTATTTTCACAAAAACTCCAGTCAAAACTAGTTTTGGCTGTTCGAAAATGATTTTTGAAACGCGTGCTCGTGAGCTTTCGATGTCAGGAATAAATTGGCAGCACCGAAGATGGAAAATGTAAATTTTGGAAAGTAATGGTAAAAAAAAATCGCTGTTACATCGAAAAAATTTATTTATTTATTATTTTCACAAAAACTCCAGTCAAAACTAGTTTTGGCTGTTCGAAAATGATTTTTGAAACACGTGCTCGTGAGCTTTCGATGTCAGGAATAAATTGGCAGCACCGAAGATGGAAAATGTAAATTTTGGAAAGTAATGGTAAAAAAAAATCGCTGTTACATCGAAAAAATTTATTTATTTATTATTTTCACAAAAACTCCAGTCAAAACTAGTTTTGGCTGTTCGAAAATCATTTTTGAAACACGTGCTCGTGAGCTTTCCATATCAGGAATAAATTGGCAGCGCCGAAGATGGAAAATGGAAATTTTGGAAAAACATCGAAGGTTTTCTTCGAATTTTACATTTTGACCAACTTTTCTTGGACTGCACGTAAATTTGAAACGATTCTGGTGATTGCTGCGCCGTCAGTTGTGTTTGCAGGATCGTTGGCTCTATTGCGAGCAACGCAAGCCAGGAAACCTCGGGCTTCCGAGGCGCATTGTTGAGCGGAGATGGGAAAAGAATTTGTTGTTTTCAAGGCCGATCTCAATTGATTGAATATATTTAAAAGGACGCATTCCCGCATCGTCTTTTCGCTCCTCGGTCTGCCGTAACCGTCCTCGGCACAGAGCCAGAGGACCCGGTCCAGCCAACTTCCAGAAATTGGAAGGTCGCTCGAGTAATTTATTCCTTTATCTTTGAACCAGAGGCTCATCTGAAAATACGATCAAGGTCGAGTAAATACAATTCGAAACGAAAAAACCGCAAGGGCAATCGATTAAAATGAGTGAAAAGTTTTTTTTTCACTAAAATTCATTTTTTCCCGATAAAAATCGAGATTTTCAAAAAATTATTTTAGAAAAATCGTAATTCTCACATTTTTTCCGAAGAGTATGAAAAAAAACCGCAATAGGCAATCGATAAAAACGAATGAATTTTTTTTTTCCATTTTTTCCGATAAAAATGAAGATTTTCAAAAAATTATTTTCGAAAAATCGTAATTCCTCCATTTTCTCCGACAAGTTAGAAAAAAACCCAAAGGCTATTGATAAAAACGAGTGAACATTTTTTTTTCTCACAAAAATCAATTTTGTTTTATTTTTTGCGAAAAAAATTGAAATTTTCGAAAAAAAAAGACGAAAAATATTTTTGAAAAATCGCAATTGTCACCTTTTTTTGACAGGTCGAAGGAAATCACAAAGCAATCGATAGAAACGACCAGAAAGAATTTAAAAAAATTCAATTTCTATTTTTTCACATTTTTTGGGATCAAAATCGAGATTTTCAAAAAAAAGTAAGAAATTTTTTGTTTGAAAAATGGAAATTCTCACCTTGCCTCGACACGAGAGACTCAGAGGATTCTCGAGCACTCGAATCTTGGCGATGCTCCTCATTGGCGTCATGTCCCGAGGCTCCAAGCACGTCAACAAATTGTCATCGAAATTTAATCTCCTGATATTGGTCAATTTGGCAAAGACCGAAGAATCGATATTCCGAATAAAATTGAAGGACAGATCCAATTGTTCGAGAGCCGAGAGACTCGCGAACCATTGCGCCTCGACGACGGAGAGATTGTTGCTCGGCAAACTCAATTTTTTCAGAGAGAATAAACCGAGCAGTGCGTTCGGATGCAAATCATGTAATCCACAATTGTGCAAATTCAATGTTTCCAGATTCGCATTTTTCACGAATGCATTTTCTTGGATTTTCGGAATTTTCGATTGCGATATTGTCATCGCTCTCAAAAATGGTCCTCCTCTTTCGAAAGCTTCGCTCAAATTCGAAGTTACACATTTTACCCAGTTTCCTGCACCTGACAATCATTTCGAAACGAAAATGAAAGAATAAAAATTTTAATTCTCATTTTTTGACCGAAAAACAAATTATTTTGGAAATTATTTTTTATTGACCTTTGAATTTTGATTTGATTTTAATTTTTTAATTTATTTTCCCGAAAATTTTCATTTTCACGAGAAATTTTTTTTTATATTTTACAAAATATTTTCTTTTTTCATGAAAATTTGTTTTCTGCATCGTAAAAATTCGCTCAAATTCCAATTTACACATTTGACCCAGTTTCCTGCACCTGACAATTATTTCGAAACCGAAATGAATAATTGAAAAATTTTAATTGTCAATTTTCGACCGAAAAACGAATTATTTTAAAAATTTATTTTTATTGACCTTTAAATTTTGATGAAATTTCAATTTTTTAATTTATTTTCGCGAAAATTTTCATTTTTACGAGAAAAAAAATTGTATATTTTGCAAGATATTTTCTTTTTCCATGAAAATTTGTTTTTTGCGTCGTAAAAATTGCAGAAACTTCAACATCGTCCGTCGATTTAATTTCTTTCTCATTAAAACTGAATTTATTTAATTTTCCGATTCTACAATTTTTTGGCTCGACTCCATAACGAGTTTTATTGGAAAAACGTCAATGGTTTGTAATCCTTACCCTCGTTATATTTGCTGAGGGTACACAGAGCAGTGCCGGGTCGAATAAAATGCACAAAAAAGCAGAAAAGAATCAATCGCACCCACATGATGACTGATGAGCTACTGAAGCTCCAACGGACGTCACTTTCGTAATGTGAAGAATCAACGAGACCGGAAACAGAGTTGAGATAAAAAGCACAAAATAGAAGAGATAAACGAAAAAAAATATTTCCCTCCTCTCGTTGTATCCTCGTCGTTGAGCTCGTCGTAGAGTTCGACCTTGAAGTCTCAACACTGCGTAGAAAAAAAAAAATTCATCAAAAGAACGAAAATATGCGAAAAAAAAATTCGACACCGAAATTTTCGTCATCGACGTATTTTTTTTCTGCTGCCAATGGAATTTTAATGGAATCTCGTTTTGTCTGTTGTCAGGAATTTCCAGTCTTGCGAGCTGTGGCGAAGTCGATGCTCTTCCTGAGCTACCGCCTCAGGATGAAGAACGTTTGCAGCGGGCGGCACGATTGTTGCAACAGAGGCTGGTTCTACGACAGTGGTTAAC
>JBAJMU010000006.1:800764-815045 GCA_037952995.1 Hyposoter didymator | reverse complement strand
AAAAAAAAAAAGCGTTGCCACGTTTTTCTAGTCAAGCAAGAACATTTTTCCTCCATTCCAATTTGTTTTTCTCACAGCGTCGTACGATTCTCGTCCTCGTCGCCGACCCAAAAAGCCGAAAATCGTACCAACGATATTTTTAACGCCCCGCGGGCGGTTCCTCGGGAAAATTCCAAGGCTCGATAACAATCCACGAAAATTGTAAAACCGATTTTAAGGAAAAAACGTCAAGGCTCATAGACTCTAGAAAATTAAAAAAAAAAAAAAAGCGAAGATTCTTAGATCGGACTGACGCGTAGATGAGATCGTGGACGATCGAGAAACGAGGCTCATTGTTAATTAGTGATAACGTAAGTGTCCGGAATCATTGAAACTCTGCGATAACCAAAAAAGCGTGAAAAACGATGCTCAGAATATTTAGAGACTTTTTACTAATTGTTCGACGAAAAAAAAGAAGAAAAAAAAAATAGAAAAAAAAAGCGACTAAAATCGTGGAAAGAAACAAAAGCACAGAAACGAGACAAGCAACTTTTGCGTATTCACCTTTTTCTCAACTTTCATAAGTAGTTAACGCTGTTTACTCGAGCGCATCCAAATTTATTCCTCCGAACGCGGCTCCATCTTATTTTTTGCCAACTTTCACCAACAAACAGTCGCTCTTATTCTCACCCCATCGAAATCTCCGTTCTCCATGCAGAACGATACTTTTTATTACGTAACAACAACATTATTTACGAATAAATAAACGAGACTAACGAAACGACGAATAATTGTAGAAGAAAATAGACCCATTTGTCGCTCTCGTTCAACCTTCCGTAGAATAAACAAACGACGTAAGAGGAAAAATAAAGATAAACAACAAGAATAAATTCAATAAAAATCATTTATTTATTTTTCCATTTAAAAAAAAAAACAAATAATTGAAAAAAAAGGAAAAAATGGGGAAATAATTTTTTTTTTATTTCGATGGTTTCTCGAAAACTGTTTCGTATTTTTTTTTATATTTTAATATTCTGCGACAAAACAAAAAGAAAAATGTTGCGCTATTTCGACGTTTTCTTGCGACTTTTATTTATTTTTCCATTTTAACGAAAAAAAATTGAAAAAAAAAGGAAAAAATGGGGAAATAATTTTTTTTTCAAATTAATTTTTTTATTTCGATAGTTTCTCCAAACTGTTCCGTAACTTTTTGTATATTTTAATATTCTCCTACGCGATATAATTGACGTAAAAAAATCGATAAAAAAAAAAAAAAGAAAAATGTTTGCGCTATTTCGACGTTTTTTCGGGACTTTGTCATTCGATCGACTTTTCGGCTACTCAGCATCAGCATCATCCACTGCATCACCTTCAATGCGATCCGCTGCTCGAGAGAAACGACAGCGAACGGAAAATCGCACGAGGCGCCCAAACCACACTTCCGGCGATTTGCAACACTCTGCTGCTCCATCCAACTTCCTGACTCTCACGCACCACACGCTCACGAATCTCCGTCAATTCGGTTCTGCGGATTTTCAAAACCTCGATTCGTAACTTTTTTAAAAATTTTTTTAATTTTTTGTAATGAAATTTCATTTTTCATGATTTTTTGGAAATTGGGGCTATTTTTGGATATTTTATTGTTGAAAATTGGAATTTTTTAACTTTTTTGCAATGAGAATTATCGATTCATAGTTTTTTTTTGGAATTTTGGAACTTTTGGATATTTAATTGTTGAAAATTGAATTTTTTGACATTTTTGCAATGAGAATTCTCGATTCATAGTTTTTTTTGAAATTTCGCAACTTTTGGATATTGAAATGCTTGAAATTCTCATTTTTTATCATTTTTGGGATGAAAATTCTTTATTCATGATTTTTTTGAAATTTTGCAACTTTTGGATATTCTCTACGCGTATTTTTTGTTGTTATCGTAGTTTCTGGATATTAAAATGGAAATTCTAATTTTTTATCATTTTTGGAATGAAAATTCTCGATTCAGGATTTTTTGAATACGAAAATATTGAAAATTGCCATATTTTATAATTTCGCTGTAAAAATAACTGGTCTCCGCAGACTATGCAACTCACAGCTGTAAATTATAAGCAGATTCAATTCGCCTGAGAGCAGCCTCGCGATCGCTCAATTGCATTTCGAGATTCGCAGCTCGTAGGCCGAGCGCCCTGGCTGAATCTTCGCTCAGTCGTAGTCGCTTCTCCAATTTTAACTTTTCCGATTCAGTTGCCTTTAAGTCTCTTCCATTCGATTATGAAAAGCACCAAAACACGAGGAACCAAGTGAGTCGAAAAATTAATGGATCAAAATTTATAATTTTCAAAATTTTTCCAAATTTTCGATTCTCCACAAAAACTCTGTTCTGACTGAAATTCAAAAAATCACGTTTCCGGAAATCCGTCAAAATCCCGAAAAAAAAAAAATCTAAATGAATAATTCGAAAAATTTTGAAAAATTTAAAATTTTCCAAAAACAATTTTCCCCTGGATCAAATTCGAAATCTCACATTTCCGGAATCGCATTCGATTAAAAAAATTGATTATATTTCGAAAAATCAAAAATTGTCCCAAATTTTGAATTTAAAAAAAAAAATTTTTGAATAATTCCAAAAATTCTGGAAAATTTTAAATTTTCCAAAAACAACTTTCCCCCGGATCAAATTCAAAATATCACATTTCCGGAATCGCATTCGATTAAAAAAATTGATTATATTTCGAAAAATCAAAAATTGTCCGAAATTTTGAATTTTTTTTTAAATTTTTTTGAATAATTCCAAAAATTCTGAAAAATTCGAAATTTTGCAAAAACAATTTTCCCCTGGATCAAATTCAAAATCTCACATTTCCGGAATCGCATTCGATTCAAAAAATTGATTATATTTCGAAAAATCATCCAAAATTTTGAATTTCCCAAAAAAAATTTGTTTAATTTTTTTTTTTTTATGGACGAGGAAAAAATCACTTGATGCATTTCCGGTTGTCCTGCTGGAGTGTCTCGATTCGAGTATCTTGGGCGTTGAGTCTACCCTGCAATTCTTGAACGTTTGCTTCGGCGTTGTCGGCTCTAATGCCACGTTCGTTGGCGAGAGTCTCAGTGGCGGAGACCTACGTGCAATGTGTTTGGAATGATGAATGGGGAGGAGGGTTAATATTGATTGTGCCGCCGATGCTACGAAGAAATGTCCAAGTAACATAATACGCTATGCTTTGAGTCATCGTGTCGCTAATAATGTCAAAACGCGGAGTGACTCATATTTTGCTGTGTGACCTGTGGAGCACAGGCCGTCGTCGGTGCAATGAACTTTGGCGGGTGGTAGTGATGAGAAAAAAAAGAGCAAAAAGCAAGAATCTTCGATTCTTGCTTTTTGCGGCTGAATAGTGAAAAGTCGCTTGGTAGACACACTGGGTCAAATTGACCCGGAGTGATTTTTCAATGTATATATGAGATTTGAAGTTTTTTGCGAGTCGAAGTTTTTTTCAAACTTTGAAATTTTGCTCCGGGTCAAATTGACCCATGTGTGGGCAGGCGGTCCAGTGGCCAGATTCGAACTTTCCCAAGGCGAAATCAGAGTCACGTAACGATTATTTACGTGGATGAATAGCGAAAAGTTGCTTGGTAGACACACTGGGTCAAATTGACCCGGAGTAATTTTTCACTGTATATATGAGATTTGAAGGTTTTTGCGAGTCGAAGTTTTTTTCAAACTTTGAAATTTCGCTCCGGGGTCAAATTGACCCATGTGTGGGCAGGCGGTCCAGTGGCCAGATTCGAGCTTGCCAAAGCGAAATCAGCGTCACGTAACGATTATTTACGCGGCTGAATAGTGAAAAGTTGCTCGGTAGACACACTGGGTCAAATTGACCCGGAGTGATTTTTCAATGTATATTTGAGATTTGAAGGTTTTTGCGAGTCGAAGTTTTTTTCCAACTTTGAAATTTCGCTCCGGGTCAAATTGACCCATGTGTGGACAGTCGGTCCAGTGGCCAGATTCGAGCTTGCCAAAGCGAAATTAGCGTCACGTAACGATTATTTACGTGGATGAATAGTGAAAAGTTGCTTGGTAGACACACTGGGTCAAATTGACCCGGAGTGATTTTTTAATGTATATTTGAGATTTGAAGGTTTTTGCGAGTCGAAGTTTTTTTCCAACTTTGAAATTTCGCTCCGGGTCAAATTGACCCATGTGTGGACAGTCGGTCCAGTGGCCAGATTCGAGCTTGCCAAAGCGAAATTAGCGTCACGTAACGATTATTTACGTGGATGAATAGTGAAAAGTTGCTTGGTAGACACACTGGGTCAAATTGACCCGGAGTGATTTTTTAATGTATATTTGAGATTTGAAGTTTTTTGCGAGTCGAAGTTTTTTTCAAACTTCGAAATTTTGCTCCGGGTCAAATTGACCCATGTGTGGGCAGTCGGTCCAGTGACCAGATTCGAGTTTGCCAGAGCAGAGAGTTCGGAGAAAAGATCAGGGACACGTAACGATCATTTACGCGGATGAAGAATGAAAAGTTGCTTGGTAGACACACTGGGTCAATTTGACCCAGAGTCATTTTTTTAATATGTATTCGAAATTTGAAATTTTCCAAAAGTCAAAGTTTTTTTTCAAACTTTGAAATTTGGCTCCGGGGTCAAATTGACCCATGTGTGGGCAGGCGGTCCAGTGGCCAGAGTTTGCCGAAACATCGCAATTCCTAAGCTTCAATTTTTTATGGGCTCGAAAAGAGTGAATCACTGATTTCCTAGAATTATGTATAACAACCCCTTGGAGTCGGCCTTGCAACCCCCAACGCCGCCCACTCTCGCCAAACACTCGCGTGACTCATCCGGAACGATAACAAAACTCTCATGCTTCTGCATACTTGGCTGTGTGACGTCATTATCGTCCTAGTAACTCGCGTAATAGTCGTTCGCAAGCTCGAGTATTTCTGCGTTATCATTTTCCCAGCTTATTCTCACGCGATAGAATATTTTTCAACACCGCCGCCATTTTGTTTTTGCAGCTTCGCAATGGAATGAAAATGCGAAACAATTTTCCGAGCTTTTTACCTTGTCGAGCAATATTTTCTTGTCCTCTCGCAGCTTCAACAATTTTTCACGATCTCTCGATATTTGCTTGTCAAGCGCCTCCACCTGACCCTTCAAGGTCATCAGCTCGTTTCTCAAATTCTCCGTTGCCACAGACTTGACTTCCGATTCGCCCTTCAGTTGCTTCAATTCCTCCTCGACTCGGTCTTTTTCCTTTTGCGAAAAAAATTCTCGAATTTACAATTTTTTTCGATTTTTTTTTGGGTCAAAAGTTTTTTTTTGTTTTCTATTTTTTTTTTACTATTTTGAGACGATCTCGTTCGTGCGAAGCTTCCTCGAGTTGGATCTTGGCTTGATGAGCCTCGCCGTTGAGTTTCTCGACTCGGCAATTTTCCGTTTGGAGAAGACGCCGCAGAACGACGATCTGAATGTGCAAATGATCGACTTGCTGTCCGAGTTGTTCAACAGTTTCCTGCAGAGAGTTAACCTCCTCGCGTCTTCGGCGCCAGGCGTTAATGGCGAGCAAGTGACAAACGGTGCTGGCAGCTTTGGCGACTTTTTTTTCGCCATAACCTTGTTCCTCCTCGAGTTGCTGCTTCGAATTTAGTGGATCGAGCCACAACTTGGCAATCTGTCCAGTGTTGACAAGAGTCACGCCAGCGCCGCCATGCTCCATTGTTCTTTCTAGACTTTCTGCCATTCGCAGCGAAGTCGAGCTGCTTTCCGACCTTCGCGTCAACATTCAAGAGAAAAAGGAAGTCGAGGTTGCAGAGGCATTTTTGGCGATAGAAAAATGTTGACAATGGCCAAGTGCCAATAAAACGAAAACGAGTCAATGAAAATAATTGTCTTTTCATTATTCGCTAAATATTCCGTATCGCGGCGCCAGCGTCGATTCTCATTTTTTTTACGATTTTTTTATGACCTGTAAACGATGTTGAAAGATTTTTTTACGCGGGCGCCATGATGTTTTGTGATTTGAAAACAAAATCGACATTTTTCTTTCGTTATTTTTTTTTTCGCAAATTTTTAGGAGAAAAATTTGCCGCAGCGGCTTTTTCTTCTCTAGTTCCATTTTTTCACGAGCGTGGCGCGCGCGTAGATAATTGTAAACAAAGACAATCCTCAAGGCAGGCCTGCGATCATCACTTTGTCTCAATTTCTCGCTTTCCCTCCTTTTTCTCCTTTTTCTTTCTCCCACTCGATGCTGTTCCCTATTATGAGCGACGCTGCGAGTTCAAACTCTATTTATAGGTTATACTCGGTCGTTTCATCGGTGAGCGTACGCTCGAGGGACCAACGGAAAGCGCGGCGATGCGCGTAAATGTTAATCCGCGAATATCATCGACCCCTTTCGCGAAATGGCGCTCGAGAGATACTCCGCCTTTCTTTGAAGTTTTTTTTTCTCTTTTATATGCACGAATAACAAACGCATCAAAATATTTACATGTTTTCGCTGTCAATTTTGCGATTACGAAATTTCTGAATGATCGATCGCGTTGTCTATTCTCACGGAATTTCCAAAGACAAATTTTCCGCGTTCCTAACCTCACTTTTTTGCCACACGAACGAAATTAACTCAAGGAAGCATTTTGGCGGGAAAATAATCGAGAAAATTATGAAAATTCGTTCCTAACGAACGGATCAAAATATTGACACGTTTTCGCTGTCAATTTTGCGATTACGAAATTTCTGAATGACCGATCGCGTTGTCTATTCTCACGGAATTCCCAACGACAAATTTTCCGCGTTCCTAACCTCACTTTTTTGCCACACGAACGAAATTGACTCAAGGAACCATTTCGGCGGGAAAATAATCGAGAAAATAATGAAAATTCGTTCCTAACGAACGGATCAAAATATTGACACGTTTTCGGTGTCAATTTTGCGATTAAGAAATTTCTGAATGATCGATCGCGTTGTCTATTCTCACGGAATTCCCGAAGACAAATTTTCCGCGTTCCTAACCTCACTTTTTTGCCACACGAACGAAATTGACTCAAGGAACCATTTTGGCGGGAAAATTGTCAAGAAAATGATGAAAATTCGTTCCCAACGAACGGATCAAAATATTGACACGTTTTCGCTGTCAATTTTACGATTACGAAATTTCTGAATGATCGATCGCGTTGTCTATTCTCACGGAATTCCCAACGACAAATTTTCCGCGTTCCTAACCTCAATTTTTTGCCACACGAACGAAATTGACTCAAGGAACCATTTTGGCGGGAAAGTTATTGAGAAAATGATAAAAATTCGTACCTAAGGTCGCCCGTGTCCCGATCGATGCCTCCGGGCGACAGGTCAACCATCGACAAGCTTTTTCTGCATCGAGGCGTCACCGGAACTCGAAAAGTAGGAGGACATGTCGAAGAACCGGAAGTCTTGTTGGCAACGAGACTCGGGGGGACCGCGCGACGATTATATTTCGTGCTGCGACCGGGCGGAACACATTTACGATGATAAACTCCCGTCGGCGCTTTATTGACAGCAGGAGGTTGAAGTTTTGCACCGACGCATTGTCCCAAGTTCTTGTTCGCGTAGTTTGGACGTTTCGACGACGATGCTCGGGCCCCGGAAGTCGCTGCAGCTGCGGAGTATCTCAATCTTTCGTCTGCTGGGGGCCCATAAAGCTCTCGTGTCCGGACGATCATATTTATTTGGCTAATTAAATATTTATTTATTTCCTAATGACAACGTTTTCGTTTACCGATTCAATGAGTTCGTCCAACCTTTCGGTCGAGAGACGAAAAAATTATTTGCACGTCTTTGGCAACGTTCGATATCGCTTTATTTTTTCGTCATGGCAACGCGAGCAAATTGCACGTGCAAGGAAAAATAAAACAAATGACGAAAACTGCAAAAACAGCAAAATCGAGTTTCCAAAGATTGTGGGTCTCTCAGACCCAAGTGTGTATTTCTATGGGGAATTTTCATAGCTATTTTTGTTGACGATTGAAATGTCATTTCCAAAATGGCGAATCCACAAATCCGATCAGAAAATTCAATTCTTTAGAAAAATCGGTAAAAATTTGTTTTTTTTTCTCAAAATCGATAAAAAATCAAAAAATCGAGTTTGCAATGATTGTGGGTCTCTCAGACCCAAGTGTGTATTTCTATAGGGTTTTCATGGCTATTTTTGTTGTTGACGATTTAAATATCATTTCCAAAATGGCGAATCCACAAATCCGATCAGAAAATTCAATTCTTTAGAAAAATCCATAAAAATTTGTTTTTTTTTCTCAAAATCGATAAAAAATCGACAAAAAATAAAAAAATAGAGTTTGCAATGATTGTGGGTCTCTCAGACCCAAGTGTGTATTTCTATGGGGAATTTTCATGGCTATTTTTGTTGACGATTGAAATGTCATTTCCAAAATGGCGAATCCACAAATTCTATCAGAAAATTCAATTCTTTAGAAAAATCCCTAAAAATTTGTTTTTTTTTTTTCAAAATCGATAAAAAAGCAAAAAATCGAGTTTGCAATGTCAGCGGGTCTCTCGGACCCAGAATTCCATTTCGAGCTCATTTTTGTTGACGAGTAACGTCATTTCCAAAATGGCGATCGCGAAATTCCGGAAATCCGATCCGAAAATACAATTCCTCCGAAAATTGTGTAAAAATTTGATCTTTTCTTATCAATTGATAAAAAAATTAATAAGAACCCATAAAAATAAAAAAAAAATCGAGTTTGCAGTGATTGCGGGTTTCTCAGACCCAGAACTCCGCTCCGAGTTTATTCTTGTTTTGTCGACTAACGTAATTTCCAAAATTCCGGAAGTCAAGTCGGAAAATCCAATTTCTTCATTTTTTCTCATCACAATCGACAAGAAAATTAATAAGAACCGATAAGGAATGAAAAAAATGGAGTTTGCAACGATCGCGGGTTTCTCAGACCCATCGTTCCACTCCGAGTTTATTTTTCTCGAGGAATAGCGTGATTTCCAAAATGGCGACCGCGAAATTCCGGAAATTCGATCGAAAAATCCAATTGGTCAGAAAAATCGTTAAAAATTTCATCTTTTCTCACAGTCTACTATTTATCTCCGTTATGCAAGCGACCTTGAAAATTCCGCTCCGTCTCGGCGCTTCGGAAAATGAGTAAAAAAAAAAAAAATTCACTCAATAGATTTTTGCGCGATGTAAATATTGCTCCTCAGCAGGAAAAGTGAAGCGATCGTGAGTTGAAGAAATTGCGATGACGAAACGCCCCGAGACAAGAATTTAGTGACCCGAAGAGATAAAAAATAAAAAATGAGTTAGAAAAATAAATTTGTGCGATAATCCGCGCGCGCGAGTATCAAAGAAATCGAACGAATAACCACGACGACGCGCTCGTCTCTATATGCTACTCGTTATTACTATAGCGCACCGCTGCCTATTCCTCGAAGTCACAAGGTCAGATCGTATAGATCGTTAATCGCTAATATACACACACATTACGTGTGTATACGTGCCAAGTGGACGATCGCTGTTNCCCCCCCCCTCCGCCATCTTCTTCGCGGAGCTCGTCGTGCGTTTATTCCGACGATTTCTACGGTTAGACCGAAAATAAATTGACGAGCACGCACCAGCTCGTAGAGCTGACGCCAACGAGAAGGAGGGGGCAACCAAAAACGCAGAAAAACAAAGATGGCGGCAGGGAGAAACGAAGATGTATAGAGAAAGGAAAGAAAAGAAGAGGCGAATGCGAGCGAGCGGGAACAAAAACGAAGGATGAAACGGAAAGTGACACGGAGCGAGAACGAGATGAAAAATCTCGCCACTGCGCATGCCCGAATTCAATATATAATACTTCGCGTTTGCATTCGCGCGCGCCTTTTTTCTCTATCCCTCATCTTGCTCCTTCAAACCCTCCATTGTCGTCCCATTATTTCTTCATTTTGATTAAGAACTTTGTATGCTAAATTTTCTATCGATAGAATGACTTTTCACCACGATGTAGAGGTCGATTTTTTTATTTATTAAAATTTGTAAATTTATACATTTTTTTTCACTAATTTACAATTTATAAAATTGTGATTTATAAAAATTGTGTGAAATTTGTGAAAATTGTGATGATAAAATTGTGGTTTTTATAAATTTATAAATTTATAAATTGGGATTTTTACAATTCATATATTTATAAGAATTCTGATTCATTTAAAAAATTGTGATTTTTATAAATTTATGAATTTATAAATTG
Organism: Hyposoter didymator; assembly: GCA_037952995.1. Taxonomy (NCBI): domain Eukaryota; kingdom Metazoa; phylum Arthropoda; class Insecta; order Hymenoptera; family Ichneumonidae; genus Hyposoter; species Hyposoter didymator. The sequence continues at coordinate 804,838 of JBAJMU010000006.1, read as the reverse complement.
TGATTTTTCTAAATTTATGAATTTGCAAATTGTGATTTTTATAAATTTATAAATTTATAAATTGGGTTTTTTATAAATTTATTAATTCATAAATTGTGATTTTTATAAATTTATTAATTATGATTTTTATAAAATCATAAATTTACAAATCTACAAATTGGGATTTTTATAAATTTATAAATCTACAAATTGCGATTTTTATAAATTTATAAATTTATAAATTGTGATTTTCATAAATTTATAAATTTACAAATCTATAAATTGGTATTTTTATAAATTTATACATTTATAATTTATTTAAATCACAATTTTATAAATAAATCACAATTTCCATAAATTCATAAATTTCATAAATAATATTTACAATTAAATTATTATTTTTCAAAAAAACAGCTCGTAAAATTTTTTAAAAATTTTGTTTATTGTCCAAAAAATACAGATCGCCTCGGACAATTTTGGATTTCGACTACGTTCTTCTTCAGTCAATTTGCAACAAGTTTTTCTAACCAATTTTCGTTCGCGGAGCATTTAGTACGTAAGAAAAAGTGAAAAACAAAAATTTAGGTTCGAGCGTCGCCACACAACGTCCTTTCGATGAAACGTTCAAATGGAACGAGAATGTGGAGTACACACGCGCGGGATCGGAGCCAAAATCATTTATTCCCCTCCCCAACGTTCGAACTCGATGCTTATCCCCTCCCCTGCTGCCTATCGCGCGCGCTCTCTCACTCTCGATTCTGTGTGTACACCCAGTCACCGAGTTTTTCACGCTTTTAGTTGCTGCAGTTGCTCTCTCGCGATACTATGTTCCTCGAGGTGCCGAGTCTCGCGATATCTCGTTTGCACGCCAACAACAAATAAAATCTCGGGAGAGAAAAACATCGCGGGTTTTGTCGTGTGCGCGCGAGCAAAACATTCGAGAGTTTCGCGCGATCGGGCGGCCACGTTTTTCGACAATTCGCGCTAGACGAAAAATTCTTTTTCCCTCGTGACTCCGCGCAGCTACGAATCAAGTTTTTCCAACTTTTCTCCTTAAAATCTACGATTCGGTGCGCGAAATATAAAAAAATATAAAAATAAAGAAAAAACGTTTTTCGTGCTCGTCGACTGCTGCTGATCGCCGCGCCGCACGTCGCCACTCGCTTCGCCGCCGCAGTTTTGCTTATTCCCACAATACTTCGCGGCCTACACCATGAGTTTCCAACAGGCGAGTTCTCTTCTCTCAGTCCCCTCCGTATTGTGTCCTAAGACTGTTTAATTATAGCCATCGCGACCGGACAGCCTCAAGCTCTCCCAAAATAATGATTCGATCAGCGGAGCTTCGAGATCTCGAGGCTTCTCCCTCTCCCGCGCGAGCTTTTCCTCGCCTTTCCTATTTTCTCGACGAATAACACGCTACGCACGTTCCTGCGACGTCCTCGCCAGTTATTTACTTCGCGACTCGTTTTTCCTTCGTCTTTTTTGCTCGAATCGACGTTTCTCTTGATTTTCGATCGATTACGATCGCCAAACACGATTCCAAGATTCTCCCTCAACATTTTCGTCACTTGGACGCTTCGTTAATCGAATTTTTCGCTTTTGGGCTCCACAGACTTCGATGACGAACCTCACTTTCCTCTGAAAGGCATGGAACCTTTCTGTGGCATGAGCGACAACAATATAAACATAAGTGATGTCAGTAAGTAACCAACAAACATGGAGCTTCCATTAAAATTCCAAAAATCCAACCGGAAACGCGTTTTTTTAACGAAAATTCAAATTTCATCGATAAAAACCAAAAATTTCACTTTTTTCATGAAATTTTCCATCTTTTTCGAGTTTTTTGACCTGGAAACGCGTTGTTGCAACGAAAATCCAAATTTTCTTGCCAAAAACCAAAAATTTCACGTTTTGCATGAAATTTTCGATGTTTTTTGACCCGGAAACGCTTTGTTCAACGAAAATTCAAATTTTCTTGCTAAAAACCAAAATTTTCACGTTTTTCATGAAATTTTCGATGTTTTTCGTGTTTTTCGAACTTGACACTGTTGGAAAATCTCTGTAAAATCGATTAATTTTCAAATTTGAATAAAAAATTCTCCAAAAAACGATCTGGAGCTTGAAAAATTGGTTTTCTTGCTAAAAACCAAAAATTTCACGTTTTTCATGAAATTTTCAATGTTTTTCGTGTTTTTTGAACTTGACGCCGTTGAAAATTTTATAAAATCGATTAATTTTCAAATTTGACAAAAAAAATTTTCCAAAAAACGATCCGGAGCTTGAAAAATTGGTCCCGGCGCCAAGAGGCGAAGGAAATCCATAGATTGTGGATTTTGCAATAAATTCTTCGCCGCAAACACTCGTTTGGACGAAAATTCGAATTTTCTCAATAAAAACCAAAAATTCCACGTTTTTCATGGAATTTTCGATGTTTTCGTGTTTTTCGAACTGTACGCCATTAGAAAATTTCTAAAATCGATTAATTTTCAAATTTGACAAAAAAAATTGTCCAAAAAACGATCCGGAGGTTAAAAAATTGGTCCCGGCGCCAGGAGGCGAAGGAAATCCATGGATTGTGGATTTTGTACATAAATTCTTTTTCCTTGGCAGTCGAAGTTATCCAGACAACGGATCCTGGCTTCGTGGACCAAGATCACAGCTCGGCTTCTGTGAACATGCTCTCCGGGGGCGGAGTGGAATGCATCAGGCCGGTGCCTCTCAGCACCGGCTCGGTCTCGCCTTACGTAGAAATTCTTGAACAACCGGCGAGCAAAGCTCTTCGCTTCAGGTACGAATGCGAAGGGCGCTCCGCCGGCAGCATACCCGGCGTCAACAGCACTGCAGAAAATAAAACATTTCCTAGCATAAGAGTGAGTATCGATCAAACTCGAAAATTTGAACAATTGATAAACAAAACTTTGGCCAGAAATTCAGGAAATATTTTGGGACCCAAAAAAAATGGCGATTCGGTCATTTTTCGACAAAATTTCCATAAATATTGCAAGGAATTTTATAAATATCGAGAGAATATAGAAAAAATGAAAAATTCTGCAGTTTAAACTCGAAAATTTGAAGAATTTGTAAAAAAAATTTGATTAGAAATTCAGAAAATATTTTGGGACCCAAAAAAGTTGGCGATTCAGTAGTTTTTCGACAAAATTTCCATAAATATTGCAAGGAACTCTATAAATATCAGAAGAATATAAAAATCGAAAATTTGATGAATTAAAAAAAAAAAATTTGGATAAAAATTCAGGAAATATTTTGGGACCCAAAAAAATTGGCGATTCCGTAATTTTTCGACGAAATTTCCATAAATATTCCAAGGAACTTTATAAATATCGAGAGAATATCAAAAAACTGAAAAATTCTGTAGTTTAAAATTAAAAATTCGACGAATTAGTAAAATTTTGGAATAAAAATTGAAAGAATATTTTGATAGCCAAAAAAAATGGATTCTGCAATTTTATTCGTCACAGAGTATTTGGTGGCAAAGTTTCTAGTTCTTAGAGCGCTGTCCTCGGATATAAACGGCTTGTTGTTTTTGCACAGATCGTAGGGTACAAAGGACGCGCGGTGGTGGTAGTTTCGTGCGTTACGGAAGAGCAGCCGTACAGGCCACATCCTCACAACCTCGTGGGCAAGGAAGGTTGCAAAAAGGGAGTCTGTACGGTCGAAGTAGCGACGGAAAACATGACAGTAACTTTTGCCAATTTGGGAATACAGTGCGTCAAGAAAAAGGACATTGACGTGGCTCTCAAGATCAGAGAAGAAATGCGAGTCGATCCTTTTCGGAGTACGTTCCTTTTTTCAATTTTTTTTCGATTTTTTTCAAATTTTTTCGATTTTCTCTATTTTTTCGAATTTTTTCGACTTTTTTACAATATTTTTCTATTCTTTCAATTTTTTTACAATTTTTTTCAATTTTTGCTTCCTCATAGAGGAAGCTATGTGACGGTAAAAAATTTTTTTTTTCAGTTTTCAATGTCAATGTGCTTAAAATGTCCCAAAACGTCGAAAAATCATATCTACAAAAAATGTCCGGATGTGTGTGTGTATGTGTGTGTGTGTGTGTGTGTGTGTGTGTGTGTGTGT
>JBAJMU010000006.1:783169-799438 GCA_037952995.1 Hyposoter didymator | reverse complement strand
TTATAAATTTATAAATTGGAATTTTTATAAATTTATAAAATTGTGATTTTTATGAATTCATAAATTTATAAATCTATAAATTTAAATTTTTATAAATTCATAAATAGGAATTTTTATAAATTTATAAATTGGAATTTTTATATATTTATAAATAGGAATTCTTATAAATTTACAAATTGGAATTTTTATAAATTTATATAATGGAATTTTTATAAATTTATAAAATGGAATTTTTATAAATTCATGAATTCATAAAAACCACAATTTCATAAATAAATCACAATTTATCTAAATTCATAAATTTCATAAATATTCATAACTAAATTTTACTAAAAAAAAAAAAAAATTTATATAAAAACCAATTTTTTTTTAATTCGTCACAAAAATTGGCAAAAACGGCCCATCAATTTTTTCTCCACAATTTCCTGAACAACTCGAGAGAAGAAAAATTCGTAAAATTGATAAAAATGGATTTTTTCGGGCCCAGGTGGCGATTGCATTCCGAACGCCATCGTATCGGACGCAGCAGATAGAGCAGCCGGTGCCGGTGTTCATCCAGTTGCAAAGGCACGACGGTGTGACGAGCGAAGCTTTGCGCTTTGAGATGTTGCCGTTAGGTTCAGGTAGGCCGGCGTTTTGGTCATTGCGAAAAGCGTTTGCGCGAAAAAAAACAGATTACAATACGTTGACTAAGATAATGGCGAGTGAGGGTTCGAGCGAGACATTGAAATATCCGCGAAACCTGGACAAATGCAATAATAACAATGAGTTGGTGGACGCAGCTCGTCCGAGCAGCAAAATATCAGCGTTGCGGGCGCTCAACGATCTTTACAATTCGCGTAACATATCGGCAAATCCACAAACGAGCGAAATTTCAAATTCCGTTGTAAAAACAAGCGTAGATTTTGAGAATAACGCGATAAACGAAATTTCCGTTGCGGAGCCTCGTGGAAAAGCGTCCGACGTTTATCTTGACAATTCGATCGATCTCCGTGATTGCGGGAATATCCCAAAGCCTCTGGACATTCCTAACGAGGAAAAAACTCTGATAAACAAACCGGAAGTCGATAAGAACCGAACCGATTGGTTCGATTATTCAGAAGTCGGGAAGTGGGTCGAGAAGGGACAAGATGAATTGAGAGAACAAGTGAAAAACGAGGACGAAGACAGTAGCAAATCTTTGAAAGAATTGTTGAGCCAAGTGGCCGAGCTGGACGAGATTTACGAAGACACGCACGCGAAAGTGATGCGTGCGGGGCTCGAGGAGCATGAACGACCGATGGAAATCGATGTCTGTGACAATCAAACTTACACGAGCTTGCAAATGGCCATGAAGAACCCGATCGAGCTTTTGGCAACGCGCAACGATCCCAAGTACGAGGACGTCGCCATTTGCCCGACCTCGCTGCTGCCTCACGAGGCTCCTGCCCTTCCCCCACCCCTCGTTGCCAAGAGAGATCCGACGAGAGAACCGGAAGAGCGGCTGCCGCCTCTGCCCCCGAAACGCATCCGGAAAATGCCCTCCATGCCGGTCCTCTCGCGAATCTCCTCGTCCCAAACGATCGGGGACTCAAACTCGGAAGCTCCGCACAAGCATTTGCCCTCGCTTCCCTCCAGTCTGCTCAAGCCTTCGAAACAAGGAATTTTCTCAAAATTATTTGCTAAAAGAAACAAAAAGGAGAGCAAGGATATTGCTGCATCAAATTTCCTTCGGGCTGACGCGCCCAACAGCGAGACTTTCATGTCGCAATCAAAAAATAATATCAACGAGATTCCTGCTGGATTCCCACGCCCCAGCATGGCGAGCGTCATGAGTCTTCGATCTTTCGAACTCAATGGCGACGAGAATCCTCTCTATGGGATGGAGTTGACGGAGGCTGAGCATTACGCTCTGTACACGGCGATGGCGCCGCACGCGACAACTTCCGAGTTCGACGAAATGTCATTTTACTACAGTCCTGTCGAGGGCGGCAAAATATTGACGGAAGCGAAGCAGCAATCTTAATCATTTTTCTCGCTGCCCAATTTTTATCCCGAGTGATTTTTCCTTCGTGATTATTGTGATTTAATTTTAACTCTTGACCATTTTTCCTTTTCCGACACTTAACTCTTTTTACAGAGCTGCTATTTATCGGGGAGAAAATTTGTCGATTTTCTTGCCTCGATGCGAGAGCCCCGTAGTCTTGCCAAACATTTCAGGCTTCATTTTTTTTTTACTGTAATCCAGGAAGAGAATCCTGTCTAGTCAAGTTTTATAGTAGAATTTAGAATCTCTAGTCCAAGTCGCCAAGACTCTAGTCGATTATTGTGCGCGATGCGAAGCCCAAAAGGTTCGTTTCTTCGGATTCTAAAGAAGAAACAAATGGCATAAGAATCTTTTTCGATTTATCGATTTCTTGTTAAGTTTTGCTGAAGCTCCGATATTTACAGAATTTTATTTGGTAATTGTATCGAATCACGAGTCGTGATGCATTAATATGGTGCCCCATGACACCATAAAAATTAATTCAAACACCATAAAGTGAAAATTTATGAGAAAAAGAAATAATTCCTTTTCTCGCGTTTCGTATCACTCGTCAATAGTGCAACATGCAATATTATGGTGCCCCATGAAATTAAACACCATAAAAAATTATTGAAACACCATAAATCGCAAATTGATAAGAAAAAGAAATAATTTCTTTTCTCGCGTTTCGTATCTCTCATCAATGGTGCAACATGCAATATTATGGTGCCCCATGAAATTAAACACCATAGAAAATTATTAAAACACCATAAAGTAAAAATTGATGAAAAAAAGAAACAATTTTTTTTTCTCCTGATTCGTATCGCTCAGCAATGGTCCAACATGCAATATTATGGTGCCCCATGAAATTAAACACCATAAAAATTAATTAAAACACCATAAAGTGAAAATTGATGAAAAAAAGAAATAATTTTTTTTTTCTCGCAATTCGTACGACTCAGCAATGGTCCAACATGCAATATTATGGTGCCCCATGAAATTAAACACCATAAAAAATGATTAAAACACCATAAAGTAAAAATTGATGGAAAAAAGACATAATTTTTTTCCTCGCCATTCGTATCACTCAGCAATGGCGTCCCATGACATTTAACACCATAAAAATTAATTAAAACACCATAAAGTAAAAATCGACGAAAAAAAGAAGCAATTTTTTTTTTCTAACGTTTCTTATCACTCAGCAATGGTGCAAAATGCAATAATATCGCGATTCGATACATTTACCTTTTATTTATTAAGATGCAAAGTCTTTTGCAATTGTTATTGAGAATTTTTTGATCCACGTATTTTCCTATGGGTTTTGACACCCGCGAACTTTATATTAAAACATTGCCTTATAAATTTGCCTTACGTACTTATAAGAACGCTTTTAGGAGACGATGAAAAAGTCTCGTGCGAAAAAAACCTCGAGAAATCTTTCGAGCTCTGTTGCTCCGGAAGGAAAACACAAAAACGAAATGGGAAAGACTCTTTTTTAATGAATCAACATTCGTAGATGATCCTGATTCTCTAAGGCGAAAGAGGCAAAAGTTTAGTAACAGCTCCAACGCTCTTACGTCTCTTGTTAGACACGTACAAGCTGACGCAGTCCAACGTGAGTACTCGAATGATAAACAAAGTGTCAAAACAGATTTTTTAGCTTGCCTGGGTCTGGGCTATGTACGGGTTGTCGTCATCACATCTCTCGTTTACCAGACGGACTTTTAATCACCGTCGAGAACGTTGCAATGGTTACCCATCGAACTCCACTTGAAAAAAAAAAAATTTTATTCAAATTTCACGAAATATTGAATTTTATTTCGTTTGCCATCGAAATTCGCGGGGAAAAAAATTGAAATTTTACAAAATTGTTTAAAAAAAAACAGAAAAGTGGAAATTCGATGGATATTCAAGTGAAATTCTCAATTATATCGCGTACTAACCAAACATCGCAAAAAAAAAATGGAAAAAAAATGCTTTCACATATTTCGGACTAGAAATGTTGTGAGGCTCGAATTGCTTGTTCATAATATTTGTATATAAATTATAAATATTTATACACTTGGAATATTTATCACGAGCGATCCAATATTTTAGTGCATTGTGTATTTTCATCCGCGGGAGAAAATAGCCGAGGAAGGAGAGCGGTTTTTATTGTGCGATTTTCAACGAGTTTCTCGTGAGATTTAAAAAACCATAAAAACAGAAAGAAAAAAAAATAAGCTGATGAAAATTTGTAAAAGTTTTACATATTCTCACAGAGTGGCGATGGATCTTGTATTTTCTACTTTTTTAACGATGCATTTTGTATACAGAAGATTTGAAAAAGTCTCGAAACTACGAATTTTGTGAGAGCAGAGATTTTGGGAATTTTTTGGAAAGTTGAAAAAAAAAAATTGTATTTTTCAAACGACGATTCTCAGTCGTGTGTGTCGTTCCCATTTTCTATCTCTGAGGATCAACTTTTCGCACGTTTGGAAATAAATTAATCGCTCAATTGTTCCCTCTGCTCTCGAAAAAAAAAAAAAAAACATTTTTATCTTCGTTACTCGTTGCAGAACGAAGCTGCGCAGGTTTACGTGCTGGCAAATGTGCAATAATTGTATCGTCCAATTTTTAACAGAGAAGCAATTTTTCAAGAGAAATTTATATTTACAAAAAATTGTAATGTCGATTATTAATGAGAAGATAAAAAAAAATGGGAAATATATATTAATGTGTACATAAAAATATCGAGCTCAATTGTTTCATGCCCTCGGTCAAGTTTGCCAAGATCCTTCACTCTCTTTCTCACAGAAAATGCTGTTAATCCTCGAGAACACGAAGATTTTTTCACGTCAGGTACGAACCAGTAGATTTTCATGAAAGTTGAAAAAAAATACAAAAAAAAACAAAACTTTTGTTTTCCGAGTGACAATCTTAACGATTTTTCTTCCCGTAGAAATAGACGGAACTTTATTTCCAAGGCTCCAATTAATCATGCACGAATCGCCTCATTGTTAAATATTCAGTATTCGCCTCATTAATCCCTCATTCTCATTTCCGCTTTTTTTAAAAGTCGATGTGGTTGCTTGCGTTGCATGTGACGATTTTTTTCTCAATTTTTATTTATCCAATCGCTTCCTTCTCAGGCTCTTGTCCATTTTTATGAAAATTTGTCTCTCCGATTACCAGATGGCGGACTCTTCGATCAATCTATACAGTACAACTTCAACCTCGTCAAACCCGAACCCATGGACAACACCCTATCGCCTTATGGGGGTTGCATGACGGCAGGACCTTCTGCCTTGTATCCTGTGGGCAATCCAGACTCGTTTCCACCCTTGCCTCCTCACAATCAGAGGTGATAAAAAAAATTGTCCAAAAGATTAGAAAAAAAAATTATTTTCATTGAAATTCTTTGAAAAAAAAAAGTTCATCATTTTTTTTCGTCATTTGGTCAGGCCTCGTCTCTCGCCAAGGAGAACTCCGTCCCCCATGGACTGCATGGATTACAGAAACCCTTCGATCCAGCCTCAGCAACAAAATCTACAAATTCCATATCTCGGCTCACCTAATCCCCAACAAATTTTACAGCCATCGGGAGCCTCCGAAATATCCCATCAAATCACTTTCGATCAACAGCCTCAAGCTCCCAATGTCCTTGACAGAGTCAATTACCAAACTGGACTCGGTCTTGGGCCATTGGCCAATGCAGGTAAATCATTGAAAAAAAAAAAATTAATCCAAATTAATTTAATTAATTAAAATAATTTTCGTGTTCTCGATTTAAACAAAAATCCCAAAAAAAACTCAATGAGATTATTCAATGATCGAGTTTTTTTCGACATTTATCCTCAAAACCGTTTTTTTCTTCAATTTTATTAATAAAAACGAAAAAACTGAAAACCGACAATTTTGGGTTTTCCCATAGACGACAACGTGCTGGATTTGGACAACCAGCAATACAGTTTCGACCTGAGTTTGAATCAGCTGAATTCAGCAGATTTGGCAATATTTGGGACGGACCTCTCGGAGAATTTGTCGAGTGGTTTATCAATCTCAGACCCAGTGGAGGTAAATTAGAATCAATAGAGCACGAAAAAGATTGTCAGGGGAAATTTTAGAGAAAAAAAAATGGAATAATTGGGTTTTTAATTATTTTTCGGGTCTCAGGGACCCGGAGGCAACAACGGTGAAAGCACCAACAGCATGAGCGACAGTGTGACTCGATTGACGACCAGCACTCTGCAGAGGATTTGTGCTTTGAACAGTATGTACAAACCACCGAGAGATAGTTGAGGAAGAAGAACTTGATCTTGAAAAAAAAAAAAGCCAAGCTGAAAATCGGTCAGACTCAATTTTGCCAAGGAAATTGCCAAGTCTCCAAAATCCGACCATCGATTTCCCATTTTTAAGCATTTTTAACCCTCCGCAGATCACATGGGTCTTTCTGACCCAGGCGACAACTTTATTTTCGAAAAAACTCTAAAATAGAATCCCTCGAGAGCATTTTAGAATTTTTCCATTTTTTTCTCACTCTGAAAACGTGTGATATAAGTGGCAAGACGAAAAAGACCCCCATGATCAAGAACCCCATGAAAATCGTATTATTCGCGGAGGGTAATGGCTGTCCTGATTGAGAAAACATCGACAGACAGGGCTTTGACAATACTCGCAGTTAATGACCATTATTGTGATATTTACGTTTTAAAAGTCGGCAAGAAATATGACAGGAATATTTGTTTTATTATTGTTACTTAGAGTTTAACAAGATGATGAGAAAATTTGATGCATATCAAGAGAGAAGGAAAAGCTCTCGTTCGTGTGCATCGGATCGGACGCACGTAAAGGCCACAAATCAATTGTATAAATCGATTAAGCACGTAGAGATTAATTACGTGCAATTATTTATGTTTAATTTTGACAATCTACCGATTCATGGGCGACATGAAAAAGAATCTATACCGATGGATTTTTCCAAGTGTTTTAAGCAAGTTCGTCTGGTAATCGAATTAACAGACACGATGTTGATGAAAAAATTCGAGTTCAAATTTCAAACTCTCCGGATACCTCGTTTGTGAGCAATCAATAAATAAAAAATTTCTAAATTAACATGGTCTCTTATGGACTTTCGTGTTTTTTCCGTCTATAAACGTGAAATTTGCAACCATTGACAAACAGTTTTGAAACAAAACTTTTACAATGCATGAACAAGTATCCAAAGAACGTTTCAACAGTTTTCAAAAACCCATCAGATACTTGAGAACTTTAGAATAAATTATTTCGTCTCGAAAGATGTGGATTTTTTGGGTAACCCTTATAAGCTTTTTATCTCAAAAGTCACCTGTTCAAATTTCGAACTCTCCGGATACCTTGTTTGTGAGCAATCAGTAAATAAAAAATTTCTAAATTAACATGGTCTCTTATGGACTTTCGTGTTTTTTCCGTCTATAAACGTGAAATTTTGCAACCATTGACAAACAGTTTTAAAAGAAAACTTTTACAATGCATGAACAAGTATCTAAAGAACGTTTCAACAGTTTTCAAAAACCCATCAGATACTTGAGAACTTTAGAATAAATTAATTCGTCTCGAAAGATGTGGATTTTTTGGAGGTTAACCCCTATAAACGGTGCCAAACTTATTGAACGGACTACGCTAGTCAGGAGAATTTTTCCTCTTGACTAACTCGGTACCAGATGAACTTACTGTACTCTCTGTGGTTCGGAACCCGCGTAAAAAATGTAGGTTCACAGTGCGTAACAAGAAATTGTGGAAGAAATGAATTAGGAGAGGAATATGTAAAAATCCGAGAAGGGTATGCATGGAAAACTCCACTACACTAGATTCGACGTGTGCAAAAAGTGCATAAAGATCATTATTAATAAGATACTCGGAATAAAATTCTGGAAAATATTTTCTCAGGGCGATTATAGCGTCACAAAGAGTTTTGTATCGTTGTCGTTTATATTTTTCTATACGAAATGGTGGAATAAAAATTCTCCACTGTTAGTTTTTTCTTGTTTTTGTTTAACTGTATTTTCTCGTTTACTCATAAAATACAATATTTGAAATTTGGTGGAATGGGGCCAGGAACGTGGTCAGACAGCCATGGGGTTTGCCTCCTGCTTGCAAGAGGAAAACGACCATGTTATAAATATCCTGTACAAAAGGTTTCTCCAACGGAGACTCTGAAGAGCACGTGAATAAAAACAAAACACAAATACTTAGCCTAAGCTTCGATCGCAAAATGCATTTCACCTTTTGCTTTCTTGCCTGGAGTCTGCTCTGCTTCTGGAATCCTATAAAAATCACTATTTCCCAAAGTCTTTATGGATCTACAAAGGCTTTTCCCCATAAAATTCTATAAAATCGCGTTTTTGGCGTGAGTTTCAATTTTTTATGCGCTGGAGCCAGGTCGTGGGAACGACCAGCAGGAAAAATCCACTGGACGACCCATTCATTTTTTTCCCGGATAAAAATTTCAGAATTCGACGATTTTTCTAGTTTTTTCTTTTTTTTTTTCAAAATAAATTCAGGAAAAAGGTGTTTGTCCTTGTTACCTGAATTTTAATAATTCAACTATAATTTTATCGAAAAATATTTGTACATTGAAGAAACGTTGGGTCGCGCGCGTTTCCGGACCCTTTGCGGGTCCATGGACCGTGAAAAGATTGTTTAAACAAAAACGAACGTCGTGGGAATTTCCTTGTTGTTTTTTTTCAGTTTCCTCAAAATTTGCGAGAATTTCGTAAGATTTATGGGATTTTTTTCGTTTTTTTTTTTAAATGTTTTTTCAATTTCGTTTTATTATCTTAACTTGTATAAAATTAAATCGATCCCACGTTGGTACAGTGATATATAATAAACGATGATCGAGGATCGTGGGATGCTGATCGAGGAGCGTTTCGCGCGAAAGTTTAAGTCGCGGATAAATAAATGGTCGCACGTTTTCCATCCGAGCAGGAGATATTGGGGCTTGTGTCAAGTGTGTCTCGAGATATAAATCGCGAAGAGAGGTACGCGCGGATGAAAAACGTGTGACGAATTACGCGCGCGGGGAGAACGGTTACGGGGGGAGCTTTCGCGCGTACATTTTCTTCTTCCTTTCGTACACTTTCGTCCTTAATCTTCTTCTTTACAATTTCATTAATTCCAACACTGCCCACTATCATACATTGTAAATTTATTGTGAAAATGTACAATCGAGAGTTAAGGTGAAACGTATATGTGTCTGTGTGTCTCGAAGGAGGGGGTGCCAATTGTAATTTATTGTTTGTTATCGGAGCAAAAAGCTCTGGCTCGAGAGAGAGTGTGCCAAAGATTAGTGCCCTCTCATTTATTTATTCATTCCTTTCCTTATGCCCAACTTTCGAGGCTCCACGAAGCTCTCTTTGTAAATATTGATTCTTAATCCTCGTGTTTGTTGTTTTTATCGTTTTGTTTTTTCACGGTATACGTTTACACAGTATTATCGTTAATAATAAAATGTTTCTTAGTCCATAACTTTATACATGCTATGTATAATTATTATGCAACGGTCAGAGTCACACACTAAATTCTCATCCACACACTAAATCCACCACTTACATAGCACAATCCATTTTTATTTTTTTTCTCGTTACAACGCGGTCTGGGCTGTCGGAAAACACCTGGAGGGCGCGACAGAGACATTTTCCGAAGACGAACCTCCGCACGGAGATAATAAAAGCATAAAAATTGTGATTACGGAATAAAAACCGGAAGTGACGTTGAATTTTGATAAATTTTTTATCAAGCAGAATGTAAATTCCCATGAAAATAGAGTCAAATTTCTTCTGCACGATAAAAATTGCCAAAAATTCAAAATCATCCCGTTTTTGTTACGCCGAGGGTAGTTTTCAATTTTCAATTTTCTTCGTGCGGTAGTTGGTTCCGTAAAAAAAGTGTCTCTTGATTTATAAACTGTACATCGAAGAGTCGAGGGATGCTCAATAATTTCGTTGGTTGTTTTGGTTAATAGTTTGATTGAATGATTAGATCGAATAAAAATGAATGCACCACTTGATTATAAATAAATTGGCGTCGCTCGAAAAAGGTTTAGGAATTGCACCCCCTCCGTGGCAGCTCCGACGCCGCGCTCTCGTGTATCTCTCTCTCCCCCGTTCTTCGATTCGATCCTTCAACCATTATGTGTTTAATATTTCAATTATTTAACCCCCATTATTCATGATTTATTCATTATTTTCGTCTATTACACATTATCGGTATTTAAAATAAAACTCAGTCACGCGCACTATATGTGAGAGGCATTCGTCAACCCTACAAACGCAATTTCATTTCAAAAGTAAAAAAAGAGAAAAAAAAATGATTAAGGAGTCGAAAATTCATCATCATCATCATCATCACCCACATGTGTCCATTTTACACTATTTTTTAAATACAATAGAGCTTTTTTTCTTTTATTCCTTAAATAAGTGTTCTTTCCCTCATTCTTTCCGTTCGTCTCGCGCGAATTTTCATGATTTCCTTCGAAAAACGCGTTGATTTTTCGATTTCTCGCTGAGAGTCCTCCCGCGCAAAAGGAGAATCGGAAAGAACGAGAGAAAGGAGAGGGAGCGGGCCAGGGGGGGCGAGAAGGATGTTATTATAATTTGCGTCGAATTGCGTGAACCCCCGTGGGAGAGTTATCTCGCCGCGTCGACGTTGGACCTAACGCGCAGCAATATTTGGTGATGGCTTAGGATGGCCAGAATTGCAAAGGCCCGAGACGACGTTTCTGTCTGTGTCTGTGTGTCTTTGTTATTTTTCCAATAGTTGCGGTTTTTAAAGTCCATCCAGAGTGTCGGTCCGCCGCAACTCTGGCGATGTTTTGCAATTAGTCTGTTCTCGTTTATTGTTGCTGTTGCCGTTCTTATATTTAGTTATATATCCGACGTATATACATATATATAAAAAAATGACTTTTCGATTTTTTATATATATGTATATGGGGAATATATATATTTATATATATATATTTTTTGTTTGAATTTATTATTTTTGTTTAGTGGTAAATGAGGAGGTTCCGGCATTGTCGACCAGGCATCACATCACGTTCTCGGCCTCGACATCGTTTCCAGTCTTTTTGGCTCTTTTTCTTTTTTCTCGTTTTTTTTTGGTGCTGATTATTCTTTGCATGTTTTTTGCCTTCGCTGTGTTTTGGTGCTTTCGGAATACGAGCCTGATCGGTTCCTCCGACAATTGCCCCAACATTTGCCCTTAGACCTCCCGCGTTCTTACTTACAGAGCTTCTTAGTTACGTTTTATTCATTATGCCTCGTCGTCGTCGTCGTATCTGCCTTCTACCTCACCGTCACCGTCGGCGTCACCTTCTACCTCATCGTCGTCCTCGTCTGTTGGAAATTCACATTTGTTAATTTTACAGTTTTCGGAATTCAGATTTTTGTTAATATCTCGCTAACGGTACGTGATACGGTAAAAACCATGAGGACCTTTTTGGTAGATAATCAAATTCTCTATCATTTTTGGTTAGAACAATTTTCTGTGTTGTCGATATTTTTCGAGATACAGCTCATTGAAAAATTTTATTTGTTGTTTTTGTCAAATAACTTGATAACGGTTGGAGGTACGGTAAAAGTAGTTATTGTCAAACTTGTAGAGCGTGGAATTCTCTACAAATTGTATTGGAAACTTTTTTCTGTCAAACTAATAGAATGCACTATTTTTGTGGATTTTAAAAATTTACGAATTGAGAGGCTGGAAAAGAAACATGCAAGGGATAAAGGGAGGCCGCGCACGCTTTTATTGATTCCCATTTTTATCAACTATTAAACTGACCTTCGGCGCTGTCGAGGTCTCCTTCACCTTCGACCTCCAGATCTTCGTCATCGTCTTCACCGTCACCGTCGACTTCCTCCTCCTCGTCGTCCAATTCTTCCTCGTCGACGTCATCCTCGACATCCCCAGCACCGTTTTCGTCCTTCTTTTGTTTTTTCACATCGTCATTTTTGTCCTATGTCGAAAAAACGAATAGTTAGTTGATTTTTTCATCTTTTTAATCGATTTTTCAAAATTCATTGAAAATAAACGCCTTTTACTAAATTTTTCGATTTCCTATGAAAATATTCTGTTTTTCCATTAAAAACGCATGAAACGCGAGTCCCGATCGAGAAGGGACGCTGCCGTGTGTTTGGGCGAGAGAAAAGCTTTTCCCGCGTGAACGAGATAACGGACGACGTTCCGATGGAAAAGCGAGAGAGGGGAGCGAAAAAAAATGGACCCCGTTTCATGAAAATAATAAAAAAGTTTTTCCGATCGAGACTGTAGAACAAGTTCGAAATGTTTGCCAGAAAAAAGAAATCGATTCGCCATCGGTTGTAAAATTGAAAGAAAAAAGGTGAGCTTTTGGCGCCACAGCCGAGGAGGCGCTACGAGTAGTCGGAAATATCGGAGAGGGGGTGGGGGGGAGCGACAAGAGGAAAAAGATCTTGGAAAAAAAAAGGAATGGTCAAATCCCCGGAAGCACGCATGGGACGCCGGGGGCGCTAGAGGGCTTTGGCGGGGTAAAAGAACACGCCGACACAGAAGGATGAAGATGGGAGGGAGGGGGAAGAGCACTGTCCAATGAGAGAGCGTAGCGGACCGAAGCGGAGCAAAGAGCGCGTTGGCGGAGAGGACGCGGCGTTCTTTGCACGCTTCTTCACGCACATACATTGTTCTCGCTCTCTCTTTCGTTTTTATTCGTAACTTTAAAGGGGATGAGAAAAAAGCAGCGTGTCGGTTAGCGCGTGCTCGATTCTCTTTCTCTCTCGAGTCTTTGTAATGGATTTGAGGAATCTTCAAATACGTTTCCCGCCATGCAAAGAGCTTCCGGTATGTCCAAAACAATTTATTTTCCCGCTCGATCCAACGATTTATCTCCGAAAAACGTACAACACGATTTTTGAGGTTAAACGTGCATTTCCGATCAATTCCGCCGAGTGGAAAACAACAATGGCGCTCGGTGGCAAGATTCGGTCGGTAAAACGCAACGAGTCACAACAGTGGCGTCGTTAGTTGCTTCTTTCGCCGCAACCGAACTCGATATATTTCCCTGTATCTAGAAATATCTAGAAATTCGTATCCGCTCGAATATATATATGTCATTTAATGTAACGACGAATATCTATGTTAAAAAGTCAACATATAGGACGCCTCGACAAGTAGAATATAGAAAATGTTTGGCTCGCGGTGCAGAGGCGCGATAATCTGCCGAATGGCGCTGTTAATCACAAGGTCTTGAGAGATAACCCAAGTAAGTCGATCGCCTTAAATCGCAGGCAGGCGACCATCGAGTCACGAAGAAAAACAAAATTTTACCATCATTTTTCGGAAAAGTAACCAAACTGCATAATTACCACAAAAACAATGTTTAAAATAAAAAATTGGTGTGTTTTGAGTCGATTTATCAGTGACGCTCCCTTTTCCCGCCATTTTGACACCGGCCAACGAGTTGTTTATCAGATCGAACCTCGGTCCGATAGAAAAACTTGATCTCAATGGCGGTTGCGATAAGAGAGGTGAATCGACGACGGCGAATGTAGAAATATTTGTTGATAATCGTATTATCGATTGTCACGATATCCGGTACTATTGAGGGCATGGGATCGCGGCTACAGATTCGTGAGAAAAGACGAGAATGCCGGGGCGCGTGGAGCCTCCACACCGTTGCTTCCATACCGCATCGATCCGCGTGAAATACGATTGAAGAAGTTCCGAGCATACGCAATGAGTGNAGAGCGTGAAGATAGAAAAAAAAACACATTACAGTCGTATATATAGATATGGAGAGGCGTTGTTTGCTAAAGCGCCTCCAACGCTCCGTCAGCGTAACCGAAGTGAACAGAGCCACGCCGGTTG
The DNA here is from genome assembly GCA_037952995.1 of Hyposoter didymator. Lineage (NCBI taxonomy): Eukaryota > Metazoa > Arthropoda > Insecta > Hymenoptera > Ichneumonidae > Hyposoter > Hyposoter didymator. The sequence continues at coordinate 785,571 of JBAJMU010000006.1, read as the reverse complement.
ACGAATCCACGTGACGTTGGTGCTTTATAGTCCCGGAGCTTTTTATTCTTCCTCAGCCTCGACATTCTCCGCTCCGCGATAATGATAACAAAGTAATGATAATAATAATAATAATAATTGGCGGGAACGATACGGCGTATTTGCGAATAAGAATTCGCGGAGGGAAAAATGTGGCGAGAAACGAGCCGATTCGGCTTGGCGGCATGGAAAAGTTACGGTTACGCGATGTTTTCTCGAAAGTTTATGCGAGCGAGGGAAGAGGAGCGCGCCGCGCGCGACAGTAGGCGAACGCCGCGGCTTCTATTAGCCGCGCGCGAGCGAGACAAACGCCGCCGAGGAGTGGGGGGCGCGGGGCGCGCGCGCGCTTTGAGAACGGAGCGAGAGAGAGGGCGCGCGATTGGTTGCACGCGTTGGGGAGAGTGCACGAATATAATGCATGGCGGGTGCTGTTGTACAGTTGTTCGCGCTCGCAATCTATTAAATCCAGACTCTTTATCTATCTCTCTCTCTCGCTCTCTCGGGTGAGCGAGCGGTTGTTGCTTTTCAAGAGAAGAGGCTTCGAGTGGCGCGAGGATCGCGATGTTTATGCACGCACACCGGGTAAACAATATCGAGGGCGGCGTGCTTCTCGGTTTTGTTGTTGTAATAATTATAACGAGCGAGGGAAGCTTGTATAATCGCGCATCGAATTATCGATCAATTACGAAAGAGAACGCAGAGTCGAGAACTGGAGGGAGGGGGGGGAGCGACAAAGTAACGAAAAGTAAATGGTCGCCATGATGGAAGGACACACGTTGTTGTGGCGTGTGATGGCGATTTGGTAGGAAACTCGGAAAAATGCGCGGGAGGTTGCGGCTTTTACAGTTTTTCCCCAAACTATGACAGCGACCCATGAAAATGGCGTCTTTCTCGCCGAAACCTCCGCGTTCTCACCTGGAATCGACGCTTTATCAAAATATGGAGAAAAATCATCGCTCTTACAAACACATGGCATTGTTGGGGTTGTTTTTTACCAGCCTAGGGACTTTTTCATCTTTCTAGTTACTTTCGCGTATTAATCGAGCCCGCCATTTTTGTTTCTTCGCTTTTAACGTAACGCACGTCTCGCGCGCGGATGTTTTTTCTCTCGCTCTATCTCGATCGGTAATTATAGACGACGGCATTGTGACGACAGGGGTGATCAACCGACGCGCGAGTTACATGGCGTCACTCGCGCGTCCCTCTCTCTCGCTCTGCTCCGTTGGTAATTCGAGCAAAAACGATATTTCGTCGCGAATAAAAAGAGCTTTCGAGATGCCGCTCGAAAGAAACTTGGCGGCCCCGAGGACCGAGCAAACTAAGAGAATCGCGAGAGAAAAAATGGTGGCCGAAGAAAATGCCGGCCGGCGCAGAGCCCACATGTCGCTTTTCTCCGTGCCTCGTTCCTTTCGCGCAACTTTCGCCATCTCCCCCACACACGCCACACCAACGTATACGCAAGAGAGCTACACGAGCGCGTTATGATGGCAACAAACTTTTACAGGTGCTGCGAAAGAAACACGACACTTTTCCGCGACTTGACAAAACTCGCTGAAGAACGAGAATTCAAAAAATACAACAAGATGAACGCACGCGAGAGACGCTACGCGTCTAGGAATTTTTCTTTTTCGCTCTCTCTCTCTCGCTCGCACTCCGCTCTCGCTTCGATGGAAAAAGGAAGAAACAAAAAAACACTAGCACGCGAAATATTTCACTAAACGGATGAAAAATGTCGGAAAACTCAATGACGAGGAAATATTTGGTCGAAAATGAAAAGAAAACTCACCTCAGCCGCCCTTTTGATCCCCTTGAGCTCGCACTTTGCGTCCCCTGTTGGCTTGTCGTTTTCCGTTGCCTTCTCAACCGCAACTTCGTTGTTTTCCTTGGCGCTCATCTTGCTTTTCCTTTTTTCCGCGTTATTATTTAGATTTTGATTCGATAATCTCTCCGTCGTTTGCGATAAATAAAAACGATGGTGCGCGGGGTCTCGTTAGCTCGTTGGCGCTTCGAGTCGAGTTTTTAGTCTTACGAATGCTGCGGCGGGTTCGCTTGCTTCTGACCAACTGTGGGCTCTCTCTCTGGCTCTTTCCTCTTCTCGTACTATCGCGCGAGAACGCCGAGTCTACGGCCCGCGTAAGAGTCTCTTTCGTTGCTTCCCCCTCCCTCCAGCCGTATTTCCACGGACAGAAGCGCGCGCGCGCGTGTGTGTGTGACGAGGACGTAAGCCCCCGATGTGTCCTCGCGCGGCGTCGGTTTCCGGCGAAATGCCCGAGAGAGCGAGCGTCGTCGGGCGAAGCCCGAGAGCGAGCGAAGGAGAAGCTCCGCGCGTCCGAGAGAGACGGAGCAAGGCGCGTGCGCGTGAGAGAGACAAAGAAAAAAGGCGC
>JBAJMU010000006.1:756709-769827 GCA_037952995.1 Hyposoter didymator | reverse complement strand
AAAAAAAAAACCCCGACGACCCATTCGTCGGGCCCCGGCAGCCGGCGACGAGTCGTTTGTCTCTTTCATTTATTTCACGATGTTAACACGTTCCAAAAAATCGGAAAAAATTCACGAGCCTTCCTCGAACCCTCGAGTAACGAGAAAAAATTCGCCGCACCAAAATGTTTCATTTTTGAACCAAATTTCATGAAAAACATGAAAAAGCGCAGTTTTCCCGCGGCGCCGCGGCAAAAAATGACTCCTTGGTAGCTCCCGGGGCTTAAAACTCGAAAATCCTCGATTCGAAAAACCTAAAAATGCTCAAAATTTAAAAAAAAATAAAAAAAAAATTCCAGGTCTACGCGTGGAAAGTCGCGGACGAAATGTTGCAACAAAAACGAGATTTGGAATCGTGTTACTTTGCCGCGCAGACAATGAGAACAAAAATCCAAATGTCGTTCCACGAGTTGCCCACCGAGGCCCACATATCATTGCGCGATTCTCTGCTGGAGTACATATCCCAGATAAACGAGCACACCAATAGCGTGATAGTGACGCAGGTAAAAAAAAAACGTTTCCTCTGCAAAAATTCGATTTTTTCGAAAAAAGAAAAAAAAAAAAAATAATGGAATTTGGGCAATTTTTTTTTTTTCGCAGTTATGCGTCGCTCTGGCGGACTTTACGCTGCAAATGTCTTCCTGGCAGAAACCCGTAGTGGACCTGATCAACAGGTTCGGGGGCTCCACCACGAGTTTGTGGCCTTTGCTGGAAATAATGACCGTCTTGCCGGAGGAAATAAATTCCAGATTACTGAGGTATTTTCAAAGTCGCAGAAAAAAAAAAAAAAAATGCAGAAAACTTCGATTTCCGGTGTTTTTCGTATTTTTATTAAAATTTTATAATTTCGACAACTTTTCGAGAAAGTAGAGACTCCTACACAATATTTTACGAAATCTGCAGAAATTCGAGCGGTTGGACGATTTTTCAAAAAACTCAAATTTTCGTAAAATTCGAAAAATCATAAAATTTAATTTTCTCATTTTTCGACTTTATTAATATTTTTCTTTCGTCCATGGCAGGCTAGGGGCGAACAGACGGCAGCACGTGTTGCTAGAGCTCACCAGTGTCTCGGACACGGTGACGGAATTCCTGGTTCGTAAAAAATTTCCCTAAAAAATACGAAAAAAAAAGAGAAAAAAGAAAAAAAAATCGAAAAAATCATTTTTTTTTTTCTTACGCTAATTGGAGGATTTCTATCTTTGCAGAAATTGTGTCTGAAAAGTGGCGGCGATAATCCGCAAATCCACACCAGGATATTGCGTTGTTTCACCAGCTGGGTCACCGTTCACGCCATTTCTTTGAACGCCGTGCCAAACAGCGACGTTGTGGCCTTCGCCTTCCAGGTTCGTCTCTAAATTCCCTCCCGATCCTAATTTTTGCGATTTCTATACATTTTTCCATTTTTTTCAGGCCCCGGAGAAATAAATTAAAAAAAAAAAAATTAAAAATCAAAAAAAAAATTAAAATTGAAATTTTTCGGAGAAAAAAATTGAAAAAAAAAAAATTAAAAATTGAAAATTTTGTCTTGATGCTAATTTTTGCAATTTCCATACGTTTATCAATTTTTTCAGGCCCCGGAGAAAAAAAAAAATTGAAAATTGAAAAAAAAATTGAAAATTGAAATTTTCCGGAGAAAAAAATTGAAAAAAATTGAAAAAAAATTGTAAATTTTGTCCCGATGCTAATTTTTGCAATTTCTATTCTCCGGAGCCGGAGAATATTGGAAAATTCTTCGTTTACGATTGATTTTCTCGCCTCCAGGTGCTCGGGAACCACGCCGCAGGTCACCAACTTCACGGAGCTGCTGCCGACTGCGTGTGCGTTATTTTGCAAGTCTTGGAAGAAGACAACAACTCCAACTATACGCAGAACAATTCGGAATCGATTGTCCAACTCCAGCAACTACAATTGGGCCTTTTTACCAACGTCATGGCTCTCGAACCGCCCTACCACTTGTCGGTTGCCCACGAAGACACCGAAAAGTTCGTACACCATGATTATGTCGTACGCATTTCCGTAGAATCGAATTTAAAAAATTTTCGTCATTTCTGATTTTCGAAATTCTGGATATTTGCCGAATTTTCAATTTTGAAATCTTCCAACATTTCCATTTTCCAAAATTTCTAATATTCTATTTCTAACATTTTCGAATTCAAAATTTCAAAATTCCAAAGCTTTCACCCTTTCCATTTTCCGAAATTCCGAACATTGCGTAAATTTCCAATTTGCAAAATTTTTCATTTCTAACATTTTACAATTCCAAAATTTTTACTATTTCCAATTTGCAAAATTCCGAACATTTTCCAAATTAAAAATTTAAAAATCTTCCAACATTTTCAATTTCAAAAATTTCATTTCCAACATTTTTAAATTATAAAATTTTCACAATTTCCAATTTCCCAAAAACCCTAATTTTCAATTTACTAAATTTCTAAATGTCAATTCCCAAAATTTCTAATTTTCTAGCCAGGTCAACAAATTATTTTTCCCTTTCATTCAATACACGAAAATTTCTAATTTCCTCGAGCCAAATAAAAATTTTCAGTTGCATTTGAAACGAAAATTCGATTAATTCGTTAGCAGGAGATTTTCGACCTCGTCAAAAGGTCCCGACGATCGATTAATCGCCACAATTATTTCTAGATCGTTGAACTACTGTCGAATTTTCACCGAACTGGCGGAAACGTTCCTCGTGACGATAGTGAACGGCTGCGGGGGTGGTAAGCAGCATTACGCGATAAAAGCTCTGGACCTTGTTCTGACGTGCGTCGGTCATCACGATTACGACGTCGCCCAAGTTACTTTCAATCTCTGGTTCCGACTTTCCGAAGTTCTTTACGAACGAAATTGCAAAGATTTGACAGGAACGTTCAAGCCGCACATAGAGAGGCTCATAGGATCGCTCTGTAAGCATTGTCAAATGGAGCCGGACCACGTGAGTATTGATCGAACAATTTCCCGATTATTCTGCAAGAAAAAAAAAATTAAATCGTTAAAATTCAAAAAATTCGAAATTAATTAATTAATTAATTTAATTATTCTAATTAATTAATTATATTAATTTTAATTAATTAATTTTTTAATTAAATAATCAGCTCGGTCTAGTGGAAGAAGGAAGTGGCGGTGAAGAATTCGCCGATTTCCGAGCTCGAGTATCGGAGCTCATAAAAGACGTGGTCTTTGTCGTTGGGAGTAGACACTGTTTCCGGCAAATGTTTAACGCGTTGACAGGAGCCCCGGGTCCTCAAGGACAACCGGGCCAGACACCGACTTGGGATTCTTCCGAAGCTGCTCTCTTCATCATGCAGGCTGTGGCGAAAAACATTCTGCCGTGAGTTTACTCGTAATTAGTGAATTATTAATTAGCAAATAAGTAAATTATTAATTAGTGAATTCTTAATTAGTGAATTCATAATTAGTAAATTATTAATTAGTAAATTATTAATTAGTAAATTATTAATTAGTAAATTCGTAATTAGTAAATTCTTAATTAGTAAATTCTTAATAGTAAATTCGTAATTAGTAAATTATTAATTAGTAAATTATTAATTAGTAAATTATTAATTAGTAAATTCTTAACTAGTAAATTATTAATTAGTAAATTCTTAATTAGTAAATTCTTAATTAGTAAATTATTAATTAGTAAATTCTTACTTAGTAAATTCTTAATTAGTAAATTATTAATGAGTAAATTATTAATTAGTAAATTCTTAATTAGTAAATTATTAATTAGTAAATTCTTAATTAGTAAATTCTTATTTAGTAAATTCTTAATTAGTAAATTCTTAATTAGTAAATTCTTAATTAGTAAATTCTTAATTAGTAAATTTTTAATTATTAATTAATAAATTCTTAATGATGCTTTTTTAATTCCATTAATTAATTATTACAAAAAGTAACTAATTATTGAATCAATTGGAAAAGATTGTTATTAACTTTTTGTTGGAATTTTCAGGGCCGAGAACGAAGTTGTGCCAAAAGTGGTTGAGGCAATTTTGAATATTCCGGAAAACACTCACATCGCCGTAAGGCATACGAGCATTTTGTTGCTCGGCGAACTTTGCGAATGGATCGAGAGCCATCCGCAATCTTTGGGTAAATTTTTTTCCATTTTTTTTTCTTTTTTTTTTTTTTGCTGTCGTTCTCTCGGCTCTTGGAATTTTGACACAATTTTTGCTCTTTTTCTTTCAGAACCTGTGCTCAATTTCTTACTCGCTTGCTTGAGCCAACGAGGATTAGGAAACGCCGCGTCCGGCGCTCTACAAAACGTCTGCACCGCTTGCCCCTTGCACATGGCTTCACATTTTCCTGGACTCTTGCAAATTGCACGCAACATTGACAATTTCGCCATTAGCAACGAAGCCGCCATCGGTTTGCTCAAAGGTAAGAATCGGCCACACACGAAATTACATTTTTTTTCATCAAATTACATTTTTTTTCATCAAATTCCGTTTTTTTTACATTTTTCACATTTTTAAACAATTTTTCACGTTATTCTCGTTTTTTTTACGTTTTGTTAATTTCTTTCAATTTTTTTTTCAATTTTTAAACGATTTTTTACATTTTTTGACGTTTTGTTCATTTTTTTGGTTTTTTGACGTTTTTTTTTTCGTTTCAAACGGTTTTTTGATTTTTTCCAATTTTCAATCAATTTTTGACGTTATTTTCGTTTTTTTGATGTTTTGTTCATTTTTTCGATTTTTTGACGTTTTTATTTCATTTTTAAATGATTTTTTGATTTCTTAAACATTTTTTGACTTTTTTAAACATTTTTTTGATTTTTTTAACAATTTTTGACGTTATTCTCGTTTTTTTGACGTTTCGTTCGTTTTTTCGATTTTTTGACATTTTTTGTTCATTTTTAAACGATTTTCGAATTTTTTTACATTTTTTTAAATTTTTCTCAGGAATTTCCGTCATTTTGGCGCGTATGCCACGGAACGAGATCGCTCCGGCGATGACGGAGCTCTGCTGGTTCCAGGCGAGGCCGCTCTGTGCGTTGATGGAAAATCCCGGGCATCCGATCGACCGAGGATCCAAAACCGATCCGGTCATATGGCTCGATCGACTCGCTGCCATTTTTAGACACACCAACATTTCCATTGACAGCGCAGTCGAGCCCAATCCTTGCCAAATGGTTCTCACAGAAGTGAGTCACGTTTTAGCTCCAAATTCAAAATTTCTATAGAAAAAAAAAAACAAAAAAAATAAAAACTCGAACGATTTTTAAGAAAATTTACTATCAGGCTTGATGAGGAATTACGATTTTTTGGATCAACCAGTAAATTTCGATTTTCGATCCAAATTTCGCGTTTTGGTTGAAAATCAAAATTTTTATACAAAAAAAACGAAAAAAAAAAAATCCGAACGATTTTTAAGAAAATTAACAATTATTCTCGATGAAAAATTCAATTTTTATTTGGATTAACGAGTAAATTTCAATTTTCTATCCAAATTCCGACTCGAGGATCTTAAAAATTTTTTAAAAAATTCCAAACGAAAATAAATTGCTAAAAAATAAAAGAAAATATTTTTGACTCAAAATTTTCACAGATGTGGCCAGTTTTGTCGAACGTTTGTGACGTTTATCAAGAAGATCCACGATTGATGGAAAGATGCTGCAGATGTTTGAGGTTCGCGGTCCGCTGCACGGGCCGGCAATCCGCTCACATTCTCGAGTCACTCGTAAAACAGGTAAAAAAATTCGTGCCAAAAAAAAAATTCACCAAAAACCATTTCCAGTGAAAAAAAAATCGCCAGTCGATCGAAATTTCAATTTTTCTCTTCTACAGATCGTTCAGCTTTACTCCCGACACTATCACAGCTGTTTCCTCTATCTCGGATCCATTCTGGTCGACGAGTACGCGAGCGATCCTGATTGCGAGGCTGGCCTACTCGGAATGCTCGAGGCTTTCATTCCCCCGACCTTTACCGTTCTCCAGCAAGAAGGCGGACTCAGAAATCATCCTGACACCGTCGACGATCTCTTTCGCTTGTGTGCCAGGTTAAAAAAAAAACATTTCTCAATCTCATTCATTCAATCCAAAAATTTTTCATTATTTTCTCGGCATTTTCGTTCAATTAACAATTTCTCATTTCTAAAATTTACAATTTTTGGTTTTTTTTTTGCAATTCTGACATTCCTAATTTGAAAAATTTCTCTTTTCGAGATTTTTTATTAATTTTTTTAAATTTCTATTTTCCAATTTTATAAATTTCTAAAAATTTCAACTTTTGAAATTTCTAAAATTTCTAATTTTCCATTTTTGAAATTTATGAAATTCGTAATTGTCAATTTCATAAATTTCTAAAATTCCTAATTTCCAACTTTATAAATTTCTAAAATATCCAATTTGTCGAATTCATAAAATTCCTAATTTCCAATTTTATAAATTTCTAAAATATCCAATTTTTCAAATTCATAAAATTCATAAAATTTCTAATTTCCAATTTGATAAATTTCTAAAATTCCTAATTTCCAATTTGATAAATTTCTAAAATTCCTAATTTCCAATTTGATNCCAGCAAGAAGGCGGACTCAGAAATCATCCTGACACCGTCGACGATCTCTTTCGCTTGTGTGCCAGGTCAATGAACAAAAAAATTTCATTATTTTCCCAGCATTTTTCTTCAATGTCTCATTTCTAAAATTTACAATTTCTGGTTTTTTTTTTTTGCAATTCTGACATTTCTAATTTGAAAAATTTCTTATTTCGAGATTTTTTTATTAATTTTTTAAAATTTCTATTATCCAATTTTATAAATTTCTAAAAATTTCAACTTTTGAAATTTCTAAAATTTCTAAAATTTCTAATTTCGCGATTTTTTTTACTAATTTCTAAAATTTCTATTTTCTAATTTTATAAATTTTTAAAAATTTCAACTTTTTAAATTTATAAAATTTATAAAATTTCTAATTTCCCATTTTTGAAATTTATAAAATTCCTAATTGTCGATTTTATAAATTTATAAAATTCCTAATTTCCAATTGAATGAATTTCTAAAATTTCCAATTTTTCAAATTCATAAAATTCATAAAATTTCTAATTTTGCATTATTAAAAAAATTCCGGAAATTTCAAAAATTTTAATTTTTTTTTCTAAATTTCATAAAATTTCTAATTTCTGAAAGTGAAAATTTCTAACTTTCGATTTCCAATCTCCAAAGGCAGGATAACGAAAAAAAATGTTCAATCTCGTTAAAAACTAAAATTGAATTTTGTCAACGGCATTTTCGTGTGAAATGTAAAATTTGCAAAATTTCTGTTGGTTAAAAACGTTTGTTCGCTTTTTGTAGATTTCTACAAAGAGCTCCGGTCGCATTCCTCCACTCGGCGGCTCTAGGAAGCATCGTCGATTGCGCGTTAATGGCCTCGAGCCTCGATCACAGGGACGCCAATTCCTCGGTGATGAAATTTTTCTTCGACTTGATTCACAGCGGCCGAATGCACGAGGTTCGTTGAAATTTTTATTCGATTTTTTCTTTTTTTTTGGAGGGGGAGAAAAAAAAATTGGAAAATCCTGAAATTTTGATATTTTCTGCGGTCCAGAGTCGACCAGATTTCGAGACGAGGAAGCAACTCGTCCAGGCCATCATCAAGGAGAAAGGACAGACTTTGGTCACGAGCCTTTTGCACGCTTCCGTCTACTCGCTGTCGTCCTACATGCTCGGCGAAGTCGCGGACGTTCTTTTTGAACTCGCGATACTCGACAGAAGGGTGAGTGTCGAAAAAAAACGTAAAAACAGCAAAAAAACGATTTTTTCTCGTGGAAATCGTTTTTTTCGATTTGGAGCAATTTTTTTTTTTGAGTAAATTTGAAAAATTCTTATTTTTTGGGAACAGTCGATTTGCCAGTGGCTGGAAGAAGCCATCAAGTCGATGCCGGCTCAAAACGTCGGCGGATCCCCAACCGCGACGCCCGATCAGCTGCACGAGTTCCATCAAACGGTCACGGGGTACGTTCTTTTTTTTATCATCCAAAAATCTCGCTTTTCCCATAAAAAACCGAATTACCACAAAAACCAAATATTGTTTTTATTTAAATATTATTTTTTAAAAATCGAATTTTGCTCAAATTCGCAAACTTTGACGTTTTCGAAATTTTGCCCCTGAAATTGAGAAAAAAAACTTGGAATTCTTTGAAAAAAATAATAATAAACAGATTTTTACTCCCAATGATAAAAAAAATAGCCAATTAATTTTCAAAAAATATAGAATTTGCAAAAATTCGCCAACTTTTACGTTTTCTAACATTTTTACTCGAACCCCTAAAAAAAAAAATGAATTTATCGAAAAAATCGTTAGACCTAAAAAAAAATTCCAATAAATTCAAAAAAAAAAATGGAATTTTCCAAAAATTCGCCAAATTTGACGTCTCCGAAAAATTTTCTCTCGTAAACCGCAAAAAAATAGCCAATTAATTTCCAAAAAATATAGAATTAGCAAATATTCGCCAACTTTCACGTTTTCTAACATTTTTACTCGAACCCCTAAAGAAAAAAATGAATTTAGCGAAAAAATCGTTAAACCTCAAAAAAATTTCCAATAAATTCAAAAAAAAAATGGAATTTTCCAAAAATTCGCCAAATTTGACGTCTTCGAAAATTTTTATCTCGTAAGCCTCAAAAAAATTCGCAAATAATCAAAAAAAAACAGAAAAAATAATTGCACCCTGCCAAGATTGCCATGAATTGCGATTTTTCTGGAAAAATGAACTCGGCGGATTTTTCCTCTCAAGGAGAGAATCCCGAGACAATTAGTCGGGAGGCGATTGTTGTTACATTCTCGTGTTGATTGCAGGAGTGACTCGGGCAAAGCGGTGGGCCACGCCTTGCGGAACTTTGCGAGATTGTATCGTTGACACGAAGACATTAATTTGCAATGAAGAAAATGAAGGAAAAACATTGGTTGGACGAACAAGATGGAAGGATGTGCGACGAGGCTCCGTTGACGCAGTGACGACGACGACGAAAAGAAAAAGCGAATCAACTAAATCTGCGAAATTTGCTTCTTTCCATTATTCCCGCTAGAAAAAAATGCCCGAGCGAGTTGTAACGAACGTACGTGTTGGACGATCGAGGAACGAGGGTCTCGCAAATTTCCTGGCTCTCCGGACTCGGAATTGGCGATTCCCGAGCCGATTTCCGTTTTTTTCTCTTTCCTCAATTTTTCCGAATCTCCTTAAAATCAAAAATCGCTCGAGAGCTCGAAAAATTCGAAAAAAACTGAATTTCTCGAGCTCGACGTGCGAAAATTCTAAAAATTCTCAAAAAATCGATTTCTCGACAATTTTTAAATCTGACAAATTTCCTCATCGACTGATTGACCGTTTCTCATCACTCGCGACGAAAAATCCATGTTTTTCTATTTTTCCGACAATTTTTTCCCTTTTTTTAGCGACTGACCTATCGACGCGACGTTTTTTTATTTTTCTATTTCCGAGTCATACCTACTTGACGTTTAGGTAACGATCTAGTCGGGAACGGGAGCCTCTTAGCAATTTAATTCGAAAATTTGAGTAAAAACGATTTTTTGGAGAAAAAAAATGAAAAAAAATTTAATTCGACGCTCGGACAGCTCGCCTCCTCGTTGGTCGATCTCGAATCTCAAAAATTTCCGGAGCCAATTTCCAAAATCTTAAAATTACGAATTTAAACGAAAAAAAACGACGATCCAGATTTTTTTCACTTTTTTCGCTTTTGCCACCAATTTCCGCACTCAAGATAATTTCTACACAATTTTTTATAGCCAAATATTTTCCAATCACGATTTTTCCATTTTTTTCTATTTTTTTAACAATTTCGAGGATTAAAAAATGTTTCCTTCCCATTAAACAATAAATACCGATTTCCCTGAATTCCTACGTCCCCACAGCTCCGCGCCCTCGCCGAAGGATCGGCCAAGCACCAAACGATTGTCCCGAATCGCGCTGGTTTTGGGAAAAAGCGAATTGCGTCGATTATGAAGAAAAAAGCGAAACGACAGCGACGAGTCCCGTGGCCGGAAGGTTCGTGACGTACTTTTCCACAGGAACATTGACCAGAAAACGTAAAAATCGTCGATTGAGCGTCGAGGAAGAAAAAAATGGTGAAAAAAAAAATAATAATAATTATGAAAAAAAAAATCAACCAATTGACCGTGTACTGTGAACATAAAGGAAGAGACTGTGTCGATGTATTATATAAATATAGCGGAATACGAGAGACAATGTGTACATGTGTATTAAAAAAAAAAAAAACAAAAAAAAATGGCGAACCGATGGAAAAAAAAATCGAGGGAGTGTAGCGAGTGTTTTAAAAAAATTTCTGGAGCGAAAAAAACGTTTTTACGTTTTTCTCGTCTCGTTCGGTGTGGAAAACGATTTTTTTTACTTTTTTTTTTGTTTCTCTCAATTTTTCCCAATTTTTTTCAGAATTTTTCAGAGATTTGATTTTTTAAACTAAAGTTGCAAGTTGATAATAATATTTTGGCACTTTTTCGGATTTTTTTTTGCTTCCAATTCTGCTCATCGAAAAATGCCCAAAATTTGGAGAATTTATTGCGAGATTGGAGAATTCCTAAATTCATGCTCAGCCCAGCCAGACGGAGCGAAAGGGAGAGAGAGAGAGAGAAAGCTTCGCAGAGAGGAAATCGCTGACAATCTTGAGACCTGAGTCACACTGTATACCACAGGAATGAGTCAGTAGGCTCGAGCATCACAAGCCACCGTGAGAGACACACAGAGAGAGAGAGAGAGAGAGAGAGTCTCATCGTTGGCTGCAATCCTATCGCGACTTCGCTCGTCACAAAGGAATGTTGTATTGTCCTGGAATCGGAGAAACGTGAGTGTACGAAAACGACACGAGAGACAAATCGTAAAGAAAGTGAGCCGATACGAGTCTCGACCACCGACTCGAATACACGTCTGGCAGGTTCATTTTCATCGTAATCATTATCGTTACGTTGAATTTCCACCAATTTTCGATTTTTTTTTAGCAAAACTAACGCGTTCGGTCTTGGTACGATAATTTTTCCGGAATATTGACCATGGAACGATCAATTTTATTTTTAGTGATCTGTCGAGTGTTTGGTAACGAGAAATTGATGAAAAAAATTGAATTTTTCAAGATAAAGGAATTTTTATTCGATTTATTTGTTTATTTACAATCGATAAGAATTTATTTACATTTTTATTCAATTTTTTCACACAGAATCGAAGTTTTTAGCAAAAATCGAGAAAACGAGCCAAAATGATCGATTTTTCAATAGTCAGACATTTTTTTTCGATTTATTTGTTTATTTACATTCGATAAAAATTTATTCAAATTTTTATTCAATTTCTTGAAATAAAATCGAAGTTTTTAGCCAAAAACGAGAAAATGAGCCAAAACGATCGATTTTTCAATAGTCAGACATTTTTTTTCGATCTATTTGTTTATTTACAGTCAATAAAAATTTATTCAAATTTTCATTCAATTTCTTGAAATAAAATCGAAGTTTTTAGCCAAAAACGAGAAAATGAGCCAAAATGATCGATTTTTCAATAGTCAGACATTTATTTCGATTTATTTGTTTATTTAAATTCGATAAAAATTTATTGACATTTTTATTCAATTTTTTCAAACGGAATCGAAGTTTTTAGCAAAAATCCATAAAATTAACCATAACGATCAATTTTTCAATAGTGAGACATTTTTTTTTCGATTTATTTGTTTATTTACGATCAATAAAAATTTATTTACATTTTTATTCAATTTTTTCAAACGGAATCGAAGTTTTTAGCAAAAATCCATGAAATTAACGAAATAAACGATCGATTTGGCTAAACAAATAATAAGAATTGATGAGAATGAAATATTCCGAAGAGTCAGGAGCTGGAATGTGTGCGTGACACGTTCAGACTCGAGACTCGAGATATTTTCTCAAGGCAGGAGGAGTAAAGTTGTGGAAGCAGCGAGAGGAGATAAAAAAAAAGTGTAGGGTCAAGATTTTGTTTTCTGTTTTGGTCGCGGATGAGTGTGCACACACTCGCGGAGTCTCGCGCGTTGCTTGCTTTCTCGGATATGGGAGTTAGCTCTTTCTCATCGACGTTGGCTGCTCCGGTGGCAGAGCTACCGGCGGGTTCGTTGCTCAGCAACGAGACAGACCGTTCTCTATAGAACGCGTCTGCCAATTCTTGCCAACAGCCAAACTCTCTATGAGCCTCCTCTCCGAGCCCGATCTCCTCGCCCTCTCTAAACTAAACACGTAAATATGTATCGATGTGTACCGTGCGTATTCGCACTACGGCGCGAATTGCGTCCCTACGACTTCGCCCGCTACGAAATAACCGGCAAAAATGTCTTTGCATGGAAAACAAATAAATTAGCAACGACGAGACGAAGGAATTTTTAGTTTCTGAAAAAAAGACTCATGCTGACGAAAAAAAATTCTTTGATTACGAAAAATCGTTTTTACGTGGAAAAATCACGAAAAATGGCGATCGTAAGATCGAAATTTTTATTTTCAGTTTTTCTTACGTGAAAAAATGGTTTGCGAGCCCAAGTTGTTGGAAAAAAAAGTAAATCCAAGATTTTCCGAGGCGATCTGTATTTTTTGGGGAATAAACAAAATTTCGAATAAATTTTACGAACGATTTTTTTGAAAAAATGAATAAAGCTTCTTCGATGTTACACGAAAGTGTGTGCAAAGTTTTAAGAGGCTTCACCATTTAGAAATCGAAATATTTAATGTTGAAAATTGCAATTTTTATAAATTTATAAATTAAATTTCATAATTTGAAATCCTCTAATAAAAAGTTCATGGGCAGAAATGTATCGAATATATCGAAAAAATTGAATCCATTGTTGACATTTTATTCGTGCCGTGATTGGTCGGTCCGGTTTCGAGTCCCGCTGCCAGTTTCACACTCGCAGTTCCGCTGTCATTTTGACAGTTGCGTGTATACGCGTGCGGTTACATGTTCCTTCCGGAATGAAAGGAACATATATCACGCGTCGGGAGGCCTCAGCCTCCGTTTTTCTCTCGGAAATCGTGAATAAAAACTTTTTGCCCCGTGGTGCCGAATTTCTCGGACGCGTTTTCGTAGTTCTGGCAA
>JBAJMU010000006.1:718601-730304 GCA_037952995.1 Hyposoter didymator | reverse complement strand
TTTTCCCTCCCTCCCGCCCTCGCCTCTTGAGAGTTCTCCTCGTCCCCCGGAGAGTTTAGTTCGAGGCGGCTGGCGTCTTGGGCGGCTGGAAGGGATTCCATTTCAGACACTCCGGATCGATTTCTTTGTAGACGGGTCCTCGACGCTTCACTCTCTCCTTGTAGTCGTCTATCACGTCCTTGTTTGTCATCGTTAACAATTATTTCCGTTACTCGCCTCTCTCGCTAACGTTTACCATTATTTATCATCAAACTATTTTATCCTCCCAACAAATTATTCCAAAAATTGACATTTCCAAAAATTCTCGAAAAATTTAAATTTCCAAAACTTCTTCTAAAATTCAATTCGCTTAGAAATTGATTATTCTAAAAATTGTTCTGAATATTGAATTTATAAAATTTCTCCGAAAATTTAAATTTCCCCAAAAATTCAAATTTCCCCAGAAATTCAAATTTCTCAAAAAATTCAAATTTCCCCAAAAAATTCAAATTTCCCCAGAAATTCAAATTTCCCCAGAAATTCAAATTTCCCCAGAAATTCAAATTTCCCCAAAAAATGCAAATTTCCCCAAAAAATGCAAATTTCCCCAGAAATTCAAATTTCCCCAAAAAATCAAATTTCCCCAAAAATTCAAATTTCCAAAATTTCCCCAAATATGTAAATTTCCCCAGAAATTAAAACTTTCAAAATTTCCCCAGAAATTAAAATTTTCAAAATTCCTTAAAAATCTTAAATTTTCCGAAAAACTTGAATTTCCAAAATTTCATCGATTCATCGCTACGACTTTTTTTTCATAATCAATTAACCAAAAATCGATTCGATTGGGACGACGAATACCCTCGATATTTCTTGTCAAATAATTCGACGAAAAAATCGATTCTAACACTCAAAATTGTAAATTTTTCAACTTTTGAAAAACTTACTTGTTTCTTCAGTATTATGTGCTTTCCCTTCCAATACTTCATCATACCCAGAGCTTGTAGAGTGCTCACTATGTCGTAAGAATCGATCGCCATTTCCTTGCTGATGTCTGACCCAAAAAAAAAAATCGATGAAATAAAAAAAAAAAAGAACGTCGAGTTAAGAAAAAAAAAACGAGCACCCGGGTCTGTCAGACCCACAAGTGTCTCGATTAACGATAATTATTAGTTCCTAATTAATCGAATAATTATTTTGATTCTTTAATTTATTTTGTAATTTGGAAAATTGCTCGGGAAATTATTGAAAAAATCACTAGAAACGTTTTTCATGTCTTTACCTTTGACGGATAATTCTTTGCCCCCGAAATTGCAGAGATATTGTAAAAGGACGTCCTTCCAGTAGCTCCGATACGATATTAAGCCAAGATCGGAAAGTGGTTTCTCCGGAGAACCGATTTTCTTCTCGACCCTCGTGAGCAAATAGCCTAAAAAATGAAAAAAAATGAAAACAATTAGCAAATTTGGATTTGCAGCGTTTTTTGTATTTGACATTTGATTTTGACTTTTTCTTTGAAAATTGTCGTTTATTTTTATTTCTAATTTATTAGATCGAGTTTTTATTTTATTTTCATCTCTACAGAATCCAAATGGAGGCCAAATTGTTTTTTTTTTTAAATGAATTTTTGACGCAGCCAAAGATCGTGATTTCGGGTTAAAAAATACGAGGATGCTCATCGTTTTTTTTAAATTTTTGTTAATTAAGACGAAAATTTACGTTTTTTTTCAAATTGGCCCTCATTTTGGTGTTTTTTTTTTTTTTTTACTTTGATTTATTCAGAAAATTGAAAACTGGAGAAAAAAAAAATTCCCCTTCACAAAGCAAATCGATAAATTGGTAGAACGTGAAAAAATCAAGGGATTTAAATTTCGACCCCCGCGCACGAGCGGACACGTTGCTCTCCGGGAATGCGTGTTGCGAACGTTTTTGTTTTTCTCAAGCAAACGGAATTTCGTCTAGTTTTTTGAGGCCCCGAAGAAAACGCAAATAAAATCGTAGAAATATGGAATTTTCAAGAACTTCCATGTGCACTGCTGCTCGCTACGTGAAAATTCTTCAGCATCCTCGCCAGAGCGAGTTTTGCCAGTTTGCGAACGATCGCGAGCAACTATACGAGCGAGATGGAAGCAGGCGAGGAGAGAGCGAATACGAGAACGAGAAGAAGGAGGCAGAGAAGACAGAGGGTTAACGCCCGACGTAGACGGGTTCGTTGGCACGCTGCGAGCTGTTCGATCCAACGACGACGACGACGACGACAACGACGATCTGTCGTCGCACTCTCCCTTCTTACCGTTCATTCGTTTCTTCTTCAATTCGTACCACTGATTATCAACAAGATCATTATGCTCGCGCCATCTTCTCTCTCTCTCTCTCTCTCCAAAACTTTACTTTGATCTCTAGATTTTCTCTTTCGCCTTTTATTCGCTCGGAGCGTTTTTCTATGAGCCCGGAATTTCTTGCAACATTTTCCTCTTTATCCACAGCATCGAATCTTTTTCATTTTATTGACGAAATAAAAAATCGTCGTTTTTTTTTATTATTTTGAGTTCGTGACGTTGATCGATCGAAATTGAGTCTGTCGGGGTGTCAATCTTTTTGATTGCTCTCGATTTTCTCAGTTTTCGGATTATTACGTTGGAGTCAATTGAAAAATTGAACAATTTTGAAATTTTTTGGGTTTTTGGGTTGAAATTTTTGAAGGATTTTGAAAAAATTGAAATTATTATTGAATTTCCATTTCGCTGATTGAATCGCTTTTCAATTATTCTAATAATGATATTAAAAATTGAAAAATTTCAAAAAAATCCTAAATTTCGATAAATTTCAAATTTTCAAAAAATTGAAATTATTTTTGAATTTTGAAGAAAATTGAAATAATTATGAAATCGTCTGATCGATGAGTGGAACGTTTCGATTATTCTAATAATAATTAAAAATTTTTAAGAAATTCGTAAATTTTTGGCAATTTAAAAATTTTCAAAAATTCAAAACAATGTTCGATTTACAAAAAAATTGAAATAATTGCTCCAACTATTCTGCATTATACCACTCATGGTATTATTGCGTTATAACAAATTCCAATTTTGAACAAATTTAAAAATTGAAAAAAATTGAAATAATTGGCAAATTTTCAAAAAATTGAAATAATTCGAAAAATTTCCAATAATCTCAATATTTCCTCAAATTCGACAAATTCTCACACTAATAAAAATTTAAACGATTATCAAATTTTTCTAAAATTGGAATAACGACGAAAATTCTCAAAAATTCGAATGATTATTTGATTTTTCTAAAATTGGAATAACGACGAAATTCCCAAAAATTTAAATGATTATTAAATTTTTCTAAAATTGGAATAACGACGAAATTCCCAAAAATTTAAATTATTATTAAATTTTTCTAAAATTGGAATAACGACGAAATTCCCAAAAATTTAAATGATTATTTGATTTTTCTAAAATTGGAATAATATTGACATTCTCAAAAAATTAAAATGATTATTTGATTTTTCTAAAATTGGAATAACGACAAAATTCCCAAAAATTCAAATGATTATTAAATTTTTCTAAAATTGGAATAATGTTGAAATTCTAAAAAATTAAAATGATTATTTGATTTTTCTAAAATTGGAATAATGTTGAAATTCTAAAAAATTCAAATGATTATTTGATTTTTCTAAAATTGGAATAACGACGAAATTCCCAAAAATTCAATTAATTTTTTGTTGCTGCTGGAAATTCGAGAGACGTAAGAAAATAGTGATGAGAAGGTTTGACTCATTTAATTTTACGAGGAGTGGGATAAATGGTACGTGGATCATTACCGCGGCACACACTTTGCTGCTAACCCACTTGACAATATGGAAAGACGATTTGGAGGTTCGCGCTACTCTCGCGCTTAATATTCGCGAGGAGTGCTATTCCGAGGAGCGCGATCGGTTATCGCGCGGGGATTTGCTGCCCGAACGATTACGCGTTCGCTGACACGTTGAGGAAATTGTAAAAAATTCACTTTCCGTTCGCGGTCGTTAATAAATATAAAAAAATCGTAAAAAACGGAGACAAAAAAAATATTTCGGCGCGTTCGTTTGGCACAGTGGCTTATATCGAGGCGGCCTAATTTTTCGACGTTCATTATATTGTTGGCCCAGAAATATTCGCGCGGAGTGATTGCCTCTCGTGGCGGAAAAATCGAAAATTTTTGGATTTTGAAAGTTTTCCAAAAACATCCAAACCACGACAGGCCAATGGACCGAGCTCCGGGTCAAATTGACCCAGTGTGTCAATATCGATGAAAAAAATTGAATTTGAAATGAAAATTGAAAAAAAAACTGAAAAATATTTTGGAAATGGAAATAAAATGCGGAAAATTTGGATTAATTGAGAAAATTCGAAAAAATTTGGAAAAAAAATTAATGAACGCTCGACGAGACGTCAATCCTCTGCAAATCTCGTAAAATATGTTTGGAATGCCGAGAGCCAGTGAATTGTGAAGCAATCTGCAGAATAGATGGAAGCGACGAATATTTGGTCGACGCGCGGTCTTTGAAATATCGAGGAGACACATAAATCGTTTTTCCTGAGGACCTTTCGACTCGAGACGAAACGCAGCATCCTCTCGCGCTCTCTGTCATTTTCTCCCTATATAGTAAACTGTGTACTCTACAGTGAAGGTTCAACGACCGGCGGTGTCTCGCCCGTGCCTCGTCGGCTGCGGCAGCGAGCACCAGCAGCACGTCTCTCGATTTACCACCCAAACTGTGTGCACCAGCAGCAGCAGCCGCAGCAGCAGCATCAGCGACTGCGAGAGAGAAACCGAGACGAAGAGAGTTGTGCATGGGGCGTAGGACAGCTCGTCGCGTTCGGGAGGCCCTTCTCCCACGCCATTACTAAACCATCTCGTGCGTATACGCGTCAAGTCAGCAATTCTCTCTCGCCACACATGGGTCATATTGACCCGTATTCCACAGATGGGTCAAATTGACCCGAATCCACACATGGGTCAAATTGACCCGAATCCACACATGGGTCAAATTGACCCGACTCCACGCATGGGTCAAATTGACCCGAATTCCACACATGGGTCAAATTGACCCGATTCCACACATGGGTCAAATTGACCCGAATTCCACACATGGGTCAAATTGACCCGATTACACACATGGGTCAAATTGACCCGAATTCCACACATGGGTCAAATTGACCCGAATTCCACACATGGGTCAAATTGACCCGATTCCACACATGGGTCAAATTGACCCGAATTTCACACATGGGTCAAATTGACCCGAATTCCACACATGGGTCAGATTGACCCGAATTCACACATGGGTCCCATTGTTTGACTTTTTCCAAAAAGTCATTTTTGTTTGTTCGAAGAAATTGAATTTTGCGTCGATTGTTTGTCATTGCCACGACGTACAAGTTTTTTTTGGCTTCTACGGAAAGAAAGCCGAGCGCCGCCGGCAGCATCCCCTGGCTCTGCTGCAACAGAGGTCACCGGAGGTCATGCCATTGTAACCGCGGCGAGTGTGCGTAAACCCCCAGCAGAGTGCATGCGTGTGTGGCGGTTCACGGACGAGATTCGTCCAGACCCATATCCATAGGCAACGTCGCTATATATAGATCGAAACGCGTTCTCGATCGGGCGCGCGGGGAAGTTGGCGGAATGGCCTCGGAAATATGAGCAATCGGCGCCCTTCTGTGTCGGAGCTCCAGGCTCTCGAGGATTCTCTCGCGGTGAACGGAAAACGCACCAGGTCGGTCTGCTCCGCGTTGATAGACGAAGATGGCTGGCTAGGGATTTGCCGCGATGAGGGTGGGAGGGAGGCTGGGCAGGTCGATGCGGCGAGACGCCGGGCGTCGCACTCCAACCCTCTCGTTTCCTCGTCCTCGCCGTGGCCCTCGCAAGCTCCCAGAGACTTTTCCTCCTGCCAACGCGCCACTTTCTCTTTTTTTCTCTCGTCCCTCTCGCATCCTTCGTCTTGCCTTTTGCAAGTCCTGACTCGTCCTCCTCCTCCGAGGAGCCAGACTCCTCGGACCAGACGCGCAGACCTCCCTCTGGCATAAATACACAATTCGAGGACTCTGACGCGATAAAGGACTCGAGTCGACGTGGCCAGGGTACGAATCACCTCGCGAGGTCCGCCCTTATCGTCCTTCCGAGTTAAAAACACAGTTTGCCGGCACAGCATCGAAAAAACTCGACGAAATCGCTTCGGAATTCAACTTACGACCTTTTTCCTCTCGCGAGCCCTCCCCCGCGATGCATTCTCCCGCGTGGCTCTCTCTCTCTCTCCATAGTGTGTAAAAATGTAGTGACGTTCTCCCGTACTTGTGCGAACTTGTACGCTACTCAATGCGACGAGATTCTCGTTCAGAGCCCGGGAATTTACTCTCTCCCTCTCGCAGCCTCTTTTTCTCTCGTACGCGTTCGCCCTGCTCGACTCTCGCGCTCGCCGAGCCAACCCCCGTGTCAGCATCAATGAAAATGACGTCACGAGGCAAAAAGCCCGAGTGCTTAGCGATTATCAACGCTCGCGTGTGCACATTCGACTATTTTACTCGCGCGTTTCTCCCCCTCCTCGTGCTCGGCTCGTTCATTTTTTTCGCGCAGCCTTCCGCCGACTAAATTTTATCGTAAAACTTCAATTTTCATTATTTTTCATTTCCTTTTTTTGGCTGCGACGGATTTTTCAAAGAAATCGAAAATTTTTGGGTTTTTGTTTGAAATTTTACTCACTGAAATCGATCAGGAGACGCCCGTAACCCTGACGTTGGTAAGGCGGCAATGTGAGGATACACGAAACGTTGTAATTGAGGAACGAATTTTTTTCCTGCAACAAAAAGTCAAGAGAATCGTTAATTTATCAAGAAAAACAAAATTTCACCATTTTTAACCTTGAAAACCAATATTTGACCTTGAATTGACCTTGAAACGTCGATTCTCGGTCAAAGATTCAATTTTCACCTGATCATTGGAGTTTTTTTCGATTTTTCGGAATATGCAGTTCGAAAGATCGAAATTTATTAATGAAACGGAATTTCGAGTGTATTGAACCTCAAAAATCAGTTCGTGACCTCGAATGGACGTTCCAACGTCGATTTTCGGTCAGCGATTCAATTTTAACGTCATAATTGTATTTTTTATTAATTTTCCAAAATATCAAATTCGAAAGATCGAAATTTATCAAGAAAATCGAAATTCCATTGTGTCAAACCGCAAAAATCGGTTTTTGACCTTAAATCGACCTTGAAACGTCGATTCTTGGCCAAAGATTAAATTTTCACGTACCAATTGCATTTTTTTGTCAATTTTTCAAAATCTCAAGATCAAAAGATCGAAATTTATCAACAAAATCGAAATTCAGTGTTTCAAAACTGAAAAATCAATTCTTGACCTTAAATTGACCTTCAAATAACGATTTTCGGCCAAAGATTTAATTTTTCCGTACCAATTGCATTTTTTTGTCAATTTTTCAAAATCTCAAGTTCAAAAGATCGAAATTTATCAAAAAAATCGAAATTCAATGTTTCAAAACTCAAAATAAAAATTTTTGACCTTGAATTGACCTTGAAACGTTGTTTCTCGGCTAAAAATTCAATTTTTACTAAATAATTGTATTTTTTCGAAAAAATAAAAAATATCGAGATCGAAAAATCGTGGCGAACGAATTTTCGTGGATTGAGGGAGAGAAAAAAAGTGTAACATATATTTATGGTGAATTCGTGCGGCTGAGGTCATTCAGGACTTTCTCGCCTCTTCGTCTTTTTTCTCTCGTCCACACACTTTTTATTTCTCCATGTTTTTTTTTCGATTTATCTCACAGACCCGAGAGTCCTGCTGCTGGACTGGCTCGCGCGAGTGTGTCTGACTCATCGAGCTTTCATGTATAAAGCATCGCCGGAGTATACACGAGCTACAGGATGTTTTATTAGAGTCTAGCGAGCAAGAGAAACGAAGAAACGAGGAGGAGGAGGAGGAGGAACGTATTACGAAGCAGCAACCGTATGGAATAGGCGAGAAAAATGTAACGTATCGGAGGAGCAGCACCGCGACGAGACAAACTCCATTTATACACATTAGGGTGTGTCAGAATAAAATTTATCAATCTTTTCTTCACCGACCTCTCGTCCCAGAGAAATTTTTTTTTTTTTCTCCCTCACTGACGAGCAACTCCTCACTCACTATTCCATTTTCCATGCTCCATAATTTTCCCATAAAAATTATCGAGGCTGGAGATGGAAAAAAAAAAAAAATGGAAACGTAAAAAAAAAAAGGAGAAAAAATTAATTGGTGACTGAAAAATTATCGTGGACGCAGTGAAAAAAAAGAAAAATGAAAATTTCATGATTAATCAACTTTCTCAACAAAGTTGTCGCCAGAATAATGGAAAAAATCGTTTCCACGTTATCTCGTCAATCATATGATTAATATTTTTGTCAAGGACCAAGTCGGATGTATCGATGATCGAATGAGTCGTCGAATTTGGAGGAAGGAAACTTTACCGATTATGGGATTTCTCATTAACGATTCTCGCTCGGTCTTTGTCTCTTTCTCTCTCTCTCTATGAAGCTTCGGTCGAGGCGTTCAGCTTCGCCACCGACAGACTTTCCGAGCACTCGCGGTATTTCCGGCCTTTTACAATGCTCGTGCATACTGCCTTCTCCATTCACATGTATTTACATGTAAAAATGGATAAATAATAAACGAATAAATTCATAACTAATGTAAAATTTATAATTAATGACTAAATTTTTTAAATAAAAATATCCAAATATTTATTTTTAAAATTCATTTTTAAAAATTCAAAAAAAAATTGACTAAATGAGAAAATAAATAAATTCATAAATGATATAAAATTTATAAACAAATTATTAAAAATTGAAAATCCACAAATAAGAAAAAAAAACAGTTTCAACCAAATAAATAATTTTACAAATAATTCAAAATCTTTAAATATATAGCGTACCGGCTGTTGAACACATGGGTCAAATTGACCCGATTTCATACATGGGTCAAATTGACCCGAATCCCACACATGGGTCAAATTGACCCGTATTCCACACATGGGTCAAATTGACCCGATTCCACACATGGGTCAAATTGACCCAAACTCCACACATGGGTCAAATTGACCCAAACTCCACACATGGGTATGGATTTGATTAATATTATTATTTAACTTGATGAAATTAATTATTGTAAATAATATTGAAAATGTTCAATACGAACAGCAATTTAAATGAAATAATTGAATATATAGTATACCGGCTGTTGCTAACTGCTGATTTCTCAGCTCCTGCCTATGTGTCCGGTCGTGTGGACGAGCTTTTGTGTCAGTGTGTGTATGTGTGTGTGTGTGTGTGTGACGCATATAGAGAGGGAAAGAGCAGACATATTCGCGCGTCTACTTGAGAGCTCGGACCGAGTAGGGAATCGGGGCCGAACGCGAAGGACAAACCAAAGTGCGTTTGGGGCGAGACTCCATCTTTCTCGATCGTTTTTTAAATTTTTTTCTTTTTTTTTTTTAATCCTCTCGCTCTCTCGCAGTTTTTTTTATTTCTCTTCGCTACGGACGAGTTCGCGACTCGAGAACAGCCGGCTCGTTCGCGTTCTCTCATCTCTTTTGGCCTTTCGCTGCTTCTCCTGCTACGGCTGCTGCCGATGCCGATGCCTCTAGACCCCGCGAGAACACAAAACGCGTGATAAAAGCTAAATAAGGGGAGAGACGTCCCAGAGTCTTCGAGACACCGATTGGACGAGCTGAAAGAATGAGACTACCGAGTGGGCAGCACTGCCCGCGGAGAGGAGAACTATCCATGGGCTCGTTCGCTCCAAAACTCAATTTTTTTTCAACCCAGTCCATTTTTTTTTTCAATTTTTTTGGAAGGAGGAGGAAATTTTTTTTTCGGAATAATTTTCAAAAATAAAAATCGATTTTTTCGATTTTTCGATTCGTAATTATCGGTACGCACGGCTTACACTCGGTCGAGTATATTTGCGGTAACAAGTTTATACGCGAGGATACGAGGAGGACACGGGAGGGAGAATCTGGGCCCCGGGACGTCCTTGGACGGACTGTGGGCCCCCGCGTGTTACGGACGCCGGCCTCAGGGACGTTTCTACTTGCCCCGGGAACGAAATCGTCCTCGTCGATCCGCTCCGAACCACATGTGGGCCAATTTGTTTTTTCTTTTTTTTTCTTTTTTTATTTGTTCTTCGATGTCCACTCGCTCGATTATTGAATCGAATTGAAATTTCGACGAATTATTCGGTGCCCACGCACCTCAACGCCGAGACAACAATTTCCTATTTTTTATCAACAATTTATCGGTTTTTTGTTTTTTTTTCCATTGCGAAAATTAATTAACAGGAAACTGAATTATTGATTTAAAAAAAAAACGATTTTTTTGTTGGAAAATCAAATTTGGGACAAATTTCATGAGATCGAGAAGATTTTTTTTTTTCGAGTCTTTTTCACAATTTTCTAATTGTTATTAACAAATAAAGTTCCAACTGAATTATTTACTAAAAGAAAATCGATTTTCTGAACGAAAATAAAATTCCTGAAAAATTCCATAAGATCGAAACGAATTATTATTTTTTTTCCGAGTGTTTTTCACAATTTTCAAATTGTTATTAACAAATAAAGTTCCAACTGAATTATCGACAAAAAAAACTTAATTTTTCGGTCGAAAATAAAATTCCCGACAAATTCCATAAGATCGAAACGAATTATTATTATTTTTCGAGTGTTTTCCACAATTTTCCAATTATTATTAACAAATAAAGTTCCAACTGAATTATTTACCAAAAAAAATCAATTTTTCGTCCGAAAAAAAAATTCCCAATAAATTCCGCGAGATCGATACGAATTTTTTTCAAATTCTAATTAACAACTAATTCCTCATGAAAATTAATTAGCCCCCAATCGAATAATTAGACAAAAAAAACTCAACTTTTGAATTGCAAAATAAAATTGACGACAAATTCGATTCGAGCTGGCGAAACGAATAATAATTTTTATAAATTTCAAGGCGTGCTCTCGGCGTGTGAGGTACGTACGTCGCATACGTAAATTGCGAGCTTTTATCGAATTCTATATACGATATTATGACGCAGAGGATGTTTCCCTGGCAAGGCTAGGGTGACGCAAAAGATCCTCGTCGAACGTCACGCCAAGAGTGAAAATTCAAAGAGCAGCAGCGAGTCTGTACATCGCCCTCTAAATTCCCTGGAGAGACGGAGGGCACTTGAGTTTTCGAAGAAATTTTTTTTTATCCCGACGATTTGCGTTGGAGAACGAAAAAAAAAAAAATTCACGAGTTTTTTGCGTTAAATTTTCGTAAAATAAATCATCAATACATAATTGTCTTGAAAATCCTTTCGTTTTGGTCAAATTTCCGAAAAATTTTCCGCCATTTTTTTTTTCGATCGAAATGACGTTTTTTTTAATTAAAAAAAAAATCACGAGTTTTTGAGTCAAATTTTCGTAAAATTAATCATTAATAAATAATTGTCTTGAAAATCCTTTCGTTTTGGTCAAATTTCCGAAAAATTTTCCGCCATTTTTTTTTTTCGATCGAAATGACGTTTTTTTTAATTAAAAAAAAAAAAATCACGAGTTTTTGAGTCAAATTTTCGGAAAATTAATCATTAATAAATAATTGTCTTGAAAATCCTTTCGTTTTGGTCAAATTTCCGAAAAATTTTCCGCCATTT
>JBAJMU010000006.1:680106-714454 GCA_037952995.1 Hyposoter didymator | reverse complement strand
TCCCTCACCGCCCCCTCCTGCTGCGTCTCTTTTCGTCCTTTCGCAACGAAAATCGTCTCGCGTCTCTATATTTCGTCCTGGCGGCCAAGGACTCGCGCGGGGCATTGCTTACCAACCAGACGAGTCTGTGCGTCGATATATTTAACAAAATTGCTCGTTCCGAAGGCCCTTCGACCTTACGGAGGCTCAGGGTTCACCATAACCAACCCCACGCCAGACGAGCTTCTTCGCCTTAATCTCCCGAATCTCTGAGAGCAAATTTTCAGTCCCGCGGATAATATCCCTTGGGGGCGAGACGCTAATGAATGAAACGCGATGATTCTTAAACAAAAAACGTTTCCTTTTGCCTTCTCCTTTGGCTGCTGGACCCCTGACTCGTTGGGGAGGCTCCTATTTTTTTGAATTTGATTTTTCGGGGTTAGGAGAATTTTATCTTTATGATTTTTCATTAAAGAAATTGGTTTTTTTGGGTTTTTTGAATTTTCGAATTTTTTTTGGAAAATTTTGAGTCGATTTTTAATTTTTTTTTAATTATTTGGACAATTTTTGTGGAAAGTTGAGAGAAAGTAGGGAATTGTACTTGAGATTTTACGGGATTTGCGGAAATTGAAGCGGTTGGACGATTTTTTGAAAAAATCAGATTTTCGAAAAATTCGAAAAATCAGAAAATTTAAATCGTTCGAAAGATTTTTTCCAAATTCAGTACCAACCTTCCTATTATGATACTCTATGTGTGAAAAAAAAATTAGTAATAAATCTTCAAATTTGCGCAAGTTAGAGCGTCGACAGACTTTTTTTGAAAATTTCAAAATGGCGTAGATTTTGTATTTTTTTAGCAATTCCAACAAAATTCTCAGAGAATGAAGAGATTGTATGGATTAACATCTGTGCAAAACGGGAACCCTGTAGCTCGAACCGTTCTCGAGTTACGAACATTACTCGTTTACCGAGTTTCGCCAATCCAAATGGAGGCCAAATTGCTGTTTTTTTTAAATGAATTTTTGACGCAGCCAAAGATCGTGATTTCGGGCTAAAAAATACGAGGATGCTCATCGTTTTTTTAAATTTTTGTTAATTAAAACGAAAATTTACGTTTTTTTCCAAATTGGCCCTCATTTTGAGTCGAAATCTATTGGATCGAGTGTTTTTTGTTACTTTGATTTCTTCAGAATTGAAAATGAACCGAAATTGTTGGATTTTCTTGACAGATTTTAGTCCAGGCCAAAGATCGTGATTTCAGGATGAAAAATGAGAGGATGTTGTTTATTTTTTTTTAACATTATCGAGCTCCCGTATATGTGCAGGGTTCCTTTATGCCGTTGGTGTAATTTGGTTTACTCTGTACTCGGGGAAAGGAGAAAAAAAGGAAAAAGGGAAAAATTTGCTCGTACTAGCCGATACGGGGAAGGAAAGAAGAGAGGAAGAAAATAAAAGACGAAAAAGAGAAGGAGGAAAAGAGGAAAAGCGCCAGAGCGCATGGAGGAAATAATAACGAGCCAGCCGACGTCGCACTGCTGCAGAAAGGTTGACGACCCGAGCAGCAGCCAGAGAGCGAGGGAGAAAGAGAGAGAGAGAGAGAGAGAGAGAGAGAGACTATGGCGACGCCCTCTTCGCCCTCTCGCGACTCTGGCTCGTTCGCCACGTTGACTCTCACCCTTCCAATCCCTCCAATCCCTTTTCCCTTCGACTACAAACCACCAGAAGCAAAGGGCTCGCTTTTGGCACAGTCATTGGCCACCCAGCCTGTTCGCCCTTTCCTACTACACCACCGCAAATTCCATTAATCTCAATAAAAAAAATCTCAATGGAGATAATGGACAGTGCCATTCTCCTCGTTGATCATTTTGAAATTAATTCCAACCGGAAGTGACATTGAATTTTCGTATTTAACCAATTTAAAACTTAAAATCGAGATTGGCACATTAATTAAAACGATCAATTAACAACCGATCGATTCCTATTGCTGCGTGTTTCATTAACCTAGAGAAATAATCATGGCCATAAATTCGTGGGTCGATTGACCAAAAGTCCAAAATTTCACAATTTCATAATTTTATCCACATTTTTCACAAAATTCCTCAGTGATTTTCGAGTTGAATGCAAAAAAGTCTACGAAATGATGAAAACCGTTTTTCGGAACGACAATCGGTGGATAATTTTGTTTATTTTTATAGAAACAAACTTCGCTGACTGCGGGAGACGAAAAAAATGTGCAGAATAATTTATGAATGAGTCTGGAACGTTTCTAGAAAATTCCTCTAGTAATACGAAGCAGACGAATTAAAAAACGAGGAAGGAGAGACAAGTGGTTAACGCGTACTCCATCAAAGTTTTTTTGTTCCTGCAACTTTTCATAATTTCATTCACTACGTCAAGTGGCCAATGACTGTGCCTAGTGAGGAAAAACCGTGTCTACGATACGATTTTTGCAGCATCAATCCTCCCTCTTCCTTTTTTAGCCTCCCTGTCTTTTTCTACCCTCGGTTACGAACAGATTCTGTCACACGCATGTACACATCGTTGTGTATATTTTGTGGCTGGGTTTATGGTCGTCTGGTCGCTTCACCACGTTTGAGGCTTGTGTTCCAGCCCTTGCTGTCTGTGTCTCTCTCTTCGGGTGGACGAATGCCGCATTGGGCCGCAGAGTGGCGGAAAAAATCGTTAGAATCATTGGCCATGCGATTTGGCACAGTTATTGGCCGCCTCGAAAACGACAGCTGCACATTTTGCAGCGAAATAAAAAGAGGATCAGTGGCTGGTTGGAGTTTCTGCGTTTCTCTCGAGTGCCTCTGATTACTGGGCGGGTCTCAGGGACCCTGGCCGGGTCCTTGCACTCGAAATACTTTGAAAAATCGGTTTTTTCGATAAAATTGTCTGGTAAAAATCGAAAAATTTCTCAGTAACCAAATGGTCGAGTCGCGATGTCAATAAAGGTTTCTAGCAACTTTCCAGAGGGTCAGAATGACCCAATGATCGTTATTCAACGCAAAGTGATGAAAAATTCACACCCCATGCCAATCACTGTACCATTTTTCATTTCTTTCGATCTTACAGTGCCAATCACTGTAACATCTCGTAAAAAATAATACTACGAGACTCCAGACTCACACATCATTCGGTATATAGTTATACAATGTTGGAAAAGCATCGACCCTCTCTTGGTCCGTATTGCCGGAGGGCTGGATGCCTGGCTCGAGCATATCCTGGCTCACTGCGCGCACCCCCGGCCACCCTCAACGCAGGGCGAGCCGACGAGGCCCTCCCCCGACCGTCTAGCCAGGGTCGGGGTCGTTGAACGTCGATAAAGATTTTGACTCGACAGAGAGAATCCTCATCTTTGTATCGCTCTCTCTCGATTTTACTTTTTAGATCATAATTGTCTTTTTCTACTGATTCTTGCACTTTCGATTTTTCAAAATGACTTTTTTGCCACTCAATTAGCCACGAATTTCATTTTTCCTCCATTTTTCTTTCTCCCAGATAAATATCAATTTTCGTTGTTGAACGTTTTTATTTTATTTTTTTTTATTCCGATCTCGTTGGCCCTCCGGTTAACCGGACGTTCGCACACTCGTTAAACCCACCGTAACACCTTAACACCGTAATAAAGTAAATCAGATACGTGCACCGGTCGAATTCCTCGCAATATTTATTCCGCAGCCTATAATTATCCTCAAAATTCGTGAATCCATTATCCACCTGTATTTTTTCTCTCACTTCATTTAATCCTATAAATTTATAGCTCCCCCCCAAAACCTCGTTTGCAATTCCTCGTTCGCACGATCATAAGGATAAGCTTTTTTGTCTCGGAATGTTCGAGCCTCACTTTCAAAGTTAAAAATCCCTCGAAAGCCAAAAAATATGCTCAAAAAATAAAAACAAAAAATTTCTCAGTTTTCGAAAATTTTCAAATTATTTTCAGGCCCAAAAAAATTCCCAAAAAATCCAAATTTTCCGGAATTCCTCTGCGAAAATTCCCTAAAATTATCGAAAGCCAAAGAAATAGAAAAAAAATGTTCAAAACCAAAAAAAAAATGTCAAAAAACCCAAAAAAAATGTTTTCAAATTTCCCACAATTTTAAAATCTCTACGAGGCCCAAAAAAAATCCTCCATTTCCAGAATGTCTATAAAATAATTCCCAAAATCATCGAGAGCCAAAGAAAAATTTCCCAAAATGCACAAAAACCGAAAAAAATCTAAAACTCAAAAAAAAAAATTCTCCGAATATCCCAAAATTTTTAAAATACCGTCAGGCCCAAAAAAATTCCCAAAAAAAAAAAAAATCGCGTAAAATGATCGAAAACGTTCAAAAAAATTCTAAAATCCATTTTTTCCACTCCAAAATCCTAAAAATATTCCACGAGCCTTTTCGCATTGAGTCCCCGAAGCAATAGTCGAAAGAAAATTTCTCTGTTTTTGTTTTTTCGTCGGAAAAACATGAAAGTCAAGTTTTCCAGACTCGAGAGGCCAAAGTCTGGGTTTCCAAGGAAAATGTGCGTGCGAGCGCGTCGACAACAGGGATTAGAGATCGTCGGTCAACGGGGGCGGAAAAAAGCTTTCGGTCCGGTGGAGCGTCGCAGAGAAAAATAAAGAGAAAGAAAGCCGCGAGGCTGGGCTCGCTCGTTTGCCTGTCACAGAGTCTCCTCTCTGCCAGGGTCAGAGGTCGTTGAACGTCGCTAAAGATTTCGGAGTCGACCGGCTCGCCGAGAGGATTTTCCACTTGTTGTAGAATTTGCAATGGCAAATGGCAAACGCAGCGTCGAGTCGTGGAAAGCGACGAAGAAAGAGAAACACGAGGAGGAGGGGGGGCGGAGGATGCTGCGGTAAAGGGACAGACGTCGTGCTCGCTCCTACTCTCCTTAGCGTTGCCTGAGATACGAGACGATTCTCATCCCCCAGGATCAAGCCCGACGCGGCCTTGATGTTGAAACAATAAGAAGAGACACCAAAGCAACCACCGATTGTCTCTGTCAACGAATAAAATCGCTGGAACGATAATTTAGCAAAATTTCATCAACCGGAAGCTCAAAAAAAATATTTTACGAATTTTAATTTTCTTTCCATTTACTAGGAACTCAGAAAAAAATTATTTTCTGGAAATTTCATCGAAAAGTGGAAAAAAATAAAATTCAAAATGTTGAGAATTTTTTTTTGGAAACCGGAAGCTCAGAAGAATTTTTTACCAATTTTACTGTGCTCCCAATTTGCCAGGATGTTGAAAAAAAAATATTTCCTGGAAATTCCATCGAAAAGTGGAAAAAAATTAAATTTCAAAATGTTGAGAAATTTTTTTTGAAACCGGAAAAGCTCAAAAGATTTTTTTTACGAATTTTAATGTGCTCCCAATGTCCCAGGAACTTGAAAAAAATTATTTTCTGGAAATTTCATCGAAAAGTGTAAAAAAATAAAAATTCAAAATGTTGGAAAAATTTTTTGGAACCGGAAAAGCTCAAAAGAATTTTTTTACGAATTTAAAAGTGCTCCCAATGTCCCAGGGACTTGAAAAAAAAATTATCTTTCGGAAATTGCATCAAAAAGTGTAAAAAAAATTAAAAAATCCGGAAACTTGATGAATAATTTGAAAAAACTCGAAAATATTGGAATTATTATTCCGAACCTAATTTGCAATCGTGACGAAGGAATTCATGAATACAAACTGCCCGGAATGAATGACTCGTGAATAAAGATCGTTGTTACAAGAGTTTTCACTTTGATACGATAAGCTCGTTAAGCCCAAAGCTCAGCTTCTTTGACTCGAAGAAGAAAAAAAAGCGAAAAATTCTTGTGGAGGCTCTCAAAACGAGGTGAAGTGTCGCAATTATATTTTCCTGCGGCCGTTCCTCTTTCCAGATCGTTCCTTCGGGAGCTCCGAACGAATGGACGAAATTTATATTTATAGAAAAATTAATCGCAAATTTATGGGAAACTTGGCTGCGAATTTGTAGAATTTTTTTTTTCAACTTTAGAGAATTTTTCTTTGCCAATTTATAGACAAAATTAATTGCAAATTTATGGAAAATGTGGTTACAAATTTTTGGAATTTTCCTTTGCCAAATTTATAGAAAAATTAATTCCAAATTTATGGAAAAATTAATGGAAAATTTATAAAAAAATTAATTGCAAATTTATAGAAAAATTAATGGAAAATTTATAGAAAAATTAATTGCGAATTTATAGAAAAATTAATTGCAAATTTATGGAAAAATTAATTGCGAATTTATAGAAAAATTAATGGAAAATTTATAGAAAAATTAATTGCAAATTTATAAAAAAATGAATTGCAAATTTATAGAAATATTAATTGCGAATTTATAGAAAAATTAATGGCAAATTTATAAAAAAATTAATTGCAAATTTATAGAAAAATTAATAGCGAATTTATAAAAAAATTAATTGCGAATTTATAAAAAAATTAATTGCAAATTTATAGAAAAATTAATTGCGAATTTATAGAATTTTTCTCTTCAAATTTCTAAAAAAAATTCATTCCAATTCTCTAGAAATTGTGGTTCCAAATTTATAGAATTTTTTCTTCGCAAAATTTATAGAAAAATTAATTTCAAATTTCTAGAAAAATTTCTGAAGAATTAAAAAAAAAAATCGAACAATTTTCATTTTTTTTTCGAATTTTCCATTATTTTCCCAAATTTATAGAAAATTTTGCCAAGCAGTTGAACAAAAAAAACGCTGGAGATGATTTTTGCGCAGGAAATAACGGTGAATTTGTTGTTGGTCGTAAATAATTGGAGCGCAGGATCCGGAATACGTAAGACACTGCAGGGGTCTCTGGACTATATAGGAAAATGCAGAGGAACTTGGACAAGCCCCCGAGCCCCCGAGCACAATCCCAGTGTCCCGGAATTTCACGAGCTCCTTCTGCGTCTCTCTCTCTCTCTCTCTCGGTCTCTCTCTCTCTCGGTCTCTCGGTCTCTCACGCACACTCGCATTTTGCTCGGGGAGTACGAGCCCGAGATATAGCCACGCCGAATGCAACGAGTGCACCGCAGCACCGGAGAGCCACTCCCTATTTCCGAGTCCCAGGTTCCTCCTCATTGAGACTTGCGCGGCGCACACCCTTGCCCTTCCCATTTACGAGCTTCCTACCGAATAATCTGTCGCCTCGAATTTATCAATTCCTGGCCCAGGTGATTGACACTTCGCCAACAACGAGAAAGCCCTCAATTTCTTGCCCAGAACGAGAAAAACGAGCCAATGATTTCGTTGAAGCCAAAAAATTTCCATCATTTTTCGACGAGAACGAAAAAATTGAAAAAATTCGAAAATTTGACGAAAAAAAGAAATTTGGGACAGAATCGAGATCGAAAAATGTGAAAATTCGGCCCGGAGGACAAAATCACAAGATTCTGGGCAATTTTTTATTTTCCTGATTAGGAAAATGGTGAAAACTTTATTTCGAACCAAAAACGTTCGAAATTTTCTCCAAAAATCGATAAAAACGAAAATTTGACGAAAAAAGGAAATTTGGGCCAGAATCGAGATCGAAAAATGTGAAAATTTAGCCCAGAGGACAAAATCACAAGCTTCTGGGAAATTTTTCACTCCCCAGCCTAAAGAAACGTTCAAATTTAAATTTCGAACCTAAAACGTCGTTTTACTAAAATTTCGTTCGAAATTTTCCCTAAAAATCGATAAAAACGAAAATTTGAGATAAAAACGAATTTGGGGCCAGAATTAACATCGAAAAACATTGAAACTCGACCCGGAGGACAAAACCACAAGATTCTGGCAAATTTTTCACTCCCCAGCCTAAAGAAACCTTCAAATTTCAATTTCGAGCCAAAACCGTCGTTTTATCAAAATTTCGCTCCAACTTTTTCCCTCAAAACCGCAAAAATCGATAAAAATGAAAATTCCACGTCAAAAAAAAAATTTCATCCCATCAAAATTGAAAAATCTCTAAAAAATTCGACGCCAAGAAAAAACTCCCAAAACTCCAGCCAATTTTCAATTCTCTTTCAAAAAGAATGAAAAAAAATTTCAATTTTTCGAAATTTCAATTTTTAGACCCAAAAATTTTTTTTTCCACTAAAAATCAATTTGACCAAAAAATTCTTACCTTGCTAAAGTATCCGACGGTGTGACATCCTTCGGAATCGCCGATGGTCATGACGTAGAACAAAAAAGGTTCGACGTCGTAATAAAGAGTTTTGTGATCGAGAAAAAATTTGGCCAACAGGCAAAGATTTTGGCAGTATTGTTTGTAGCGTTTTCCATCCACTTCCCAAACGCCGATTTTGTCTTTTCTGCAAAAATAATTCGACGTTTAAAAAAAAAGAAAAAAAAAATTAAAAAAAAAAAAATTCCGAGTGAATTTTCATTTTTTTTTTCACCTGTAAACTTCGTGGCCCGGAGGATGTCTCCACAGACATTTCTCGCGATGACGACGCAGGACTTGACGACTTTTCGCATATCTGAGACAATATTCGCACAAATAAAGTTTCGGAGCTCGACTGAATTCCTCGGGATATGGACTTTGGTACCAAACTTCCATGTTCCATTTTCCCATCTCGACGCACCGCGTCCCACCCCCGTTCCTTCCCTCGGCGTCGTAATCCAAATCATTTAATTCTTTTTCCTGAAAAATTTTCATTTTTTTTTCAATTTTCGACTCCGGAAGTTGATTTTTTATTATTTTTCGACAAAATTCGTTAATTTTCTATGGGAATTTTTGGAATTTATGAAATTTTGGGAATTATAAAAAACTGACGATTTTTTAGATCCAAATAATCGTTTAAATTGTTTTTCTTGAAAAATTTGCATTTTTTTTCAATTTTCAACTCCGGAAGTTAATTTTTTATTATTTTTCGACAAAATTCGTTAATTTTCTATGGGAATTTTTGGAATTTATGAAATTTTGGGAATTATAAAAAAACTGACGATTTTTTAGAACCAAATAATCGTTTAAATCGTTTTCCTTAAAAAATTCACGTTTTTTTCAACTCTAAATGCCGGATTTTTGTTTTTTTCATCATTTTTCGACGAGGCTTCGAATTTTCAGGAGAAATTGTTAAAAATAATAATTATTAATTGGACGAGTGGAAAAAAGAGGCTCGAACGAAAAATCGGCGATTTTTTCGCCCAAAATCTCCGCATTTCTGTTTTCTTTTTTTTTTTATTATTTGGAAAAAATAATTATCAATTGCGCGAATGAAAAAAATGAAGAAGTTGGAATTTTTGTTGGGTATTCGGAGGAAAAACTTACGATTTTTTCGCTCGCCAATGCTTGGGCTTCCATGAAGAGTTTGAGATCGTAATCGGGGGTGAGATCGGTAAGTCGAGGTTGCCGATCTTTTTCGATTCCTGGAGGTTCGCCGCAGCTGTCGCTCTCGTTTCCATCGCCGCTTGGTTTTTTCCACTTGCTGCGTAGCTCTTTGACCTTCAGTTGATAATTTCGTTGCTCGTTGGTCTGGTGCATGCCCTTGGGAGACTTTTTGCCCAAATTGCTAACAGCCTTTTTCCTCTCGTCCTCGCGTTTTTTTCGCTCTTTGTAAAAATCGCTGAAAAATCGTTTTTCGTGCGAAATAAATGTTTTTTTTCTTTCTTTTTCCTGAAAATTCAAAAGTTTGACGAAAAAAATGGAAAACTCACACGCAAGCCTGCGGCGTCGTGTTGTGATACAACGGACACGATTCCAACGTGAAATGCGTGTCGAATCTGCCGGACAAATGTCCTCGCGAGTCGCACGAAACGGCCAGCGGACATTCTCGATCTTTTACGCTCCGGGCTTGCGGAAATGTCGCTTGTGCTCCGCGACCAACGCTCGCGGCGCTCGAACCGCCGCTTCCGGCTCCGGTACGTCCGGACGATGAAAAGTGTCTCGAGCTGCTACCGCTGCTCCGTTTCACCGGAGATTTGCTCGAGCTTCTTTTCAATTCTGCTGTAAAATCCAAAAAAATCTTACAAAAATCAGGAATTTATTGAAAATAAACTAAAAAATCACTTTTTGCGGTTGAAATTTTGATTTCGACGAGAAAATTCCAAAAAATTGAGGATTTTTTAAAATGAATGCAGATTTTCACGTTTTTCCGGCTAAAATTTGGATTTTGACGGAATTTTCTTGAAAAATTGGGGAAAAAATTGGGACTTTTTTGAAAAAATCCAAATTTCGACTTTATTCCGGTTCAAATTTCGATTTTGACGGAATTTTCACTTTTTTTCGATTCCAAATCGGATTTTGACGAAAAAAATGAGGAAAATCGACAAAAAATTAAAAAAAAATCGAAAAGAATTCAAATTCCCACTTTACTCGGTTGAAATTTTGATTTTTACGAAAAAAATCAGAAAAATCGACAAAAAATCAAGAATTTTTCAAAAACAATCCAAATTTCCACTTTACTCCGTTGAAATTTTGATTTTTACGAAAAACATCAGAAAAATCGACAAAAAAATGGAGATTCTTTGGAAAAAATTGAAATAATCACTTTTTTCGGTTCGGAATCTAATTTTGAGGAAAAAATTGAAAAAAATCGACAAAAAATCGAGAATTTTTCAAAAATAATTGAAATTTTCACTTTACTCCGTTAAAATTTTGATTTTGACGAAAAACACCGGAAAAATCGACAAAAAATCAAAGAAAATTCAAAAACAATGCAAATTTTTACTTTACTCCGTTGAAATTTCGATTTCAACGAAAAACATTAGAAAAATCGACGAAAAATTTGAAATTTTTCAAAAAAAATCGAGATTTTCAATTTTTTTTTAATTCAAATTTTGATTCCGACGTAAATTTTTATTTAAAGAAACGATTTTGTCATTTCGAGTCTCAATTGGAATATCTTACCCGCATCGGACTCGGAATCGCTTTCGATTTTCGTTTGCATTTGCAACATTTTGTTGGTTTTTCGAGCCTGAAGTTTTCTTTTTCCCTTGGGCGTCGTGGCCGTCGAGCTGTTCTCGGCATCTTCTTTTTCACTGTCCGAAGCGTCGCCCTCGTCCTCGCTCTTGACGATGCTCGGACGTTTTGAATTTTTCTGGGGCTTGACAGCAGCGACTGCGACTGACGGTCGCTTCGGAGGCGAACTGCTCGTCGCACTCGCGGCTCCTGAATTATTACTGTTTTGCTTTTTCTTTACCGCCTGCTGAGGCTGCGGACTCGCTACGCTCTCCGACGAATCCGAATCCGAACTACTGTCCGAAGACCCGGAACTTCCTGAGCCCCCGGAACCACCCGAACAGCTCTTCGAACTCGCCGAACTCTCCGACTTCGAAGGCTGCTGGGGTCTCGTCACTAAACCTGAAATTTTTTAACAATTTTTACGTAAACGACGATTTTTTTTTTTTTTTTTTACGAAAATTTCGACGTTTTTTCACTTTTCAGCATTTCTTGGGATACGAAATCTTAAAAAAAGGTTTTTGAGCTTTTGGATCATTTTTTAACGAAATTAAAAATAAAAATTACAATTTTTACGTAAACGACGATTTTTTTTTGGATTTTACGAAAATTTCGAAGTTTTTTCACTTTCCAGCAATTCTTGGGAAAAGAATTGTTCAGGTGTTTTTTGTTCTGCTCCAAAAAGTTTGAAAATAATTTTTAAAAAACGTTTTTTAGCTTTTTCATCATTATTCGACTGTATTTGTAAAAATTTTGCAATTTTTACGTGAACGACGATTTTTTTTGGATTTTATGAAAATTTTGAAATTTTTTCACTTTCCAGCAATTCTTGGGAAACGAAATCTCAAAAGAATTGTTCAGGAATTTTTTTTTCTGCTTCAGAAAGTTACGAAATAATTGAAAAATCGTTTTTGAGCTTCTACAATTTTTTTTTGCGACTTTTTCATATTTTTACTGCAATCTGTGGATCTTTAGTAATTCGTGGGAACTTGTGAATTCCAAAGATCGGTTTGTAATTATTTTCAACAGGACTGGAGCCTTTTTTTCAGGAAAATCGTACTCACTGGGTCGATTATTTGGCGGAGCTCGTGCTTTGGGCTCGGCGGGTTTGCTCCTTGGCGGCGGAGGCTTTGACGCTTTGCCAGGGTTGTTGTTACTTTTCTGAGGATTCGATTTACTCGGCGGAGAAGCGGTGTCGCTTTCGCTGCTGTTTTCGGGACTGAAGATGCTTTTTTTCTTCAATTTTTTTTGCACCGGTTCGGCTACAGTTTTCACCGGTTTGTCTGAGATTTTTGTGCCGCTGTTGACGGTTCCTGACGAGAGCAAAAAAATTTCGATGAATTTCTGGGTTTTTTGGGTTTTTTTTCGAAAAAGATCGATTTTTTGATTTACCAGAAAATTTGCTGCCTTTCTGATGCACGAGTTTGGCGGTCGCAACATTTTTTTGAGCCGCGCTAGACGCCGCCGGCTTGCTCGCCGGCCGCTGAGGCTTGAC
The DNA here is from genome assembly GCA_037952995.1 of Hyposoter didymator. Classification (NCBI taxonomy): domain Eukaryota; kingdom Metazoa; phylum Arthropoda; class Insecta; order Hymenoptera; family Ichneumonidae; genus Hyposoter; species Hyposoter didymator. The sequence goes on along the minus strand of JBAJMU010000006.1, from coordinate 702,106 downwards.
GACCGGCGCGATAGTCGCCGTGGCTTTTGGCTTTGGCGGCGGTTTTCGTTTTGTCGTTTTAACTTTGCTGGGCGATTCTTCCGACTCGGAAGAATAAACGACGGGTTTAGACTTGGGCTGGATTTTTTCTTTGACTTTATTTTCGGAGGTGTTGGCGGCGGCCGTGCCGTCATTTTTGGCCTTGATATGGCGGCTGACGGCGGAGAAAATTTTTTTCTTGCTTTTTTCAGCGTCAGAATGTTTTTGACTGCGCGCTGAGCTGCTGGAGTTTTCGGAGTCGGAGGAGCTCGATTCGCTGCCTGAGCTGGAGGAGCTCGAGGACGAGGAGCCGGAGCTGCTCGACGAAGTCGACTCCGAGCTCGTCGTCTAGATTTTTCGTGATCATGCATTTTTTCGATTAACTCAACGTGTGATTGTTATTTTCTGATTTCGTGAATAAAGCGCAGCGTTTGGCGAGCGATTTTTTAGCGCAACGCTAATTTTTTTAAAATTCTTACCTTTCGTTTCGGAGTCATTTTTCAACTCGTATCGCGGCCTCAAAAACACCCCGGCACCCACATTGTAAACACTCACGATCTTGCAAGTACCAAAAAATAATAATAAACGAATGAAAAGCAGAGAAAAACATTCGATGTCAGCTGTTGTTTGTCAAAAGCACGAATCCTAACCTCAAAACGCTGTGTTCCCCGCGAACTGTGCGCTAGCGAAACTAAACATTCGGAATGTCCTTGACGCGCCCTCTGGCGTTGTTCCGGCAAAACGATGCAGCGCGTGCTCGAATGATCGTTTCCGCTGGATCGTAACACACACAGCGCAATAAGATCGTGCGCGTTGGATTGAATTTTCACAATTATCGAACAAAAACGATAAACGCAATTTTTCGTCTTTCGTCTTGAACCTGCAATTTTTTTCGCACGCTCGCAATCCCGAGAGCACCGGGTCGTAAGAATCTGTATATCCGACAGCGCGAGGCTGGATTTTCCACGAACTTGCGGAATGTGCCACTTGAGCACTTTTGGCACGATCGTAAAATTCAAATTTGGCGCCTTTTTTGCCCCGAACGTGTGGGCAGCATCAAAATGGCAAAGTTGTGCTGATCGTGTCGTCAGTAAAATTGTTTATAAATCGTTTTGGCTCATGCTCGAGCCCTCGATTCTTCTTATTGATTCACAAAAAAAATGACGCTCTTACTGAGAAGATTGAAATTCAATGACATTGTCAAGATACCGAGGAGATGCAAAAATGGGCCGAACCATTGGGTACGTTTTCGATACGATTCTTTAAACAATTAAACAAATAAGTAATGCGATTCGATAAGCATTGAAAATCCGTTCAAAAAGTAAGCAATTTTTTCTGAAATAATTTCTTAACCTCTCGAATGCATGACAATCTTAATAACCGAGCGTTTCGGGCTCGGCGTTTCGAGACTAAAAGTGAGGTTAAGTTACAAAAATCGGCTAAATCGATGTCCTCAAATTTTTTCGATTCTCTCCCCAAAAACGCGATAAACAATGTTCGACATAACCTCAAAAACCGAAAAAATCCACAATCTCAACAAATAGCACGGAAAAAAATTCGCAACGCAATAAAAAAATGGAAATTTCGAAACACAGGCAACCCTTAAGAAAAAACAAACCCCCAAGGACAAAGCGCTGAAACATTTCGACGATTTTTACCAAACGGTATACGGCGAATCGTGGGAATTGATAAGAGCGGCGCTGCTGCAGCAGCCGAGTAAATACATAGCGGTATTGAATAATTTTGGGGACACGAAAGGGACGATAGAAAAGTTTGAGCTCATGGGGGCGATAGACATGAAATCGATTTACGAGGCGCAATTACGAAACCTGCCGTTCAGGAACGCCAGAGCAAAAGCCAAAGAGTTAGAGAGTCAAAAGCAAACGGACAAAAAAATGCGGCGTCGCTTGAAAACGGTAAAAGGGGAAAAGGAACGTGAAGACTTAAAAAGCGTTTATCCCCCGGAGTACGAGCCGACGCCAATTTCCTTGGAAGAGGCGAGTCACGCGGACGAGAGAAAATTGCCGCAGCCTCTTTCGCCCGTCGCGATGAAATCCATAGAAGAAGAAGAAACTGCGGATTGCGCCGATTACAGCAGAATCGTCAGATCCTCAATGGGGGTCTCGAGCGCCACGATTCACGAGTACGTTCCAGCGACAAAGCTCAAGGGCCTGGACGACTGGGTCCTGGAGTCTTCGCACTACGATTATTACTCGCGCGGCGCTGATTTTTCAGTCCACATAGAAAAAGACCCAATTTTGAAATTTCCTGAACATCTCAAAGTCTACACGTTCGAGGCGCTCAACGACAGCAGATTCCCTTCGCCGAGACGAGGCCCGGAAGGCGTTTACGACTTTTATCTCATGGACGGTGGCTCGATCCTCCCGGTGTTGGCTCTGGACCTCCAGCCGGGAGACGCGGTGCTGGATATGTGCGCAGCGCCAGGAGGAAAGTCTCTGGCCGCGCTGCAGACTTTGATGCCGAGAGTTTTGGTCGCCAACGACGTGCAGCTGAGCCGCGTGAATCGCTTTAATAAAGTCGTGGACGAATATTTTGGTGGGCTGAACGTTTGGGAGAAAAGATTATTCGTGACGCAGAAAGACGCTCGTACGATAGACGACGCGGAAATATTCAACAAAGTAATTAACGGAAGCACGTTTTTTTTACGGGATAAAAAAAAAATTGCCCCGGTTGACGATTTTTTTTTTTTTCTTCCAAGATTCTGGTCGATGTCCCTTGCACGACCGACCGCCACGTCCTCCACGAGGACGACAACAACATCTTCAAACCGACGCGTCTCCGAGAGCGACTCCAGCTGCCGGAATTGCAGTCGGAAATATTGACGCAAGCTCTGAAAATTGTCGCACCTGGCGGCACCGTCGTTTATTCCACTTGCTCACTCAGCCCCATACAAAACGATGGTGTTGTTCAAATGGCCTTGAAAAAAACGTGGGAAGAGACTCAATCGACGATGGTGGTCATGTAAGTTTTTCGGAATCGTAAAAACACTAGAAAGCTTACAATTAATTATTGTCCGGGCTCCCAGTAGCTTTTGTTTGATCGTTTCGTGATTTTTATTACTCACTTGTTTGGCTCTGTTTCGTGATTCATCACAGGTACCAATTGTCTGCGGATTGATTGTTTTTTTTTCTTTAGGGACATGATGGACGGCCTGGAGCCGTTGCGATGTCTCTACAAATTCGGCAACTTCGGGCTCAAGTACGGGCACATTGTAATACCGTCCAAGGGCAACAATTGGGGTCCGATGTATTTTTGCAAAATTTGCAGAGTACGTTAAGCACTGGAGCCCGGAGAATTTCTTGGCTCGGCAAAGAGGATTATACAAACGTGAATATTTTTTATTACAACGTACAACGTTCTTCCCGGCCGAGCAGGAATTTTCTAAACATTTAAAACATTTAAAATCTGTAAATACATTTTACTTTTGTGAGTCTGTCGCTTGTGAATCCTCGAATGAAATAGATGACGATAAATGAATCGGATGAATGGAGAAAGTGTGAGTTCAGATGGATTCTTTAAGGGGCAAAGTCTGGTCACTGGCCATTTCCTCGTCCTTCGATTTCACTCGATTCCAAGGCTGTTCCTCACCGGAAGCAAAAGTCGTGTAGACGACGATGAGAACCGCGTAAAGCCCGACGGTTGTGAGGAAAATAATCCGCCAGGCTTCGATCGTTTGCTGCGGGGAAATTCGGTTTTTATTTGTTTTTCATTTTCCTGTAAAAAAGAAAAAAAAATCGGCATTTTTGATCGTTTATAATTTCTTACGTTTCCTTCGGTGAGTTTTCCGACGAAAATCGGCACCAGGAATCCGGGAATCGTGGCAATGCAGTTGGTGATGGCGACCAGGGTTCCCGCAAAGTTTGGAGCGATGTCGATGTGGTTCGCTAGGAATCCGCAATACATTCCACCGATACAGGTCACCCCGATCGTCATGAAGGTCACCGCGAGGCTGCGATTGCATCCGACGAAGGAAACACCCACCAAACAAATGGCAGGTATTCCGGACGCTTTGAAATTTTGGAAAATCGATTATTTCCCGATGGAAAAGCATGGCGAGCAATTGAGAATGAAAATTGAGAAATTTACCGATCCACGTGCCGATCTTCCTGGACAAAGTGACGGAAATGACTTGTTTGTCCTGAAGGATGCTCAGCGACTTGCTCAAAATCATCGTGAACAGCCACATGCAAAGGAAAGGCAAAGAGGAAAGGCCCGCGTTCTGGAAAATGGAAAATTTCCCATGAAAAACCCATAAAAATCGATTTTATCGAAGAAAATCGAAAAATCTGAAAAACTTGTTTACCGACGACATTTGGAACTTGAGGATTTGATTCATGAACGTCGGCAACTCGATCAGCAGCATGTACCAGCCGAAATTGCTACAGAAGTGAGCGACAACGATCGCGAGGAAAGGAGGCGAAGTGAAAATCTGACGCCAAGGAACCGGCGGTTTTTCCGCGTGGACCTCGTTTCTCTTCTGGCCCAAAGAATCCAAAATGTAATTTTTCTCCTTTTGAGTTATGAAGCGCTGCTGTTGCTCCGGAGAATCCTCGATCATCAGCCACCACGCCGTACACCATATCAAACAGAGAGCCCCCTCGATGTAGAAAACCCAAACCCAGCCCAGCTGAGCAGCCAGCATACCCGACAATAAAATTGAAATCACCGTCCCCAAAGCTGTTCCCGCGTACACGATCGAAACGAGAACACTCCTCTCGTCCGGAGGCGCCCATTTCGAGACCATTACGTGCATCGCTGGGAAAGTCACACCCTGCAAAATTAACAAGTGTCAAAATTTTTATTTCCTCTCCATTTTTCCCGAAAAAAAATTCTGCCCAAAAGTGAGGCGTCATCTAGAGACTCGGTAGAGTCTTGGGACAAGTACATTTGACAGCGTCGTCTACTCGCCCGAGTATATTATCTCTGAATAAAGCAAAATCGGTGGCAGGGACAAGCGAAGTAATTTCGTGATCTGAAATTTGAACTGGAGACTGATTACGTTTCTCCCCGTCGATTGAGCCATCAGGATTGATGACAGAGGCGACGAGTTTTTTTTTCGGAAAGAAAACTTTCGGTTTTCAACTTTTTTTATATCGAAACTCTGCAGAGTTCGGCGAAAGTCAATATTCTACTTTACCGACATTGACGTTTCATTCTATTCAAAAGATTTATAAAACAAAAATGGACTTGTCCGGTTTTTTTTCCCACAAAGGGACGGCCGATCAAAATTGGAAAAATCAATTTTTCCAGTTTTTTTTTTTGATAATGGATCGATTTTGAGTGAAAATAAAATCGGTATTCAAGTTGCTGCTTACTCCACCGATGCCTTGTAGAAATCGCATCAGCATGAAGAGAGAGTAATGCATTTCGGCAGCCACAGGTGACAGAACGGAAGCGAAAACGTTTAGCAAAACTGATCCGTTCATGACCCATTTGGCTGATAAAAGTTCGGCCATCCTACCACCTGGAATTAAGGAGACCATGTAGCCCCAGAAATAGGCGGAAAGAATGAATCCCTGAAGAGGTTCGCTCCACACGAAAGGACCATCCTGAAAAAATTTATTTCAATCCGAATTTTAATGACGACACTTTTTTTCCCATTAATTTCCTCGGATTGAAAAAAAAAGAAAGAAAACAATTTCCAAAATTTCGACTTTTGATCCAATTGGAAATAAAAATGAAATATTTATAAATTGCAATTTTCTCGAAATTTTAGCGAATTTTCAAGCAAAACGAACAAATAATAAAAAAAAAATTTTAATGAAAAATTGCCTCAGAATTCTTGACGGTGTCGTTTTCAGTTGAAAATCCGCAAACGTCAACGGGCAAAGATTGATTTTCGTGTAGATTTTCTTGCTGCAAAGCGGATCGATTAACCATCGCGACAATGGCAACACTGACGTTGACCTTGAAGCCGTAGATAATGGCGAGTCCTATGGAGCCCATGATCGCCATGAGATAACGGACCGGAAGCCGCCATTTTGAACCGCTCTGTTCCGGAGCGTTCTCTGCATCCGAGTAACAAAAATTTCTCAATTATTAGCGCAGTAAACAAGCAAAGACAAGTTCTTTGACCCCGAGAACGAAAATAGAAGATTCTCGTGCCAAAGTATCGCCTGCTCGTAAATCGTCCCGAGGTCTTTGACTCGCTCGATTCATTCTTCATTATCGTTCGTCGCGTGATTCGCAAAGTGTCCAAGGGTCCGATCGAACAGAAAAAAAAAATTCTCGAATTTCGTAATTCTAGAAAAATTTTGTTGGCCAGTTTTATTTTTAAAGAGAGTGCGAAAAGATTTTTCTGAAAAACTGTCCGAACGCCCGATCGTTCGACACGAGTCTCGGCCCCGCCGCGCGGAAGCTGGGAAATTATTTTAAGAAAAAACGTGAGTGGAAAACGTTCAGTGGAAAAAGACGGAAAAAAAATTTGGGTCAGACGAATTTCCCTCGCCCAGAGAGCAGCAGAGCGTCTGCCTATAAATTCTCCAATCGCGGCTTCCAAATTGAAACTGTCAATAGACACCCATGGTGACACTTTGCCGTTGACCTTGACGGCATTTCGAGGATAAATTCAATTTGTAGTTGAATATTATTTCGTTCATTGTGATTGATCGCGTTTTTGACTGTCCATTGTTTCACGCACACGTTCAATTTGCTGTTTTTTCATCCATTAAATTCCCACACTCCCGAACATGCCTGGCTTTTGATTTATTTCCTCATTGACACATTGGGTCAGGTTGACCCGCACGAATTTTCTTTGACGTCAACATTCTAAGCCTAAAAATATTTACGAGAACCGTGTCGCCATCTTTGACCAGATTCCACGATCTTCGATCGATAAAGACGAGCCGCGAGTCCACTTGTTCAAATAAAAACTTTTTTTTCACAATTTCGCTACATTTCCATTCATTTCGAATCTCAAAAACATTTCTTTCTCTACGAACGACGCGAATCGCGCTAAATTTGCAGAAGCACGCCGGACAACAAAAGGGCCAAAGAGATACACAGAAAAAGTGGAAATTCTTGGAAAGGCTATGCCGAACCGTGGCGGCGTTCGCCCGATGTTTACGTTCGGCCATCACCAGAGATCGAAACTTCACGATTTTGTTTTCTTTTAAGGACGTTGTATGGCGACGATCGAATCTAAATTTTTAATTTCAGTTTTTCTTACATACAAAATGGTTTCCGAGCCCAAGTTCGTTATAAAAAGTTGTTACGAATTGACTAAAGAACAACATACTCTAAATCCAAAATTGTCCGAGGCAATCTCGATCTTTTGTGTAACAAACAAAATGTCGAATAAATTTTACGACCCATTTTTTTGAAAAACTAAATAAAGCTTCTTCGATGTTGAACAAAAGTGCATGCAAAGTTTTAAGAGGCTCCACCATTTACAAATCGAAATATTAAATGTTGGAAATTGCAACTTTTAACACGCGCTCTTACGAGGAACCACTGAAAATTGTGATTTTTATAAATAATAAAAAAAACCTCTTGAAATTGCACGAGCTATTAGACACCACTATTCTCTTTGTATGATGCAAGTTCAGAGCAGTTCCATCAACAGGAAATTTTGCATACAACGTCCTTAATATTTCGAACGAAAAAGTTCGACGCTAGTTTTCAGATAAAATTAAAACTAGTGCAGAGGAAAAACACGCACTATGATTTCTTCACATCGAAGGTTCGATGGGCCGCCATAAAAACGTGTGGAAAGTTCGTAGCCGAAAACTTTCAAGGTCAAATGTAATAATCACGTGAAAAACAATGGAAAAATCAAGTTTTTGTATCTCCGAGCGAATTCTGAACACATTAGAGACAGAATTGCAAAATTTGTTGTTACGGAGAGCGCATGCCCGGGAGTAGAGGTCAAAGGAAACTTTCCGGGAAATTGCGAACAAAACTTTAAAAAAGTTAAAAAGTTCCTCAAATCACGTTTCATGCATAAAACTCGCTTTATGGGGGGAAAAAACAAGAATGTGTGTGAGAGAGAAAGAGACATGGTTTCGTATGTCCTTTTACGGGGGAGATCGATCGATGGCAGAAAACATGGGAGTAGGCGCCAAGGTCAAAAGGACGCGGACTTGAATGCGACCCCAAGAAATAAACTCGCGCGTCTCTAGTTTCCAAAGTCAGAAACTAATTTGGCCACGAGATTCTTTCTCAAGGTCACCCACGCGTGAATGGAAAAAATGGAAGTTTAACAAAGGATGGAAAAATCTGGTTGACCTACCGTTTGCGTTTTCGCCGACTGCCATTGCGTCAGCGATTCCTTTGAAAATGCACTCACTCTTTTCCGATTCTCACAAATTTCAAACAAACGCCGCTGATTTTAATTTCAATTAAAAAAAAAACAAAAAACTCGTGTTTGGACGTAAGCCTGCCGACTTATCTTTTTTGTACTTGAACATGGAAGATAAACACTCCGTGTCAACGGGATTTCAAATCTTTAGAAACCCAAATATTTATCGTGGCTAATAAAATTTTTAGTGGATTTGTTCCAATTTTCTTTTAAATGAAAACAAAGTTTTCACGATTCGTTATTTCCTCGAACTATTTCAAGGATTTGAAAAAAATTATCGTCTTTTTATCGCTTCGATTTCTCGTTTTTGAAAATCATGATTTTTTTAAAACTGGAATAAATAAAATTTCAATTTTATGATTTAAAATGTATTTTCTTCATCAATTCGGAACTTTGACGAAAATCTTGAGCGCCCAACGTTCGTTATATAGAGCCGGAACGCACTGTCGAGAATCCGTTCTTTTTCGAGAGTATATACGCGCCGGGCGGCCGCACGTTATTTGGAATACTCGCTCGTCGCGCTCGCTCATTCGCGCGTGCGTGCGACCCCCCATTCTTTTCTATAAATGCNCCCTCCCCATGCGCACACAGCGCGTGGAGATCGCTCTCCCCGCGCACGCCCAACCGAAATCTCGTCCGCGTGTACCTGTTGTGTCCAGATTCGTGAATTTGGGCGCGAGCACGAGCTCCGGAGCAGAGTACATCGATCCCGTAACCTTTTTTTCCGCCGATGCGGGGCCCATCAATTTTAACGGAAACACGCGCTTTTTTCTTCACGCATCGACGCACTACGCAAGGAGAATATTAACGGCTCGATGTATGCGACGTAAATTCTTCTTTTGGAATTTACAACGTCCTGTCCGAACCGGAAGTTTTTCCATTTCCGATAAAATCTTTTTTTTTCATTCGGGAACGCAATCAAAATGGCGGATTGACAAAAATGAACTTTTTTTTTCTTTCATCAAAATGCGGTCAACCGCCAAAACCGTTTGAGCAACGTGACGTAGTTTCGCGCAAGATTCTCTTCCCGTTGTGCAATCCGCGGCTGACTTCTCTCACGTACGCTGATAGGCCAATCCGCTGATGCAATAACGCAATCGACGACGACGATTCCGAATGGCTCGCTACCGAGCCAATCTCTTGGATCGATTTAGCTCGAGAACCGATTGAAAATTTCGGGAAAATCTAGAATTTTCTTTGTTTTCCTTTTTTTCCGAAATTCTCATCGTTTTCCAAGATTTTTCCATCCAATTTTCACCGGAAACTGCTTCAGCGTGCATCGTTTTCTTTGTCTTGGAAATCGAACGGAATGGCGACCGAGATTTTGTTGAAAAAAAAAAAATCGCCTTATCAGTCAACTCAGAGTGGGGCCCGTCCCCGAAAAACTGATTGCGACTCTCGAGGGTCAATATTATTGGGAAATAATAATAATAGCGAGATAGAACGAAGTAAGTCACTTGTAGAAAAAAAACGATCGATCGATGAGCTTCGAAATAATTTTGTCACGTCTTTATGTTTTTAACATTGTGTTAACCGTTGCGAATTCCTTTGGAGCAAATTGTCAAGTTTTGTATATTTTGATTTTTTTGAAATAAATAAAATGTTGAAATCGCCGATCTCGCCGGGAGGGGAGCAAAAGATGGAAATCGGGTGTTTGGCATCACCGGAAGTCGAGGCAAAGAGCACAACCGACTGCTCGTCAAAAAAAAGCTTGGATTGGAGCCCCAGCGAAACCGGAAGTTCCGCGACATTGAAAACTGCCACGAACAATAAAAACCTCGAAGAGATTTACGCGTGGGTCGATCAATTCCCGTTCTCGAGACCGAGGAAAAACATCGCCAGAGATTTCTCCGACGCTGGTATTTCCATCGCACCATAAATTTCCTTCCCTTCCATTTGAAAAGCCAAAAAATCGATCGATCTACTCCATTTTCCGATATTTTTTTTTTTCCACATTTGAATTTATCGAAATATCGATTTTTTATCGAAATTTCCCGCGCGCAGTCTTCATGGCGGAATTGCTGAAGCGCTATTATCCGCGTCACGTCGATTTGCACAATTACGTGTCGCGAAACGGCGTTGCCAATAAAATCGAAAACTGGAGCACCCTCAACAGAAAAGTCCTCTCAAAAATCGGCATGAAACTCAACAAAGACACGATCCTCAAATTGGCTTATTCCGAGGCAGGAATCATCGAAACTGTCTTGGCTGGACTGAGGAAAAAAATTCTCAAGGATTGCAACGCCGAACGAGAATCTTTGTATTTCGACTACCAAGACAATCGAAAGGGTGGTTAGAAATTTTAATTACTCGCTCAAAAAGCTGCAGCGTCGCTGTATAATTTTCCAACATTTTTTTTTTGAATTTTCCAAAACTGGCATCGCCGTCAACTTTGGATCTTGGCGTTGCCACAATGTAACAAAAGATTTCTGTGAGAAGTTTCTTCCCCTAAAAATTGCAGCGTCGCTGTATGATTTTCCAACATTTTTTTGTCAAATTTTGCAAAATTGGCATCGCCGTCAACTTTGGATCTTGGCGTTGCCACACTGTGACGACAGATTTCTGTGAAAAGTTTCTTCCCCAAAAAGTTGCAGCGTCGCTGTATGATTTTTTAACATTTTTTTGTCAAATTTTGCAAAATTGGCATCGCCGTCAACTCTGGATCTTGGCGTTGCCACAATATAACGAAAGATTTCTATGAAAAGTTTCAACGGCCTAGCGGGAGGATCAATTTTTCTTGACCCGAGTTTATTTTTCTGGCAAAGCAGAAACCGTCAAGTCGGTGCTGAACCCGGAAGAGGTTGGCAACAAGAAGGTGCCCCGTCAGGCGTTTGTCAAGTTGAAGAACGAGTTGCAAGAAAAGAAAAGCGTGATAAGTACGCTGAGCGAAAAACTGTCGCATCTGGAGAGCCTCGTCAAGTTGAAAGACCAAAGAATAGCAGATTTGACGACACAGATAACTGGCGCGTCAGAAAAAAATGCAGGACCGACTTTGTGTCCGGATAGCGGGAGAAAAAATGCTAATAATTGAGGGAATGTAAATAATTGCATGCGATTACACTTTTGACGGAAGAGAAGTCGTCAAGTGTGGAAATTTTTTTTATTCTATGACCGTGAATAATGAGCGCGAGAATTTGGTGATTTACTTTTTTAATAGAAAAGTAATTTATTCGTAAATTTGAGAGATTTTGTCGAAATACCTTAATCTAGAGAAAACACATTTATCGTCTAAATCTGGGCCCGCATGCTCGGCGGAGAAACGAGAATAACTCCGTCCCCGCGGACAAACAACATTGGAATGTTTCGCTTGGTCGTGCGGTAAACTTCCTCGTAAGTTTCCTCGTCGATTTCCACGGTCGTCACAGTTTCCTCAGCTTCTCCGAGAACCATGTTCAAATGTTGATCGTAAGCCTGCGAAAAACAGCGAGAAAAATCCTTTGCATTCGTTTTCAATTCGAAAAACATCGAAATTTCGAATTTTCCCGCCATTTTTTCTCGATTTTTTAAACAATTTTCTTCTTACGTGTAATCGTCCTCGCAGCTCACGCTCGTTACGCATTTTCACGTATATCCTCTCGTCCAAACTCAACCTGATCAGATCCAGAGGCTCCTTCACGTTGATCGCTGGAACCTGATGAAAACAGAGTCAGAGTTTGAGGTTATGTTCGTCTTTTGCGTTCTCGTACGTTCGATTTCCTAACCTGTTCAGTTTCGTCAGCCATTTCGTTCAATATCCTCGATATTGTCAATTTCGTTGTCAAAACTCTCAAACAATCGATAACAACGTCAATAACAAATCGCGAAAGTAATTAATATTTTGCTGCGAACGTCAATCGATCGCCGGCGAGTGTGGGAACAAATGCGCCCGTAGCGCCATCGCGAAGTACGACAAAATGGCGAAGTACGATCGAAATTTCTAAAGAATGTCCGGCAATCGCGTTCTGCGGTCCCGAAACCAGCGGAAATCCTCGGAAATCAATATTTTTCTCCAATTTCTTCATTTATCTGACAAATTTCTTTGTTTTTCGTCCCGGAAGTGAAATAAAAAATTGGCTCCTGTATCTCGATGACAGGCAGGAGAAAATTTTTCAGATTCTAGTTTATTTCGTTTTGTAACCGATGTCTCGGGAGGAGCGCCGCATTGATTAGCCTAGTGATAAACGTTTCGCCGTAGTTACGGAAGTTGCCACTCGATGTGCGCGTAATGGGCGCCACGCTCGCGCGTTCGAGACTCGGGGACAGTACGAGTTGGAGGAGCGTAAGCTCCGCACCGCCATTTTCCTCTTTCTCCATCGTCGTGTGTGTTTTCATCGAGAGATTTAAAGAAAAGGTTCGTACGATTGTACAAAGTGAAAAAAAAGAGAGTGCGATGAATGTTGTTCGTCGGAGGTTCTAGTTTTCGGGATTTCGTGGGGTCGAAAAAAAAAGATCGAAAATTCGGTAATAATTGGGAGACACGTTGGTCGCGCAGTTAGACAAGTGAGCTGGCCTCGCGTTGTGCTAAAAAAGGAGAAAATACGGTTTGCGGGGCGTTTTACGAGAAAACACTATGCAACGACACGCGATTCATCGTTTCGACCTTCCGCAGACGGTGAGTCGAGCGTATCATTTTTTTATTACAACTCGACGATCCAAAAAAAATCTTTCGACGTCCTGCTGTCACTTTAGCTCGCTGCCAAACTTTGTCGGACTTTTTGCTCCTGTTACATCGATTATATCGTCCCAGGCTGAGCGGGGGGATGAACCGATCTCCTCGAACTCGTCGTGTGTGTACTATTCGCTCCTATATACATAATACTACCGCGTAACGGTGTAACGGCTGTTTTTACCATTCGCATCCGTCCTCCCGGACCTCTCACGATCCTCCTCCATACTCCGCGGCACATTTATCAGATTCTTCCGCGACAAACACGCTGCGCGCGCGTGTGTGAGTGAAATTTTACGAAAACCTTCGATTCTTTCTCGTTCGCAATTTTTTGACAGCTTCTTCGTCGTTTTTACGAGAAATACGAAAAACTCTCGAGGTCGTTGTTTGTCTCGTGTGCTCTCCGAGGGTTGATTTCGTCGATAGGTGTGGCGCCTTTATTCACCAATAAGGGCGGCGGTTCACGACTACTACGTACTCTCTGCACATGGCCGTCGACCGAGCCGGCTATGCAGGGGGTGGATTTTTCACTCCCTCGCGCTATCTCTCCCTTGCCCGGATAGGTGTGGCGCACGCGACCGACTGAGNAAAATGATTTTTTTGGACGAAAATTTGGGAAATAATTCGGTTTGTGTCAAAATTTGGTAAAAAAATTCCGTTTGGATGGAAATTCCGAAAAAAATTCCGATTACACAAAAAAATTTCAAAAAAATTCCGTTTGGATGGAAATTTCGAAAAAAAAAATCCGTTTGGATGGAAAATTTGAAAAAAAATTCCGTTTGTATAAAAATTTGGAAAAAAAATTCCCTTTGGACGAAAATTTCGATAAAAAATTCTATTTGGCCGAAAATTTCGATAAAAAATTCCGTTTGCATGAAAATTATGCGGGCGATGAATTTTTCTTATCTGCGCCCTGCATTTCGATGGAAATTTTTGTTTTGACATTTCGAACCTTCTTTTTCAAGTCTCGAGAGCTCTTGGCACCATTTTTTCCCAATTTTCTCTCCCGTATCCCAAAAAGAGAGAAACGAAGAACATTAAAGTGTGAAAAGTTGTTTTTCCCACTGAGCTTTCGTTTATTTTGACGGAGGCTTCGCGGGTGGCGAGCTTAATGGTATTTTTAAATTCCGAGCCTCGACTCATCCCTGAGACGCAATCGCTCCATTTTCTTCGAAATCTTCTTGTCGTCCGTATATAAAAAAATATAAATTTTATAAAATTATGCATAAAATTTTAAATTTATAGAATTTTCAATTTATCAAATTTTAAATTTATAAAATTTTGAGTTTATAGAATTTTGAATTTATAGAATTTTGAATTTATAGAATTTTGAATTTATAAAATTTTAAATTTATACAATTTTAAATTTATGGAATTTTCAATTAATAAAATTTTCAATTTATAGAATTTTAAATTTATGGAATTTTCAATTTATAGAATTTTTAATTTATAGAATTTTAAATTTATGGAATTTTCAATTTATAGAATTTTAAATTTATACAATTTTAAATTTATGGAATTTTCAATTTATAGAATTTTAAATTAATAATATTTTTAATTAATGAAATTTTAAATTTATAGAATTTTAAATTTATAGAATTTTAAATTTATAAAATTTTTAATTCATAAAATTTTCAAATTTATGAAATTTTAAATTTATAAATTTATAACAATCGCGTATTTTTTTGTTCGTCGACTCGGTTGCTTGCGAGAATCCATGGAAAGTATTACCGAGTCGATTCCGTGCGTAGAGATACAAGAAAAAAAAAATGAATTATCGGAAATCCATTAATAGGAATGACGCAATTGTGTCAGTAATGAGAAAAAAAATTAGTACTCGAGGAAGCGCAGCGGCTGAGTAATTTGCTGCGTTCTCTTGGAAAATGTCTATCGTCGGCACGAAAATTTACGTTTGACCGAGCATCGGCTCATTAAGCTCACAGTCAACAAACCTTTTCATCAACACACACAGAGCAGAGCTTCGCCGAGAAACTCTCTCTCCCTCACGCTCTCTCTCTGGGTCGCTCGTTGGTAGAAATTCCACATGACTGAGCGCCCTTCTCCGTCGACATTCACACGCGTTGTGTCGCACGTGTGCAGCGTAGGCAAAATAATAATGTATACACGAGCAGCAAGCATCGGCAGTTCATAACCGAGTTTCCTTTCCTCGGTTATTCCAACCCCCGGGCTAATTCCCATTCAACTCCATTTTGCCCAAAAATTTTTTCGTCTTCCGTTTCTTTCGAAAGAAAAAAAAAAAAAAAATTCGTTGGTGTTGAATTTTTTTATGTGAAAATTCGAAAAATTTAGATTTTCAATTAAAAAAACGTCGTCGGTATAAAATTTGTTTTTTTTTTCTTAGAAAATTGGAAAATTCTCGATTTTAAATAAAAAAAAACGTCGTCGGTTTAAAATTTTTTTTTTTGCTTAGAAAATTCGAAAAATCCCAATTGAATAAAAAAAAAACGTCGTCGGTATAAAATTTGTTTTTATTTTCTTAGAAAATTTGAAAATTCTCGATTTTGATTAAAAAAATCGTCGTCGGTATAAAATTTGTTTTTTTTTTCTTAGAAAATTCGAAAAATCTCGATTTTAAATTAAAAAAACGTCGTCGGTATAAAATTTGTTTTTTTTTTCTTAGAAAATTCGAAAAATCTCGATTTTGGCAAAAAAACGTCGTCGGTGTGGAATTTTTAACATTTTTTTCGAAAATTCGAAAAATTTGGATCTCCAGTAAGAATCTGGTCAGTGTAAAATTTTCTTTTTTCCGAAAATTCGAAAAATCGCGATCTCTGAAAAAAAAACCTCGTCGAAATCGAATTTTTGATTATTTTTTCGAAAATTTTCAAAATCTCGATCTTTTGAGGAAAAAAATGAAAGGAAAATGGTTTCTTGGTCCCCGGAGCTCGGGATCGGGAGCTCGAACGTTTTTTCCGATAGTCACGAGTAGGCCCGGGACTCCCCGGACTACTGCCTCCTCACGTGCTCCTCATCCATTCACGTATTTACTTCTCCATTGACCTTGGAGATTCGAGATAAAAGGCTACTGCACTTGCACTGTGTATGTTTCACACTCGCAAGCTGCGGAGCCTCGGAACAACGTCGTCGATGCTTTATTGCCAACAAAAACGACAATTTATCGCAAACAACACGCCATTACCATGGGCTATCGCGTTTTACGAATAAGAGAACGTGTCCGGACATTTATAATCGCGTGTACACTCGCTCGTACCCACGCGAGAGCCTGACAACTTTCTGCCACGTCCTTATTACGAAGGACCGTGTAAAATTTTTTTTTTTTTTTTTTTTCAATTTTTACACGTTCCCTTCAGGGTCTCGAGGTTTGTGTTACTCAATCGAGGGCTCACGCGTGCCAGGAATTACGAAAATCGAGGTCAATCTCGAGTTTTTACTTTTTTTTAATAATTTTTTTGTTTTTTTGCTGTTTTTTTACTCAATTGAGGGCTGACGTGTACGTGGAGTTACGAAAATCAAACGAAACTGAAATTTTTGTTTCGTAGATTTTTTTTTTCAAAATTCGAGGTCAATTTCGAGTTTTTTCTTTTTTTTTTTAGGATTTTTTTGTTTTTTGCTTTTTTTTTACTCAATTGAGGGCTGACGTGTACGTGGAGTTACGAAAATCAAACGAATCCGAAATTTTTGTTTCTTAGATTTTTTTTTTTTCAAAATTCGAGGTCAATTTCGAGTTTTTTCTTTTTTTTTTTTAGAATTTTTTCGAAATGTTTTGTTTTTTGTTTATTTTTTTACGTAATTAATGGCACCGTGTACGTGGATTTACGACAATCAAGGCGAATCTCGAATTTTTATCAATTTTTCGAAATCGACAATTTTGGAATGAAATTTGGAAAAAAGACGATTTTTTTTTGTGAATTCCGATAAAGATGAAATAATGATGAAGAGAAAGGAGGTTTTTGGTGAATGCATGAGAATTTGAATAAATTTTCTTAGCAATGACGTTCGCATGGTATGCTGAAAGGTGCGCCGGTAAGCGGAGGCTTCGAACAACGATCTATTCGTCGTTCATGACGCTCCATAAAGACAATTACTGCGCAACGTTCACCGCATGAATAACAATAATAATAAAAATAGAATCGAGCGATGCGTATCTCGTAAGAAAGGGAGAGAGAGAGAGAGAGAGAAAAAATTAATTACGCCGTTAATAAATAATAATAAACAACCACAAAGAATAATAAACAACAACAAATGTTAATAAATAATAACAAACAATAAAAAACAACAATATGAACTCCAAAATAATAACAAATAACAACAAATAAAAATAAATAACAATAAATAACGATAAATAATGATAAATAATAATAATTAATAACAAATAATACCAAACAACAACAAATAATTAAAAAATGATAACAAACAACAACAAACGATGATAAATAATGCCAAATGATAAAAAACCACAATAAACAATAATCAATAATAATAAATAACTAGTGCAAATAAAAATAAAAAAAACTAATAGAGAATTGACGCAGAGAGATTAGTGGGGAGAGGCGATGAGGAAATAAAAGTCTCGTATCGACACGGTGGCATAGAAAAAGGTACGTGTGGAAAAGGAGGTGAACGAAAAGAGAAAGAAATGACCGAGCGAGTGTACCTAGTCGAAGCCGCGGAGTTTCGCAATGACCCTTTGGCTCTGGGCCAGCGAAACCCCCAGACTATTCCAAATGCGGCAAAAATTCCAGCCAAAACTCGAACGACATTTCTTTACCAAGTATTCACGATACGTTCTCCACTTTTGTTTTTTTTTTTTCAACTTTATTTCGTATCCCGCAATCACGTTCCCTGACCTATCTTTCCTTCACGTTCTTTCTCAATATTTATTGATTTTATTTTTTCAATTTTTTTTAATTTTTTAAATTTTATTTATTTTTTTATTTAATTTTTCAATTTTATTGCATTTTTTAATTAAAATTTTTAATTTAATTTGATTTTTTAATTAAATTTGATTTTTTATTTTTATTTTTTATTTTCATAATTTGGCAAAATCTCGAGGAAAATTTTCTTTTCATTTTTTTTTTATTTCGTCTCCTGGTGTTTTTTTTTTGAGCTCGAGATTTCTTGACAATTATCTTTCTCTCTCTCGGTCTTGGGGCTCGAGATCTCGTGCCTTCTCGAATTGCAGGCTTCGCATGAAGTTGCAATCCTCGCTCGTCGTTCCGTGGAATCCAAAGTGCGCTAGAGATGACTGCGTGTGATATTTGCAAGAGGCTGCTGCTGCTGCTGCTGTTTCTTCGCGCTCAGCTCGACCGAGGTCGACGTCTCCTCACGCACCATGACGAATGTTGCTCGACAATCTCTCGAGACTCTCCCGCGGCTGCTGGATACAAATGTCCTCCAATTTCTCGCTCTCTCGTCCCCTCTCTCTCTCTATGCTTCTCGCTCTGGCACCGAAAATTTGAAATTTTACTCTCTACTGCGATTTTTTTCGCTCCCTAGAAATTTTTGATCTTGTTTCTCGATTTTTTAAACTTTTTTTCTCTCCCTCAAAAAAATTGACCAGAAAATTCGATAAAACTGTGAAAAAAATTCCGTTTGGACGAGAATTAAGAAAAAAAAAATTCGTTTTGCCTAAAAATTTGGAAAAAAATTCCGTTTGGACGAAAATTTCGAAAAAAAATTCCGTTCGCATGAAAATTTCGATAAAAATTCCGTTTGGACGGAAATTTGTAAAAAAAAAAATCCATTAGCATGAAAATTTGTAAAAAAAATTCCTCGCCTACGAAAATTTCGATTAGCATGAAAATTTGTAAAAAAAATTCCTCGCCTACGAAAATTTCGAGAAAAATTACAAGACTCCGTCCAATCGTTCCAAAGCGAAAAGTACACGAACGAGGCCGACGAGTGCGTTGAAAAGCAGTGTTGACAGTTAATTGTCAACCAGCACGAGACTCTGAGGTTTTTTTTTTCTCTTTGCGGAAAAAAATAGTAATCCAGCCCCTCCCCCCTCCCGCTCGTTGTCGTAGCTGGCAAGTGTGATTGTCGGTGAGTCAGAGAGTTGGGAAGTGTCTCGAGGCGAGGAACAAAGTGTGCATAGACGCGAAGTGGCTAGGAGGCAGTTTGTTGTTTCCGGTTTGTGTGTCACGCGACCGAGAGAGTCTCGCGAGAGTGGGGGGGAGGGCATCGATGCAGCAATGAGAAATGCTGCATCGCCCGTGCGAGTGTTTGACAGAGAAGGACGTTGAATATAAAAATGGAAAAAGATGCTGCGAGTTTGCAGAGCGGAGCATCGAGAGGTTTGGCTCGCTCGAGAAACGTCGAGGTGGATGCTCCAGATTGTGAGAAAATGCTCGAGAGCTGCTCAGTGTGTGGAAAGTTTGTCAAGGAGCCTCGTGCCAATGCGGGAAACGAAAAAAGCCAAATAAATAAATAAATAAACAAATGAATAAATAAGTAAATAATCAAATAAGTAAATAAATAAATAAGTAAATAAGTAAATAAATAAATAAGTAAATAAATAAATAAATAAATAAGTAAACAAATAAATAAATAAATAAATAAATAAATAAATAAATAAATGAATAAATAAATAAATGAATAAATGAATAAACTTTGAGTTTGAACTTTGAGAATTTACGCCCGCGAGGGTCAAGGGGATCGTTTGACCCGTAAAGACAAAGAGTCGAACGACCTCTTCACGCTCGATCGACGTGGACGACCGCCGAGCCCGTCCATCGATTTTCGCTTCGAGCGAAATTTAATAATTTCGCAACTAATTGCCTCACGAATTTTCCCGCAACGAACAAACTCAATTTCAAGGTCATTCCGGTCATTAAAATTGCAGAATCCAATTTTTTGCTGAGATTGCAGTTTTCCACGTTCGCGAAAGAAACGAGAGGCACGAGTAACCACCAAGTTGTTCAGCACTTGGTTAAGCGCTCCTCAAAACGCATATCAATCTCCCCTTTAACGCTATCGTTTCCATTCAACGCCTCGCGCCGCGTGTGAGCCACCAGAGACGACCGACAAATTGCTCTCTGGGCGCACACACTGACAGTCTAACGCGTGGGAGACTTTATCATATATGCGATATTGAATGCAGATGGGAGTTGCCCTGAGGTCGATGTCGGGGGAAAGAGAGAACGAGATTTTCTTATTTGTTTATTTATTTATTGAATTTTTTATTTATTTGTTTATTCATTTATTTATCCATCCATTTATCCAATTGTTTATTTATTTATCCATTTAGATCATTATTTGTTTATTTATTTATCCATTTTTTTAATTGTTTATTTATTCAATTATTTATTTTTCCATTTATTTAATTGTTTATTCATTTATTTATTTATCCATTTATTTATTCAATTTTTCACTCATTTATTCATTCAAATAGTTATTTGTTTATTTAATTATTTGTTTATTTTTTTGTTTATTTATTTATCTGTTTATTTATTTATTTGTTTATTTAATTATTTGTTTATTTATTTATTTATTCATTTGTTTATTTAATTTATTTATTTNGTTTAAGGGAAGGGATCGTAAAAACCCGCAAGGGTATACGCAGGAACAATAATAAATAAATAAAACAATTAGACCAAAAAACAAATAGACAAATAAACAAATAAACAAATAAATGAATAAGCAATTAAAAAAATGGATGAATGAATAATTAACAAATATTTAGATAATAAATAAATAATCCATAACAATAAGTAAAAATTTCGATAAATCTTTTTCTCTCGTTCTGTCAAGCGTAACGACTCTATATGTTGGAGGAAGGGTGCGTTTTCTGCTTGATCAATATCGTGGCACAGAGAAGTTGGCTACTCGTCCACAGAATTTTCTAGCACCATGTCTCGATTCCTTGCCGTACCGTTTTTCCTTCACGTCCTGCTCCTCCGGGCGAGGCTCAACCAATGACGAAACTCTTCGCGGTATAATTCTTGATCGCAATAACTTGATGATTTTTTTTTTTTTTAAATCTCTGCGCCGTTGCGCACGCGTTTGAACTTTGAGAATCTACGCCCGCGAGGGTCAAGGGGATCGTTTGACCCGTGAAGACAAAGAGTCGAACGACCTCTTCATGCTCGATCGACGTGGACGACCGCCGAGCCCGTCCATCGATTTTCGCTTCGAGCGAAATTTAATAATTTCGCAACTAATTGCCTCACGAATTTTTCCGCAACGAACAAACTCAATTTCAAGGTCATTCCGGTCATTAAAATTGCAAAATCCTATTTTTTGCTGAGATTGCAGTTTTCCACGTTCGCGAAAGAAACGAGAGGCACGAGTAACCGGCAAGTTGTTCAGCACTTGGTTAAGCGCTCCTCAAAACGCATATCAATCTCCCCTTTAACGCTATCGTTTCCATTCAACGCCTCGCGCCGCGTGTGAGCCACCAGAGACGACCGACAAATTGCTCTCTGGGCGCACACACTGACAGTCTAACGCGTGGGAGACTTTATCATATATGCGATATTGAATGCAGATGGGAGTTGCCCTGAGGTCGATGTCGGGAGAAAGAGAGAACGAGATTTTGTTATTTGTTTATTTATTTATTGAATTTTTTTATTCTTTTATTTATTCATTTATTTATCCAATTGTTTATTTATTTATCTATTTAGATCATTATTTGTTTATTTATTTGTCCATTTTTTCAATTGTTTATTTATTCAATTTTTTATTCTTCCATTTATTCAATTGTTTATTCATTTATTTATTTATCCATCTATTTATTCAATTGTTCACTCATTTATTCATTCAAATAGTTATTTGTTTATTTATTTGTTTATTTGTTTATTTTTTTGTTTATTTATTTATCTGTTTATTTATTTATTTGTTTATTTAATTATTTTTTTTATTTTTTTGTTTATTTATTTATCTGTTTATTTATTTATTTGTTTATTTAATTATTTTTTATTTTTTTGTTTATTTATTCATCTGTTTATTTATTTATTTGTTTATTTAATTATTTGTTTATTTTTTTGTTTATTTATTCATCTGTTTATTTATTTATTTGTTTATTTAATTATTTGTTT
>JBAJMU010000006.1:643435-660591 GCA_037952995.1 Hyposoter didymator | reverse complement strand
TTTATTTATTCACGTACCCAAGCCTCGTTGTTTATACGTCAACTTTTCATCCTTCCAGCAGAAATGATAAAATCCTGGTGATCAAGGAAAAAAAAGGTCCAGGGATCGGAAAAAAATTAAAATAAACATAAAAAAAATAAAAAAATGGGAAAAATGAACGAGTTTGTTGAATCCAGAACAAATGTAAATAAGACGTGACAAAAATGAGTCTGAGCTCGTGTCTAGTGGGATGTGCTCGCGCGTGTCGTGGATAATATTCGTTGGTCGTTTGTCCTGACTATGACGAAGGAGGAGGCAAGAGCTTTGGTAGTATCCACTTCCGGCAAAATGCAATTTAACGTGGCCAGAGAGAAAAGCACGAGGAGGATGAGAGAAAGGAGGAAAATGGAAAAGCAGGGGGTGCGAGTTCGAGTTCGCGTAAGCGGACCTTGGAAATGCATGAATGCTCCGGGCACTCGTCTACGAGAAAGCAGAGAGTTTCGTACGTGCACGCACACACACACACACTGAGAGCGACTGTAAACCTCCGCGAGGAAATTGCTTCCCTCGAGCAGCAGGTTCTCGAAGACGCGATGACGATGTGGCTGAACGAGAAAAAAAGCCGCAGTAGACCAAGAGCCCATTGTACAAATCCATGTGGGAATTATTGTCCATGGGGTGGAGCTAATTATGCAAAAAGTTCGGAAGAATCGATAGATCGTGCGATTTGAAAAAAAAAAATTTTTTTTTTTGCATTTTCGATGATTCGTTAATGAGAAATTTGTTAATTAGTGACGAGACATCATTCGGGGCTGGGTCGAGTATGAAAAAATGGATTTTAGGATATTTCGATGTATTTACATTTTTTTTACCATTTTTTTTATTTACTGACAAATTTTTTTTGAATTTTTTTATTCGAATCTCATTTTTTCATGAATTTTAATTGTTCAATTAATTTTTTTATTCAATTTACATTTTTTGGGCTGGGTCGAGTATGAAAAACTGAGATTTTACGATTTTTAGATTTTTTTGATCAATTTTTTATTTATTTTTCAATCGTTTTTCATTTTTTTAAATAAAAATTTTAATTTCTTCGATTATTTATTTAAATAGAGAAGCAATAATTTTTTTTCCCTCATTTTCGATGTTTCGCTAATGAGAAATTCGTTAATTTGTGACGAGACATCATTCGGGCCTGAGTCAAGAATGAAAAAACAAGATTTTAGAATATTTCGATCTATTTTCCGATTTTTGAAATTATTTTTTTATTTATTGACAAATTTTTTTTGAATTTTTTTGATTTAGATTTAATTTTTTCATCAATTTCAATTGTTTAATTAATTTTTTCATTTTTTAATTAAATTTCGTTGATTAATTAATTTTTTTAATGATTTATTTTAATGAGCAAGTGAGGAAGTGAGAATTTATCAACATCACGCAATGTTGTTGTTTTTTTTTCGTATCTTTCGCAATCGAAAACAATAACGAGGAAATTTCAAGTGCAACCAATTTCCTGCTCCGCATTTTTGCATTTTTATGTTTCCGGAATATTTTGTTTTCTTTTTTATACGCGAAATGTTCGTAACGGATTTATGATCCTCGTCGATCGACTATTCTGCTGGGATCTTCGGGCTCAGACTTGTTGGGAAATAAAATTTTTTCATCTTTCTTTATAAATTTATTCATGGCTTTGCTTACTTGTTAAATTTTCACTTCATCGAGCATTTTCTTGGCGAGCACGTACTCGACGTAGTCGCTTCGTCGTTCTCCAGTCAAGAGACGAAGCAGTAAAAATAAAAAATTGTAAATAAATAACGAGGATGGAAAAACATCGTGCATGGATTTAAATCGGATATTGGATCTTTCTCGATTTTATTCGCTTCGGGGTTTCCCCATGGATTTTCTTTCAGAAACGAGCAGACTTTTTATTGTTCCATTGGTCAGAATTTCCTATGAAACTGGAACGATCTAAATTCCTCTGACTCAAAAGGAGCGAATCACAATTTAAAAATCGTCGATCGAGATCGATCAATTTTTTTAAGCCCAGAACAAAAGTAACGAACTTTCAATCCGAAGACTCAGGCTCCCTGACAGGATTCTCTAAATCTAACGGTTCTGGGTGATAGAAAATTTCCTTCCGCATGTTTTCGTGAAGGATTCTCGTCGATTGCGTTTCTGGCTGAATTTTTATTCGCTTTTTTCGAAAAAAAATCGATTTAAAAATTTCGACCTCGTGGTGCCGAATCAACGAAACGCGTTTTCGTAGATCTGGCAATTGGAGGATTTATTTATGAAATTTATCTCTCGATTTTCTGTTGAAAATTTAGAAGCAGAAAAAAAATGGCAATTTATTTCTAAAATTTCTCGCTCGATTTTTTCTTGAAAATTTAGAAGCAGAAAAAAAATGGCAATTTATTTCTAAAATTTCTCTCTCGATTTTTTCTTGAAAATTTAGAAGCAGAAAAATAAAAAAATGGCAATATATTTCTAAAATGTATCTCTCGATTTTTTCTTGAAAATTCAGAAACAGAAAAAATCGTAAAGCTGCCAATTTATTTCTAAAATTTATTTCTCGATTTTTATCTTGAAAATTCAGAAACAGAAAAAATCGTAAAGCTGCCAGTTTATTTCTAAAATTTATCTCTCGATTTTTATCTTGAAAAGTCAGAAACAGAAAAATCGTGCCAATTTATTTTTAAAATTTATCTCTCGATTTTTTTCTTGAAAATTTAGGAATTGAAAAATCGTGCCAATTTACGTCTAAAATTTCTTTCTCGATGTTTTTCTTGAAAATTTAGGAATTGAAAAATCTTAAAGTTGCCAATTGATTGGGTCCAGAAAATCGTCCCTGGAAATGACATTCCGGACAACCCTACAGTCTCTAAATTACCGAACCTGAGGACACGAGGAATTAGTTACATACACTGCGGAAATAAAACTCGTTTTCCGGCACGAGGTTACGTGTGCGTTGATTATTCTTCGGAAAATGATAGAAAAATGGAGCGTTCGCCGCATTAAGTGATCGTTTTGTGCAATTATGTCGAGCGTGCATAATCGTAAAAATAATGGAAAAAGGGAAAAAAGGCAAAGTCTGTATTTATCGATGCAACGTCGACTCGAGTTCAGTCAAGAATCGAGAATTCTTACATCAGCCACTTTTACTGCAGTCTCTCGATCAATTATCCCCCCTCCCTCGCCTGCTTCTCGATCTTTCCGTATTTTGTACTTTCTAGTTTTTTTTTTTTTTTTTTTTTTTTTTTTTTTTCCAACGCTGCTGCATCTTTCTGTCTCGTTCGCTCTTTCCTAGGCCGGCCAAGGGCTCGATCTCCGAGTCCCCGCGAGAAACGCATACGAGCCAACAACAGGCTCTCGCTCCAAATTAGCCATCTCCGCGTACTCGTTCTTCGCCGCGCGAGTGGCCACAGCCACTTTTTTCTTTATCCACTAAAAATGCATTCGTTCGCATGCACCGAGCTCGGTCGCTCGAGTCAAAATTGCATCAGCCTCGCGCCGAGCCTCCGAGCCTCTCGCAAAAAGGGCGATTGCACTCGTTTTTTTCTCGACGTGTATACTTTGGATTCTCGTCGCATTGTCACGGAGCCCGAATCGTACCGAATGTTATGGGAATTTTAAAAAACGACGGATCCGGTCTCGCCAGGAGGGCATCGATCTTTTTCGTGGATCCGGAGAATAGACGTCGCGTTAATCGTTTGGGTCATAATTGCGTTTTTACGAGCGGGGGACGTCAGTTGCTGAGGCGAAATTAAAATCGTTCGGAATTTGATAGAAAGGAATGGAAATTGATAAAAATTCGTGAAAATCGATAAGTATTTATGAAAACGAGGAAAAATCGTCAAAAATAGGGAAAAGTTATGGAAATTCATTGAAATTTATTTAAATTGACTAAAATTATTGGAATATTGATTGAAATGGATAAAAAATATTGAAAATGGATAAAAAATCATAAGAAGGTATAAAAATCAACGAAACGAGTGAAAATTCATTGAAATTTATTTAAATTGACTAAAATTATTGGAATATTGATTAAAATGGATACAAAATATTGAAAATGGATAAAAAATCAACGAAACGAGTAAAAATTCATTGAAATTTGTTTAAATTAATTAAAATTATTGGAATATTGATTGAAATGGATAAAAAATATTGAAAATGGATAAAAAATCATAAAAAGGGATAAAAATCAACGAAACGAGTGAAAATTCATTGAAATTTATTTAAATTGATTGAAATTATTGGAATATTGATTAAAATGGATAAACAATATTGAAAATGGATAAAAAATCATAAAAACGGATAAAAATCAACAAAACGAGTGAAAATTCATTGAAATTTATTTAAATCGACTGAAATTATTGGAATATCAATTAAAATGCATGAAAAGTTATAAAAATCGATAAAAAATCGTAAAAACGGATAAAAATCGACAAAAATAATAAAAAGCCATTGAAATTCATTGAAATTTATTTAAATTGACCAAAACTATTGGAAAATTGATTGCAATGCATGAAAAATAATGAAAATGGATAAAAAATCATAAAAACGGATAAAAATCAACAAAACGAGTGAAAAGTCATTGAAATTCATTAAAATTGACTAAAATTATTGGAACATTGATTAAAATGGATTAAAATGGATGAAAAGTAATAACAATCAATAAAAATTCATGAAAATGGATAAAATTTCATAAAAACCGATAAAAATCGACAAAACGAATAAAAAGTTATTGAAATTTATTAAAATTAACTAAAATTATGGAATTATTGATTGCAACGAATGAGAATTTAAAAATCGACGAAAAGAAAAACGTGAGAAAATTAATTCCTGGCAATTTCTTTTTTTTTTTATACGCCGAGGAAATTACTTTTTTCATCACCACGTCATTACCTCGCGAAGACCTCCGCAGCCAATTCTTGTGTCCGACAACCGGATCAAGGGCAAACCGCACGAGTCCAGAAATTGCAATATTTCCTTTCGACACTCTATATTTATGTCCACATGCACGCGTTTTGGGAGGCTCCTCAATGGGCCCAAATGGATGCATTTCAACGGGAGCGTGCACCGAAATTTCGTTCGTTAAAAAAAAAAAAATCGATTTCGAAAATCAATTTTTATTTAAAAAAAAAGAAATTTTTTTTTTTTAATTCGATCCTTAAAATTTCACGAAGAAAAAAAAAGTTTATATTTTTTTTTTTCAACCGTCGCCCTGATCCGATAATTCGCTCGCGACGCCCGCCATCCGGCGAAGGAAACGTCGAGCTCGAGTCGCATGAATAAGGAATCGCCCGGAGCCTTGGATATTTGAGGAAATTTAAAGAAAATCGATTTTCAACTGAAACGTTTGGAGGAAATGGATAAATATATTTATTCGAGAAATAAGAAAATAAAGGCGACGAGGGAGGAAGCAGCAAAGAGATAATTACAAGGCGACGAGGATGAGAGCTCGTGTCTCAGTGCTAATGTCTCGGCTATACTCTTCGCTTCTTCTTCTGCTGCTTCTTCTTCGCCCACGTAGGAATTTCTTGCTCCTGCAAAAGTGTAGACGAGATCGTTTAACATCCACCAAACTTTCCAGGCGAATGGCTGACGCAGCTCTCCTCCAGGTTTTCCTTCTTTCTATGGACTTTCTCGAACCAAGTCCAACAAATGGATTTCATGGTTTTTCGTCCCATGGCTAACCATAAGATCGCGTCGTTGATCATTTTTGATAAAATTTTTATTTCCTTTATTAGAAAAAATGAGAAAAAACGAAAATCCATTTGCAGTCGATTTTTATGGTTTTTCGAGTCATGGGGTCCCATAAAATCGCGTCGTTGATGATTTTTGACAATATTTTTATTTCCTTTATTAGAAAAAATGATAAAAAACGAAAATCCATTTGCAGTCGATTTTTATGGTTTTTCCAGTCATGGGGTCCCATAAAATCGCGTCGACGACGATTTTTGACAATATTTTTATTTCCTTTATTAGAAAAAATGAGAAAAAACGAAAATCCATTTGCAGTTGATTTTTATGCAATTTTTATGGTTTTTCGAGTCATGGGGTCCCATAAAATCGCGTCGACGACGATTTCTGGCAACATTTTTATTTCCTTTATTAGAAAAAATGATAAAAAACGAAAATCCATTTGCAGTTGATTTTTATGCAATTTTTATGGTTTTTCCAGTCATGGGGTCCCATAAAATCGCGTCGACGACGATTTTTGTCAAAATTATTATTTCCTCCACTAGAAAAAAATGATAGAAAACGAAAATTCATTTGCAGTTGATTTTTATGGGGGTTTTTAAAAATTCTTGGAGCGGAGAAACAATTTTTATGGTTTTTCGAGTCATGGGGTCCCATGAAATCGCTTCCACGACGATTTTTGACAAAATTCTTATATCCTCCACTAGAAAAAATGATAAAAAACGAAAATTCATTTGCAATCGACAATTAAGGGGTTTTCAAAAATCCCTGGAGTTGAAAACCGATCATTTTTGCATTAAAAATTCTTCCTAGAGAATTGTACATTTTTTTCCAGTTTTCTCCGAGCCGTAATTTGTTTTTTTTATGGTAAATTTCAGAAAATATGCTAGTTATGGGGAACTGCTTGATTCTATGTGAAAAAGCCCATGGATCATGTTGGTATATATTCAGAGACTGGAGAATCTTGTATACAGGGAGGAAAGAGATTCTTCGTTGGCTTCTGTGCGCTCTGGCTTTTCAAGCTCATAGCCATGGTTTATAGTTATACCCAGAGGTCTCCTGGTTCCATGGGGAAGCATCACACCAGGCAGAAGCAACAGTGAGCGAGAGAGAGAGGGAGAGAGAGAGAGAGAGCGAAGGAGTAAAAAGAAAGAGGGAGAGAGGGTTGGAGAGTTTCTGATGTACACTCGGCACCCCGTGTGTACGAGCGACCGCACGGGGAAGCCACACGATCGATCCAGGCTCCGGCTGGACCGAGGAGCGCGTACGGGAAAGCAAAACATCCAAAATATGGCAAATCCAAAAATAAAAATCGAAATATTTAACACTGAAAATTGCAACTTTCAACACACGTTCTTATGAGAAACGACTGATAATTGCGATTTTTATAAATATTTTTATTTACAGAAATCACAATTTTTATAAATTTATCAATTTATAAATATATTTATTTATAAAAATCACAATTTTTATAAATTTATGAATTTATAAATATATTTATTTATAAAAATCACAATTTTTATAAATTCATGAATTTGTAAATATATTTATTTATAGAAATCACAATTTTTATAAATTTATGAATTTATAAATACATTTATTTATAAAAATCACAATTTTTGTAAATTTATGAATTTACAAATATATTTGTTATTCCTTCGTATACCCTTGCGGGTTTTTACGATCCCTTCCCAGACACTTTTTTCCGATTATTTCCAAGTAGCTGAATTCCTTTTTTCCATATTTCCAAATTCCTGAATTCACGCTACACTTCCCCACTACACTCCCTACTTCCCCCCCTAGAGTGTTGCCCACAGCCACTCTAACCTACACCTGTATCGCATTCGCACGAGGGCCCGGGGAAACTGTGGAAAACCTTGGCCGATACAGGGCGGTCCCGGGCTCGCCCCCCGGTGCCGGAACAAGTCTTGTCTTGTCAAGGGAACAGAAACATGGACTACAGTCGCACACGTGCTGCCGGCCGCACGCGTACGCCGGACAAGTCGCGCCCATATTTCTTATTTCCCCCGACAAGACTNATATTTATTTATAAATAAATAATTTAAATTCATAATTATTGTATTTCATAATTATTCTAATAAATTCATAATTTATTTATGAATTTATAAATTTATGAATTCATAAACTATTATAAATTTACAAATTTACGAAAATTATTTAAAAATTCATAAAATCATAAATTTTTATAAATATCAAAACCGACCACTACATGGTTCACCCCCTTAAAATTGCACGAGCTATTAGACATCCCAACTCTCTTATCGTGGTGTAAATTGAAGGAATTCTATCGATAGAAAATTTAGCATACAACGTCGCCTTAATGTAGGAGCGCGCGAGTTGCGAAAAGTCAGAAATCCCTGGAGCAGTTTTATGGGGTTTATCCCATGCCCGAATAAGACGAGGCAGCCTCAAGGTATTGCCCCGTCGACGGAGTCGACGGGGCATGAGAAAAGAGTTCACGAACCAGCCCAAGAAGGTTTTACCTCCTTTTCCATTCGCCAGAGAAAATCCCACCCCAAAAAGCCCAACGAGAGAGAAAACAATCTCTGTGTGTGTGTGTGCTAAGCACGTTCGTCCCATAGCTTTTTCCCATATGACTTTGAGCTCGTCGGCAGATCGTTCGGTCCTTTATATCTGTCGAGACATTACGTACGCGGTTGAGTTTGGCTTAAGTGAGAAAAAGGAGAAAAGGCGAGAAGCAGGAGCAGCAGGAAGCGAACCCTTGAGAGAGCTAAAACGAGCGTTTCCACTTGCTCGCGACGTTTCTTTCCCTTTTCGCCTCTCTGGACAACGATAAATTCTCTGCTCGTGAAAAGCAGTTTTCGTGGCCCATGAGCCAAGGATTATTAAGTTTCCTACGAGAAAAAAAATAAATGGAGAATCGAAGGAGAAGAAAAAAATAAAAAATAAACGAGGAGCTTTCGTCGAGCTTCGATGTTTGCCGAGCGAATATTGATGAAGCCCCCCCGACGTTTCTGCAGCGCGCCAAGACGCCCAGCAGCAAGAGAGGAACGAATGATCGATTGCCTTTTCAATTAATTCAATCCACCGTGCGTGGCCATTCCCGATATCCCACTCGCGCTATATTAACGTGGGAATATTGAGGGAATTACGTTCCTGAAAGGATCCGACTCGAAATGCAAAGCTTTGGAATCGCCCAACGGACAGACGCCACTTTCCCATTCCCAACGACTCAAATCACGTGTAATAGAATCGAATTGTCCGAAGGATTATATCACTCCGTGTATATAATCCCTCGCGATCATATAGTTCGATGTACGGAGCGGTAAAAAAAAAATTTGCAAAAATAAAAATAAAAATGAATTTTTCGTAAAATTCGTAATTTCGTGAATTCGTAATTTCGTAAAATAAGAGTTTTTTCAATGAATCGATCAGCATCATTCAGAATCCTCAAAAAATTGAATTTTCAGAAATTTTTTTTGGATCCTGCAAGTTTTGAAACGTCCTGTAGCGCTCTCTCTTTTTTTTGTGAGTTTATTTAATGGATCGATCAGCATCGTTCAGAATCCTCAAAAAATTGAATCCTTAGAAATTTTTTTCGGGTCCTGCAAATTTTGAAACGCCTTGTAGCTCTCTCTCTTTTTTTTGTCAGTTTATTTAATGGATCGATCAGCATCGTTCAGAATCCTCAAAAAATTGAATCCTTAGAAATTTGTTTTGGATCCTGCAAATTTTGAAACGTCCTGTAGCTCTCTCTCTTTTTTTTAATAAGTTTATTCAATGGATCGATCAGCATCGTTCAGAATCCTCAAAAAATTGAATTCTCAGAAATTTTTTTCGGGTCCTGCAAATTTTGAAACGCCCTGTAGCTCTCTCTCTTTTTTTTGTCAGTTTATTTTATGGATCGATCAGCATCGTTCAAAATCCTCAAAAAATTGAATCCTTAGAAATGTTTTTTGGATCCTGCAAATTTTGAAACGCCCTGTAGCTCTCTCTCTTTTTTTTGTCAGTTTATTTAATGGATCGATCAGCATCGTTCAAAATCCTCAAAAAATTGAATCCTTAGAAATGTTTTTTTGAATCCTGCAAATTTTGAAACGTCCTGTAGCTCTCTTTCTTTTTTTTAAATAAGTTTATTCAATGGATCGATCAGCATCGTTCAGAATCCTCAAAAAATTGAATCCTTAGAAATTTTTTTCGGGTCCTGCAAATTTTGAAACGTCCTGTAGCTCTCTCTCTTCTTTTTTAATAAGTTTATTCAATGGATCGATCAGCATCGTTCAGAATCCTCAAAAAATTGAATCCTCAGAAAGTTTTTTTGGATCCTGCAAATTTTGAAACGTCCTGTAGCTCTCTTCCTCCCTTTCTCTCTCTCTCTCGCTCTCTCTCTTGTCTATGAATGCGATTCACGTTCGATGGAGCAACGTCTCTATTCGGAGGGTGTATCGCACATTCGACGATGCACGTTGGTAAATGTCCACGCGCGAGAGGCAAGTGCAATGTACTCGAGCAATGTGCTGGTGCATCGAAGGGTTCGAAGCTATTTTCATGCAACATGAATCCATTGATCGGAGCTCTCAAAGCCTCGTGCGATCGATACATCTATCATTATTCATTGAAAAAAACATTTCTTGCCCTTTTTTTTATTTTTGTTAGTCCTGGAGACTGGAGCTCTGTGGCAATTCGTATGAAAAGTTTGTTCGTCCTGTCGTGGAGGGTGAAAAAAAGTTGCGGAAAATTTTGCAGAGCTCGTTTCGATAGGGGACGATAAATAAATTCTCGTCATCCCCCGGCTGGAACGGATTTTTTTCGCTCTTTGTACATCCGCTCGAAAAATTACGGAAGTTTTTTTTTTTTGTAGAATTTTCTTTGGGACGTGAAAAAAAAAAATTTCGTTGCCTTTTTTTGTTGATGGAAAACGGAGCTTTGTGACGATTCGTACGAAAAAGTTGGCTCTGTGGAGAGAAAAATTCAGGAAAATTGATAAAAATTGACGAATATCGAGAAAAAAAAACAAAATCGGATAAAAATCGATAAAATAGTGAAAAGTCATCGAAATTAATTGAAAATTTCTAAAATTATTGAAAAACGGATTGAAATGAATAAAAACTAATAAAAATCGATGAAAAATTATGAAAATTAACTAAAATTATAAAAAAATAGTAAAAAGTAATGGAAATTGATTGAAAAATTCCAAAATTATTAAACAACGAAATGAGATGAATAAAAACTAATAAAAATCGATGAAAAATTATGAAAATTAACTAAAATTATGAAAAAATAGTGAAAAGTAATCGAAATTGAATGAAAAATTCTAAAATTATTAAAAAACGAATCAAAATGAATGAAAAATAATAAAAATTGATGAAAAATTATGAAAATCACCTAAAATTATTTTAAAAAAATTTAAAAAGCAGTGAAAAATATTGGAAATTTATTGAAATCAACTAAAATCTAATGAGAACAAATTTAACGAATATAAACCAATAAAAATCGATAAAAATCCGTAAATTCTAAAGAACCCGATAAAATAAATTTTCCAAAACGAGTTTTTCACTTTCTCCCAATTTTTTATTCAATTTTATTTATTTTTCCTTCAACGCAAAGCTCTCGTTTTCGTCTGTTTTGCTAATGTTTTTTTTCCAGGAATTTCCTTTGCTTTTCACGTTTCACTGATTTTTTTTGGTTTGTTTTTTTAATTTTTTTTTTGGTTTGAGAAAATTTTTGAGTTTCTCGGCTCGGCGTGGGTGTTGCGGGCATTATAATGGGATCGTGGTCTCCTGTAGGTTATACGTATCCGCGAGGAGAATACAGGACAGCGAGTATCCTGTTCGGAGAACGGATTACGCTGAGGCTCTGGATCTCTCGTATATTCGCGTCTCTTAGGCTGCTGCGGGGGATGCGCGCAAACTCCGTAATATTCACGTCGTTCGCGGCGAGGAGCCGAGCGAGCGCGCGCGGAAGGGCGAAGGAACGAGGGAGAGAAATGTCAGCCACGACTAAACGTTCATATCGTAGCGCGTCGCGTTCGCGATAACACGTTTTTCGCATTTTCCACAAATTTTTGTTTTTTTTTTCGATTCTCAATGTTTCCTCGTCGCGTTGACATTCGTGCTCCTCCGATCTCTTGATTCATCATCAACGGACCGACCAATTTTTTTTTTCGCGTTCCAAACGCCCCGTTACATCGACGAATATTTATTTTCATCGAATTTTCATTTTTTTAGTTTTTTCATTAATTTTAAGTGAATCAGAACCATGTCCTTCTTCAGGGGCTTGTGGAAAAGCAGCTCCAAGCACAAGAGTGAGTTTCCCATTTTTCTCTATTTTTCAAAAAATTTCTAAAAATTATTTATTGAAATTAAAATTTTTTTTTTTTTTGCTTCGTCAATTTTGTGAATTTTTTTTTTGAGACAAAAAAAAATGTAAATTGTTGAAAATTGGAGTTTTTCTTTTTTTTTTAATTAACGTAATTACTGAATTGCTGGTCAAGAGAGAGTGACAAATTTCTGCAAATTATTTATTGAAATTGAGAATTTTTATTGCTTCGTGAATTTTGTGGGAAAGGAATTTTTTTTTTTGGAGACAAAAAAAAATGTTAATTTTTGAAAATTGGAGTTTTTTTTTTTAAATTAACGTAATTACTGAATTGTTGGTCGAGAGAGAGTGCAGAATTTTCGGGAATTTATTCATTTGAATTGGAACGAATGCACTTTTGAGATTTTGCAACGAGTTTCGATTCTCGAGACATTTTCCACGATAAATTCAAATTTTCCAGCCACTATATTCATCGTTGTCCATAATAATTTCCCTCAATCGAAAAAATCTCCGCCAGAAACTTTTTTAAAAAATTTAGAATTTTTTTTTATTTCTCAAAATAAAAAATTCGATCGTAAAATGAAATTTTGTCCACAAATTTGAATAAATTTCGAAAACGATTTTCCACGTCTTTTTAAAATTAAAAACTCGAATTGGCTCGATTTACAATCGCGAAAAGTCTTTGAAAAAATGCAGGACAATTGTTTTTCCTGTTTGAAATAAAATTCGATTGTAAAAACGCGATTTATCGTCAAATTTGCGGAATAAAAAATTACGAAGGGAATTTAAAATGAAAAAAAATAAAAAAATGAAAAAAAAATCGTTTTTACGTTATCGAGTCCAGTGATACGGTCGACGACGATGCATTTATATTTGAGCAACGGTCGAGAGGTCGTCCTCGAGTTCAGGGACACGTAAATATTAATCTATAGACATTCCGATATTCCTTCGACCCTGTGAGCGTGTGTACATATGTACGTGGATTCCTGGATTTATAGAAATTGTCAGAAGTATCATTGGCATCGAGTGCACCGATGCAACGACCAGATGCACTCGCGAACCAATAAAAATCGAAGCAATCGATAAATTTGCGGTTTGCGGAAAATTTTAACGAGAAAAATCGTCGTGTGCATGAAATTTTTCTCTGCCCGAGAAGCCTCGAGACTAACGAGACATTAAAAAAAAAAAAAAATTGAAATTTCAACGATTTTGAGTTTTTTTTAAATTTTGATAATGAAATATTGACCAAAATGGATTTTGACGTGCGTCGTTTTTTTCGTCATGGAAAAAGGAACGTTCTGGTGTAAATTAAAGTTTATTATTGTGTGGGAAAAAAAATTTGGACGCCATAAACGATTTGGGGCATTTTTTGGTCGTTGGGTCTCCTGGACCCCTAGGAATTTTTATGAAAATTCGTAATCAGAATTTTCGGAATATTCTGGAAACTTTGGCACGTCTATGGACGAGACAGCAGGTTCCTGGTTGGTTCGGTTTCATTATTCATGGATTCTGGTACGTGCCGGACATGCACGTCAATTTTATTTTTATCTTTTTACTTTCCCCTTCGTTACATTCTTTCCGTCAATCTCTGCTTCAAATTTCCATTCGTGTCTTCTCGGTCGGTGATTTTTTTTTGGACAACAAGTGTGGCCGAGTTCTTTCTAATAATTGCGGAGCATTTTTTGTGGCAACTTTCCCTAATTAAATAAAAGAATTTCGATAAATAATTATTTTTATTCATTTTTATTCATTTTTATTCATTTTTATTCATTTTTATTCATTTTTATTCATTTTTATTCATTTATTTTTATTCATTTTTATTCATTTTTATTCATTTTTATTCATTTTTATTCATTTTTATTCATTTTTATTCATTATCATTCATTTTTATTCATTTTTATTCATTTTCATTCATTTTTTTCATTATTATTCATTTTTATTCATTTTTGTTCGTTTTTATTCATTTTTGTTCGTTTTTATTCATTTTTATTCATTATTATTCATTTTTATTCATTTTTCTTCATTTTTATTCGTTTTTATTCATTTTTATTCATTTTTGTTCATTTTTATTCATTTTTATTCATTTTTAGTCATTTTCATTAATTTTTATTCATTTTTAATTATTAACATCGCAGCAATGAAGAAAAATATTGAAGTTGGTGCTCGATCGAGTTTTCGATTGAAATATCTAGTTGTTTTAATTTATTTTTTGAATTAATCGAACGAGTCTTGAATTTTTTGCTGCGATTGAAAAGCATGGACGTGGAGACAGTAATCGATCAAGCCTGGACAATTACGAAGTGGAAAACTGAGGGATTAATTGAGGCTTCGACGAGGACTATAAAGATCCAATTACGCCGAAGTCCTAGGACTCGTTAGGCATTGGTTCATTTTCATTTTTTTTCGACATCTACGAGTTAATTGGCTGGAGGAAAAAAATCGAGAAACGGACGTGGCGCTCATCTCGAGACTAAAAAATCGAGAATCCAGTTTGCGAGGCTGCGGATAATCGATTATTGCTGATAATCATTCGTATGATGGAAAGTTAACGCGCGGTTATTTGCAATGAAGGAGACTCAACGGAGCAGTCGAGTCAAGTTGTCAGAGATTATGGAAATGCCAACTGCATTCCGAAAACCCCTTCCCCTCCATGGAGTCGCTCACCCTCAATGATTATCGATCGTTAAATTTGAATAATGTTTCAAAAGTCCAAACAAAGTTGCTAATTCTCGTTGGAACCGAAAAAATACGAATAAGCAAAACCCCATGAAGTATTTTCTGCACGTACACATTTTTCCAATAACAAGTCGAAACGAAAAATGTCGATTACCCGATAATTAGTTAACAGTGAAACGATCACCATAGAAAAACCATAAAAAACGGAGAAATTTTTTTTTTGCGAAACTATTATTGGAAAATCACCATAAAAACCCCATAGAAACACCATGAGTCAAAAAACTGTCGATTACCATAGAAAAACCGTGAAAAACATACAATATTGTATTTTTTTTATGGGAAATTGTATTATTGGCAAACCACCATAAAAACCCCATAAAAACACCATGGGTCAAAAATCACGTCATTAAAATTATAAATCAGTAAAAGAATTACCATTAAAAAAACATTTTTTTTTATTTCCCCATGCGAAATTATGTCATGGGGAAATAACCATAGAAACACCATGTACCAAGACATTGCTGATCATACAATAATTGTTTACGAGTAAAATTGTTAGCATTAAAAAAAACCATGAAAAAGTTTCTTTTCTATGGGGAATTATGTTCGTCCCATATAACCATAGAGATCCCATGTGGCTACGCAGTAATGTGGAGCATATATCGAACGCGCACGTGCAGAAGTTACCCGGCGATAAGCATCACCAGGAATTCTCAATTCTCTTTGTCTCCGTGTGGCTTTTCCCAAAACCCGGATATGCATGAGAATGCACGTGTGGATAGATTCCCAATGCAGTTTCCATATACGAGAATGAACTGCGGGACACCACGTGTCCTCCAGCAATCTCTCTTTCTCTCTCTGCTCCGTTTCCCTATAAATGCGATTCGACTGCACGTTCCCGAATGCAGATATCCATCCGATTAACCGAACAGTGCAATTGAGTTTCCTTCAACTCCATATACTCCCCTCGTCTCTATGTCCACGAGATGTCCCGAAAGTTAAGCCTCTAGCTTGATCCAAACTAAGCAATTCCAAAAGTTCGAAGGAAAGCCCATTTCTCTTTTTGATTTCGTTAAATTTATTTATCAAGCAATGCGAACTACAAAAACGCCAAAAAGCTGTCGATTTTCTGGATCCTTTTTTTCTACTTTTCATGGTCCGGCCAGTGGTGGCCCTTAAAATCTCGATTCCACCATGGAAAGTGGTCACGGAATTGTTTAAATTGAGACTCTCGATTCGCTGAACTTTTCGTGAGCTTCGAAACATCGAAAGAACGTGATTTCTCAAAAGTTTCGATTGCCAGTAGAAAAAGCACTGTTTGGTCAGACAACCCTTTTGTTTTTTTTTTTTTTAATTTTTTTTTCATATTGACATCGTTTCTGCCTGCATTTGGGAAATAGGGATAAGGACCCTCGAGAAGCACGTCGAAGAAGCTAAAGGCCCAATTATTTTCTGCGTCCCGCAAAGGCGCCAGTAACAAGGGAACGATGAATGTTCGAGCAGCCTCTCGTGCTCCGCGCGATCAGTAGAAACGGCTGTATTTGCTCAGCCATCGTTCTTTGATGTTTCGAGAGTTCACGTCAAGAGGTCGAACGTTCTGCTCTAATCACTCGGTCTGCCTCTGCGGCTCTCCCTTCTTCCCTTTCATCACTTGGGAGAGATCAAATGGTTCAGGACACACGAAAGCTCCTTTCCCATGCAAAAATAAAAATAACAATGAGGCAAGATGCAGAAACGGATTTGGTATTTGCTGCGATTCAGCAGCAAGATTCTGTGAAAGCTTGACGTTTCTGTGGAATCAACGACCATCGATGATCGATGGGCAGGCTAGGAAATCGATATTTATGGGGCACCATGAGCTTTATCGATTTTTTATGGGGTTTTTTTTCATGGATTTTTAAATTCTCATACATTTTCATCAACCGCCATAGAAAATTGATTGGGAGACCAGAAAATCGATATTTATGGGGCATCATGAGCTTTATCGATTTTTTATGGGGTTTTTTTCATGGATTTTTAAATTCTCATACATTTTAATCAACCGCCATAGAAAATTGATTGGGAGACCAGAAAATCAATGTTTATGGGGCACCATAAGCTTTTTCTATTTTCTATGGGGTTTTTTTTCATGGATTTTCAAATTTTCATACATTTCCATCAACTGCCATAGAAAATTGATTGGGAGACCAGAAAATCGATGTTTATGGGGCATCATAAGCTTTTTATATTTTTTATGGGGTTTTCAACTTTTTATAGATTTCTTGCGTCACAACGTAACGTTTTGGCGAAAACGACGAGTTTGTCGCTTCGCTTCGTAAACTTCGCGTTACCTTTTTTTTTGTTTTTTTTTTGTCAACGGAATTGTTGCGGAATTTTTAACACGCGTTTGAGGTGGAAAAGGAACAAAAAAATCTCGTCGACCATCGCTGTTTCTCCTGGTGCAATAAATATTCATGAATCTAACGCAACGACCCACGCAGAACCGACAGAAGGGCGGG
>JBAJMU010000006.1:605590-637100 GCA_037952995.1 Hyposoter didymator | reverse complement strand
GCATGAATGATTTTTGACGAACACTTTCCCGGAGGCAGAGCGATGTCTGACTTAGACATTTATAAGTTTAGCCACCGGGGATCTGCGTAAAGATTAATGAGCTCTCTGGATGTACGTTTCGCTTGTAAAGTCTGACGTGTACAGAGAGCGAGGAGTTTAATACTTGAAGTGAGACGAGGCCATAACTGTCTCGTTCCACTATCACGAGAGGACGAAGATAGCACGCAGCTGGAATGTAAACAGCTGCTTTTCCTCTGTGCCCCTCTCTCGGCTTGGCTTTGTATTTCCGACGATATATACGAGTGTCTCTGTGCAAATAAATATTCCAAAGATGCGACGACACTCTCCTGGAATTCCTTTCAGCGACTAATTTATCAATTAATTAATCGATCACGACACTCTCTCGAAATTCATTTCAGCTGCTAATTAATTAATTTATTAATTAATTTATGAATTAATTTATTAATTCACTGAATGATTAATTAGTTCATTAACTAATTTATTAAATGATTAATTGTATAAGTGGCCAACCAATTGATTAACTAATTTATTAACCAATTTATTAATTAATTTATTAACTAATTTATTAATTTATTTATTTATTAATTTGTTAACTATTTTATTAACTCATTCATTAACTAATTTATTAACTAATTTATTAACTAAATTATTAACTAATTTATCAACCAATTTATTAACCAATTTATTAATTTATTTATTTACTAATTTATTAAGTAATTTATTAACCAATTTATTAAGTAATTTATTTACTAATTTATTAAGTAATTTATTAACTAATTCATTAACTAATTTATTAACTAATTTATTAACTAAATTATTAACTAATTTATCAACTAATTTATTAACCAATTTATTAATTAATTTATTTACTATATTATTAAGTAATTTATTAACCAATTTATTAAGTAATTTATTAAATAATTCATTAACTAATTTATTAACTAATTTATTAACTAATTTATTGACTAATTTATTGACTAATTAATTATGTGAATGATCAACTAATTGATTAAGTATTCAATGAAAAAAAAATGATAATTGGTTTTCGTAAATGGTTTTTCAGAGCTCTGTGAAGAATGGGCTCTTGCGAATAGTCGAGAATGCGTGGAGGGCGTCGTTGGTGGGCTCGGTGGGCCAGGCCTCGCTCACGAGGATCAGGACGAGCTTGGAGCCAATGCGACGTCAGAGGCAACTTTCACCCTTAAGTATCTCGGCAGTACTCTCGTCGAGACACCCTCCAACGAAGAGGCCACAGCTGAAGCTATTAAAACTGTCATCACCATGGTACGCATTAACATTCCGATCCATTATCATTTTCCTCCTTTCAATTCTTTTTCGTCATTGTTCAGGCAGATGCTCCAATAATTAAATTGAATCATTTTTATGCTCAAAATTGTTCATCCAATTCGTCCAATCAAGTTTTCCATACGCTCCTACCCAAAATTACCGAAAAACACCCAAAATTACCGAAAATGACCATAAATGACCATAAATGACCATAAATGACCATAATTGACCATAAATGACCATAAATGACCAAAAATTACCAAAATTCAAAAATACGAGTAAATCAAACGTCTGAAATTTTCGATTTAACTACAAGCTCCAATAATCGAATTGCTTCATTTTTATGCCGGCAATTGTTCATTGAAATCGTCCATTTATTTCGCTGGACCGATAGAAAAAAACTAGCTCTCTAGTGCGCAAAGTCGACTTTCCCGTTTAGGCATAAAATTGGAAAGTTCTTCGCAGTCTGTTCAGCCAACGACTCTTGCAAAATGCAGACAAGCCACGATGAAACGTTTCGATAAAAACAAACGTTCCACTGCTTTTTTTTGCCCCTTTTGACAATCAGCGATTTTGCAAGATCTCTCGGACGTTCGTCGTACAGAAAATATCTCGTGTGGGCTTTTCTGACCTCGCGAAACAACAAGATCACTCTAAATACATGATGAAGCAGAGAAACGCAGAAGGAGAGGCACAAGGAAGAAACTAACCACCAAAGCAAACTACTAACCACCATGTGCATTTGCTTCTCTTGCCTGATTGTCGGTAAACTCTGTCACGAACTCCAATAAACTCTCACGTTGGTGTTCCTCAAGCTGTAGTGCATTATTAGCAAGCTTTGCAGCACGACCGTGTATTTCTGTACGAATGTTTGTTGCGGTTCAACAATTCTGAAGCTTATTGACTAAATTCAAGTTTCGGCAACTGGCTCAACGTATTCGTTTGGAAAATCGAAAAAAATTCATAAAAAATCGAAAAATATTCATAAACGATCGAAAATTGGAAGTTGATCCGTTTCTCTATTCGAAAAAGACAAAAAAATAGAAAAAAATTGATAAAAAATCGAAAAATATTGAGAAAACATCAAAAATTGGAAGTTGATCCGTTTCTCTATTCCAAAAAGACAAAAAAATCGAAAAAAATTGATAAAAAATCGAAAAATATTGAGAAAGGATCAAAAATTGAAAATGCATCCGTTCCTGCATTCCAAAAATCGAAAAAAATCGAAATTCAAAAAACGGTCGATATCTTTATTGCAAAAAATGAAAAAATCGATAAAAAATCAAAAATCGAAAAGAAATCCGCTTTCCTATTCAAAAAAATCGAAAAAAATTTGATAAAAATCAAAAATCGCAATACGATCCGTTTCGTTATTCCAGAAAACCCAAAAATTCCGATAAAAATTGCTTAAAATGGAAAATCGATTCATTTCTCTATGCTGCTTAATAATTTGCAGCAAACTATGAAAAATTTG
The DNA here is from genome assembly GCA_037952995.1 of Hyposoter didymator. Classification (NCBI taxonomy): domain Eukaryota; kingdom Metazoa; phylum Arthropoda; class Insecta; order Hymenoptera; family Ichneumonidae; genus Hyposoter; species Hyposoter didymator. The sequence goes on along the minus strand of JBAJMU010000006.1, from coordinate 634,318 downwards.
AAAAAAAAAAAACGAAAAAATGGATTATTCATGGACAAACATTAAACGGCGCGTTTGTGACATATTCTGAGCTCAGGGACCCGGAAAATAGGGAAATTACGGGAGCCGATGACGTGAGAGAAAAGCTTATTTTCTTGTTTCATCTCAACCAACGAAACGGAAGCCAAAGACAGAAAAAGAGGGGAGGGGGGGGGGGATCATATGAGAAGGTTTTCCGGATGCGAAATGTTGGGAGAAATATTTTCCTGCAGAAGCAAATATTTTCCGTACGTTGGAACTTTGCATGGTTCGCTGTCTCTTCCCATATATTTTTCCTGCATTTTGTCTCTATTTCATGTGTTCAGGATGGAGACAACTTTAGTAGAATTTTCGTCGTCGTTGCAGGAAATTTAGGGTGTTCTCTTCCCTCCTTTTCTCTCTCTCTCTCTGCTTTAGCTGTAAATCACACGAACACACACACATGAATATATGTGTGTGTACCTTTAGTACAATAGCTTTTACGCGGAGGTTCTAAGCTTGGCAGAATAATTACATCATAAATTGAGGAGCCGTGAGAATTTCGAGACAAAGCAAGATTAATATATTTAATGCAAAATCCTTCAAGATTTATACGAAACGTTATATTTTTTTTCTCTTTATTTGAGGACGTAGAAAAATGACAATTTTTATAAATTTTTGAATTTATTTAACAATTTTTATGAATTTTTGAATTTATTTAACAATTTTTATAAATTTTTGAATTTATTTAACAATTTTTATGAATTTTTGAATTTATTTGACAATTTTTATAAATTTTTGAATTTATTTAACAATTTTTGTGAATTTTTGAATTTATTTGACAATTTTTATAAATTTTTGAATTTATTTAACAATTTTTTGAATTTTTGAATTTATTTGACAATTTTTCTAAATTTTTGAATTTATTTAACAATTTTTATAAATTTTTGAATTTATTTAACAATTTTTATAAATTTGTGAATTTATAATTTTATGAATTTGTACAAATTTTTAAATTTACAAAAATAATTTGAAAATTTATAAGTTTATAAATTTTTATAAACATAAAAACCGACCTCTACATGGCGAAGCCTCAGGAAATGAATCGACAGAAAAATTTGCATCCAACGTCCTTAAAAAACGAATTCATCCAAACAAGAAACGAATTTCTCAGTGTTGGTAGTTATTATGATTGTGAGTCAAATTCACAAGTTCGATGAATCATGAATAATCCATTTTATTTAAACATTAGCCCGAGCATTTTTAACGAGAAATTGCTCTCGCGTTTTAACATTACGAGAGTTCGCTGCTGCATGGCCCTTTGAAGATTCTTCACTGACAGATTACAACGAAAGATCAACGACGCGTGTTTCACGTTCCGCTGCACCGCGATGCAGGGAGCGGGACAGAGATGGGGAGGGGCTCGGGCGTAATTCATCCAAGCAGAAAAGCAGCGAACATTTTTCACTCATCGGTGCTCCAAATTCCAGCTAAATCGGTTTATCAAACTGCCATTACCGTTTTTTTTATTCACTGCAATGAATTCTTCGTCGTTCTCATCAATTAATTCCTAATAAATCTATAAATGGATGAATGAATGAATGAATGAATTCATCGATGAATGAATGATTGCATTATTGAATAAATGAATGATATAATTAATAAAGCTAATGAATAAATTAACAAATGAATAAATGAATGAACAAATGAATAAATTAATGAACAAATGAATAAATGAATGAACGAATGAATAAATTAATGAACAAATGAATTAATGAAAGAACAAATGAATAAATGAATGAACAAATGAATAAATGAATGAACAAATGAATAAATGAATGAACGAATGAATAAATTAATGAACAAATGAATTAATGAATATGAGGACGAATGAGTGAACGAATTTAAGAACGAATGAATATAAGAATGACCAAATGAATGGATTAATGAATGAATATGAAGATGAATGAGTGAACGGACTTAAAAATGAACGAATAAATATAAGAATGGCGAAATGAATGGATGAATGAATGAATATGAGGATGAATGAGTGAACGATTTTAAGAATGAACGAATAAATATATGAATCACCAAATGAATGGATGAATGAATGAATATGAGGATGGGTGAATGAATATTAAAATGAATGAATGGATGAATATGAGAATGAATTCAAAAATGAATGAATGGATGAATATGAGAATGAATGCAAAGATGAATGAATGGACGAATATGAGAATGAATGCAAAAATGAATGAATGGATGAATATGAGAATGAATGCAAAAATGAATGAATGGATGAATATGAGAATGAATGCAAAAATTAATGAATGGATGAATATGAGAATGAATGAAAAAGTGAATAAATAAATTCCTCGATTGAAATTCACTCTCGCACCATCCTCTTCCGGGCAAAAATTTGATTGGAGCGAAAAAAAAATGGTGTGCATTGTCGAAGCGAACGATTAATTGATTTTCAACTCAAACCAAAACCTTAATTAATCGTAGCCATTCTTTCTGTTTTTATTTTTACATGCCAAAGGCAAAAGCGAGTGGAAAAAAGTTACAAAGGGTTTCGCTCGCGGTGAGTCTGCGAGGAATTAGGATGACTGATTTGTCGACGGAGGAGGATCAGCTTCAAGTCTCGATATACAGGTACATCATTTTTTTCTACACACGACCAAACTTTTACCTTCCATTTTTTGAATCAACAAAAATACAAGAAAAAAAAAAGTTCCTCACGCGCAACTATTCGATCGAACGAATTCACGCGTCTGCTCGATTGCGACTGGCGTTAAAATTGCTCGACCGTCTGGCCAAGCGAAAAATTGGAAAAAAAATGTGCCACAAAAAAATTGAACGTAAAATTATTCATATTTTTTTTATTCATTCCATTTCGAAGACTCTGAATCATTATTCCATTTGGCATGTTCCATTTTTTCACGTCTGAGCAATTTTTCATCATCGAACATTTTTTCCGGAGCCAATAAAATTTATTTTCTCTTAATTTTTTTTTATTTTAATGTCGTTGCAATTATTTCCAGAATCTCTTATTGCTCGGCCGACGCTACTCACGATCACGTGTTCGCCTTCATTGCGACTAATATGAACGAAACTATGGAGTGTCACGCTTTCCTTTGCCCCAAAAGAAAAATGGCTCAAACCGTGACTCTCACTGTCGCAAGAGCTTTCAACACGGCTTACGAAGCCTGGCAACTGTCGCAGGCTGATCCAAGGATTCATCATCCCCAGGACAAGAGTCCGTCCATGAATCAGGACAGAATAGGTAAAAATTCTTTTTTTCTTTCTCTCTTTTTACGAAACCGAAAAATCCTCATCGACTCGTTGGTCCATTTTCAAAAATCGAAAAAAAAATTGATAAAAAATCGAAATCCAAATTTGGGTCCGTTTCTGTATTTAAAAAAATCGAAAAAAATTGATAAAAAATCGAAAATCGAAAATCCATCAGTTTCTTTATTCCAAAAATTCAAAATAATCGAAAAATATTTGACAAAAATCAAGAAACGAGAAACATTCCGTTTCCTTGTTCGAAAAAATCAAAAAATTTAGCAAAAAAAAAATTATTCGTTTCTCTATTCCAAAAAATCAAAAAAACCGAAAAATATTTGAAAAAAATTGAAAAACGATCCGTTCATCAATTGCAATAAATAAAAAAAATCGAAAAAAAATCAATGATCGAAAATCGATCGATTAATTTATTCAAAAAAATGGAAAAAAAATTAGAAAAGCATCGAAAATTGAGAATCCATTCGTTGTCCAATTTTCTTAATTAAAAACATTGACGTAGCACTAAAAATTTAATAGTCACAGTTCAATTTATCAAAAAACTAATTCGAAGCCGTTTTTTTTTTTAATGCCACTGAACTTGCGTCATAGAGTCGACGATCGATCGCATTATCATGTCACACTTTATTTCGATGGATTGCCATCCATTCCCAAAGCCGCCGATGCAAATTATTGGATCAGCTGTCTGAAGACGTAAAAGCTCACGTGGATTATTATTTGTTTCGTAATGTGGGTCGCGACGCGAGCGAACCTGATCGGGGGACGATCGTTAACGTTTTTTTACTCCATTTCCTCGTGTTGCGAAATATTTTTGAAACGTTGCGATTAATCATCGTCTATTTTTAAATTTTCCACCCAAATATTGAGGGCTCACGACAAAAACTTTATTTATTTTTTTTCAATTTGACATTAAACACAAAATTGTGTGAATCGCCACAATTTCTGATTGAAACAAAAATTAAAAAACAAAAATCAATTAAAAAAATTTAAAAAATTCCGAAAATTAAAGAAAAAAATTATTTACTAGAAACTGGAGAGACAACGAGTCAAGTTTCGAAGCTCCGAGACGATGAGAATAACGAGAGCATTGGGGAGAAGGAAAAAGAGGCGAGCAACCAAGTCCAAAAAAATTTGCTCATCGATTTATCGAACGAGACACAAAAAGTAGCGAATTCTTGGGTAAGTTTCTTTTTTATTTAAATTAATTTCCTAAAAAAAACACAACGCGACGTTTTTGTAAAAAAAAAAAAAAATTTTCAATTTTTTTTTTTTTCAGGTTTGTTTCGAGGAGGAAAATGGAAATTTGCTGGGAGAGAAAAAAGCGACGAAAAAATCGATGGGAAATAGCATACCGATGACGACCATGAGACAAACGAGTCAGGGCTCGACCCCGAGCCACCACGTGGTGCCGAGACCAACTCCAGGCTTCAAAGTCCAAAACGCCTGGGGAGAATCGCACTCGGTCGATCTCATGTGTTCGTAGCAGACGTAGCGAAAGGCCGACAGCTTCCGGGACGTGCCGCTGATAACCGGCCTCTGGAAACATTTGTCGATCAACGATCGTCCGAAAAAATCGTCACCTCGTTAACGTCCATGCTAAACAAAAACCACGACAACAACTAAAAGAAACGTCGACCGATAAAACTCTCGATTTCGTTAAATTCGTAGCGAAAAATCGAAAAAAAAATCGGCAACGACTCGATTTCCCGATCGTCCGAAAAAAATCGTCACCTCGTTAACGTCCATGACAAATTTAACGAAAAAAAAAGCATCGACCGAAAAACTCTCGATTTCGTTAAATTCGTAGCGGAGAAAAAAAACGAAAAATCGAAAAAAATCGGCATGGAACCGATTTTCCGATCGTCCAAAAAAAAATCGTCATCTCGTCAACGTCCATGACTAATTTAACGAAAAAAAAGCATCGACCGAAAAACTCTCGATTTCGTTTAATTCGTAGCGGAGAAAAAAAACGAAAAATCGAAAAAAATCGGCATGGAACCAATTTTCCGATCGTCCAAAAAAAAATCGTCACCTCGTCAACGTTCATGGCAGTCAAAACAAAAAATAAAGTATCGATCGAAAAAATCTCGATTTCGTTAAATTCGTAGCGAAAAACGAAAAATCGGTAACGACCCGATTTTCCGATCGTCCAAAAAAAATCGTCACCTCGTCAACGTTCATGAAAAGCAAAACAAAAAATAAAGTATCGATCGAAAAACTCTCGATTTCGTTAAATTCGTAGCAAAAAACCGAAAGATCGAAAAAAAATCGGCAAAAAATCGATTTGTCAATGATCAAGAGCGTTGCGACACTTTTTCATTTTCCTGCAACAAAAATTTCAACATATCGGTGATGATGATGATGGATGAGCGTTAATTAATAATTAGTGACGACGATAGAAAAAAAAAATCGGTAAAAAAAACAAAATGGAAGAAAATGGATGAAATTAAAAATCGCAAATGCACGCGAAGACGAGATCCAAATTTTTCAAAAATGACAAACTTAACCACGTCGTTAGGCACGTAAAAATATTTTTAAGTGTGAAAATGTAGAGTGAAAAATACCAGGCTGTGTTTTTAACATTCGTGTGTTGTTTCTTTTCGCTTGTAGAGATAACGAACTCGTATCGATTAATTAAAAAATAACGAGCGAACAAAAAAAAACAAGATTTTTTATCAGCGACCAATTTTCTTCGGATCGTTGAATATTTTTCAAAGTATTTCCCTCGCGAAAGACAACGACAATTATTTCTTTCAGTTCTTTCGTTCGACTAACGAAATCCCTCAATTTTATCCTCACGTCATATCAAAAATTACGAAATTAAGAGAAAAATAAAATTAAATAAATTAAGAAAATTCTAAATGATAAATTTCCTCCAAAAATCCCACAACGAGCTCATGAGTTTCCCCCCGATTTTCCCAATCAAATTTTCATCCAATTCAACTTTATCACACGTCATTCTCTTCGTTATGAAAAAACGAAGAGATTGGTGTATAATTAATCGTCACTATCACGCACGATGACACTTTAAAACCGAAGGAAAGATTGGCCCAAAAAAACGAACCCAAGCAGCGGAGCTTTCGTAAAAAAAACAAAAATCGTATTTTGGATTTTTAAGGACGTGGTATGCAAAATTTTCTATCGATACGTTTCCTTCATATTTGCACTAATAGCTCGCACAATTTTAAGAGAATCGAAGAAGCTTTTTTTAATTTTTCAAAAAAATCAAATTTTTTCGAAATTTTGTTTTTTATAAAAAAAAATACAAATTTCCTCGAAAAATCTTGGATTTCGAGCACGTTGTTGTTTAGTCAATTTGTAACAACTTTTTTTTCAATGAACTTGGGCTCGCGAACCATTTTGTATGTAAGAAAAACTGAAAAACAATAATTCAGACTCGACCTTTGCCATACAACGTCCTTAAGGGTTAAAATAATTGGAGAAAGAAAAAATTGATGTATCATTAGAATCGTCTCTAAATTATAGATCCGAATAATTAACAAAATTTTTGTATAATAATAGCAACAATATCGTCGTTGTTTAATTGTATTATAATAAATAAATATCATTCGTCCTGGGTCTCAAATCTATCAAATTAACATCTATAATCGCATTAAGGTATTAAACAATAAAATAATTGTACGATATTTGTTGAAGCGTTTTATTTCCATTGGCTCGTGAATAAAAATCACGAAAATTCCATTAATTCCCTCAGCTAAATCGTCCAAGAATCCAAAAAATATTCAACGATTCCTTCGAGGCTCGCTGGACAAAAATTGCAGCGAGTTTTCCACGCAGGGAGCAGGACCGAGGGATCAGCTTCGAGTGAAAAATTCAAGTGGCTCGATTCGAAGTCAACGAGGATATTGAGGGAACGCAACGAGATTAGGAAAGCTATTGAAACATATTTCGAATCGAAGCGAAGACAAAGTTTGATTGTGCATGCGCGTCGTGTGATGTGTAAATAATTTTGTCCAAACAAATTTATCAATTCCGTGGGCAATTCTTTGAATTAGTCTGCCTCCGTATTTGCACGTGCCAGAATTTCTATCCCATTTTTATTTGCCACGACACTCAACTGCGCGACTGACATATTTCATCACTTGACTTCGTCGCATGTTCTATGATTCATTTTTCCCGATTCTTTAAGGTGTTACTCTTGCTACAGTCACGTCCAAAAGTTGACTCATCAAATTAATTTCCAAAACTTGTATTTACTTCGAAAACTCATTTTTTTTATGGTTATTTCTCTCTCTTACTCGCTCAAAAAAATACAAAAATGTTTAATTTCGAAAAAAAAATGTAAAATTTCGGAATAAAACGTGAAATTTCTAAAAAAGTGAAAAATTTTGAAAAGAAATGTTAAATTTTGAAAAAAATTGTTAAATTTTGAAAAAAAATGTTAAATTTTGAAAAAAAACGTTAAATTTTGGAAAAAAAAGTTAAATTTTGGATAAACATGTTACATTTTTGAAAAAAAGTTAAATTTTGGGAAAAAAAAGTTAAATTTTGGAAAAAAAGTTAAATTTTGAAAAAAAACGTTAAATTTTGGAAAAAAATGTTAAATTCTGGATAAAAATGTTAAATATTGGGTAAAAAAGTTAAATTTTGGAAAAAAAAGTTAAATTTTGGGAAAAAAATGTTAAATTTTGGAAAAAAAGTTAAATTTAAAAAAAAAAATGTGGAATTTTGGAAAAAAAAGTTAAATTTCGGAAAAATATGTTACACTCTGTAAAGAATTGTTTAACGTCGAGAAAAAAAGTTAAAATTTGAAAAAAAATTGAAATTACGAAAAAAGTGATAAATTCCGGAAAAATCTGTCAGCTTCCGATTTTTGAGTTGGAGCTTCGGATACCCCGAACCAGACGATGAAGTTGTTCAATGCATTTTCAGGGAAAACTCGCTCACACATTTTTTTCAATAGAAAAAAAAAATTCCTTAATGATTTCGTGACCATTTAATTTTTGGAAAATCGTATTCTTTCGGGATTTTTCATTTTGCTCAAAATATTCGCTCAAAATGAAACAAAAATGAAAATCCTGTCAAAAAACGCTCCGGCCAAGTACCTTAAGACGTAATTGCCGAGAAAGAATCATTGCACACGAAAAATGATTACGAAATCGCAATAGTAGCGAAATAACCCAAAGACTGACGTCAGCTACTCCGATGCTCTACCGCGATCGTAAGTAAACTCCATTTTTCATTGATTCTGGCATCCGCATGAATGACAAATTTGTGCGAAGTAAATACGAAACGTCTATCGACACCAATCTTCCTTTTTTTATCGTCAAACTATGAAGCAGTGGAAAAATGATGAATGTCTCATCGTGCGTTGCAAAGAGTTGATCATAGTCAAAAAAATTAGTCTCGCAGTTGACGATGATCGATTGAAAAACTTGTCACCGAAAACCTTTATTAGATTCGAGACTTTCGGAGTTCCGAGACAGTGGAGCTCGACTCTTGGAATATTCCGGACGAGCTTGAGTCAAAAAANAAAAAAATAACAAAAAATAAATAAAAATAAATAAAAAAATAAAAATTCAAATTATTTTTTTTCCGAAACGTGAAAATGAATTTGCAGAATTTTGCAATTTTCTGTCTGGGAGTCGCGCAGCTTTGTCTTTGCCGTGCAAAAGTAAAAAATTTTAATTTTTTATTTTCGATCGCGACTCATTAAGTTTTTTTAAAATTAATTTTGAGAAAAATTCTAACGACGAGAAATTTTCCACCAGGTGTCCGAGAGCAGAAATCCGATTTCGGATTATTTGAGCATCGACCCCGAGACACGTAATTATCGGATTCAACTTTTTTTCGGGAATTTTGAATTCCTTGTTTCTTTGCCAAAATTTTTTTGAATTTCGTCAATTTTTTTTTTTTTTTTACTTAGCGCACGAATTGGTCCACATCCGATTATCGAATCGGGAGAAAAGAGACGCCGAAGATGGATTCATGCCGACCGGACAACGCATGGAAATCGTATTTCCCGGCAAAAATATTTCCCTGTGGCTCAATCCACCGAAATCGCCCATCGCGACGGTCGACACCCCCGTTTATTTCGGCAAATATTCCCCGGAGAGCCCAGCCGGTGTCAAGATCGAACAGCGACACGGGGTACGATTGTCAAATTATAAAAAAAAAAAAAAANTTTTTTTTTTTAAATTAAATTTTGAAAAAATATCGAATTTTGACTCAATTTTTCTGGCGACCAGTTGATGGAAATGGTGGGCCAGATTTTGGAAGATCCCGAGCACCTGGCGTCGCTGACGATCGGCACAAATGAAGCCGGAGAATTGGCAGTGGTGAGAAAAAAAAATTCCGAAATTTTTCCCCATGAAAATCCCATAAAAATCGATTTTTTCGATTTTTAATTTTTTTTTCATTTTTATTTTTTCAAAAAATAGAACGGAATGATCGGATCCCACCGATTGGTAGTTCGGTCGTTGCCGAGGAGCGTGGTCCAGGAGTACGCGAGGAAACGTCGTTCGATCGACGAAACGAGTGATGCTGGAGATTCCATGCCGAGTCACGTGGTCCACGTGATGGAGGAGGATTCGGAAAAGCATCGAGCAATAAACGGTGAACGGACGATAAAAATTAAAAAATTAAAAACTTAAAAAATTCTGTCGAAAAACCATGAAAAAAAAACTTATTTTGCAGCCATCAACGAAGCGACCTGGAGGAAGAGGATCGCGAGGTCAACCGGAGGAATTCCCTACGTGCTCTACCCGAAGGTCCTCGTAGTGATAGATTACAGTATTTACAAGTGAGTGAAAAACTAAAAAGTTCAAAAAGCCCCTTAACAAAGATTTTCCGAAAAACGATGAGCAAAAAAAAATGGATTTTTGTTGAAAACATTGCAGAGAGCAAGGTCGGGACATTTATGGGCTTTTGGAGTACATTCTCGCGTTCATGAACGGAGTGGATTTGAAATACCGAGAGCTCAGGAGGCCGAGAATCCAATTTTTCATTTCTGGAATTCTCATAACCGAGGCGAGTCGTGAATTAAATAATCAGCAACAAAATGCCTAATTACTAGACCCAAGAAATCATTATTGTCCCTAAAAAATTGTTGCTAACGTTGCGAGTGTATTTTTCAGGATGCCCGAGGTCTGCCCATCATTTGGAACAACATGAAAAACCCTAAAAGCTTCGATATCGATGCCGCAATAGCAGAAGGCCTCAAATTCTACTGGAACATAAGAGATTCCATTCCACTCGACAGCTACGACATAGCTTTCGGCTTGACGAGGTTAATATACCATTCGAAACAACGTCTGCACGTGTTTCGACCCTATGACCTTGAAATGACCTTGAAATATTTCTATGAATCGATATCAATCGTCACACCATGGATTAGCACGCCTTTTTCCCCGTTGACCTTGAAATGACCTTGACATGACCTTGAAATGACCTTGAGACGCGATACCATGAATTGATCTCGATGAATGCACCATAGTAATCTATGGTGCACGCGATCACCCCCGTGACCTTCAAATGACCTTCAATTGACCTTGAAACGGCACCGTTGATTAATATCAATTGATACACCATGGATTTCGCTCTAAATGACACCATCAATTGGTTTGATTTATCAATACGCCATAGATTGTCATTTGACACATGATAGGAACTTGCATTACGCTATGCTTTATTCCATGAACCCATAAAACACCATAACGTAACGTAGATCCACATTTCACACCATAAAAACGATTTGGACAAATGGTAGCGTTGTTGAGGATAAAAAAAAATATTTTTGTTTTTGCAGACTTGCCATGAACGACGGTGATGATGACAACACTTTGGGTGAGCTTCGCCTATGATTCTTTCGATTTTGACATGACCTGTTTATATTCTAAGGTTTACCATTTCGTATCTGAATTATTTTTATTGATCTTCATCAACAGGCAAAGCTTACCTCGGAACCGTGTGCTGGAATAAAACTTTTGAGAAAAGCGTCTCCAGCTCTGGATTGGCTGTCGATAACGGTGCCTTTTCCGGCGTCGGGATAATGGCTCACGAAATTGGTCACATGTAAGATTCAATGGATACCTTTTGTTTCAACGTCTCTAATCCGTGGCCACCACATGGGTGCAGATTTGCACCCACGATAACTTCAGGCGACAAGAACTTTTTTCTGGGTGACCCAGCAGCTGCGGATTATTTTTTTTCCTGAAATATGAATCGTTATCTTCAATTCCGCGCAACCTAAATGCCACTCCTGAAATTACTATTGAAATGGCGTTGAAACAAAGAAAAATCGATTTTTCAAAATTTGTTTTGTGAATTTTACCATTTTTTGTGAAAAATCTCCAATTTTTCGATTTTCTAATCATTGTAATCGATAGCCCAGATCCCGCTACCCCTAAAAAGTATCCCACCAACTTCCAATCCGTACAGATTCCCATGAGACAGAACGTTTTTAAAACGTCAAGTACTAATTTCATGATTTATCGATAGACTCGGGCTGTATCACGATCATCTTCAGTCATGGGATTGCGTTTACCTCAATGGCTTCATCATGGCGACCTTTGCCATTCAGACCACCAACTCGTCATCGTTTTCCAACTGCTCCTTAAAAATGCTGCAATACCAACTCGAGTGAGTTTTTCATTGTTTAATTATTATTAAATTATCGCAATTTTTTAATCGTTGTTTCCTCGTTGTCTGTGCATGTCCTGGCACTGTAAAATTCAAACGTTCATAACTCGAGAACGGTTCGAGCTACAGCGCTCCCGTTTCGCACAGATGTTGATCCATACAAACTCTTCATTCTCTGAGAATTTCGTTGCAATTGCTAAAAAAATCCAAATTCTACGCCATTTTGAAATTTTCAAAAAAAGCCTGTCGACGCTCTAGCTTGCGCAAATTTCAAGATTTTTCACTAATTTTTTTTTTTACACATAGAGTATCGTAATAGGAAGGTCCGTATTGAATTTGGAAAAAATCGATTGAACGGTTTAGATTTTATGATTTTTTGAATTTTACGAAAATTTGAGTTTTTCGAAAAATCGTCCAACCACTCAAATTTTTCGCTGGTACTCGCTCTTTTCTTTCTTCGAAAGTGGTCAAAATTATATAATTCCAATGGAAATACAAAAAAAGTTGAAAATTGTTTATTTACGTCTCAATAAATGAAATATTTGATCATTAATTTGTAGCCAACAACAATTTACGTGTTTGTATAAAAAACCGGAAATTGGGGGAAGCAAAATATTGCCGAGACTTGTGCCTGGACGCATGAAGAGCCTGGAGGAACAGTGCGCAGCTGCGGGTCTTCATCAACCGTGTATCGTAAGTTCCGGTCCCTTGAATTTTTATTTTCCCACCGGAAGTCACTGTTTTTCCGAAATTTAATTTTTGGAATTTAAAAAAACAAATCAGGATTACAATGAGGACGAAGTCGGAGACATTTGCCAAAGATTCAAGTGTCTCAATGGCGAGGGCAAGTGTGAAGATAGTAGGAAGTCTGCTGCCGAAGGAACGATCTGCAGTGACGAGAACGACATTCTCCCAAGGGTGAGAATTTTTTTTTTATTTTTTTTTTATTTTTTTTTTTATAAATTTATCGTTTTTGGGAATTTTCTGGGATTAATTGAATTTTTTAGTTTTGCATTCACAATCAATGCACTGACCTGTCAGCCCGATGAGAATCAAGGGGATCGAGTCACCGATGACGAAATGAACAGCCCTCCGGATGACGATTCTGCAATCCTCTGGAAAAGAGACCCAGCGAGTCGCACGATTTGCAAATAAATGGAAAAACTTGTTCCACTTTTTTTTACTTTCGTGAAATGTCAAAGATTTATTTGTACTTTTCGGCAACTCGAATAAAAATCATTTTTCGATAATTTATCAGTTATTTATATCGATCATTCGCACCTCGATGCCGATGGTGAAAAAAAAAACATCGATGTTTCGGGTCGATATCCCGGGCCAGACTAATTTGCACAGTTGGTGACGATCCTCTTTCAATCGATCGGTGCAACAATTTTTTTTTTTTTATTTGCTCGTAAACACGTGGACTCGTCTTAGGAAATGCAAACGCTCTGCTGATCATGATTCGGGATCACGAAATACTCGGAGTAATTGGAGGGAATTTCAATTAATCAGAAATTTTTTTATTTTTCAATCAATGAAAAGTTTGTTAATTTTTTTAATTAATAATTTTTAATTTTCGTGAATTTTTCAATTTATTTATTTTGTTTTATTTATTTATTTATTCATTTATTTATTTATTCATTTGTTTATTCATTTATTTATTCATTTATTTATTTTATTTATTTATTTATTTATTTATTTATTTATTTATTTATTTATTTTAACAAGAATCTCGTTAATTTTTCAATTTATAAGAATTTGATTAATTTTTTTAATTAATGAGCATTTTGGTGATTTTTTAATTAATGAGAATTTCGTCAATTTTTTAATTAATAAGAAAATAATTAATTTTTGTAATTAATGAGAATATCAATGAAAATCATTTTTTTATTTGTGAGCCATTAACATCACATCAGGAATTAAGCACAAAAATATCGATTGAAAAGAAGTGCAACGTTTGTCAGAGTTTCAAGTTTAATGAACAATTTGGACACCTGTGTGTATGCGTAGAAAAAAATGACCTGGTTCCTAACGGGACCAGGACGCCCGAGTTTCAGATAAAAAGAAACGAAGTCAATGGTACGGAGCACGCGTCCGAACAAAAGCGACGATGACCCGAAATGTCGAATTGATTAAAAATCGTGTCATCGAGTTTATTTTTCTATTCAAAATGTCATAAAAACTAATTAATGTCGCGATTGAGTTTGTGGATGAAATTTCCAAGTCCCAGGTGTTGCCTATTAATTACGAAAGATTAACCACATGCAGAAATCCTTTATTAGATCATCGCCTTCGTGAATTTCGCACAGTCGTCGCCAATCTCGTCAACGATCGAGTTGAACCGTCGAAAAAATCGATCTTTTCGAAAACATTGGAAAAAAACTAATTTATCATGAATCTGTTCAACATCGTAATTTTCTGCTTGGCCATCGTGCAAACCTCGTTCTGCCATAGATCTCGGGAGAACCAAGACTCGAAGAAGCCAAATCCGCTCACGGATTACTTGCAACTGGCTCCCGAAGCTCGTAATAAAAAATTCTGCGTCTCAAATTAGAAAAAATCAATCGAATTTCATTTCTTTAAACTTATTAACGATCGATTATTTATTATCAATTGATATCAAAAGAATTTGTCAAAATGTAATCAATTTATTCGAAATTAATTAAAATTTAATTAATAACTGATTATTAAAAAATTATCTGATTAAAAACTAATCAATTAATTAATGAAAATCTTAATCAATTAATCAAAGTCTTCATTAATTAATCAAAATCTTAATTAATTAATTAAAATCTTCATCAAGTAATTAAAATCTCAATCAATTAATTAAAATCTTAATTAATTAATTAAAATCTTCATTAATTAATTAAAGTCTTTATTAATTAATTAAAATATTAATTAATTAAAATATTAATTAATTAAAATATTAATTGATTAAAATATTAATTAATTAATTAATTAATTAATTAATTAATTAATTAATATTTTAATTAATTAATATTTTAATTAATTAATTAAAATCTCAATTAAATAAAAATAATCAACTGATTAATTAAAATCAGATTAATTGTAATAAATGATAAATGATTGATTTTTAATTGATAATGAATCAATTATACCGAATATAATTAATTGATCGGGAAATTTGTTAATTAATTTTGAAGAAATAATGTTTTTTTACGAATTGACTAGAAAATTGTAATTTCGATCAGGTCACGAGTTGGTGGCGGTTCGTATTTCGGAACTACGAGAAAAAGGATTAACAGGGAGGACTCTGTCAGCCGGAAAACGTATTCACATTCGAGCTTTTGGTGAAGATGTGAATCTGTGGCTGCATCCGAAGGATTCGATATTAGTGACGCAAGACACGCCCGTCTATGTGGCCAGATATTCAGATTACCTTCCGGGCAATGCTGACATAGTGGAATGGCCTGGAGTGAGTCGAAAGAAACGTCGTATTTGAAAATTCTTCGAAAAATGTAATTTCAATTTATTTGTCATTTTTTTTTTTTTAATTCTCGTCTTTTTAACAGGTGATGAAATCTCTTGGCGAAGTTTACGAAGATCCGCAGCTGTTGGCATCGTTCGTCATCGGAACGGACAATTCTGGAAGAATGATTGTCGTGAGTATTTTTTTATCGTGACAGCGGGAAAGCCATGAAAATTCATGGTTTTTCCCAAACCCGATGGCAAAATAACAATTTTTCGAATTTTCTGAAATTCCCAAGAAAAAACACTTTTTGGAATTTTTTTGAATTGGCAAAATAACAATTTTTGGGTTTTTGAAAATTCCCAAATTAATTTCACGTCCATCCACAGAACGGACGAATTGAATCCTTGAACCTGGTAGTCCGATCGGTGCCCAGGCACGTGGTGCACGAGTACGTGGAGCAACGTCGTTCCGCGAACCAGTCGGCAGATGAATATTTAGATCCGATGTACCACGTGGTCTACAGGACCAGTGGAAACCTCGAGAGAGAATATCCACTCACCGGTAAGTTCCTTTCCTCGAGAAGCAACGAAAAATTTCAATTTTCGTAAAAAAAAAAAAAAAAAAAAAANNNNAAAAAAAAAAAAAAAAAAAACAATTTTTTGAAAAAAAAATTAAAAATCAAGAGAAAAATTTGATTTTTAGCATTGAACAAGACGTTGGTGGAGATGAGAGGCGAATCTTCGGGTGTGCCGTACGTGATTTATCCGAAACTTCTCCTCGTCATCGATTACAGTATGTACAAGTAAGTGCGAGGCTCGAGAGAGAAAAAAAAATTTCAAAAACCAAAATTACGATTTTTAAATTTACCATTTTCATTAAAAAATTTCAGGTTATACGAGAACAGCATAATCGGTCTTTTGGAATACGTCGTTACGTTTGCGAACGGCATCGATCTCAAGTATCGTAGTCTCGAAGCTCCAGCATTCAGATTTCACATCGCAGGAATCGTCCTGGCAATCGTGAGTTCAAATTTTATCATGCATTCAGTCTCGACGAGCTCCGTCAAAGAGAAATCGAAATTTGAGCTTTTTTTCGTGTTCCAAAAGCTCCCGAAAACGATAAACAAAAAAAATTGAATTTTGAAGGAACCAGACAGTCAATTTTCAATTAATGAGGATTTAACCAATTTTTTTAATTAATGAGAATTCTATTAATTTTCTAATGAACGAGGATTTTTTTCGTTTTTTTTTAAGGAAATTTTATCAATTTTTCAATTAATGGGAATTTTATTAATTTTTTAATCAATGGGAATTTTATTAATTAATTAATTAATGAGAATTTTATTAATTTTTTAATTGGTGGCAATTTTTTTGATTTTTTTATGAACGAGGATTGCATTGATATTTTGATTAATGGGAATTTTATTAATTTTTCAATTAATGGGAATTTTATTAATTAATTAATCAATGGGAATTTTATTAATTGATTAATTAATGAGAATTTAATTAATTTTTTAATTGATGACAATTTTCCAGGAACCAGACAGTTTGCCTTACATTTCGAAACTCATGCTGAGCGACAACGCTTTTAATTCCACTACAGCGATGCGTGATGCAAGGGAATACTTCTATCAGGCGAGAGAATCGCTTCCTCTGGATAAATACGATATATCTTTGACTATTACGCGGTAAAGTATTTTTTTTAAAACGAAAATCAAGCGATGACCTGCTTGATTTTCTAAAAATGGAAATTCGATACGAAAAACTATTTGTAGAATTTTATTTTTCTGTTTATTTGATAATCAAAACATAAATAACGTTCAATGATTGTTTAGCCTCCAGTTTGGATTGCCAAAAGGTGAAGCAGGCGTTTTAGGTAAAGATGAGCCCAAGAAACAATAAAAAAATTGACGATTGTTGAGTGCAAAAATAAAACTAAAATCGAACGATTTTTTGGTATTAGGAAAAGCTTGGGTGGGCACGACCTGCAGAAATGCAGAACAAGCACAATTACTGGACGCTGTAGCGATTTGTCAGGACGATGGAACATTTTCTGGAATCCATATCGCTGCCCATGAATTAGGACACACGTAAGACTCGATTTTTTTCGCTGAAATGCAGAAATAAAATGGAATTTGCCCCTTAATGCCTCAATGCTTAATGCAGGTTCGGTCTATGGCACGACGCGATGCAGGGTGACGAATGTTCCTTCAGACACGGTTTCCTCATGGCGTTCACGCCCTGGTACACGTCAAATTCTTCATCCTTCTCGCAGTGTTCCCTCAAAAATTTCCAGAAGCAAATCGAGTACGTAGAAATCTTGATTCCGCGATAATTTCGACGCTCAACAACTTTCTCAACAATAACGTATCTTTTCAATTTAATAAAACCGTTTGTATCTATCACAGCGAAAATAAATACGAGTGTATGTACGAGCCACCGAGCGTTGAAACGAACAATTTGCCACAACTTATGCCAGGAAGAGTGAAGAACCTTACAGAACAGTGTAAATCGGTCGACAGGGGTTTGCCTTGCAACGTACGTTGATTTTCATTTTCTATCTATCAATTGACACTAACAAACCCGGACCCATACAAACTCAAGCCCGTACAAACCCGAACTCATACGAACCTGAACCCGTCCAATCCCGAACCCATACAAACTCGAACCCATACAAACCCGAACCCATACAAACGCGAACCCATGCAAACCCGAACTGACACGAACCGGAACCCAAACAAACCTGAACTCATACAAACCCAAACCCATAAAAACCCGAACCCATGCAAA
Source organism: Hyposoter didymator (assembly GCA_037952995.1). Lineage (NCBI taxonomy): Eukaryota > Metazoa > Arthropoda > Insecta > Hymenoptera > Ichneumonidae > Hyposoter > Hyposoter didymator. The sequence goes on along the minus strand of JBAJMU010000006.1, from coordinate 616,192 downwards.
CCCGAACCCATACAAACCCGAACCCATACAAACCTGAACCCATACAAACCCAAACCCATAAAAACCCGAACCCATACAAACCCAAACTCATACAAACCCTAACGCATACAAGCCTAAACCGATACAAACTCGAACCCAAACAAATACCACCCCATGCAAATCCAAACCCGAACGCATACAAATCCGAACAAACAAACCCTAAACAAATTGTTTGTACAAAAAATAATCAGCGAAAAGAATGTTTTATGTTAAAATTCTTCGTCCAAAACGGAAAGAAAAAAATTCTGCATCTGCACTCTGACATCGTCGAAATGTTTTTACAGATTTCTTCCCCTGAAACTTGCGTGAACATGTACTGCAGGGATCCGGAAGGTGAGTGTCGGGAAACGAGCGTTGCACCTCTCGAAGGAACTTTGTGCAGCGATTCCAACGAAATTCGGCCTCGGGTGAGTTCCAATGATTGATGAACAAAGTCGAAACATCAATAATAATAAAAAAAAAAAACTCAAATTAAAATAATTAGCCAATTGTTCCGGTGATTAATTATCTTGTATTTTTTTTCCAGTATTGCGTTGCCAACCGTTGCGTTCACGTTTAGGAGGCCGAACGACGATGAAGAAGAATACGTTTCTTTTTTTTTATTGATTCGAAATATTATAACTTTCGAAATCGCCTGATTATTTTTTTTTTATTTGATTGATTAATTCTAATTGTGAAAATCGTCCTTTATGTCTAAGTGGTCAGTTAACTAATGATTACGAATAAAATACATGTGGCAAGATTCAAATAGTTGTGTGTTATAAATAATTGAGAATTTCCTTCCCACGATTTCCCTCTATCGATCTTTGGACTCGATCGACTCGCTCAGTCTGGAAGGATTTGAGATTTTCATGGAAATTGATAAAATTGATAAACCTCGAAAAATTAAAAAAATTTGAGGAACATTAAAAATTCTAATTTTCAATTAAACGGAATGCACCTACGGATTAACTTGTTTCCCGATCTCTCGCAACGTCCTCGACGTTTATTGACGTCTGTATAAACACTAAAAATGTCTTTGAAAAAGACTGCTTAATTGCACGATTAGTAGAGGTGAATTACAGTTCATCAGGTGTTTGAGAAAAAAGGAGTGTTGACTGTTGAGGACAAATGAGGCAAGAATGTTGCAAGTGTTTCGCCGTGTACTTCGAGACATAAGTGTCGAGAGATGTTTATTAACATGCAATTGCCTTTATAATACGTTCCATCTGCATTCGATCAACATTTACGATTCAAAGTTTGCACCAACTCGGGCACACGAGAAATTATGAAGAGTGAGTTTCATCGTTTAATAGTTAACAATATATTTATATATTTCATTCATTATCATTTTCATTTATTCATTTATTCATTCATTCATTCATTTATTCGTTTATTCATTTATTGATTTATTGATTTATTTGTTTATTAATTTACTAATTTATTAATTTATTAATTTATTAATTTATTCATTCATTCATTTATTCACTTATTTATTCATTTATTTATTCATTCATTCATTTATTCGTTTATTCATGTATTTGTTTATTCATTTATTTATTCATTCATTTATTCATTTATTCATTCATTCATTTATTCATTTATTCATTTATTCATTTATTCATTTATTCATTTATTCATTTATTCATTTATTCATTTATTCATTTATTCATTTATTCATTTATTCATTTATTCATTTATTCATTTATGCATTGATTTATTCATTCATTCGTTTATTCATTTTGAATCACAAGTTCCACAATAAAAAAACTTCGTCAAAAACACCAAAAAAATTCAATTTCTTCGGAATCATTCCGTTTCGAAAAAAAAAACAGAATTTGGAACAACAAGCGGTGGCCTGATTGCTCTTAGCTTCATTGCCGTCGTATTCGCTGTACCAAACATCGATCTTCAGAATGTTCACCTGCACATGGACGACGAAGAACTCGGCCACATTTTCTCGACCCTCGATTCAGCGAGTATGAATTTTTCCATATTGGCTATTCAGACTTCGGGATGAAATTTCGCGAAGTCACGAATTTGGCTCATTTTTTTTATTTCCGTAAATTCGGTGATTCTTCGAAAAATTTGGGAAACCGTGCGAGTAAGTCCTGAACGTTGATTGCAGCCATACCCGAGTACGAAGTTGTGTCCTTGAAATGGCCGAGACTGCACAGAAGGTCTGCGAGTTCAGGGACAAGAATTCGCATGAATGCTTTTGGCAAGGACATCAAGCTGTGGCTACGTCCTACCGAAGGGACCCTCGCAGCTTACGACACTCCTGTGATCCTCGCCAAGTCTTCCAAGTCGATGGAAACGGGAGTTCAGTTGACCAGAGTCTCTGACGTGAGTTTTGCACTCATTGATCCTTGTCACCGAAAACCGTAACGTTTGCTCACCATGGAAATATATTTCGACCAAATTTTTCACTCCAAATTCCGAGCACACGAAGGTGTCAATTTTTTTTTCACAGGCAATGCAGGTCGTTGGAAAAATGCTAGAGGACAGGGACAAGCGAGCAACGATGATCGTGAAGAGAAGCATTGATGGACGGAATTCTATGGTGAGTAAAAAAAAATTCCCATAAAAAAATCGTTGGATTTCTGAAAAAAATTAATCCTCCAAATTTTTTTTTTTTTACCATTTTCTTCGGACAGTCCGGCACCGTAGGATCCGAGGGTTGGATCGTGAGGCCCTTGCCGGACCGTTTCAACGACCACTCATCAACGAACGGGTCTTCATCGAACCCGAAGAGGTTCGAAGAGTTCGACGAGCCTCAGTGGCACGTAATCTACAGGAGTCCCGAGCCACCCGAGGGCGAAACATTCCTCGAAAAACGTTAGTACCCAAAAGTCCCGGCAAAGATGAATTCCTCAATTTTTTCATTTTTTTATTTCAGCCATCGACAGCGAAAATTTGAAAAACGAGTCATCGAGGCCGAAACGTGCCGTTGCTCCGACCATCGTCTACCCACAAGTTCTCGTATTTGCTGATTGGGACACTTACAAGTTAGGTTCAAAAAAAAATATTAATGAATGAAATCGAAATACCAATAAAATTAAAATTAATTAATTAATTAATTAATTAAAATATTTCAATTTTTAATTGATTGATTATTAATTAATTATTGCATAATTAATTTCAACCGTTACCGGACACTCAATCCTAATGGGCCCAATAATATTTGAATAATTTTATTAATTAAATTCATTAATTTTATTAATAATTATTTATATCAATTATTAATTAATTAATTAATTCTTAATTAATATAAATAATTATTAATAAAATTATTAAAAATAGATAATTCATTAATGACTAATTAATAATTGATTAATAAATGATAAATTAATTATTCATGAATTTGTGATAATTGCATGATTAATTAAAAAATTGTAATCCTTCGATCGAGACAGACTCCATGGAGAAAATGTTTCACGACTTCTGGAATATTTGCTGCCTTTTTGGAACGGAGTTGATTTGAGATACAGAAGTTTAGAATTTCCCAAAGTCAGACTAAACATCGCTGGAATAGTAATTGCCACAGTAAGCTCGAAGTTTAGTTTTTATTTCCTACCAACACACAAATGTCTTTATTCATAAAAATTTCAATTGCAAAATAAATCGAAAGCAGTAAAAACTTGTCAATTTTTCTGAAATTTCGTATTCACAGGTTTTTGGTCGTGAATTCTTGAAAATCCAAAATGGTGGACGTGTAAATGTAAAAAAGTGATATTTGGCCTTAAAATGTTCAAAATTCGAAATAGCGAGCGCAAGAATTTTCGATATTGCTGAAATTTCGTATTTAGGGTTTGGGAGTGACTAAAAAATTGATTAATACCAAAAAATTGATAATAATCAAAATGGACCATTGCTGGGTGACCCAGCGTGCAAGGGGGAGGATTAAGGACTTTATCTTTTCTCAACTGTTTCAATGAAATTCTTCTTTGACAGGACCCTGGGGCATTTTCTTTCATAACGAAGAACAAAGTTGACGCGAAGACGCTGGATATTTTGAGCGCAGTTTCTGATTTCGGCAAATTCTTGCCGACAGTGGAGTCGTCGTTACCGTTTTCCAATTACGACGTCGCGGTGACAATGGCGCCGTACGTCTCCAATCTGAGTTTTTCTCTCTTATCATCCAGAAAAAATTTCGCTTAACAAAAAATTGAACGGAATTTTTCGTTGTGTGCAGATTCGACATGTGTTCATCGCGGGAATCCTGTCAGATCGGCATTTTGGGTAAATTTGTTTTTTTTTTTTTAATTTCAACTGAAAATAAATTTTTGGCAATAACTGAATAAGAAATTATGACACTAGGAATCGCTTATCTCGGCGGAGCCTGCGACGCCGTGAAACGAGGAACTCCGATGAATTTGGGGGTCGCCGTGATCCAGGACAAAGGAGCTTTCGACGGGATGCACGCGGGTGCCCACGAGTTGGGTCACTTGTGAGTCTCTCAGTGACAATCCCCTTAATATTTTTCATTGCCAGATTGTTTTTCGTCATTCATAATAAAGACAGAGAAGAGAAATTTTTTTTCAATTGAACTAAAACAGATTCGGAGCGAGTCACGACGGTCAAGAAGCCCGCGCGTGCCCTAGCAACGTGGGCAATATAATGGCTTCGACCCCGCAGTTGACGAAGAACTCGGAAGATTGGTCCAAGTGCAGTTTAGTCGCTTTTGACAAATTTTTCAAGTAAGATTCGTTTTTTACCGGATTCATTCATTCATTCATTCATTCATTCATTCATTCATTCATTCATTCATTCATTCATTCATTCATTCATTTGTCATTTATTCATTCATTCATTCATTCATTCATTTATTCATTCATTTATTCATCCATTCATTCATTTATTCATTCATTTATTCATCCATTCATTCATTTATTCATTCATTCTTTTATTCATTCATTTATTCATTCATTCTTTTATTCATTCATTTATTCATTCATTTATTCATTCATTTATTCATTCATTTATTCATTCATTTATTCATTCATTTATTCATTCATTTGTTCATTCATTTATTCATTTATTCATTTATTTATTTATTCATTTATTTATTTATTCATTTATTTATTTATTCATTTATTTATTTATTCATTTATTTATTCATTCATTTATTTATTTATTCATTTATTTATTTATTCAATTATTTATTTATTCATTTATTTATTTATTCATTTATTTATTCATTTATTCATTCATTTATTCATTCATTTATTCATTCATTTATTCATTCACTTGTTCATTCATTTATTCATTTATTTATTTATTCATTTATTCATTCATTTTTTTATTTATTTAAAGTTCCATGATAGCGGTCAATTTTGTTATATAGAGAACGAAAAATACATCCTCGTTTAAATTGAAATAATTTATAATTTTCAAAAAAATATTCATAATCCATGGTTTTATGAAAAAAAAAAGCTCTGAAACTGGAAGCTGCGTATTCAACAAGCCGAAAACTTCGACACCCTTGGAGCGAGTCCTGCCCGGGAGATTAATGACTCTGGAGCAGCAGTGCGCCATGCTCGAGGGGACGAAACAGTGCAGAGTGAGCATCGCAAAATCGAACCTTTCGATCTTTCCCTCAATTTCAAATCACTGCCGACTCCGATTTTCCAATTTTGGATTTTTTTTTGTTTTTTTTTCAGACATCAGACAATCCGTGCATGAGCTTGCGATGCGTTTGGTCCAAGAACCGGAATTATTGCAAAGAGATGAACAGCGCCGGTGCCGATGGCTCGAAATGTGGCGACAAAAAAGTACGAATTTTCATGATTTTTCTTCGATTCCTCGATCTTTTTTCACACATAATTTCGATTTCCCCAATTTCCAGATTTGCATCCACGGGAAATGTCTACCAGAGAGCGAACTCGTCTAATGAAAAAAAATTGAAAAAAAAACACGATAATTCGAAAACAAAATAAAACCACAAAAAATCAAATCGATCCCGAAAAAAGAAAACGCTAAAAAAATGTAAAATCGCATTGTTGCAATAAAATTCGGAGCGACACTCCGTAAATAGATTTGGAGGCTTTTGACAGTCGCGTCGAGTGGGGAAAATGGAAGGCGAAGCCATAAAACGCAAAGGTGCACGGAATGATATGGAGCGAGTTGGGAATTACAAAAATAAACGAAGCCGCGTAGAGCGGACGAGCCTGAAAGAGCGCCATTTTGCTCCCTTTTCCCATTGACGAACTTTCTCAATTAGACAACCGCGCGAGCGAGTTATTTCTGTAGCGGGGCGAAGGGAAAAACGAGAAGATTCCATTTGGCTCTGCGCCACGTGTCCGTTTCATTCAGAATCTCGAGAAATTCCTTCGGCAAGAATTTCCGGGTCTCCGGAGAAATCTTCACAGTTTCGCGTCACCAATTGACTTCCTGGCTCGTCCAAAATCGTCATTTCGACCGCTCGTAGAAAATTGTATGAATGTGCACAGTTTTCTTACAAACAAACAATTCTGTGTGTGAGAAAAAATGAAAAAAAGATTTAAGACATTTTTTTACCGTCAGTCGATAAACATGTTGAATTTGCTCAGTCGGTAACGTCGGTAAAAAAGTTCGGAAGAGGAGTTGTGTGGGGGCGCCGCAAGATGGCGTTGCCTTTGCGAATGGGATCGTGCGTGAGGCTTTGCTGGGACGTTGGGAAGCCTTTGTCCTGCGTATCGTCACGTCAATTGACATTCGACACGCGTAATCCCTTGGGATTCATTTTCACGCCCATTTTTTGAGCTGAGGCGATCGCGGAAGCTCGAAAAAAAAAAATTCCACATTTAATGCTCCGGAAAAGTGGAAAAAACTTTTCCCACAGTCCTCGTGGGTCGGGAAATCGATATGTTTTTGTATACGTGTATATACGCGATGACATATATATACGGGAGGAATATGCGGATGATGGTACGGTGCAGCAGCAGCAGCAGCACTGAAGCTCCAGCTGCGATGTTCGCACGCTCTCTGCTGCTCGGGCTCTCAAAAAGTCTCGGAGATTCTGCGGCTTTGATGACGCGAAACGAGTCCTTAATGTATTCGATTAGAAAAACGATATTCTGTCGTCTCGTGGTTTAGTATTTGCGCCCCGCGAGTTCGCAGATCCCGGAGTTTTTTTCGCGGGAAAAAAAAACAGCAGAACGCGCGCGGATTATCTGTCGCGTCTCGGATTTCGAGTCTTATGAAAAATGGCGTGCGATTGAAAAATTAGCAAACGAATTCAGCGATAAAAATGCAAACAATTGTGAACAAAATGGACGAACGTAAAAAATGAGTGAATCGTTCGGAATCATATCGAGCTCCGGCATCATTTATTCGGGCGAATCGAGTCCGGGAGGGGGTTTTGTTCCCACGAACAAAGTGACGCGAGATTGTTGCCGGAAATCTCTGTTTTATCGATCGAGCCGACACAAAACGTGCTCGCGCCGGGTCTCGCCATTGTTGTTGGTACACACAGCGAATTCCTCGCCCGCACCCCTTCGCCCCTTCGAATGTTATGGAATTACGGTTATCGAGGAAGTCCTGAAAAGATGCCCGTTCGCCTTCCGCGACCGAGTAATTGTTGACGTGCAAATGATTTATTGACATTTCTCGATGAATCGTTATTCGAGTGGATTGACGTTGACGCCATTTTTTTTTTTTCAAATAAAATCGTGATAGAAAAATGAAAAAAAAATTATAAACCCAATTAAATATTTCGGCAAGTATCCTTCGACTTTTATTTCGTAACGGAATCGATCGGAGTAATTGAAACGATCGGTAAAANAAAAAAAAAAAAGAAAAAAAAAGAGACAAAAGGTTATCGAGTCGTTATATCCGACGAATACAAACGTCGCTGCTGCAAGTTACCGGTTCGGAAAAACCAGTTATCCCTCCTGCCGCTCGACTCCGCTAGAGGGGAATCCCACCAGGAATCTTGAGGAGGTGAGTCAAGCGATCGAATGGCCGGGCGGAGAGAGTGAGAAGAGAAGCAAGTGGAAAAAGGTCATGCGGCTGATTCGAGCCAGTGCAGATCTCGGCGACTCGTCAAAATTTTACTTTTATTTTTATTTTTTTTTTTAATTAATTTTTATCTCGTCAACGATGGGTCGTAGGGACAAGAGGTTAAGAACTTTATTTCGCGGAATAGGACGATCTTATCGATGCTTTCAACGTTTTACTCAATTTATTCGAGCGACTCCTTAAGGATCGTCGCGAGGAAAAAGCGAGCACACATTTCTTGTGGCGTCTCGCCGCGAAATGATAACAACTCGATTTATCGTGACGCGCGCTCGCAACACAGCGCGGAGGGAAGAAAAAATTTCTAGGAGACAAAACGTTTTGCCTCGTTTCCCGGGGGCCTCGCGCCCCGCACTTGCGAGGAGGTCAACGAAACGACTTTCAGAACGCTCACTAAATTAATGAGTTTTGTACGACGAGACGGCCCTCAAGGGACAAAAAATAATGGCGCGGGGTAGGTGCGAAAGAAAAAAATTAGCGATAACCGATAAACGACAAAGGTCAGAGTTCGCAGAAGTCACAAAATTCATAATTGAGTGCACAAATTATGAACATTCACAAAAACACTCATTCCCATGACCAAATACGAAAGAAAAAAAAAACCCCTGTTTTCGTAATTTTTCTTCGAGTCGACAAAATTATCAATTTTTTTATTTAAAAGTGAGGGCCTCGATGCAAAAACGATAGAATTGATTCTGTGGCAATTGGTTTCGTCTCGAATAAAGTTTCAAAAAATTTTTCGACTCCATTAAGGGAGTTCTCCATTGAAAATACAATGGGAATTTTTGGAAATCTTTTTTCCTCTGATCGCCTTAATAAAATCACCGCGTACGAGTGCGGTTCACGAAGAAACGTAAACATCACGGAATCCTCATTTTCATGTGTGTGTGCAAAAAAAAGCATGAATTTGTTGAAAGTGGATGACCCCAAAGGCTGAATAAAATTGTAACAACTGTTTCATGTGTACGAATCGTTATTATTAAATTGCACCGTTAATTAGAGACCTCCTGTTGGTCCCATAGTGTGCATCTGTACGTGCGTGTCGCTCGTGTGACGACAACGAGGCGTGGGCGTATTATAATCGACTAACGGTGCTAATCTAAATATCTACGTATATAATAATAAACGATACGTGTGTAGCCGTAATCGCGTGACTTTTCACTCTGTCGTGTGTCAAACGTATACGTATCTGTGGCTGGGATCGGTAATCGGATATGCACTGCTCCGTAACCACCGACCATCGAACGCTCTTTTAAGGTAGTACACTCGCCGGAGTATTTTTGTACAGAATCTTTCAAAAATTTAAGGAGGCGTTCGGGTTACTCTGGTGAAGCTTCGTGCACGATTCCAAAAATGTTAACACGATTTCTAGATAATTTTAAAAGTTAGAAACTGGCACGTGACTAGGACGAGGGTACTACCTTAAGAGACGAAAAATTGTTTTCGAAACCCAGCCTTGTGGGTACTCAAACTAGAGGTCGGCGCACACAGAATTCGAAACGACACGAGTTTCTTTTTTCCAAATCGAAATTGTGTTTAAGGGCCTAAAAAATAATAATTTCCGCTACAAACATGATTTCCATATTTCTTCAAGATACGAGACAATCACTATAGAATTGATTCGCAAGATATACACAAGAAAAGTTAAATCCTGTCCCGGACGGTAGTGAGCCTAGTACCTTAATGACAACGGGTTGTTTTTGAAACCCGGCCTTGTGGGTACTCAAACTAGAGGTCGTCGGACATAGAATTCGAAACAACACGTTTCCTTTTTATAAAATCGAAATTGAGATTAAGGGGCTTCAAAATTGCACTGGCCCGTCGTTACCGTTGCTAACAACCGGGGAATTACATAAGAATCGCATATCTTGTCCAGCTCGCAAGTACGAAATAGAAAAACTGCACTGGGAATTCTCTCGAGCGACGAAAAATATACGACTCGTAAGTTTTCTCCTCGCCCCCTCGCTCCTTAATCTCCGTGCTCTCGTCTCTCCGTTTTCCTGCACATTTCCGCTCGTATTTTTGACTTTTTCCTACCAACTTCCGGTAAGTGACCTCGAGTAATAAATTCTATGGCAGTTATGAAAAATGTTGCTCCTTAATAAACATAAGCCGTGACCGCCGGAGGTCCTGATGTCCTGAGCACCTCCGCAGCCTGTTAAATGAGACATCGTTACTCCCGCGAGAGCCTGCGAGTTTTATTGACGTACCAGAATAATAATAAAAATTGTACAAGAATAATAATTTTCTATCAATTTCCAACCGACATTCTGGCCGGAAAATGACAAGAAACAGCAAGTCATACGCGGGGCTGACTTGCCATATTCGCGCCTAATTGGCTCGATAGTCGTCGTCGCACTCCAAACGTTCCATTCTCTTTCCGCTTCCTCAGCAAATTTCGCTTCTGCCCTTCGTAGCTTCTTGAACGCTCTCCGCAGGTACCGGAAGTCTCTCGACCCCATTTCCCACCACCACGGGCTGTTTGCAATAATTGAATATCGATTTTGTCCCCCTTGCTTCGTTCTTGCCGAGGACAAGAATCTTCGATTCCGAACAATCGATCGATTTCACCTCGTAACATTTTTT
>JBAJMU010000006.1:591942-605341 GCA_037952995.1 Hyposoter didymator | reverse complement strand
AGCGTTGCAACACACACGCACAGCTATGAGCGGGCGATGGGACGTTAAAAACGTCCATTTTGTTTCCTCACTGTTCGCTCTCGCAATTTATCACGTTCGCGGTTGCCTCTGAGCTCCCCCCCCCTCTCCGCAGTCTCTTTCTCCGAACGTGTGTGTACAAAGACGGTTACTACGCACGAGTAAGTATACCACAATACGAAAGTACAAGTTTCGCAGCATACACAGGCGCCGCGGCCGCCGAGCGCGCGATTGTAATCCGATGTGGCCCTCGGGCGGAGATATTTGAACAAAAGGATTTATAAAACGCGGCAAACCTGGGGGAAACAAACTCCCGGAACTTGCCATGCGGAAGTTATCAAATTCCCAACAAGCAGAAAATTAATCAACGTCATTTCTAACGTCGAGCAAGTTTATTCACTAATTTTGTAAACGATCAAGTTAACCGGGTGTGTCGTCGGTTTTGTTTGGCGGAAATGGATCGCCGAAACTTCGTTTCCACCTGAAACGTCACGTACGAGAGATTTCGAGCTCGCGCTTTATTCCTGAAAACGTAGAGTCCATTTTTTCCGGAAGGAAAAAATGGAAAATAGAAAAACAACAAAAATTCAAATTTTCCCGCCTTAAATTTTTATTTTCACTTGTTCTTACATACAAAATGGTTTGCGAGCCCAATTTTATTTAAAAAATGTGTTACAGATTGACTAAGACGTCCGATTTATTCGGGCTCCGTCTCGATTGGATAAGTGGCGAGAGAAACGATTTGAATGAATTCTATCGATAGAAAATGTCGCAAACACCATCCTTAAATGCAATTCAGCTGGAAATGTCATTTCTGATCCTCTAAAGCAAGAAAAAGTGTAAAAAACGATCCTTTAAGTTATTTATTTCGACCCGGATGTTGGGAAGAAACATCGCGAGATTACTTGCAATTCGGGTAAAACGATTGCACAGTTTTTAAAACAGGAAAACGGAAATAGCGATTAGATACGTGGTGGCAGTTCCACTCTCGAAGATGGAGCTTCGGAAGCACGCGGATATCTGTTGGGTGAAGGGTGTTGTAGGTCGTGGTTAAATATACGCTAGGGTGCAGGAGGAACGACGTACGACGTCGTCCCGGATATCAGCCTGTTCGTTTTACCCCGAGCCCCTCCACTTCGCCTTCGCGCTCGTATTGTCTTTCACGGTCCGTATGGCGGCTGATAAGAGACGCAATTCCGTAGAATTTAGCCCTGGGGACAAAAACCTCTCGAAAGTGCAGCCGAAAAGAAAAAAACAAAAATTTCAATGAATCTCTACGCAGCGAAGACAAAGGAAAGGCGTGAAATCGCGTTTCGCGAATTTCCAACGTTTTCGCACGAAAAATAAATCAAACGCACGATTTTCAACGAAGCGGCTCGAGAGCCCGAGCATCTCTTCTCGGAAATTCGTGTAATACGTGGAATCGGAAGAAGGCGAGTAGTAAACAGAGAGAGCGAGCGAGAGAAATGGCAAATTCAGCAGAAGGAACAACGGCTGTGCCGCAAGTGGGAAGGGCTATTCGCCAACCGACCACTGTAGCTATTCGATCGCTAGCGAAAGCGCGCTGGCGCACAAATCCACAGCTGCACTCGACACTCTTCCACGCGAATGTATAAATATACGAATGTGAGGATTACAACGTACACGTGCATGTTTATACGGATAGATATATATATTTAACAATATGTACACATTAGCTCCAAATACGTTTGTACAGAGAGAGCGAGCGAGTTGGTATGAAACATATAAATACAAATATACGTGCGCGAGATTCGCGAAGAGGCGAGTGTACAGCTGGGAGACTGTGAGTGAGCGACGCGGCGCTGCGGTGGCGCAAGGGATCGTGGTGGGGGAAGCGCGAGCGGCTCGGACGGGCGGGCGGAGTGGTGGGGGGAGCGTAGCAATGCGCGCGCGGTCACCGGTCCGCCTGTCAAGTGACCAGTCGCCGCTGAGATTCCGTGCGGCGCGGATTGCTCAGTCGATGTGTCGTAATCGAACGCGCAGCCTCGTCCACCGGTACGCGAGTTGGGCTGGAGCATAAAAAGGAGGACGTGAGTGAGCGAGTGAGTAAGTTTTCGAATGCGTCTTGTTTACATAACGCGTTTAAACGACTTTTTATCTTGCATGAATTTTCCTCCGAGAACTCGTTTTTTGTTTCTCTGGGAATCGCTCCCTCTCAACGTATTTTTTCATCAAGGACATTTTTTTATTTACCGATCCTCGGACTCGAGTCTCCAGTTACCGAGAAACCGACATTCAGCTCGTCACTTTTTTCATTCGAGATTCATTTTCCCGTGTGCTATAACAAGTGCGAAATACATCGATGTTTTTTTTATTGATTCAATTATCGAGGCTTCGATATCGTTGAATACACAAAGGAAAATACAGTTTTGTCTTCGTATCCGCTCGATTGACATTATTGCTTCAATGTTTACGTGCTAAATGCTTCGCGAGACTTTTCCTCGCGCATTATTTCGTCCGAGGTGAAAAACACTCGCGGTCGAATTTTACTCTCGACCCTCTCTCTCTCTCTCTTTCTACGACCGATCACGTAACTGCGTGTACACTCGTGACCAATGAGACACTCGTAGTGGACTTAAGTTCTGCCAAAATCAAAGACAAGCCCAAGTTTTCGTAGTTTTGCCAACGACAAGGGCCAACAAGGAGAAAGCGAGCGAGAGCCCACGAAACACAGCTGACGAGGAGGGGAAAAGAGTGTGCTCTGGAAACCGGTTGTGTATACGCGTTCACTCGCATTGCACCAGGTCAGTTATAAAATCATTATTTCGTCACTAAATCTTTCTCTCGTACGACGACATTCTAGAAATTCGTTTTCACACACTTCGTTCAAAACGAACGTTTTTCGTCATTTTCGTCGATGCCAAAATACGCGCTTTTCTTCGTATTTTCTTGTTTACCTTTCCACGATTTTGAGAGAATTTCGCACCAGAGTGCGAATCAAATCTAAATTTTTTTGTTTTCAATTTTTCTTGCTTACGAAACGGTTTGGAAAAAGTAGTTGCATATTGACTAAAAAACAACACTCTAAATTCAAAATTTTACGAGCTCGAAAAAATTTTACGAGCGATTTTTTTGAAAATCTGAATAAAGCTTCTTCGATGTTACACAAAAGTGTATGCAAAGTTTTGAGAGGCTTCACCATTTAGGAATCGAAATATTCAATGTTGGAAATTGCAACTTTTAACACACGCTCTTATGAGAAACTACTGAAAAATGTGACTTTTATAAAATAAATATCTCGACTTCTACATGGTGAAACCTCCTTAAAATTGCGCAAGCCATTAGATATGACTATTCTCTTTGTGTGGTCCAAATTTAAAGGAATTCTATTGATAAAATTTTTTGCATTCAACGTCCTTAAGGAGGAGGCGAATGTACTGGGAATAATAAATTCTTCTAATCGGATTTCTTACGAGAATTTTTAGTCTCGATTCGTAGGGATTTTTTATAGTGACATTTATACAGATATGTGTGAGTGGTAAATTCTGAAGAGGTCGTCCGATTTATTCGGGCTCCGTCTCGATTGGGTAAGTGGCGAGAGAAACGATTCTCGTGGAACTCGTTAAACTTGAAGCCAAGGCTTGTTGTTGCCGTGTTTGTGTGCGAATGTGTACGTGTGTGATTTTGTGTGTGAGTGGTGGGTCGAGACCTTGTCTCGTGAGAGGGACGAGGTCCGGATTTTCCTTAGACTCTCGCTATAGAATATTTCTCTTTGTCTTCCCCCCCCCCTCTCGCTCTTGCTTTCTTGGCGATATTCTTTCGCATCGGAAAGCGCGTGGACAGGATATTAAGTATGCACGCTCGCGATAGTCGTTTTTTCGAGTCTGCATATTTTCATTCATGCATACCGACGTCTGTATGACGTTTGCATAAGCCTTCGATTTCTGACCAGGCTTGATAAGCTCTTCGTTAACATAATGAGGCGTTTTATCTGTCGCAACAATTGCTTTCGAGCCTAAACTCGTTGAAGGCGTCGCGTGTCAGCGTTTCCAAGAAAATAGATAAACGTGGCGTTCTAGTGCTTAAAGAGGACAATTCCTGTTCATTTTAAGATTTTTACGCAAGCTACACCCGAGCATTGAAAAATTAACCGCGCCGTTTACTTTTTAACGTGATTGTGGTCATAGTACCTTAAGGGACAGAAAATTTTTTGAAAACCTGCCTTGTGGGTACTCAAACTAAAGGTCTCGGCCTGCAGACCTTGAAACGACAAGATTTTTTCTCTTTTAAGGGACTAGCCTTTAAGCACTTTTTCGTATTGACGTAATTAACAAATTTTTGTGGGCCTGTTCGTTTTTAGAAAACTCTTTAAGTCAGTCGTTTCGTCAGTTTTGAAAAAGCCCTCTCGGGACACCCGGTACGTGAACGAAGAATCGAGAGAATCGACGTTCTCATTATACCATTATGCTTCCGAGTTTGCTCATTGTTATTTATTAACGAATATTATAGCGAACCCATTAGAACGCTTTCTACACACTCACCGATTATTATATATTATTTAACCACACACGTTCTGTGTTGCCTGCACTACTTTCCATCTCCGCTTACAAATTATACCTCTCGATTACACGCCTCGCTGTTCATGAATACACGCTGTTCCTATGTTTTCACATAGTCACTCAATTGTCGTTTTTTTTCTTTTTTTTTTTTATCGGAATATTTAATTGCACGTAATTGTATCCTCCGCAGACCTTAATAACAATACTTTCCCCTTGCTATAGATTTTACCAGGAAAGTTCCATCATAGCCCGAACCCCAGACATGAGAATATTCCTTTGACCTTCAAAATACCGCCGTTTCTGCGAATTTTATAAATTGAATGATTTGCCAAAATTCAATGATATTTCGAAATTGAACGAAATTTGGAAATTTTATTTACTCCTGCGTTCACAGATCGTTTCCATGGTTGGCGTCTGAATCATTATTTTTTCTCGGTAACATAACGCGTTGACATTTGGTATAAATATTTAGAGCATATTCCGCTGCGGAGTCGCGTGTAGTAATTAAACTGTAAATTACCACATGTGATAATTGAAAGCACGCAGGCTCGTCGATGTCGTCAACGAAGCCCCAGCCTTCCAATTTGCATGTCGCACCTGAATAATGGAGGCACTGTTCTCTTTTTTTTCCTTTCATTGCTTTCCTCCTCCGTCGCTTCGTTTCTGTCTATCTCGTACTATTCATCACATTTGCTGTCAACAATGGACAATGTTTTCCTCAGAACAATTGGTTATTTCGTTAATGCTCTGTGGACACTGCATACTCGATACTTATCGAACAAACACGCAAATTGGATATTTCTATGGGCTCATGTACTTTACGTGCTCGCCACATAACGATTCCCAAGAGGCGAATCAAGACCAAGAAAAAATACCCCACGCACTAGTTTGATTAAATTTTTCTTATCAGCGAATTTCTCATCAGCATTTTTGCAATTAACTCTAATTAACATGCAGTAATTACCTAATTTGGAGTTTGCAACGAAATTCAATGAATGTGGAAATTGTATGGTTTCTCTTCTAATGCGCGAGTGCACTTTTTAGGTTTGGATAAAAAGGTTTTCGTGATGGGGAGGATGGGTAGAAGAGCTCCGGAAAAAAGGCAAGGACGACGCTCGGACAAAAGGTGCTTTGGTTCAACATTCGCTCGCACGTATAATAGGAAAATGGGAGTGCGAGCTCCACGTGTTGTCTAGTGCAGGTACCTCCGGTTATTGCAGCCGTTTTCCAACAGGCTGCTTCTTTTGCCATTAGCCACCTACGTTCTCATTTGCTGTAACGATTTTCTCTCTTTCTCTCTCTTTTTTTATTTCTGCTTTAATGTATTCCATGTTTGTTGTTAATGGGAAAAGCGTGAGGAACAGTCCAGTGACGACGAGAGAAAATAAAGCTAATCCGAAAGAGACTCGATCTCGAGACCCGTGGAGTCTGACTCGGGAACGCTAACCACTGCGCTACGGCCACCTCTATTCTTTCTTGCGAAATGTCTAATGACATGGAACACTGAACCGACACACTAATGTTGTGTTTTTACGAGATTTCTGTATTGGAAATTGTTCCATTTTCCCTATGGGTGAATTCAGGGCAGAGAAATATATGTCAATCAATCAAATCTCTTTCGTTATGAGTTTCAAATTTTTACTCGCTGGTTTTTTGATTTTTTATTCTTATTTTCATTATAAATAGTTTTTATGAAGATTTCGTAATTAGTAGTACGCGCTTGCTCAATAAAATCACGTGCTAACGAATTGTTGGAAAATAGAGATCGATGTTATTTTTGAAAATCGCTGCACCAACGCGTTGTTACTTAAATTTTATTAAAATCACTCCAATCCCATGAATGGTCGAGTAAATTTAGTAACCTACCGAGCTCCGACTGGGTTACCCGCGAGCCCTGAATGCAAGCCTAATTAAGCGTGACTTGGTTCTCCCGCTCTCTCTTTCTCTCCTCGTCTCTATTCGTACACGAAGTTGACGCTCGTCCGCGATGCTTAATTGGTCCACCGCGGTCACTTCCGGGCCGGTTCAATGTGTGCCAGGATATAACGGGAAAGAAAGAGAGAGAGGGAGGGGTGGACCGCGAGAAAAAGAGCCATGGACAACACCCAATTTGTTGGCAATCAACTCCATTAATTGCCCACACAGACTCCCAAACCGCATTTGTTTTACCGCAATGTATTTTTCATTCCATCATTCAATTGTAGAATGATTTTACGCTGATTTGGGCTTTTCCCGATGAAACTCAAACATCCCAAAAAAAAACGTTCGTTTTCAATTTTCTCTTTTTTTCTTTCGGGGCTCCTAATCATTGCGTGCACGTGGAGCTTGAGTCACACTAAATAGTTGAGATTTCAATCACCGGTTAACGTGACTCAAGTTCGATGCTCATGGCTACCAAGGAAATCGATATTCCGGGAGATATCCAATCTTCGGAATGGCCTGCGGCATCAAAGTTTCCACTTGCCGAATAAGTACAAAGCGAGGGAGAGAGTAATGCTGGGTAGGGCTTACTACCTGCTGCCATCGCGTTCCTGCTGTGTGGAAACTCTTGTCTTAATGCGAGCTCGTAACTCCTGTGACTGTGCCTTCTCGTCTTTATCTCTTTGCCGGTTGTGGAAAGTCCCTTTTCTCTCACACACGAGCTCTAGAGAGAAAAACATTTAAGGGAGGGGGGAGGACAAAGGGAAAAGCACGTGAAGCGGCTTCGTGGCTTTCTGAACGAGATCCAGTCCCTGGAATCTTTTTTTCCTCCCATGCTTCGCAGCATCTTTTTTTAATCTTCTCCTTCCCTCTATCGTTTCTTATCAAATTTTTTTTCTCTTCCGGCCTTTTCTTCAATATTTTTCCTCCTCTAACTCTCATTTCCTCCGTCCGCGGACTTGGAAATATCGATCCTTTGTTTCTTCTCGAAATTAACGACTTGAAAATGTAACACGAAGTAACGGCAAACGTTGGTTTTGTTATTCGCGTTCCCACAAGAAAATACTTGGCTTTATCACGAGACCGGATACTCGTGGCATGTGCAACCCGCACTCCATCTGCAATGGTAAATCCACAGGATGCCTCGGTTTTTCTTCCTTCTCTCTTTCTCTGCCTCGCTTTTTTTTGCTTCTTTTGTTAAGTTTCCTCTTTTCGGCCGGTCGTGATCTCGTGCGAACGCAGCGCTTCTTAATTCCCCCCCCCCTGCCCCTTCATTTCTCCCTGTGTACTCGACGCTACCGCCTCGTAATCCACATTTTGCTACACACACGAATATTCGCACAGAGCGCGTTCCGTGTTGAATTTCCTGGAGCTTTGCTAAACTCAAAATTTCTTCATTTTTTTTCATTTCCATTTTTTTAAGTCCTGACATTTTCTCATTTCTGCCTCCTGCTTAGCTTCGTTTCGTTAATTATTTGACCCTCGTCACCTCGATCTTATCGATCTTTATCACTCGATTTAAAAAAAAAGTTTTTCCAAGTTTCTTGATTTTTTTTTCCATCTTCTGATTTGATTGGTCGGCATTTTTCAGAACTCTATCATTTTGAGTCATTGCTCGTTATCTCGTTGAATCAAATTTGCTCTTGGGTCGCCCATAGACACGTGTGAAAAAGGGGGACGAGTTATGCAAATTGCGTGCCTGAGTATGATCCGCAGTGCTGCTTATACGAGGGCACTGCTCTCCTACAAGAAAGACCGCACACATTAAGCACACACGCAGGCAGTAGTACTCGTAGGTTTTTTGTTATTTTTAAAAGAGGCGAAACTTTGAGTCGTGATGAGAAAAAGGAAAAATAGGATTTTAGGGAAACTGCAACGAGAGAAATAGTGGAAAAATCGAGGTGAGAGAGAATCTCGACGAGGGGCTCATTAGAAAAAGTCTGCACCAGGGGAAAACGCCAACTTCCTGGTGAGGCGTCGACTTCCTCGGAGATTCGACACTTTTAACGCTTTAATTACTCGAGCTTTATTTCCGCAGCCTATTCCATTGAAACGCGGTCTTGACAGTGGAAATAAATGCGAAGTCGTTATTCCTCCGTTTGATAAACAACGTGATTTAGGTCCTATGAATTCTACGCTCTCGCCGTTTACTCAGCTACTTGATTTAGGACCAAATATAATGTTATCTTATCGCTCTCCCTGGGCTATACCAAACTCTCTGTCATCGAACTCTTTCACTAGAGCTCTCTGTGTGGACAGTTAACAAATACGGAACGAGCTTGTTCAAACATTTCGGAAAGTCTTTATCCTCGTCGTCAAATGCGTCAGAATTAAAAAAAAAAAAATTATTTTTCCATTTATGGGCTTAATGAATCTTTGCTCCTTGCGAATTACTACCGGAAAGAAAATGAACCAATCCGTTACATCGAGTTTTGACGATAACAGAAAAAAAATGATTTGGGTGACCATTAATTAGCAATTATTAATTAGTGAATGGTCCCATTGATTCCTCGTGGTGCGTTTTATGACGTCGATCGTGCGCGACGAAAACTCCGTTTGTCAAGATTTTACGACCGCTCCTCCCCTCCCAACGCGTCAAGTTTACGGCTCTGCCGTTAAAATATAACGGCCGTTTTAATTTCTCATCCATTTCTTATCGCCCTTCGAGAAACCAGCCGCCAATCTCGCCTTGACCATCCAATCGAATCATTTTCTTTTTATCTTCTCCCGCATTCATTACCATCCGCGTTAATAAAGATCGCCTCGACGCTTAATGACCCATGGCCCCAACATTTTCTTCAGTACTTGAACAAACTACCTCTGATTACTATTGACACCAAAGTTCATTACCACGTTTATCGATTCTTTCATCTTTTATTTCGATTCCATTTTTGTCCAATCTGAAAATTTCCCAATGCCAAAATTCCAAAAACCTTTGAATTCCAAAATTTTGGATTGTGGAATTTGAAAACTTTTAGAATGTTGGGTAATTACGAAAATTTGGGTAATTTGAATATTTTGCGCATTTAGAAATTCTGTAAACTTGAAATTTCAAAATTTTGGTATTTCGATTTCCAAAACTTTCGTGTTTCGAGAATTTATTGGAAATTCCACATTTTCGAATATTTCGAATTCCAATCGAAAGAATTCTCATAGACACACGCGTGTCTAAATTGACAGAGTCTTGGGAGTGTGTAGGTAAGAAGTAGGCGCGCATAAAAAGCCTGGGCGGGGACCTTTGACCGAGTGCGACGAGGTTATGAATGAGAGTCTCCGTTGATGCCCCAGGAATAAACCGCGCGACAGTCGCGTTTGTATACGTGATGTATTCCAAAGAGATATTACGTTCATACAAATTTTTTTACGCCTAAAACGTCAAATTTTCGTTTCCCCCTCAATTTTGCTTGCTAATTGAGAAATAATGTTTTCTGCAATGAAGCACGTCGATATTTCATGAATTTTTGATAATAGATACTGAAGAAAATTGCACGAAGGAATCAATTGTCAAGACACATTCGTTGAATAAATAATGAAAATAACATTTTTACGATGAGTGGAAAATAAATAATAAAAATGCAATTACTTGGATGGATGTTGGAAAAAATGCAATTTAGTCTATTGTCGTGTACAGTGTCGAGCCAGTCGTCATGACGATGCGAGTCACGCGGTTTTATTTTCAATTTTTTTATTTCATTTTTTTTTCTTGTTCAATTCTCGCAACTTCCATTTGTTGATTACGTATTTCACTTGGTTCTTAACGTTTTTTTTATCGGACGCTGACAATGCACTCGTAATTAAGTCCGCACTCATTACTTTGTTCGTTTTATCGCTCGGACGATATTTTTTTCCTCCATCGAGCAGCCATTTACCTTGAGGAAAAAAAGGCGAGCAATCGTGCGTGAAAAGTCATTAGACAACGGTGACACGTCCATAAAAACGTTGACTCAACCTTGCACGTTGCTTTCTTGTCGATAAAATCGATCACAGCGCGGAAATCGTCTCTTCGAATCTCGCCTGACCGCGACTCTTGATCCCTCAATTTACCTTTTTCTCTCTCGTTTCATTTCCCCCAATTGGGATTATTCACATTTTGCCGGTCCTAATTCTACGGTTTCGCCGGTGGAAACGTCTGACCTCTCTTTTCGCAATTATTGCATCGAAGCAGTACCTATTTTTTATCTCAAATTTCGGCTCATTCGCGTTCGATTTTTGATTGCAATAAATACAACGTGTTTATTGCAATCAAATTATCGAATCAACCCTTTTTCAAAGATTTCTTAGGTGAACCCCTCTTTTCGTAATTTTGGTATTGAAGCAGTACCTATTTTTCATCTTGAAATTCGGCTCATTCGCGGTCGAAATTTGATTGAAGTAAACACAATGTTTTTATTGCAATCAAATTATCCAATTGACCCTTTTTCGAAGATTTCTCAGGCCCACCCCTCTTTTCGCAATTTTTGCATTGAAGCAGTACCTATTTTTTATCTCAAAATTCGGCTCATTCGTGGTCGATATTTGATTCCAATAAAGACAATGTGTTTATTGCAATCAAATTATCTAGTCAGCTCTTTTTCAAAGATTTTTTAGACGAACCCCTGTTTTCGCAATTTTTGCATTGAAGCAGTACCTAATTTTGATTTTGAAATTCAAAAGATTTTTCGACTCGACTCTCATTCGCGGTCGTATGCATCGTCGATTATTTGATTGCAATAAACACAATGTGTTTTCGCTCGTAAAGTTGTGCTGTTCGTGCATAGAAAAACGTTTTATCTGTTGTGACGGTTTGGACAAAGCGAATGAGTTGCCCCGTCGTCTTATCGGAATGATGAATTAATGTGTAGCTCGTTTTTACGATCCCCCAAGCCTTTTACGATATTAAATCAATGGCTGTGTAGTCTTGGTAAACATTTATACAAAATTGATTATTAACCGCGAGAGAGGCTCCGTTGATAAGCATCACATCGATCTCAGCTCAGCAGAGAGCACATGAGCCGCCTCCTCGATATGCCACACAGTCAATTTACCAAAAAGCCTTGAAACACTTGCATAGTCTCGTCTCGTGGTTACTTTCGGACGATTCCCACTTGCGCAAAACTCCGCGTTATCCTCCAATCACGTCACACTACAAACGCCCATTTTTATCAAAGATTTTTATTCATTGAAAAATTCATTAAGGACAATTAACCCTCAACCCCTAGACCCCCATGGTGTTCGCCTGGCCTCTTTCAGAGGTTGCTTGATATTTAGTGAAAAAAAATTATTAAAAATAAGAAAAATGGGAAATTTTTTATTCTTGCTTTTGAAGTACAGTCTGAAGATCGACCATGAATTTTTCCAAATTTTTTCTCCTAGTAATTCAAATTAATTTACTGATAAATAAAAGTCATTTTTTTTCAACAATTCGATTGCAGTTCCTGCTCCTGACGTCGTTTTCTTTATACTCTCGCACAGTTCTCTTTCGAGTGCTCGATAAATATCACATTTTAGTTGAACCGGGTCTTCGATCGCTGGCAATTTTACTTGCCAAAGTTCCAAGAGAGCCATCACCAACATCTCGAGCCCCAGAGCCTCGTAGAAAGGTCAATACCTCGTACACCCAAAGTTATGTGTCTTGGCCTCCTGTATGTGTGTCGTTGGACGTGTGTGAGTCTCAGGAAAACTGAGTCTGTCTCTCGTTGTCGTTATATTGAGACCGCGTGACTCTCTTTTCCTCTCTGCACATTGGGGCTTCGTAAAATCGTCACGAGCCAGTAGTTACTCGCTCGATCCTTCACCAAAGTATTTTTCTTCTTCCTCTCTGTCTCTTCTTCTCCTTCCTCGTTTTTCTCTCGTTTGTCATTTGCCTGCAATTCCTAACTCGTTATCGCACATCACATGCTCATTGACGATATTTCCTCGTCAAAGAAAATCAACGTCATGACAATTGACAGTTTTTAGAGAAATGAAAATTTTCTCTTTTTCGAAAATTGATCGTTGGGACGAAGGAATTTGATGAAATTTTGAAAAATTTCGCCAAATTCGACGAAAAATTCATTAATTAATTCAAAAAAATTTCTGCCATCAAATTTTATTGTTTTTTAAATTTTTTTATATATAATTATTATAAATTTTGATATTATAATTATTATAAATATTTTTAATTTTATAAATATTATAATATTGTAAAAATTATAATTTTAAATTTTATAAATATTAAAATATTGTAAAAATTATAATTTTAAATTTTATAAATATTATAATATTATAAATATTATAACTTTGGATTTTATAAATATTAAAATATTATAAATATTATAAATATTACAAATATTATAATTTTCAATATTATAATTTTGAATATTATAATTATTATAAATTTTATATATAATTATTATTTTTCGTATTGGCATCTCCGACGTTGGGATACCGAGCCGGAGAAAATGAAGGAAATGAAAATTTTTGTCTTTGGTTCGTGATACGCTTCGGGGATGCGAGCGAGCGCAGAAAAGGGATGAAAATGTTAGTCGAAATTGAGGAAATGGAGAGAGAGGGAGGGAGGGAAAGAGAAGGAAAGAAAAAAATGTGGAAAAACGGAGAGGAAAAGAAAGGAAGAGTATGCGATAGGAAGGACTAGTTGATGCGATGGTCGCCATGACGATGGCTATCGATCCTCTCGCTCTCCGGACCCGCAAGCACCGACCCTCCGCAATATCCTGCTTTTCCCTCCCTCCCTCCCTCTGAGTCTCTCACTTTCTCTAGTACCTCTCACGATTTCCGCTCTCGTTACCAGCCCATTCCTTTTCTCTTCTCTCACCGCTTTTCCGAAACACACAAGAAAACAAAAAACGCAACAACCCTCTTATCAACCCACGCCCTTAATATCTCATCATTTTTTTTTCTCGATTCTCTTAATGAACGTAACCAAACTATTGTGGCAATTACGATGCAGGACAAAAAACAAA
>JBAJMU010000006.1:539366-583130 GCA_037952995.1 Hyposoter didymator | reverse complement strand
TTTTTTTTTTTTTTTTTTTTTTTAATTTTAGTCGGTCCCGTTCTCGTGATAAAAACGATACCGGAAAACGGAGTGACTGAAGAAAGCTTCGCCAGGGTGAAGCCTGGTGGCAAAAGTGCACCGGACGAGTGCATCGCTCGTTATCGCGTCGCCATTGTCATCCCTTATCGCAATCGGCCTGAACATCTTCAGACCCTTGCCTACAATCTTCATCCGATTCTCCTTCGGCAGCAAATTGACTATCAGATATTCGTCGTCGAGCAAGAAGGTGAGTTGACATGGTTCGATCTTAACCTTTGATTCGTTGACGTTTTTCAATCGAGAATATAAAAAAAAATCATTTTTCTTTCTCATTTTTCGCGTCAAATTCGATTTTCCAATTTTTTTCAATTTTTTTTTAACAATTTTTTGATTTTTTGAAATTACGATTCCGAAAAAGCACCTTAACGTCGTTTTTTTGCGATTCGCCAGTTTCGAGTTTCGAAAATCGAACCTCGTGACCTCTGAATCATTTATTCGCCGATTAAAAACGCCTGCGATTTTTTAAATCCATGTAGCCAATTCATTAATGTCACTCGCCCGGATCATCTTGAGGTCAACGCGATATTGCACTGATTTACGAGCTCCGCAATTTTATTCCAGACATTTTTACAGCTGCGGAAAAATATCAATGACGTTTTTGTTTCTCGCGAAAAAAAAAACCAAAATCACGAAAAACGATCGAATTTTTATTGCGAAATTATTCCCCTTCAGATTTTCACAAAAAATGATGAAATTTTGAGATTTTTCTTGCCAAACTATTCCCACGTTTCAATTTTTACAAAGAAAAATCGAAATTTCGAGAATTTTTTTTCAAATTATTCTAACTTTTTAATTTTCCCAAAAAAAAAATCGAAATTTTGAAAATCTCGTTTCAAATTATTCCAACTTTTCCATTTTTCCAAAAAACGTTCGAAATTTTGAGATTTTTCCTGCCGAACTATTCCCACGTTTCCATTTCTCCAAAAAAAGCTCAAAATTTGGAGAATTTCTTTTCAAATTATTCTAACTTTTCCATGTGCCAAAAAAAAAAATCGAAATTTTGAAAATCTCGTTTCAAATTATTTTAACTTTTCCATTTTTCCAAAAAACGTTCGAAATTTTGAGAAATTCGTTTCACATTATTCGAACTTTTCCATTTTCCAAAAAAAAAGTCGAAATTTTAAAAATCTCGTTTCAAATTATTCTAACTTTTCCATTTTTCCAAAAATGTTCGAAATTTTGAGATTTTTCCTGCCAAGCTATTCCCACGTTTCCACATTCCATTTTATCATTATTATCTCCTCGATTTCGTAAAAGTTGTGCCAGATTTTGAATTCACCACAAAGTGATAAACAAATTGATCGAAACGTGGCCCACGGACATAAATATTTATCGATATCGTTTCTGCCTAATATCGACGTTGATTTCGGTGATCCCAAGGGCCAGGGTATCATGGCAGACGCGTGTCGTTGATACGAACAAAAGCAGCAGTGCCCCGAGTACGCCTACCGCGAGTGAAACGCCCTCCGCATTCCGCATGCACGCTCACGATCAAAAAAAAAAAAATTTCAAATTTCCGAATTTCCAAAAATGTCAAAACGTTAAAAAAAAATTTCGGCTTCGAAAAATTAAAACAGCGTTGTGAAAAAATGTCAAAGAGAATTGTTGGATAACGTCAAACGAAAACCCAGATTCGTCGCTCCGGTAGAGTCGCACCCGCGTCGATCAACCCCACTCGAGGCTTTCTGCAACGAGAGCTTTTGTGTCCTCGCGAACGAGGGAGGAAAAGGGAGGAATAAAGAATCTGCCACGTGCATGTGTGTGTGTTGGGAATAATAACTCTCGAGATTGAGCAAAGCGCAATAGAGAAGAGTCCCGAAACGCGAGTCTGCATAAAGAACCTCTTGGCAGAGATTTTACACACGTGACCTACTTTTTTTTTCGTCACGAACAAAATTTACACGAAAAAAAATTAAAAAAAAAAATTAAATTTTTTTTTTTTTAATTTCGTTTGAAATCGCTGATAAATTGATATTTATTTTGGGAAATGTTAGAAATTGATTGAATTAGTAATTAGCTGAACAATTAACCGAAAACTAATTAATTTAAAAAAAAATTTTGAGGCTTTTTTTTCGTATTGAAAAATTCAAAATTGATCGATTTTTATGACGAGCTGAGAACGTAAATAGAAAAATTTATTTCGGGCTACGAGGTGATGTTCGAATCGTTGATTTTTGATCAACGAATATGGGTTAAATCTTTTTTAGGCAGTGGCCAATTTAATCGAGCAATGCTGATGAACGTCGGATACGTCGAGGCACTCAAGGAAAGAAAATTTGACTGCTTCATTTTTCACGACGTCGACCTACTGCCCGAGGACGACAGAAATCTTTACACTTGTCCGGAGCAACCGAGACACATGTCCGTTGCCGTCGACAAATTCAAATATCGGTGAGCATCTTCCATTTTTGTGTCATTTTCCAAAATTTCGGTGCCATATTTTTTTTTTTCACTTTTTTTTGTTATTTCTCGTTACGTCTCATTATTTTTTGTTTTTTTTTCGTTACGTCTCATAATTTTGCATTATTTTTTGTTATTTTTCGGTACGTCTCATCATTTTGCATTATTTTTTGTTATTTTTCGTTACGTCTCATCATTTTTCATTATTTTTTGTTATTTTTCGTTACGTTTTATCATTTCAAATTATTTTTTGTAATTTTCCGTCATTTTCTGGTTACATTTCATTATTTTTTCAGTACATTCCATTATTTTTTGTTGTTCTTCGTTTTTTCGTTATTTTTTGTTATTTTTCGTTATTTTTTGTTATTTTCTGTTATTTTTCGTTATTTTTTGTTATTTTTTTGTTTTTTTTGTAATTTTTTGTTATTTTTTGTTATTTTTCGTTATTTTTTCGTTGTATTTCTCTATTTTTTTAAATTATTTTTCATTACGTTTCGTTGTGTTGCGTTATTTTTCGTTATTTTTCATTTTTTTTTGTTATTTTGTTATTTTTATTATTTTTCTGTAAAATTTTGCAGATTGCCTTACTCCGATTTGTTTGGCGGTGTATCCGCCATGACGACCGAACAATTTCGCTTGGTCAACGGGTTCAGCAATGTTTTCTGGGGCTGGGGAGGCGAGGACGACGACATGGCTAATCGGATAAAAGCACGCGGTCTTCACATCTCTCGGTATCCGGCAAACATAGCTCGTTATCGTATGATGACCCACAAAAAAGAAAAAGCCAATCCCCGAAGGTACGAGTTCCTGAAAAGTGGAAAAAAACGCTTCTCCACCGATGGCCTCAGCAATCTTCAGTACGAAATGGTCGACAAGCAAAAGCTCAAATTTTACACTTGGCTACTCGTCAGACTCACACCACCGCAGCCCAGCTGATGGCTACCCCCGTGGTTTGGTTAAAATCCTCGAATTTTCATTTTTCAACCGAACGATCCAATTTTTTTTTTTTTTAATTTTTTTTTTCAAATTGGATTTTTTGGCTGAAAACGAGAAAATAAAAAATTGCTCGGCATCTCGGGTTTGACGAAATTTTCAATTTTCAGGTTTTTTTTTCAAAATTTCTTGGCTTTTCGAAAAAATTGCATCATTTTTTTAACGAAATTTCGAAATTTCGGAATTTTTTTTTTTCGTGGCTCGTTTTTTATAAAAAAAAAAGCCACGTCGAGTTTTTACGAAAATTGGAAGCCGGATGTCGAGCAAGTGGCGAGGACTTTGGCCAAAACGCACACGCAAACTGCGCAAAATGCGCGTGGAGCATTGAAAAGCGTATTTTAAGGGATAAACGTTAAGGGGAAAAAAAAGAGGAAAATGTGAGGAGGGCGAGGAATTTTCCGAGTTTCCGAAAAATTCGGGATTGTAAAAAAAGATTTTTTAATCGTTTTTCATTTTGTTGAATCTCTAGCGATGTTTTTTTTTATATTTTAGAAGAAAATTCGTTCTAGACGGATTTTTATTTAGAGAAAGAAAGAAAAACGCTCGAAACTTTGGCACGAAAAAACGCGAAAATGAATCTCGTCGAACGAAATGCAATTTTTTTTTAAGTTTTCATTAAAAATTGAATTTCATCTCCACTCGCCCATATTTTTTTATCGTCCCTTAAACTCTAGATTTTTTATTCCGCAGCTTCGAGCACGAGCGAGTGCGAATTTTCCGGAGCGGAAAAAAATTCAAAGAGAAAAAAATAATGAAAAAGTTGAAATTGGAAAAATGGAACAGGGCGAAATACGCAAAATGTGCCAAATAACGTGTGAGGAGCGAACGACAAGAAAACGAGTGCACTTGGTCGAGAGAAAAAAATTTGCAGCAGCGGCAACTTGGGAAAACGGGGCTCGAACTTTTTTCCTCCTCAATCCGCGAACTTTTTTTTTTCAAGCACCCGAATTCGGTGTCGCGGAGTTTTCGGCCTGTCGGGGCCGCAATTATGAACGAAAAAATCGGAAAAAATTCACAGTCGATCTTCGGACTGTACTTTTGAAACGAGAATAGAAATTTTTCTTTTTTCCTCATTTTTAATCATTTTTTTTCCTCAAATATCGAGCCACGTGCAAAAAACTCGATTTTTTTTATGATTTTGAGTTTTGATCGCAAATATGAATGAAAAAATGTAAAAAAATTCGCGGTCGATCGTATGTACTTTTGAAACGAGAATAGAATTTTTTTCTTTTTTTCTCATTTTTAATAATTTTTTTTTCCTCAAATATCGAGCCACGTGCAAAAAACTCGATTTTTTTGGATTTTTCTTATTATTTTGGATTTTTATCTCAATCATGAATGAAAAAATGTGAAAAAATTCACGGTCAATCTTCGGACTGTACTTTTCAAACGAGAATACAATTTTTTCTTTTTTTCTCATTTTTAATCATTTTTTTTCCTCAAATATCGAGCCACGTGCAAAAAACTCGATTTTTTTGGATTTTTCTTATTATTTTGGATTTTTATCTCAATCATGAATGAAAAAATGTGAAAAAATTCACGGTCAATCTTCGGACTGTACTTTTCAAACGAGAATACAATTTTTTCTTTTTTTCTCATTTTTAATCATTTTTTTTCCTCAAACATCAAGCCACGTGCGAAAACGAGGCGTTGAGGCCGTTTTTTTTCTCTCGATTTGGTTCACTCGTTCAGTCGCATTATTTCCGTACGTAATTATCGATCGATCGAGCGAACAGCGTTATTACGATTTCCCGTGTTTATAGCCATTTATTTTTTATCCATATGATTATTATTAATATTATTGATAATTAATGTTGTTATCGTCGGTGGCGTCGCTCGATTACTTGGCGAGCAGAAGCAACGAGCTCGAGACGTTGATGTTTATACACAAATATATTTATTACTGTATAGAAAAAA
Source organism: Hyposoter didymator (assembly GCA_037952995.1). Lineage (NCBI taxonomy): Eukaryota > Metazoa > Arthropoda > Insecta > Hymenoptera > Ichneumonidae > Hyposoter > Hyposoter didymator. Next base: position 577,739 of record JBAJMU010000006.1, on the reverse strand, counting down.
AAAAACAAAGAAAACAAAGTTTTGCTTCCTTTTTCTTTCGCCACGCGATCGTGCGGACTCGTTATCGAAAAATCTCGCTGGCAAGGAGAGAATTTTATTTCCACAGCCCGTGGGGCTCGTAGTTAATAAAGAAAAAATGAAAATGTTGAAAATCTGGAATAAAATAGTCGAGCTTATTTTTTTATCGTCTTACATTCGTTGACGCCGATTCGATGGCGAATTTTCAACATTTCCGATAAATCCGAGCGATCGTTCGGTCCTTGTAATTATCGTGAGTTTTCCACGAGTTTTTGAGGATTCGCTTGCACACGAGAGAGCCACGAGCCTCCTCGAGGAAATCCAATTGAAAGGGATCGACGTTTTGGACTCGAAAAAAATAAAAAATAAAAACAAAAAAAACAAAAAAAAAATTTGACACGAACAAAAAATCGGAAAAGAAATCGTAAACCCGTTTTTGCGTCCACTGTACTATTTATTCAATGTAAAATATAAAAATAAGCCGAATAATGTAAATTTTTCGATTCCCATTGAATTTCCGCTCGTTGAATTTTTCCAAACCTGGAATTCGTATTTTTCAATTTCCAGTTTTTCATTCTTCGTCATTTATTCCGAAAAAAAAAAATATTTTTCTAAAATTTTTCAATCCAACGAAATTTTCCCATAAATTTCCAACGCGATCCCATGATTTTTCCTTTTTCCCCATAAAGCTGTAGCCCACGCAGTGACAGTCAGCAAAAAACGTTAAAATTTTAACAATTTCCCTTCCGCCAATTATTCAATTTTCAAAACTACCCAACGAGACTGGAAATTCAACGAGAAACGAAAGAGTTGTTTGTAAAAATGAGATTGGAGTTGAGGTCGTTGAAGTGCAACGAAATTTCGTCTTTAAAAACAAACAAAAAAAGTCAAATTTCCGTTGCACTCGAAAAAACATTATACAGAAATTCAACGAAACAATTGTAAAAAGATTTTTCCAACTCTGCTAGTTTTAGGGCTAACGCGTTGATGGGAACGATACTTAAAAGTCCGTCGTGCTGGAAAATGTTATTTATACACACGTGCACGAGTGAAAACGATGAAAAACCAAATGTCAACCGGCAATTCCGTGACCCGGAGGAGGCTCTTGGAGCGACGCGACACAATATCACAAGCATGTGATGTCACTTGCAAAAAATATCACAAAAATAAGCATCACAAAAAAATATCACAAAAATCGATGTCACAAAAAAATATCACAAAAAATCGACATCACAAAAAATGTCACAAAAAATCGACGTCACAAAAAATATATATCACAAAAATAAATTTCACAAAATTTGGTCACAACGCAAAATATCACAAAAAATCGTCATCACAAAAATCGACATCACAAAAAAAATATGTCACAAAAATAAATGTCACAAAATCTGCCACAACGAAAAATATCACAAAAAAAAAGAATTTTATTTCGTTCAATAATAATGTGCAAAATTATTCTGGAAATGGCCCCGACCCAAATAATTGTGAAAAAAAACACAAACCATAAAATTGTGACATTATTTTATTCATTTGAAAAAAAAATAATAATTGTGATATTTTTGTGGTGGATATTTTTATCTGTGATGCGGTGTCGTCGGAGCTTCTTTCCAGCCGGGTTCACGGGTCGAGGGTCAACGTTGTTGATGATGCAACTTTTCGAGGCGATTAGTCGAGGAGAAAAAGAAAAAAATGGAACAATAATGATCCAGACGACAAACGACACGATACAATAAACGCAGGTCTCACGTCCACGTCACATATCGCGCGTATGAATTATTGTTCAGGAAATTCAATAATTAATGAATTATTTAATATTGAAAAAAAAAATGGAATGATTAAAAATGGGAAAATGGCGCTTCGCCCCTGTACAGACTTTTGAAAATCCTCGTCGAATTGCGCCAAGGGATACTTAAGAGGTACTAGACTACGGAAATTATTAACAAACACAATAAACTATAATTATATTTATAATTAATTAATTAATTAATTAATTAATTAATTATCATTAACTTACATGGACAATTGTGGCGAGTTTGCGGGCTGTGAAAAAGCTGTTGATTCGTGTAGAATTGAAAATAAAATAATAATTAATAAATAACGAGACGAAAAGCGAACGAAATGCCGGAAACAATAAATCTCATGAAGAAAAAACGTTTCAAAACTTTTTTTCTTTGCTTTCTTCCACGGAAAAGACAATTTTCAATAAAATCAATAAATTTGAGAAAATTTTTTCGAATTTTAAGCTTGCAGCTTTGGAATCCAATGAGACTCATTATTCACGACGAAACGATCGATTTTTACGAGCCAAAAATCATTGCGACTCGACCAAATTTCATGATTTTCAAAATTGTAGAAATTTGCCAGGAAAAAAAATATTTATCGCTGGATTTCAAGGGCTTCGCGATCGCTCATTTCGAGGCGTTTATTTTTACGAGGGAAATTTAATTTTTTACCGACTCCGTGTACGAAAATTGTTTCGTTTTTTGAAAGTCTACGTTATTCGGAAATTACACGACTTCCGGTTCCCCATTTAATGAATAATTGATGAAAAGTGTACAGAGCGAAAAGACAAGATAGTGATATTACGGATCGTTAAGGCAACGCGACGAATAATTAATCTTTATGGTTTTGGAGTTTGCATCGTTGACGTGCAATGGACATTTTTTTTTCTTTTTCCATAATTTTTCAGCTGTGACGATATTTTTTTCTTTTTTTTTCGTAGACATGAGGAAAATCGATTTTCCTGTGGGGACAAGAAAAACGCGAGAAAAACTTCGTTGCACACTCTCGACATGCAAATTTCAATGTCGTTCATTAATATCGAGCTAAGTATTTGTAACGGTAATATCTTTAGATCACGAAATGTAATTGGATCATCGCGTCCGAACGAGATTGAATAACATTGCGAGAGCGAGTGGGAAGGAAAATTGTTGGAAAATAAAATTGAGTAAAAAAAAAATTTCGGGCGAAATCGAAATGCCACTCATTTTTCTCGTTTCAAAGTGAACGAGCCTCGACTCGAGTTTTGAGAAACTCGTGCGAGGATCTTGGGAACAAAAATTAATTTTCATTAATTTTTTTTTCAAATTTATTTGAGTCCCAGATTTTTTTTTCTTAAAAATCAATGATTTCGTAAAAAGTGTGTGCGGGATAATGAAAAACGTGGAAAAGAAAAATTGAATTCCGTGGATCGACGATTTTGTCTTTATTTTCAAAAATCACATTGTTAATTCAATTTTTTCAATCGAATTTTTTTTCTTTATTTACAGAAACTTGGCAGAATCTAAAATTCCGGTAAAAAAATGCAAATTTTTTGTTCTTCGGTGATCGTGACCCCGAGTTCTCATTTCCTCATGACAATCTCGTCGATTACGTTTCCCAATCGTTTGCTCGTGAATTTCGTTGTATCCGCAAGCAATTTCTCAACGAAATCGTGGTGGACAAATCGATGAGCGAGAATCATCACTTCCAAGTCATCGGAGTTTTCTTCTCCTCGAAGTTCCTCATAAACGAGCTCAAGGTTTTCACGGAGACTTGCGCCAGTGTCCAGGAGATTCTCTCGAGCCGCGTGACTCGGCAAACAAGCAGCTAGAACGGTCTGCCAAAGAAAATCGATTCAAATAAATGATTTTTGTGATAAAGAATCATTTTTTGTGACAACAAACGATTTTTGTGATTACAAAACGATTTTTGTGATAAAAAATGATTTTTGTGATGAAAAATGATTTTTGTGATTACAAAACGATTTTTGTGATAAAAAAAAATGATTTTTGTGATTACAAAAACGATTTTTGTGATTACAAAAACGATTTTTGTGATTACAAAAACGATTTTTGTGATTACAAAAATGATTTTTGTGATAAAAAATGATTTTTGTGATGAAACATGATTTTTGTGATAGGAAAATGATTTTTCTGATGGAAAAATCGTTTTTGTGATGGGAAAATGATTTTTGAGATGGGAAAATGATTTTTGTGGTGAAAAATGATTTTTGTGATGGAGAGAAATGATTTTCGTGATGGGAAAATGATTTTTGTGATGAAAACGCAAGAAAATAGATTCGTAAACATTTTGGAAATTTACCTGAGCAACTTCAATGTTCAGCCAATGGACCGCGAGGCTTTCAGGACTCTCAGGACTCTGGGAAAGTTTAGCTGAGTCAGTTTTCTCAGGCACGTTTATCGTGACCGAACGATTTTTCTTCTCAGCTTCTTCGCTGTGAACCGAAGTCGAAGTTTTTCCCTCCGAAGCCCGAACGCTTTCCAGACTCTTGGAATTTTCGGAAGTCTCAGAATTTTCCGGCGTCCCTTCTCGCGCCGGAAGATTCTCTGCTTTTTCCGGAAAATTCGCGACATCCGGGAAAGCCAAGCGGAAAACACTTTCTAGTAAAGTGTCGACAATTTCTGCGGAAATCTGGTAATCGGAAAAAGGAGACAATGAAAAATTTGGAAAAACTGGCGGGAAAATTGGAAAAATCGTGAAAAATTATGGAAAAATCGTGAAAATTGATGGAAAATTTGAAAAAATCGGGAAAATCGATAGAAAATTCGAAAAATCGTGAAAATTGATGGGAAACTTGAAAAAATCGGGAAAATTCATAGAAAATTTGAAAAACCGTGAAAATTGATAGAAAATTCGAAAAATCGTGAAAATCAATAGAAAATTTGAAAAATCGTGCAAATTGATGGAAAAAAATACTTTTGCGGCTTCCTCATGATCGATTCCGGTGGATCGTGTCGACGCGGACTCTGGATTATCGTCCAAAAATTCTCTCACGTATTTTTCGCCGTCTTCCCAGTCGACACAGATTGCATTGCCGGTCGCGAGGCTCAGAGCTTTCGCGAGTCCGATTTCCGGTTTTTCGTCTTTGCAAAAGGCCATGAGGAACGCGACGTAATTGACTTTGTCATCGTCGTAGGAAAACATTTGGCAAAATAGATTTTTGAGAAGTGCCAATCTGGACGTTTCGTGGGTTTCATTTTTTTGCGAACGCAGTTTTTCGAGATTTTCCTCGTCCCCGGAATCGACATTTTCCTCTGGACAGAAAATTCCACGGGAAAACCAAAAATCGGTCGAAAGAAAATCTTGGCGACTGACAAACTCTCGGGACTTGTCGTCGATGCTCCTGAGCGACCGGAAGTCGCGCACGATCTCGTTCACCCTCGGCATCTCAACGCCCGATCCGTAAATAATAAATTCACGCCAATCGATGAATTCCTCGTCACCGAATAACTCGCCAACGAGCCTCGGCACGTCACAGCCACGAAGTTTCGACCACGAAGAAGGAAACGGTCGATTCCCACTTACCACGTCCCCGCAAACCAACAAATCTTGGAGAATATACACGAAAGAACGCTCCAACATCATCCCCGAGGGTGCGGCATGCTGAAAGATTTCCAGGAGACGACTCAACTGCAAAAATGAATAAAATCCAAAAATATTGATTATTAATAAAAATATTTATTATTTTTTTTTTAAATAATGAAAAAAAATCATCAAAAATTCAAAATATCGGCACTATGAGTCTCAAAACGACCCTCGGAGAAGAACAAGAACTATTTTTTGGCAAATCGACAATTTAACCCTCGACCCCTGAACCCGGTCGTCGCCGTCCGGCTTTTTTCGCACTTTGCTTGATATTTGATGGAAAAAAAATTACTAAAAATGAGAAAAACGAAAAAATTTCTATTCTCGCTTAAAAAGTACAGTCCGAAGATCGATTATGAATTTTTTCCGATTTTTTCATTCATAATTGCGATCAAAACTCAAAATTATAAAAATAATAAATAAAAAAATCGAGTTTTTCGCACGTGGCTTGATATTTGATGAAAAAAATGCTTAAAAATAATAAAAAACGAAAAATTCCTGTTCTCGCTTAAAAAGTAGAGTCTGATGATCGACTACGATTTTTTTCCGATTTTTTTTATCAATAATTGCGATCGAAACTCAAAATTGTAAAAAAAATGAAAAAAAAATCGATTTTTTCGCACTGCTTGATATTTGATGAAAAAAAAATTACTAAAAATGAGAAAAACGAAAAAATTTCTATTCTCGCTTAAAGAGTGGATTCCGAAGATCGACTACGAATTTTTTCAGATTTTTCCATTAATAATTGAATGAAAACCGAAATTGTTAAATTTTGAACAGAAAAAAAAACATTTCTTACCATGGAAACGGTGAATTCAGCAGAATCTTCGTGGCCGAGAGAGCGGCGAGCAACTTGCGGTTCGTCGGGGAACATGAGGACGTTGGATCGGACGATGAAGCGATCGCCATCGAGGAGCATTTCTTGCTGAATGGGAGTCGCTTGTTCGGTGGCGAATCGAAAAACTTTGGCCATTTGATCGACAGCCTTGATTTCTCTCTCGTAACGTTGAAGAATATTTTTCTGAATATCGGAAAAAAGGCGTCGCGAGCCATCGAGCAAAAAATTGATTTCCTGTTTGGCCGCAGCGTCGAGAATTTTCATTCGGACGCGAATGCGATTTATTTCGAACATGGAAGCGTATCGCCACTCGGTGATTAAATCCTGAACATTTTTTCGTTCAGTTTGCTCTTCGGGCTTTTTGAAACTCGAGGTTTTTCTCGAGGACGAACGAGACTCGTTATTTTCTTGTTTTTTCAAATTTTCCAAAAGCCTCCCGGCCAGGGATTCGAGGATTTTCTCAACGAATTGGACATTCGCCTCGACCATCTTGTAGGCCAGAGTCTGTTGTACGGAAAACTCTGGTTCGCGATCCAAATCGACAAAGAATTTAGAAATTTCGTCCTTAAGAAGATTCACTTCCGGCGGAAACGGAGCCGCAGCGATTTTCGACAAACTCGCTTTGAACTTGGTGTCTCCCGAGCCTTTCTCATCGTTGGAAAACATTTCTTCTCCCAAACCGGAAGTTGCAGCTTCCCCAAGAATTTTCTTCAGTTTTACGATCGAACGAACTTCCTGCGCCGGATGCTGCAGCATCGCGGTGTAATAATCGTTAACAAACTGCAGCGTGTCGTTGCAACGATCCATTTCGATCTGCAAAATGTCGATGTACGTGTTGGCGACGTTTACGAGCTCAAAAGTCAAAAAATCGTCGAGGATCAATCGATTTTTTTCGGCCTCAGCGTCTCGTCTACGAAAATCACAAATTTCCCAAAGTTTCGTTTGGAAATCGTCGATTCTGCAGTGAAGTTCTTTTTTGACGTCGACGTTCTCGCGAATTTGTGGGTCAAGGTCGTTGAAGGCGCGATGGAACTCGTGCAAAGAGTCTTGCTTGTTGTCCGGCCTCTCGACGAACTCGGCCATGTGCTTGGCGACGAAATTTTTGTGTGGATCGATCGCCCCGGAAGTGATTCTCTTGAGATGAAAAATTTCCTTCAAATTTTCGATGTAAGAAAGCTCCAGATTTTTCCAGAGGCTTGCCAAGCTCTGGACGAGGTGCTGGGGCTGAGGAAAACTTGCCCAACGCCAAGACTCTTCCCCTGGCAACGAGGAAAATCGAGTTTTTGAGGCTGCGACGTACGTTTCGATTTTTTTCGACTCGAACGAATCGGAGGATCGACTTTCGCCGATGGAGACATCGTTGGCTTGGGATCTGAGCAACTTTTTGACAACGGGAACATTGCTGGGACGAAAATCGTCGCTCCGTGCCTCGAAATCGTCCAAATAATCGCCGAAAAGTTCGCGAGACTCTTTCCGGGCGATAAATTCATTTTTTTGAGCCAAAAGAAGCCTCACGAGTTTTTTCAATGTGGCGACATCGAAGATTGTGTAATAAAGGATCGAGGCGATTTGCTGGTCGACGTAAAACTCGTCGACCGAGTTGGCAGACTCGGAAAGAATTTCCCAAACGTCGTCATCCTCGTTTTTCGAATCTTTTTCATTTTTTGCCTCGATCCTGACGAATCCAGTGAACCAGGAAGTTCCTGCAGAGAATTTTGGTGTCGTGGGATTCGGCACGAGGCGAGATCCGGAGGAAAAAATGTCGGAATCTTGTTCGGACTCGTTGAAAGAAATTCGAGAAAAAATTGAATCAATTTCCTCGAGTTTCGAGCTTTCCCTTTTCCCTGACGAGGAGCCTCGAGGCTCTGGCAACTTTTTCCCACTCAGAGCGAACTCCAAGGATGACATTTGACGCCAAGTGTTGGGATAATTCACAAGGACGAATCCTTCGACGTCCTCGAGGCCTTTGAGGTATTCGACGATCGCTCGGGCGATGAGATCGTCGGAGAGCGGTTCGCCGAGGCTCAAAAACTCGTGAATCCATTTGCCAATGTAAGCGGAATTCCCGAGCACAGGATCCTCGTCCTCGTGAGGAATCGCTCGCGGCGTTTGCGTCACTTTGTCCGCAGCATTTTTCGAAATTTCTAATTTTTCAATGTCCAACGAATTTCTCCATTTTTTTTCATCTTTTCGCATTTTTTTTCCGGACTCTTCGACACCCGATGGCGACGAAGCTCCAGCCACGACTTCCCGCGTCGCAGCGATCACCTCGAGATCGATAAACTCGAAATCTCGCATTTCCGCTTTGTACGCCGACAAACAATAATTTATCGCTTCCTCCAAACGCACCAGATGCACTTTGCTCTTTTTCAGCAACTGCTGGATCGGCTCGTATAGCAGAGAGTCCGGAACTCCGAGCAACACGGCTCGTGTCCTCATCGCTGGGAAAAACGAGTCCGGCCGCTCCTGAAACGCAGAATAAATTTTTTTCGTATTTTTTTTTGTCTCTCTATTTTAGGAGCCAAAAGAAAATTGCGAAAATCGCTGGGAAAGTGGTTTTTTGGATTTTTAACAATTTTTCTAAGAAATTTATGGAAAAAGTATTTTTTTATGCTTTTATCGTAGGAATGCAACGACATTCTGTTTTTTTTCTTGAATTTTTGAAATTTTTATTAAATATTTATCTAGGATGATGAATCGAATTTTTTTTAGGATCCAAAAAGAAAATCGCTGGGAAAATTTTCATGGTTTTGAAAATTGAACAAAAAATTCATAGGAAAAGTATTTTTAATGTTTTCATCGTAGGAATGCAACGAAATTCTGTTTTTTTCTTGAATTTTTATTAAAAATTTATCCAGGACGATGAATCGAATTTTTTTAGGATCCAAAAAGAAAATCGCAGGGAAAATTTTCATGGTTTTAGAAATTTAACAGGAAATTCAAAAAAAATTAATAATTCACATTTTCATCGTAGGAATGCAACGAAATTCTGTTTTTTTTTCTTAAATTTTTATTAAAAATTTATCCAGGACGATGAATCGAATTTTCTTAAAATCCAAAAAGAAAATCGCCGGGAAAATTGTCATGGTTTTGAAAATTGGACAAAAAATTCATAGAAAAAATAATTATTAATATTTTCATCGTAGGAATGCAACGATATTCTGTTTTTTTCTTGAATTTTTATTAAATATTTATCCAGGACGATGAATCGAATTTTCTTAAAATCCAAAAAGAAAATCGCTGTGAAAATTCTCATGGTTTTGAAAATTGATCAAAAAATTCATAGACAAATAATTATTCATATTTTCATCGTAGGAATGCAACGAAATTCTGTCATATTCTTGAATTTTCGGAATTTTTATTAAATATTTATCCAGGACGAGGAATCGAATTTTCTTAAAATCTAAAAAGAAAATCGCCGGGAAAATTCTCATAGTTTTAAAAATTGGACAAAAAATTCCTAAAAAAATAACAATTCCAATTTTTTACCGTTGCATACTCCGGGTTGAGGGTGCCGAGAGTCTTATGAACGATGTACCCAAGGACGAGGAGTCCTCGGTCCAAGTAATCGGCGACTTCTTGATCGAGTTTGGGAAGAAATTGGATCCACGGAGATTTGACGTTGTGATAATTGTGAAAATCCTCGTCGTTGAGGACTCGAGTTCTGGCTTGATTTTCGACGAAATTTTCTTGCTGTTGGTTCTCGTCCTGGAGGTCGTCCTTGGCAAGGAAGACGCTGTCGGGCTCGAGGATCGGTTGGCTCTTGAGGAAGAGGGCTTTCCACTGATTGGAGAGAAAATCTGGAACTTCGTGTGGGCTGCTGTCGCGTCTGTACTCTCCGGACTTGATCGCAATGTCCACGATGTCCAGGACGATTTTTTCTCCGAATTTTCGAAGTTTTGAATCTTTTTTCATTTTTTTTTGCTCCTCGATCCTTCGCTCCAGCTCCTGGATCCTGCGGCGCTCGACCTCGACCTCTTCGTTCTCGCGGACCATGACCTCGCGGGCTCTTTCTTGCTCCAAACGCATTTCCCGCTCCCTCGTGTCCTCCAGGAGTTTCTCGACGACGGTGCGGTTCGCAGCCATTCTCGATTTCTCGCTGCGGACATCGCACAATTTCCTCATGAGTTGTTTTTCGTATTGAGACTGATGGAGAACTTTTTTCGCGATTATTTCATCGAATTCCTGTTCCTGATCGTCAAGGACCTTTTTCCAGAGTTCAGCGACGAGATTCATTTGCATTCGAGTCCTGAAGCTCCTGGCCAAGGCTTCCTGGCGATGTTTGCTGCGCAGGGACTTGGTGAAAGCCTTGGCAGCGTCCTCGTTGATCCTGACAGTCTTGCTGGGTCTCCTGGACCCAGTCTCGACAGGATTCTCACAAGGATCACCAAAATCTTGCGTTTTTTTCGCTCTGTGCTTCTTCGCGAACGAATCCAACTCCCGCGACGACTCCAGCCTCAAAAGCGACTTCCTGCTCGAGGACATTTTTTTTTTTTCTCCATCGATTGCCAAACTCGATAAAATCTCGTTGACCTTCTGCGAGGAGCGGAACTTGTCGAAACGCCTCGAAGAACTCCCGACCAAATCCTCGTATTTTTTTCTCTCCCAATTCATCAGACTCATGCTTTTTTTCAATGAATCCGCCAGAAGGATCTCCCGCGACTTCTCGATCAACTGCTCCTCCGAGACCGTCGTCACATCGAACTTTGACGAGCTGGGGATGTATTTTTCGCGCTCCTTCTGCAACGTTATAAAGTGCAAACGGTCCTTGTTCTCCAAACACAAATAAACTTTGTAAAAGAGTCGCAACGCCATCGTCCCCTTCCCGTTGGAAATGTCCTCGACGCAGTCCGCATCGCAATCCACTCCCACGAACTTCAGCCACACTCGCAAATGCTTCAGATTCACTCTCGCCAACGCCGGATCCTGCGTCTCCAACAATGTACTCAATTGGCTGTCATTTATGACGTCGTAACTGTGCAAAACCTTCGCCAACAACGTACCGTCCTTGGCGTAGTGACCAAAGATCTCCGGACTCAAATCTATTATCACTCCCAAACGAGTTCTCAACCAATCTCGAATTATTTCTCCCATTTCTTATGGATTTTTCGCCATCAACCAAACTTTTTTGGGCTTTGCAGCCAGACGTGTGAACTGAGCCATGGAATGGAGAACGATATTCTTTTTTTTTATTGGTTTTTCCCGATTTTTTTGGTGGAAAACTCGGAAAAGCGTGGAAAATTGAATTTTCTCGGTTTTCTCATTTTCTTTGGGAGGATTTTCGAGTTTTTCCGGCCAACCAAACTTTTTTGGGCTTTTGCAGCCGGGCGTGTGAACTGAGCCATGGAATGGAGAACGATTTTCTTTTTTTTTAGTGATTTTTCCCGATTTTTTCGGTGGAAAACTCGGAAAAGCGTGGAAAATTGAATTTTCTCGGTTTTCCCATTTTCTTTGGGAGGATTTTCTTTTTTCCGGGTCCAACCAAACTTTGCTAGGCTGAGCCATTGGAAAGGAAACAATTTTCTTGTTTTTCTTCGGTTTTTCCGGATTTTTTCGGTGGAAAATTCGGAAAAGTTAAGGAAAAGCGTGGAAAATTAAATTTTCTCAGTTTTCCCATTTTCTTTGGAAGGATTTCTTTTTTCCGGGTCCAACCAAACTTTGCTGGGCTGAGCCATTGGAGAGGAAGAGATTTTCTTGTTTTCCTTCGGTTTTTCCGGCTTTTTTTTTGGAAAACTCGGAAAATCTGAGGAAAATTTTGAATCAACTTTCAGGCAGTTGCTCGTTGTGTGTATAAATAAATAAATAAATAGGACGCTGACTATTTACACGAGAANAATTTTCTCGGTTTTCCCCATTTTCTTTGGGAGGATTTTCGATTTTTTCCGACCAACCAAACTTTTTTGGGCTTTGCAGCCAGACGTGTGAACTGAGCCATGGAAAGTGGAACGATTTTCTTTTTTTTTAGTGATTTTTCCCAATTTTTTTTGTGGAAAACTCGGAAAAGCTTGGAAAATTGAATTTTCTCGGTTTTCCCATTTTCTTTGGGAGAATTTTCTTTTTTTCCGGCCAACCAAACTTTGCTGGGCTGAGCCATTGGAAAGGAAAAGATTTTCTCTCGGTTTTTCCGGATTTTTCGGTTGGAAAACTCGGAAAATCTGAGGAAAAGCGTGGAAAATTGAATTTTCTCGTTTTTCCCATTTTCTTTGAGAGGATTTTCTTTTTTTCGGGTCCAACCAAACTTTGCTGGGCTGAGCCATTGGAGAGGAAACAATTTTCTTGTTCTTCTGGGTTTTTCCGGATTTTTTCGGTGGAAAACTCGGAAAATCTGAGGAAAATTTTGAATCAACTTTCAGGCAGTTGCTCGTTGTGTGTATAAATAAATAAATAAATAGGACGCTGACTATTTACACGAGAAAATGTAAATTAATCGATAAAAATTGAATTATTACGTTTTTACGTCTCTGCTGAATTTACTTCTGCCTCTTTATCAGGGTTGCGAAGTTTTTTGGCACCGCCCAGTCGCAGATTCGCGTATTTTAACTTTTTTCCTTCCCGAGCCCCCGGAAAAGGGGTTTCCAATTTCTTTTCTTCGCATTCAGCCACATTTTTCTTTTCGGACAATCTCTTTTTTATCAGATCCATGAAATCCGTAGAGTCGTTGTTGCCGACAGGCCTGAGGCTTGACGGGGGAGCCGTCAATCTTTTCCCCAAAGTTTGGCTTCGAGGACGTTTCAAGTTTTTGTCCCTCGGCCCGGTTGACGTCAAGGAATCGCTTTTGGTTTCCGAGGCAGAAATTCCTTCCCCGTCAAAATTCGACTTGACGGCTGTTCCAGAATTTTCATCGAGTCGTCGGTTCTCGTCGTTTCCTGAGAGGATCTCGGTGACGACAAACTCTGTGCCTCTCAACGCGCCAATATTTTCTTCCGAGACGTCAAGTGCCGCTTTGTTGGCGACTCTGCCGCCAAAAAGAAAAGCAGAGACGTTTTTACGGCGCCACATTTTGGAGGTGGTGGCGGTTTTCTGTGTGCATTTGCCGTCAAATCTAAACTCGGCCAAGTCGACTTGGGAAATCTCGCCCTTGAGGAAGCTGAGATATTTTTTAAGTGACGAGTAAAAATGCAGCTTGTCAACCATGCGAGGAAAATGTGCGCAGCGTGCGCTGCTCGAAGGGACGACCCAAATGGCAGTTTCCCCGACTTTTTCCTCTTGAAGCCCGAAATTGAAACTCGATTTTCCGCTTTTCTCTGCGAAAACTTCGAAAATGCATTTTCCATTGAAAACCGCGATTTTTGGCTTGAAAATTTTCAACTTTTCTCGCACGATCTCTGAGCCTCGTTTGATCTCCGATTTTTTCAAATCCGCCGACGACCTCGTCGCCCGTGCCACGATGTTCGTCAAACCGATTTTGTAATTCAACAATTTTTTGTCCTCCTCGAAACTCACGAATCTCGGCACCAATTCGGAAGCGTGCAAAAGTTTATAAAAATGGTTTCCCGGCCCCGCGTAATATCGGCCTCTGTGGGCAGCTGTCAAACTCGGATTTATTCCCACCACTACGAGATCCAAATCCGGCTCTAAAATGTCCTCCAAAGTATATTTCTGAACCTCTTCCTCTGTCAAACCGTCAAATCTGTCAATTTTCCGTTTGGGCTTCGCTGTCAAATCTTCCGGCGGGCGTTTCTTTAATTTATTAAGAGCCAGCGACATTTTTTTCACGATCTCTGTGTCTCGGAAAAGCGGAAAAGCGTGACAGTTTTTTTACGACGATAATTTGACAAGAAAATTCGCGGTTTTCGATTCGATCAACTTTTGAGGTTATGACGCACGCGATCGCGTTCACGAGTTTTTTGTCACGTGACAATAAAACTTGACAGTACGGAAATAGGTCACGTGATTGAAATTCGCTGTCAATAGAAAAATTTGAATTTGTTTTTCACGAAATTTGACTGTTACTTGACGTTCGTTCGTTGCAAAATTGTTTGTGTATTTTTTTGAATCGACTGTACGGTCGGTCAGTTCACGAAAAAGTCGCTACGCACTCGCGCACCACTGGAGGGAACAGCTCCGTAATGTGGCGGAGCCTTGAGGCGGATTCTTGAACTTTTTCGTGACGAAAACGTAAATTTTTGTTCGATAATCGAAAAAATCGTAATTTTGAGACGAAAATTTCGATTTATCGATAAAATGACGTAATTTTCCGGAATTCTGAAGTAAAATACGAAAATGACGTTGATTCTCGCCTTGAGCAAGATTCTGCGACTCTTTAATGGCGAAAACTCAAGTATTTTGTTCAATAATCAAAAAAATCGTATTTCGAAGACAATAATTTGGATTTTTCGATAAAAAAATATTATTTTTAGGATTTTGGAGAAAAAAAACAAAAATGACATTGATTCACGCCTTGAGCAAGATTCTGCAACTTTTTTATGTCCAAAACTCAGTATTTTGTTCGATAATCGAAAAAATAGTAATTTCCCGACAAAAATTTGGATTTTTGGATAAAAAAATAGTTATTCAGGCTCAAACTCAAGTATTTTGTTCGATAATTGAAAAAATGGTAATTTCCCACCAAAAATTTGGATTTTCGGATTAAAAAAAAAAAAAAATAAGGATTTTGAAGAAAAAAAACAAAAATGACGTTGATTCACGCAACGAATGAATTTATTTCGTGCGGAATACAAACGAGGACGTAGTGTTAATGTATTTACAGTCTTTTAAATCGTTGATAATATTGATGCGATTGGATAAATTTTTTTTTTCTTCATTTTCGTTAATGAGTATTTTTCGCGACGTCCAAACCGGAAGTGCCCAAGTTGGGATCGTTGGAGCATCCGCCGAGTGTAAACATCTTAGGGATGTCTTGGCCGTAGTAAACTTTTGAATTTTGTGCGAGGGAATCGAATTTCTTGAGCTCGAGATATTCTCGAGTGAGTAACAATTTATTGGCTTCGGCCTGATTCTTCGTTTGATAGAAATGAGCGTCCGATCGACTTTTCTCACGCGCGAGATGCATCGCGTCTTCGATCGACGCCATTCGCTGCAGCGATTCCTTTTCCATGATTTTTTGATTGTAATGAATTTGCGCCACTTGCGATTCTTTCTCCGCCTCGATCAGAGCCTTTTTACGATCCGTCTCCGCATCTTTTTCCACCACTTTTTGGTGCTGGGTCGATATCAACAATTTCGTTTTTTCAGCTTCCCTAAAAATGAGGAAAAACGAAGAAATTTTTATTCTCGCTCGAAAAGTACAGTCCGAAGATCGCCTCTGAATTTTTTCCGATTTTTTCACTCATAATTGCGATATCGATTATTTAGTTTTCTCAATTTCCCAAAAAACGAGTAAATTCATCGAATTAACGCGCGTTGCCTGATATTTGATGAAAAAAAGTGATTAAAAATGAGAAAAACGGATAAATTTGTATTATCGCTCAAAAAGTACAGTCCGAAGATCGTCTCTGAATTTTTTCCGATTTTTTCCATCATAATTACGACATTGATAATTTAGTTTTCTCAGTTTCGCTAAAAACGAGTAAATTCATCGAATTAACGCACGGTGCTTGATATTTGATGAAAAAAAGTGATTAAAAATGAGAAAAACGAAAAAATTTGTATTTTCGCTCAAAAAGTACAGTCCAAAGATCGCCTCTGAATTTTTTCCGATTTTTTCATTCATAATTGCGTCCTAGAAAAAAAAAGCCTCAAAAATCTTAATTTCGTCAAATTCACTCACATAAGCTCGTAGTTTTTTCTTATCGTTTCCGGAATCTTGGGCTTTGTCACTCTCACTGCCTGGATGCTCAGGCCCGGAGCCAGTTCGTTCAAATCCTTTTGCAACGCCGTTTTAAGGTTCTCGTCAATCTGATCAAACAGATCGATGTAAACCTCGTGGAGCGTGTGGACCGAGCAAAATTGGTTCAACTCGTGATGGACTTTGTTGAAGATTAACGTCCTGTCGTAATCGGCGGTAAAGTTTCGCACCATGCTGTAAACTAGAAAATGAAAAAATTGCCAAAAAAACAGAATTTTTTGAGCTTCCGTCAAAAGTTGACGGGCAATTGGCGGCCTGGAGGAAAATAGAGATTCGAGGTGAGGAGACGCGTGCGGAGAAAATGGCAAAGCGTGTGAACGTCAAGATTACTTTTGGGGATCGTCAAAAAATGATAAACTTGTTGACGGCTTTACCACTGTTGGCGTCCAAGATGTTGACGACTTCGATTCTATCAAAATAAATCATGACTCCGCCGCTGGTGCCGCAGGGGACGTTTTTCACTTCGTCAGTCTGAAGCGTCACTTGGACCGAGCGATAAGACGTCAATAGCGGGATCATCATGTGAAATCCCGGATTACTGACGTGCGGCAAGAGCGCACCGCCCTGTAAAGATTTATTCCTATTTTTCCATGCTTTTTGACATTTTTATGAAATTTTGACAGCAGAAAACTGTCAAAGTTGGTTAAAGATGAGAAATCAATTGACGGGCAGTCAAAAATGATTTTATTACACGTTTTGCATACTTTTTATCATATTTACAAAATTTTGACATCGAAAAAGTGTCAAAATTGATCAAAATCGAGAAATCTATTGACAGCCACGTGAAAATGATTTTCCCCCGAATTTTCATCTCCAAAAAACGAAGCAGTTCGTGGAAACGAGGAAAAAAACGATTGCCCGGAAATACTTACGCGAAAATAAACGCCCACATGGCCCTCGTCGATTCTGTGTATAGAGAAATGCGTAGTTGCTGCTAAAGCGACGAGAAAACTTATCGCAACGACGTTTTGATCGATCATTATGATATTTGATTATCTAAATTAATGAGGTGCAAATTGAGCAGATATACGAGCATAAGTAACACGATTAAAACATTAATCGTCCATCCTATAGCGTCGTCAAACGTAATTATGTAAATAATGTATATGATTGCCTGATTTATTGATCGTTTTTATTGTAATTTCAGTTTTTCTCGATTTTATTTATTTTCAAGAGAAAGAGAGTTTTGTTTACAGGCCGGGCGACCGCAAGAGGTTATGTCACTCGATAGGGCACGTAAAGCCGCGCGATCTGTTTCCTGCTCCGCGCTGCTTTGTGATTCGTCGCGGCCAATTTTTTTTCACCGAGAATTGAAAACTACGAGGCCGTTAGAATTTCCAGATAATCTGCTCGCGTGTTTATTGACGATTTTCGAACGTTCGCGACAAGCTTTCGAACGAGTTGTCTATTGTTGATTTTCCGGTTTTCGCGTAGCAGACAGCGCGAGTCGCTGCGATTGGTGCACGAACCATTGGACGTGATTTCTTTGCATTTTTCATTGGCGCGTATCACGGTGATGGGTTTGTGTCTCATTGGATTATCATTTGCGCAGCATTTTTTCACCAACGGAAAAGAAAAATCGTGCAAATCGATTGACTCACTATATTCTTTATTCATTTATATCGATTTATCGGATTTACACATTTCTAGAGCGATCACAGGGCGCAATACGATCTTTTGGGAAACTCAAGATTTCTCGTGATGTTTAGACTTTTCTCGATTTGTTTTTATCGACGATTCGAGGAGTCTCGCTTGAGCCAGAGTTTCCCGCAAAGATTTGAAATCTTGCAGAGCTTGTCGGGCCAAAAAACCTTCGGGCGTTTCCGGTGGCTCGAGGAGCAACATCGTTAGCGAGCGTTTCAAATGACTCTCGGCGTCTTCCAAACGTTCCACGAGCTTTTTAGCTCCGATTCGCTTGGACGTGTAATCGCGGTCGGCGAGCAGCACCATCGGCAAGTGCATTTCCCACAGTAATATTCCTTCGAGCGAATCGATCGTTATCGAAAAGATCGAAAATCGTGAAAATAATTCATAAAAACAGAAAAATCAACCTTTTGCCCTTGAAATTCCTGGCTCGACGATCTCAAGGACATCGACGATGTCTCTGCAAAGTTGGACCATGCGTTTCATCAGAATCGTGTCAGGGTCCAAGCAGGCACATTCTTTTTTGTAAAGTTCCAACATTTTTTGTTTCAGCGAGACAACAAAAAAGTGATTTCGATGAAAAGTACGTGTCAATTTTTTCAACAATGCTTCGGCGCTCTGGAAAAACATGAAATGCATGTCGTTGGCACTTTGCAACATGGAGGCTCGGAAAAAATGTTTTTCTCCGCCATTTTGATTGCCGCGTACCTCGATATTGTTGTCCATGTTGCCGATGAGATTTTTGCTCAGTACGAGGCTGGTTTTCACGAGTTTCCCGGACAAGAGGCACGCGCACTTTTCGCACTGCCAACTCTCCTTGTCGAGGTAAACGTCGCATTTCAAAGGATTTTTATTTGTCACGTAGCCTTCTTTGCATCGGGGACAGACGAGGCTGCTGAGATGTGATCCGAGCTCTGTGGGGTCGGAGCACCTGGGACATACGCACTCGAAGTACTTACCGGTTCGAAGATGATCTCTTCGCTCCTCCGACCCCTGAGATCGAAATATTATTTTTCAAAATGGCGGAAAAAGTGATTTTCAACTAAAAACTTGATTTCTGAGTAAAATTCTTGATCGTGAAGGCGTTTCCAAGAAAGACGAACGATTTACCCCGTCGAGTACACACATGGGTCAATTTGACCCGGACGTTTTTTTGGCCTTATTCGACTCTGCGATCATTTTGGGAGCGATAATGTTTCGGGTCAAATTGACCCAGTGTGTACGGAACCGGGTCATTTTGACCCGGAACCTTTTCGAGCAGTTTGCTCGTTGAATATCAGTTTTTTCCGGTCCTATACACACATGGGTCAATTTGACCCGGACGTTTTTTTGGCCTCATTCGACTTTGCGATCATTTTGGGAGCGATAATGTTTCGGGTCCAATTGACCCAGTGTGTACGATTCTTTTTTTTTCTTAATTTCATCGAGACTGGGTCAAATTGACCCACACAACGATCGAGAGCGTTTTTACCAACAATGGAGACGTGTAATTGACGAGAATCGGTTGATCGAGCTTTATCGGAAGAGACGCGTAGACCGTCAACTCAAATTTATCGTCCACCGTCATGTGCGTGTTGCGAACGCAATCGTGAGCCATTATCGCTGTGTTTGGATACAATCCACGGAGCGGGGAATCCTCCAAACCTCCTGGTGGTCTGAGCTCGAACGAATTCACGTCCAAAATGCTGCACAATCGCTGCAGGATCTCGGGCTCGTGGCTCGACTCCTCCGACACCAATCTCAGGCCCCTCAATACCTGGGAACAAATAATTTAATCTCCGTCAACGAATCACACCAATTTCATTAATCTGGAGAATATTAATTAGTGCGAAATTTTAATTATCAAAAGTCTTTGGGCAATTTTTACTTCGATCACGTTGGCTTCTCTGTTTTTCCAAATTGCTGTGTCGCGTCTCTTCTCCAGGTGAGCCTCCATCTCTAAAACTCTCTGCCACGAGGTGCGATCACTCTTTTGCAACAACCAGACTCTCAGTGGCAACAATATTTGCATCACTAGGGGCAGAGTCTCCAGAGCCGATAAACTCTTGTTGCCGGCCAAAGCCTCGCACTCGAATTTCGTGTGGTGAACTTTTTTCTCCTGGAATGGTCGAATTTTCATTCATTTACGAAATTTCATTTTTATTAATTAATCAATTAATTATAATTAATTAACAAAATCAATTAATTATCTTATTAATTAACCAAATTAATTAATTATAATATTATTCAAAAAAATTAATTAATTATCTTATTAATTCACAAAATTAATTAATTATCTCAATCGATTAATTAACTAATTAACGCTTAGGTATTAATTAATTGATTAATAATATTTCGGGAGGCTTTAAAAACGATTTTGTGACGTTTTTATCGATTTTCTTAAAGTCATTAATAATGCTAATTACCTGGCAAAGGGGGCTGCAAAAAATAGCAACATTGCAACTCGTGCACGAGTGAAGTCTCTTTGAGGCGTTAACGTCCGGCAATAACCTCAGGCAAGCAAAGCACATGTAATTTTTGTTGAAGGCACCGGGTCCTACGGCATACACGGATTCGCGAAGTATCACTTCGCCAGGTGCCAAGTCTTTAGCAGCAACGAAATATCTTGGAAAATAGGAAAATGAAAAAAAAAAGTTTAAATTGCGAAGATTTGAAGGAAAATTTGAAATTAATGAGAAAAAAATTGATTTGCACCTGCCGAGAACTTCCGAGTGAGCCCATTTGTATTTCTCGGGAGCAGGCTTCTCTTCGGCCTTTCCAGCTTTTTCATTTTTCGGCATTTCAGCCAATTATCCCGGAAATTTTTCTTAATTAGCGAAAATTAATTAGTCTGTAATTATCTTTTCGATTAATTTTCTTTTCGCCTCGAAACAACTCTCAGATTTTTCTCGACCTTCCAAACATTCTTGCTCGTTGAATTCTCAGCGGAAAATTAATAATTATCTTGCGAAATAATGGTGGGAGAGAAAAAATGAAAATGTACCATTTGGGGCTCGTGTCACGTTGTTGCTTCAAAGACACTACGAGGCGAGTGCTACGACGAATTACACTTGGCTGGCAAACTTGCCGATATTATTAGATTTACCAACGAGAGCAAAGAGCGCACAACTAAGTGGAAGAGAGAGACGAAGAATGGAGCATTTACAAAGTACTCGAACGAGCAGTAAATTTAGAACTTGGTGTAGAAAAGCTTAAGGATGCTTTATGAAGGCAAATTTTCGTGCTAAAGTTTGTCTCGGCTGAAATTTCACCTCCGAGGCGTTAATTTTCCAGAGATCGGTGAAAAATCGTCAAATTTTCAAAAAATGCTCAATTCCTCGAGATTTTTAGTTTCTGTTCGCGAAAAAATAGAGAAAAATCGTAGGGAGGCAGTGGCTCAGTGGTAACGTGTCCGGCTCACACCCAGTCGGCCCGGGTTCGATTCCCGCCGACACTAATGGAATTTTTCCAAGTGTTTTCAATAAACTGTGCTCTCTGTGGTTCGGAACTCACGTAAAAAAGTAGGTCCATCAAGGGTATGCATGGAAAATTCCATTACTTAGAGAAAAATCGTTAGCACACAAAATCGAGAAAATTTATTCGTGAAAAATACAGTTTTTCGATCGGTCAAAAAATTCAAAGATCGTTGATCGATTCGTTGAGTTCGACGCGGGAGATTCTTGCTGCAGTCGCGATTTGGCCCTCGATACTGTCCCCGAATTCGTGGGCCAGGATCTCCGTCGATTCTTCCAAAATCCGACTGGCCTCGATCATTTTCGACTTGAGTCCCGCGTTGTCGATCACTCCGTTGTTCCACAAGTTTCTCGCGATGAATAAGAGCGGAGCGTGCAGTTCGTACAGAATCATGCCTGAAAATAAAAAAATGGAGGAAAAAAATTCTCTGGAATGTGAAAAAGAAGAAAATCGTGGAGAAATGATTTTCCGGAAAATCGACCAATCATTACCTCGCATTCTCGAATAACCGGGCTCGACGACGTCGAGAATTTTCAGGAGCAATTGACACATTTCGATCTTGTGCTCGAGCACGACGTCCGGCAAATCCTCGAGTTCGTATTCGGTTACTCTTCCGTAAAGTTGGCACAAGGAATATCTGGAAAGAGCGAATTCTTCAAAATTCCGAATAAATTCAATTTTCGTTTTTTCGAAAAAAACTTGTAGAATGAGATTTCAATGTTTTTCGATTTTCTTGAATTTGGGCTGAAAAGCCACACTGGGTCAAATTGATCCGACCGTAAAAAACACGGAAATGAGATGCGATTTTCTTGAATTTGGGCTGAAAAGCCACACTGGGTCAAATTGACACGACCTTAAAAATCATGGAAATGATATGCGATTTTCTTGAATTTGGGCTGAAAAGCCACACTTGGGTCAAATTGACCCGACCTTAAAAATCATGGAAATGAGATGCGATTTTCTTGAATTTGGGCTGAAAAGCCACACTGGGTCAAATTGACCCGACCTTGAAAAAAATGCAAATGAGATTCGCCTTGAATTTGGGCTGAAAAGCCACACTGGGTCAAATTGACCCGAGCTTGAAAAAGCATGGAAAAATGATAGAAACTCCAGAAATATCAAATTCGTTGATTTTCATTCATTGGGTCAAATTGACCCAGTGTGTCAACCACACACCGGAACAGAATTTTTCGTCCATTTTCTGTCAAAGTCATTGAACCCAAAGTTCAAGGTCACGCGCATCGTTTGTTGGCGCAATCGTGCAAGTTTCGCGAACGAGTCGATAATTGCCCGCGATAATTAACTCACTTTAGCGTCGCGAGGAAAGCGTGATTAGGATGCAGAACCGAGTGGTATTTTTTAATGACCGCCTCGCGAATTTGTATCGCGCCGCCACCCTCGTCGCCGCTGACAGCCTCCGCGGCATCGACTTCCGCTTGGATGATGGCAAAAACCTTGCGTATCGCTTGAGCGCTCGTCGAGAATTCGCAGTGCGTGCATTTCCACGTGCTCTCGGCGTCTTGAAAAAACATTTTTCATTCTTTTCGTCTTTGACAGTTTTTTGTGGAAAAATGGAAAAAAAAACTTACCCAGCGAATCGAGAGGCACGACGATCCCGTTGTCGCATTTGCTGCACTTGAGCGACGACAGATTCGTTCCGAG
Organism: Hyposoter didymator; assembly: GCA_037952995.1. NCBI lineage: Eukaryota > Metazoa > Arthropoda > Insecta > Hymenoptera > Ichneumonidae > Hyposoter > Hyposoter didymator. The sequence goes on along the minus strand of JBAJMU010000006.1, from coordinate 554,949 downwards.
CTCGGTCGGGTCCGAACAGCGTGCGCACGCGCACAGGAAATGTTTACTTTCGAAAAGTTGTTGTCGTCGGAGGATGGTCGGCAAGAAGGTAAGCGTGTAGCACGCGAAGAGCTGGCCGTCCTTTGGGATTCGGGTCCGCGCTCGCAACTGGATCTGGAAATCTCGGCCAGAAATGCTGTGGATCGTATTCGCGACGCAATTGTGATTGAGAAGCGAAACTTTGGGGTACAGAGCCCGAGCGGTGTAATCGCCACACGCCGTTCTCACTTCGTGCGTATTTATCTCCAAGATTCCGCACACGTTCTGTATCAACTCTTCGCTGAACCTCTCGAGCTTCAATCTCTCGCGCAAATACTTGACAATGTTGACGTTGTCGGTTGCCCATTGTTTTCCCTTGCAACGGACTTTCGTGTGAGCCTCCAAATCCCTCACTTCGGTTTTCCATCGCTCGGCGCTTCGCTCCGACTCCAACAGGAGGCGCATCGGCGTCACGCACTCCAACTGCGCGACGCCATTTTCCGAACTCTCCAAAGCGGCTTCGACGTTGAATTTTTCACCCGCCGACGAAAATACCTTCGAATGGTAACAAAGAGCGAAATTTCGTTTTTTCCACTTCCGCCGGAAGAGCGAAAGATCGGAATTTTTTCATCGCGTCTGGGGAATCCCGCCATTTTATTTTTTTACGCGCGCTCGCTCACCTGACACTCGTAGTCTTTGTGCTGCGGAAGATTCTCGCAGATTTCGTTGCAAACCGGCCATCCGCATTTCGTGCAAAGAGGACGCCAGTCCTCCCTCGGCGGCCAGGGCGCATAACACGCCAAACAAATCGGATACGTGTTGCATTTCGGCCCCACCACGAATGGCGACGCACTCATTATTTCGTCTCCAGGCTCGAGATCCTTGCTCGCTACCAAATATCTTCCCACTTGATCGTTTTGCAACACGGTGTACGCCGGCTTAAATAATTATGTCAATTTTTGAGAAAACTAGCTTGGAAGTATTTTTTTTGCAATTTTTTTATCGAATTTGATTATTTCTCAATTTTTCCCCCTTCGTAAGTATTTTTTTGTCGAATATGATTTTTTCTTGATTTTTTTTGCTCCATTTCCAGTCCCCCATCTGTTTCCAAAAATTTTACAGGTTCGGAGTATTTTTTTTTCCAAAATTTCAATTTTTTTGAATTTTTTAAATCATTTTTTGTCGAATTTGATTTTTTCTCGATTTTTTTTGCTCCATTTCCGGTCCCCGAACTTTTTCCAAAAATTTTACAGGTTCGAAGTATTTTTTTTCGAAAATTTCAATTTTTTTGAATTTTTTCAATCATTTTTTGTCGAATCTGATTTTTTCTCGATTTTTTTTGCTCCATTTCCGGTCCCCGATCTGTTTCCAAAAAATTTACAGGTTCGAAGTATTTTTTTTCGAAAATATCAATTTTTTTGAATTTTTTCAATTATTTTTTATCGAATTTGATTTTTTCTCGATTTTTTTTGCTCCATTTCCGGTCCCCGATCTTGATCGAAAAGTTTCACAAGTCCGAAGTATTTTTTTTTCCAAAATCGTCAATTTTTTTCCAATTATTGATAATTTTTTGCTTCATTTCCGGTCGCCAATTTGCACCCAAGACGATGTACTCACCGCTTCCGATTCCGCCATGTTTCGCGAGATGCACGTAAAAGTAGAAAAACTGAAAAAAAAGATTGAAATCGTAGTTTCCGGCAGGCCGTTCGGAACTTGACAATCAGAAACAAACTCGAGCGACTCAGTTTTATACCCTCGTGGCAAAATATATGTATAAAAAAAAATATGTCGAGCCACCCGCAGCACCGCGCGGCCAATATAAGTGCGCGATCGAGATTTTTCTCGAAGTCTCAACGTGCACGCAATAATATATTTTAACGCCCCGCAACGAACACACAAGAGCGCGCGGGCGAGCACGTAAATAAGAAAACGCACTTGAGTGCATGGAGGAAGGGGAAGGGGCGAGTTTATTTTTGGCGAGCGAAGCGTACAGAAACTTTCAAAAGCTTCGCACACCGCGCCCAATCAATTGACATTTTCTCGAAGTTACCGGCAGCTACTTTTTCCTCGCGCCGCACCGGACCGCACGAGCAGCTTCCAATTTCTACTAAACAGCGAAAACAAAAATTTACATTCTAATTTTCACGAGTGTATTAAAAAGTTTTTCTTCCCATTAAAAAAAAAAAAAATCGTTTCCTGTTGCATTTTGCATTCTTTCCGAGTCCCAGAACTACGAAGCAAGTGTTTCGTGGAAATTTCCATAAAAACGTCCACTTCCGGTTCATCGATAACAACAAAATATAAAATAAAACGAAAAACAACAAAATACAATAAATTGAAAATTAGAAAATAAAATTAAAAAACAACAAAAAACGATTAAAAAAAAAACGAATAAAAAATAAAATTAAAAAACAACAAAAAACGATTAAAAAAAAAACGAATAAAAAATAAAATAAAAAAAAAATAATTAAAAAAAGAATAAAAATGAAAAAAAAAACANAATAAAATAAAAATAATTAAAAAAAGAATAAAAATGAAAAAAAACAACAAAAATGAAAAAAAACAACAACAATAAAATATAATAATAAAATAATGAGAAAAAAATGAAAATAAAAATAAAAAAATTAAGGAAAAACGAATTTGGGAAAAAAAAAACAAAAAAAAATTTAAAAAACAAAATTTGAAGAAAAAATCGACAACAAAGAAAACGAAGATTCGCATTGTGTTTCGTGGATCGGTTCGAAAAGAGAGCGTTTCGCGTCGAATCCGGAAACGAACCAGATCCACGCCTACGCTCGCGACGGAGACTTGCTCGAGAATCAACCGGAAGTGAGAACGAGCGAGCTAGTCAAAATGAGGACTGTAAAAATTTGGCATGAAAGCCTCAGAGTTTTCGGTCCATGGGGAAAATAAACGAGGAAATTATTCACAAAGAATAATCGCGATCAAGCGGATATTGAAATTTTTAGAATCGCAGAAAATTGTTGGTTATTGGCGCATGCGCAGTCGCGGTTTCGGGCCAGAGAATCCCTCGTACCGTTCTCGCCGGCAGAACGTTTCCCAACGCGCAGAGCTCCCGAGCGAACCTCATACATTCGCCCGGTCCATCGCTTTCACGAAGAAAAAAGAAAAAATACGTGAGTAACGATAAAAATTGAAATTTCTCGACAATCGCGAGCTCCCGCGTTTCTGCCTCGCAAATTTTTCCCTCAAGAAATAATCGACGCCGGTTGCTGCAATTTTTTTCTACTTTTCGCCAATTCGCACGTCGTCCCATCGATTTTAACGCGAGCTACGAGATTTTCGTGATTCCCTGCCGCGCGCCGTCGCTCTAGATAAAAATTCCCTCAAATCTTTGGCTCTCGAAATTCTCACGATAAATCAAAAAGCCAAGCTCTCGAGCCTCCTCCTAACAACGCCACGCTGCGTCGACACCTCGATCATTCACTCGTGATTGAAACGCGATTCTCTCCCTCGTTGCCCGATATTCTCGGATTATGTAAGAGCTTCGCAGCGGACAGGTCAATACCGCGGCTTTCCGGTGTTCTAGCGATTCTTCCGATTCTTACGTTTTTCTTCGCGTCGTAATCCGTTCGATAAATCAGCCCCATTTTTTTTCGAACCTCCCGAATCCCGATATTCTCGTGTTTTCTTTCGAAAAATTGTGCAAATTCGAGTTTCACGCTTTTTTTAACTTTTCCACCGAATTTCGCGGGGATTCAAGGTTCGCAGGGCGAAAGTGGGACAAACCGAGGTGACAGCTAATTGGGTCATTGTCGCGACAACCCCGACGACCAATTAATCGATTTTTCATCAAAATATCGAAAAAAAATTCTTTCTGATTGACTATTTTTTGCTTTTTCGTCTTTTTCTCGAGGGACACGGTTCAAGGTCACGAGGATTTTTTCTCTAGCCCCGCCGCTTTTCGTCGAATCCCAAAAATCGCAATTTTCACTTTTTTTCGATGAGTTTCTTTTTCTGAGTTTCTAAAAATCAAAATTTCCTCATTTTCGACTCAAAAATCGAGTTTTTTTTTGGTTTTCAATGAATTTCATGATTTTGTCGAGTTTTTCTGTCAAAATTTCTGGCAACGACTTACTCGTGACCTTCGCCCCAACTTTTTCGTTGCCAAGCGTAAAAATCGATGAAATTTGTCAAAAAAATTGAAAATTACTCAAAAAATGTCAAAAAAATTGCAAATTGCTCAAAATTTCTCAAAAAAATTGAAAATTGCTCGAAATTTGTCAAAAAAATTGCAAATTACTCAAAATTTGTCAAAAAAATTGAAAATTGCCGAAAAATTCGCAAAAAAAAATGAAAATATGCAAAAAAAATGAAAAATTTACAGAAAAATTTCAATTTTTCTAGAAAATGGCTCCTCCCACGTACGGTGATTTGGGAAAGAACGCCCGCGATGTATTTGGCAAGGGTTATCACTTTGGGCTCTTGAAATTGGACGTCAAGACCAAGACGGACTCGGGAGTTGAGTTTTCGAGCGGCGGAGTGTCCAACCAGGACACCGGGATGGTCGTCGGTACTCTGGAGACCAAGTACAAGATCAAGGAGTACGGATTGACCTTTGCCGAGAAGTGGAACACGGATAATCTCTTGGGAACGGACATTACCATCGCGGACAAGCTCCTCCAGGGTCTGAGCATCGGTTACAGCTGCACGTTCTCTCCGCAGACCGGGTAATTATTTCCTCGCCTCAGAATCTCTCTAGCGATGAAAATATTGGGGTTTTTGATGAGCTGACGCTCGGTCCATGACCTTGAAACTTTTTGCACAACAAAATATTGAAATTTCACTTTCCGGAGCGACTAATTATTGCGCCAAAGTTTGGAAATGCCTTTTCGCACATTTTGGCAGGAATTACACGAGGGAAAATGTATTTTCGCTCGTTTCTTTAGAAACGAATCGTCCGGATGAGAAAAACGCGAGCGAGCGAGGACTCGCTTGCCAAAAAGTCGTTTTTTTCAGGAAAATCCAAAATGCCCAACGGCCTCGAAGCTCGTTGACATTAAAATCGATTTTTTCTCGACCGTTTGAAATTTTTCTCCGATTTTTGTAGCCAACGAAATTCTCGAGGAGACTCGATCGATTTTTTGACGAAAATTCACATTTTTTTGCGACATTTTTCGTTTTTTTCCTCAAATTTTTTATTTTTTATTTTTTATTTTTTGGTTTTAAGGAGCAAGACTGGAAAACTCAAGACAACGTACAAACACGAAAACGTTTCTGCCACTGCTGATTTCGACCTGAGCCTGAACGCCGGCCCTCTCGTCAACGCCACCGGAGTCGTTGGCTATCAAGGTAAAAATATGAAAATATTAATTTTATTTAAAGAAATAATTAAAAATGAATTTTTAAATAAATTTATTGAAAATTGAAAATTCATTTGATCGATAAATATTAATTCAATTTTGAATTAACGAAAAAAATGAAAAATTCTCTTTAATTCGAATTCCAATTTTTTAAATCTGAGGATTTGCATTTTTTTCTTTCGTGAATTCGAATTAACGCACGTTGCTCAATATTTGATGAAAAAAAGTGATTAAAAATGAGAAAAACGAAAAAATTTGTATTCTCGCTCGAAAAGTACAGTCCGAAGATCGTCTCTGAATTTTTTCCGATTTTTTCATTCATAATTGCGACCCTCAAAACCCGTAGAGTCCCTTCGATGTCAATAAACTCGCCTCAGCATCGAAAAATGATATTTCTCGAGCCTGAAATATCGAAAATTTAAATTTCCCAGATTCCCGAGTCCAAATCCCACGCTCCCGAAGAGTCGGTGAATAAAAATCGATCTTGTGATGATTTATGACGAATTTTCGATGCGATTTTTGCCTCCAGGATGGCTGGCCGGTTATCAGGCCAGTTTTGATTCCCAGCGGAACAAAATCACCAAGAACAACTTGGCTCTTGGTTTCACAGCCTCTGACTTTGCGCTTCACACCGCCGTGTGAGTTTTTTTTCATTTTTCGATCCTCGAGCCCGAAAAATCAATTTTTTCATGAATTTTTCGATTTTCCACGAAATTTCATGATTTTTTGGACTTTCCAGCGACAATGGCCGCGAGTTCAGCGGCTCGATCTATCACAAGGTCAAGCCTGGACTCGAGGGAGCCATCAACCTCGCCTGGAACTCTAGCAACAACGTGACGCAGTTCGCGCTCGGTTCCAAGTACGATCTCGATCACGACGCCTGCTTGAGGGCCAAGGTCAACTCACAGTTGCAAATCGGTTTGGGATATCAGCAGAAACTCCGTGACGGTCAGTCGTTAATTTTATTTCCCAAAAAACGTCAAATTTTTAATCAAAAACAATTTTTTTTACAAAAAACTAGAAAAAATTTTTCCCGATAACAATTTTTCTACTAAAAAAACTTGCCGATTTCTTGGGAATAACCATTTTCACGCAATGACCATTTTTCCATTAAAAAAACTGCCGATTTTTGCGCCATTTCAATTTTCCTACCAAGAAAATCGATTTTTTCGCGATAACAATTTTTCTACTAAAAAAACTTGCCGATTTCTTTGGAATTACGATTTTTCTACAAAAATCATACGATTTTTACACAATAACCATTTTTTCAGAAAAAAAACTGCCGATTTTTCGGCCATTTCAATTTTTCTACCAAGAAAATCGATTTTTTTGCGATAACAATTTTTCTACTAAAAAAACTTGCCGATTTCTTTGGAATTACGATTTTTCTACAAAAATCATACGATTTTTACGCGATAACCATTTTTTCAGAAAAAAAAATTGCCGATTTTTACGCTATTTCAATTTTTCTACTAAGAAAATCGATTTTTTCGCGATAACAATTTTTCTACTAAAAAAACTTGCCGATTTCTATGGGATAACGATTTTTCTGAAAAAATCTTACGATTTTTACGCGATAACCATTTTTTCAGAAAAAAAAATTGCCGATTTTTACGCTATTTCCATTTTTCTACCAAGAAAATCGATTTTTTCGCGATAACAATTTTTCTACTAAAAAAACTTGCCGATTTCTTCGGAATAACGATTTTTACGCAATAACCATTTTTCTATTTTAAAAAACTGCCGATTTTCGCGCCATTTTCATTTTTCTACCAAGAAAATCGATTTTTCCGCAATAATACTTTTTTAAAAGAAAGAAAAATGCCGATTTTTGCGCCATTTCCATTTTTCTACTAAGAAAATCGATTTTTCCGCAATAATACTTTTTTAAAAGAAAAAAAACTGCCGATTTTTTGGCCATTTCAATTTTTCTACAAAGAAAATCGATTTTTTCGCAATAAAAATTTGTTCTCCTTCGCAGGTGTGACTCTGAGCCTTTCAACCAACATCGACGGCAAGAACTTCGGTTCGGGAGGTCACAAGATCGGTTTCGCTCTCGATCTCGAGGCTTAAGCGTTCGGCAGGGACACGCAGAGGAGGCGGGCGCAGAGAGAAAGAGAAAAAAAAACGCAGCAGGAGAATTTCGCGTGAAAAAAATTGCGCCGCATTGTCCGAGAGAAAAAAAATGGAAAAAAAAATAAAAAGAGCGAACGGACGAAGGAATTTCGAGTATTATTCTCCGCGAAAATGGCAAAAAACGCAGGAAACGAAACGATTGGATCGTAGATAGTTTTACCCGTAAAAATGCGAAACTAAAATGCAAGCGGGAGTTCGCAAAAGCGACACAAAAATACGCGCCGGAAAAAAAAAGAAAAAAGAAAAAAAAAAATTAAAAATGACGATACGAAGGAATCGAAAAGAAACAATGATGCAAACATCGGGACAAAGTTTTTGAAATTCCTTCGAGAATATCAACGCGCGATCGCCGCCACAACACAGCTGAACTGGATTTTTCACGAGTCCGTTTATTATTCCATCGATTGTCGAGCGTTTATTGCAAATGAGCTTCATAGCTGTATATAGGACTATTACACGTTATTCATATATTTAACAAACTAAACAAACAAAGGCTGAAGAGAGCGCGATCAATAAAGACGAAATAGTAACTCAAACGATTTATTGATTTTTAAGACTTTTTTTTAGGGCATCCTGATCCTTTCAACTGTCGGCCATTGTCGCTGGGAGCGACAGCGAGGCTGGAGAATTTATTGGCAATCGAAAAGTGGACGATTTTCATTTTTTTTCATCATTTTTTGTCGAATTTATTTATTTGTCGATTTTTTTGACGAAATTTCTGGTTCCTGACGTTTTTGCAATAATTTTACGGGTTCGGAGTATTTTTTTAACGGAATTTCAATTTTTTAAATAATTTTTTGTCGAAATTATTTATTTGTCGATTTTTTTGACGAAATTTCTGGTTCCTGACGTTTTTGCAAAAATTTTACGGGTTGGAAGTATTTTTTTTTACAAAATTTCAATTTTTTTCATCATTTTTTATCGAATTTATTTATTTTTCGATTTTTTCGACGAAATTTCCGGTTCCGGACGTTTTTGCAAAAATTTTACGGGTTTGAAGTATTTTTTTACGAAATTTCTATTTTTTTCATAATTTTATATCGAATTTGATTACTTCTCCATTTTTTCCAATCGATTTTTTTATTTATTTCGAAATTTACAATTTTCGGACGTGAAAATGAAGCAAATGACGAATTTTTAATGGTAAATGTTTTTATTATTATTTTATTTACATAGAAACAGATTTGAGCGATTTTCTCATTTTTTTCGTCGTTGCCCATTCCTTCAAAGAATTTTTCACGATTTCCTCTTTTTTTTTTCTATTTTTCATTTTAATAATTTTTTTTTTTTTTNTGGTAAATGTTTTTATTATTATTTTATTTACATAGAAACAGATTTGAGCGATTTTCTCATTTTTTTCGTCGTTGCTCATTCCTTCAAAGAATTTTTCACGATTTCCTCATTTTTTTTTTCTTTTTTTCATTTCGATAATTTTTTTTTTCCATTAAACTGCCGACTGTCTCGTAAAAAAGTGTGGAAAAAAAATGAGAGGAAATCTCGCTCTCTGCTTCGGGAGGAAAACGAGGGGGAATTTCGTGTGGATCGATCTATTGGGGAAAATAATAATTATTGGACCATTTGGTCCTCGGTGGCTTTCGCGATCCAGTCCGGCTCGGTCTGAGCGATCTTTTCGATTATTTGGTTCACTTGGTAACAGAGAGACTGGATCTGCTTGTCCCACGCAGGTAAAATCTCTCGAGCTGGATTGGAAAAAAAAATGCAGAAAAATGAAAAATACTCGATTTTTCGAAAGGTTGGACATTTTTTTGTACAAAAGTTTAGAAATTCTTGATTTTTCTGAAGATTACGAATTTTTGTTGGAGAAAAATGGAAAATTGTCGATTAGAAATTATTTTTGTCGAAAAATGAAATTTCTTGAGTTTTCGGAAGATTGGACATTTTTTTTGTACGAAAACTTGAAGAATCTCGATTTTTCTAAGGATTAGAATTTTTTTGTGTCAAAATATCGAAAATTCTCGATTTTTGAGAGAATTTGAATTTTTTTTGTCAAAAAATCAAAAATTCTCGATTTTTCAGAGAATGTGAATTTTTTTTTGTCCAAAAATCGAAAATTCTCGAAAGATTGAAAATTCTTTTTGTACAAAAATCAAAAATTCTCGATTTTGCAGAAAGTTTTAATTTTTTTTTGTCAAAAAATCAAAAATTCTCGATTTTGCAGAAAGTTTTAATTTTTTTTTGTCAAAAAATCAAAAATCCTCGATTTTTCAGATAATTTGAATTTTTTTTGTCCAAAAATCAAAAATTCTCGATTTTTCAAAGAATTAGAAATTTTTTTTGTCAAAAAATCAAAAATTCTCGAATTTTCAGAGAATTTTAAATTTTTTTTGTCAAAAAATCGAAAATTCTCGATTTTTCAGAGAATTTTAAATTATTATTGTCAAAAAATCAAAAATTCTCGATTTTTCAGAGAATTTTAAATTATTATTATACAAAAATCGAAAATTCTCGATTTTTCAGAGAATTTTAATTTTTTTTTGTCAAAAAATCGAAAATTCTCGATTTTTCAGAGAATTATAATTTTTTTTTGTCAAAAAATCAACGTTTTCCACTTTTCAGACGATTTGAATTTTTTTTAGTGCAAAAATCGTAAAACTTACTTTCGAAATGTACGATCGAGTCGATCTGGTCGATGTATCCGTTCATTCGACTCTCGGTGATCATTTGGCTGGCGATTTTCTCGGCGTTTACCGGAGGAATTTCGAGCAAAGCGCCCAGCTCCTCGAAAGTAATGTTGTTGTAAAGTTTACTGGCGGACAAGAGATTGTGCTCGATGACAGCGCGGTCGAGGATCGTCGAGCCGAGGCCATCGGTCGTGCAAGCTTTTTGGTGAGGCTGCAGCAAAGCCTCGAACTCTTGGAGCTCCGATCGTCGAATTATGCGGTCGAGATACATTTTCTCGAGGATCGAGTAAGCTGGCAATTGTTGGCATCGCTCGTCTTTGAAAAGCGTCGCGAGCATGCGACTTCTCTGCTGTCCTGATAATTTTCACGCCCAGGGTTTAAAAAATTTCTTATTTTTTTCCCACAATCAGGAAAATTGGCAATAAATATTCAATTATTTGAAATATAATTCAAAGAATTTCTATTCGTTTTTTTTTCGCAATTAGAAAAATCCAGGAAAATTGGTAAAAATTATTAAATTATTTTTATTGGCTAGAAAATTTTCCGACAAATTCGAAGATTTTTCCTTTTTTTTTGCACTCAGGAAAATTTTATGAAAATTAGCTAAAAATGTGAAATTATTCGAATATTATTAGAAAAATTTCTATTTTCTGTTTTCGCAATCAGGAAAATTCCGGAAAATTAGGAAAAAGTGTGAAATTATTAAAATATTATTGGAAAAAATTCTCTTTTCTTTTTGGCACTCAGAAAAATTCGGGAAAATTATGAAAAATCAGGAAAATTCGGAAAAATTAGCAAAAAATATGAAATTATGGAAATATTATAAAAAAATATTTTTCTTTACCTTTTTCAAGCAGGAAAATTCGGAAAAATTAGCAAGAATTGTGAAATTATTGAAATATTATTTAAAAAAATTCTCTTTTCTTTTTTCAATCAGGAAAATTCGGGAAAATTGGCAAAAAATGGGAAATAATTAAAATACAATTCGAAAAATTTCTATTTTACGTTTTCACGATGAGGAAAATTCGGAAAAATTAGCAAAAAATGTGAAATTATTAAAATATGATTTTAAAAAATTCTCTTTTCCTTTTTCAATCAGGAAAATTCGGGAAAATTAGAAAAAAATGTGAAATAATTGAAATAAAATTCAAAAAATTTCTATTTTCCGTTTTCACGATCCGGAAAATCTGTGAAAATTATGAATAAATATAAAAGGAGAACATTTACCGGCAGAGGCGAGTATGGTGCAGATGAGAGCGTTCCTGAGGGCAGTCATTCGTTCGTCCTCGTGGATAATCGATCGGTAAGAAAGTTCGTTGTATCTCTGTGCGGCTTCGATGAATTTTCTGCGATAATCGAGGACCCTGGCGTAGCAGACTTTGTAGTAAATTTGCAACTGTTCGTTCTTCGACTCTGCCTGACAAAATGGAACGAAAAAAAAAAGTGAAATTTCCAAGAATTTCGTTGGCCACAAAAATCGGAGAAAAATTGCAAACGGTCGAGAAAAAATCGATTTTAATGTCAACGATCTTCGAGGCCGTTGCGCATTTTGGATTTTCCTGAAAAAAACGACTTTTTGGCAAGCGAGTCCTCGCCCGCTCGCGTTTTTCTCATCCGGACGATTCGTTTCTAAAGAAACGAGCGAAAATACATTTTCCTCGTGTAATTCCTGCCAAAACGTGCGAAAAGGCATTTCCAAACTTTGGCGCAATAATTAGTCGCTCCGAAAAGTGAAATTTCAATATTTCGTTGTGCAAAAAGCTTCAAGGTCATGGACCGAGCGTCAGATCAATAAAAACCCCAATATTTTCATAGCCAGAGATTCGAACCTGCAGCAAAGACGCTCGGTTGATAAAAGCCTCAGCCTGTACCGGGTCGTCATCTTCCAAATAGAGTCTCGCGATTTTTAAATAAGTTTCCAATTTGTAATCGACGGTGTATTGCCTGAAAAACACGAATTTTGACATTGGATTAAAAAAGTTGACGGCAAGTCATGACGGGCCAAGTTTGACGACCAAATTGATGGTCTGAAAATTACTTTTGTCCAGTTTCTAAGGGAATTCCCACCAAAACATTGGCCGCTTGTCGCCAATCTTGATTTCTTTCGTAAATGGCGGACAAGTGTTGACGGATGCTGGCAACTTGTTCCTCGAAAGAAATCACTCGAGGCTGCACCTGGAGAATCAATTTTTTTAGTCACTGCACCATTTTCCTGATTTTTTTGAATTTTTCCAAATTTTTTCCACCATTTTTTTGGTTTTTTGAATTTTTTTCGAATTTTTTGAATTTTTTTTCGATTTTTTGATTTTTTTTCGAATTTTTTGAATTTTTCTGAATTTTTTACCTTGTCCAATGTGTAATGAGAGACTGCTTTCGAAATTTCGTCAGGCAACAAGGCGAAACGATTGCTAACGTCCGAAAGGACTTGCCTCGAAATGACGAGACTGACATTTTCATTGACAACTGTAAAATGCGATTTTTGAGAAAAATAATTCCAAGGATTTTCATTTTTATTGAATTTTTTGGAAAATAATGAAATTTCACTCACTAGCCTCGATGAAAAGCTTCAAAGTGTCAACCAAGTCGTCGCCGGACGACGAAAGCACCGCGTCCAAGATCGTACGATATCTACGATTTTTCAAGAGTTTCGACAAAATGAAATTTAGCGGAATATTCTTTCGTTTACGAAATCATCGTTCGTGCTTACTTTTCCGCTTGATCCTTGTGGGAACCGCCTGAATGTGCCAAATTCGCGAGCTGTTGCCGCACGACCGCAACATTGACCACCATTTTCGCCTTTTTTGGCTAAAACCGCTCGCTATAGAAAAGTTGTGACTCTCGGCTTGTCGCGTTCGCCACCGGCCTCTTGGGCGGCGCTGCGATCGCTTGCAGAGCGGCCATTTTCTATTTTTGGCACGAGTTTCAAAAATTGTTCGTAATAATGACGAAAAATCGAGACTATTATCGGGAAAGTAATAATTTTCTTTATCAAACCGGAAATGAGGCACGTTTTCCTATGAAAAATTCGTACGGCCCATTTCTTTTTTTTTTCTCCAATTTTTCATCGATTTCTCGATTCCCGAGTAAAAATTCATGTCTTTATTCAATAATTCGATTTTCATCGACAGTTCGAGCCGAAAAATTTCAACGACCTGCCTCTGACCTCCATCGAGCATTAAAAAAATGAAAAAAAAAAACTTTTTCCCAATTTATTCATTTTCGAGAAAATAATTTAAAAAAAAAAAATGGACGCCAGCGCCACCGCGTAACAGCGGCGTTCTTGGGCAACAAAAATTCTCTGCGTTTCTACGAAGAGCCCGATTGGTCGAGGTTCGGGTTTTGAGGAGGCATTGAGTTCCGTGGATTTGATTGGTCGTTGCGATAATAGGCGCGACGTGTATTTAGCCGCGCGGCGGCGGTGAGAGTCCGAAATACGGCAAAAATCGAAAAACGCAAAGTGCGCGAAAATCCGTAAATTTCAATCCCCGAGAATCGGGAGCTCCACATTTTTCTACATTGTTGAAAAAAATAGTGCATGGTTTTTCAATGTTTTTGAATTTTCCTCGATGTTTCGAAAGCTTTTTGGAAAGTAGGGCATTGCGTGCGTTTTAGAAAACGTCCTTTACGCGTGCAGCAGCAGTCTGTGTTTACGCGTGAGGCCGCGGCGCGCAATGCATTCTGGGACAGCAATGGTGGGCGCGTGATTTTGAACAAATTCGAGATATCAAGATTTTGGCATCAGGTACGTTGGATTTTCGAGACTAAATGTCGCGCAGGATTGTTGAAAAGTGTTTTTTTCGAGTGAATCGTCATTGGAAAGGTCAGTGAGTGAAAATTTTCGACAAATTTACGTTGCGAAGGTGGCTCTCGCGGCCGCACAGTACGCACTCAATACGAACTGTAAATTTTGAGGTTAACTTTCGTTTTTCTCTGTTTACCAATCGATTTCGATGAAAAATCTTGTTTTTCCGCTGCAGCCCAAAAAATCAAAGACTCTTGAGTAATTCCCTTCGAAATTTAGCGTCTCGAAGCTCGTCCCTGACTCCGCGAAAGCTCTTTAAATAATCGTCAACAGAAAATGGCGCGTTCGAGCGATAAATGGCGCTAATGTGCAAACTCGTTGGAGCTTCGAATTTCGCCCAAAACCTCGTCGATTTTCCGTCAAATTTCAAAGCTCTAAAAATCCTTTTGCTCCTCGCGATCCCTGGGGCAAGCGCCGCTAAAAATTGAGGCGTCGGGACGCTTTCAAAAAATGGCAAAAATTTTGAATTTTTGAATTTTTAAATTCTCGTAATCACGAATTTTCCATACATTCGAAAATTTTCACTCCAAAAAATTCATTTTCGCCAAAAAACTCGAAAATTTCGCAAAAACTCGTCGCGTACGTCAAAAAAAAAGTAAAAAAATCAAAAAATTCTCCCCGCAGCAGAGTCTGCGCGCGCGAATGCAAAGTCCTGAAAAAATGGCAGCCAAACAGGGAAACTCGGCGCGGGCCCTCGCCGAGCCCCTAGATTCCCAAAACTTTGCCGACGCGGATCTCGACAACGCCTTGACCTTGACAAACAGCGCTGAGCAATTCGGCTCCAACGACTTTGAAGAGTTTGCCAGCATTCAGGCGGAGCTGGAATGCATGAACGCGGAGGAAGTCATTTCCACGGAAGACGACGCGGTTGGCGCGGATCTAAACACGGAAACGGAGAGCGCCGTTTCCGACGTGGAAATGACGGACGTCTCGGAAGAGACGCACGCGGAAACGTCGCAAACGAGTCAAAATATTATTTTCCAAACTAAAGCGAGTTTGCAGCGCGTGCCGATGACCGCGGTGCAGATCAAGCCGAGCGGCGGGCAAGCCGCGCAGCAGAGCCAATCGATAATGATCGTGTCTCCGGCGGGCGGCCAGGGCGCCAGTCAAATTCTCAAAATTTCGCATCCCGCCTCGGCCTCCGCCGGCCAATTGCAGTCTCTGGCGCAAACTCTCATTACGGCCAAGTCCGCGGACGGAAATATCGTCCAGTTGCGAGCCGCGCAGTCCGGCAAGCCCCTTATGTCCACCGGACAAGGAAACATCACGCTGGGCAGCCTCCAAACCGTCAAATCTGTCCAATCCGTCAAACGACCCGCCCAGGCCGCTCAGCAAAACAGAAACGTTTATACGAAAATGATCCTCGGCGGGAATCAGGCCCAGGGCAGCGGCGAAGTCCTTATCGCCGCTTCCCAGGGAGAAAATCAAACGCAAACCATCAAATTCTTGAGCAGCAACTCCGGGACGCAGGGAATTGCTAGCCCTACGAAAACGATCACTCTGGCTCAGGCGCAACAGATGGGACTGATCGCTTCCAAGGTCCAACACATTTTGCCCTCGTCCCCTCAGAAACAACAGGTTTGTTTTTTTTTTCCCGATTCTTTTCGATTTTTGAAAAAAATTTGGGAAAAAATCGAAAAATTGCCATTTTTTTTTTTTTT
>JBAJMU010000006.1:522261-539238 GCA_037952995.1 Hyposoter didymator | reverse complement strand
ACGAAAATTTTACCCGCACCCACCGTCACCGGCCAAGTCAGACCCGCCAATGCTCAAACTTTTACGGCTTCTGGCAAAACTGGAGTACAACAGAGTCCACAAAAAGTTATCATACGACAGGTATTTTTCGCTCGTTATTCGCCTTTCATTTTTTACGATTTTTCGGAGTAATTTGGCAATTTTTTTGCAATTATTCGAAGCCATTTTCAATATTATTCAAAATAATCTCGAAATTCGAGTTTTCATGATTTTTGCAATTATTCGAAATTATTTTAACGCATTTTCATTATTATTCGAAATTTTTTTCGAGATTTTTATTTTCAATATTTTTACAATTATTTGAAGTCATTTTCAATATTTTTCGAATCTGTCTCAAAATTCGTAACAGTTTCCATGATTTTTGGAATTATTTGAAGTTATTGTAACGCATTTTTATTATTTTTGGATATGATTTTTGGGATTTTTATATTCAAATTAAATTTGAATATTTTTTTGAGCTTTCAAAGCGATTTTCAACATTTTTAGAATTATTCGAAATGATTTTTAATATTTTTGTAAGCATTCGAAATAATTTTAAATATTTTCATTATTTTTGGACATAATTTTTAGGATTTTTATATTCAAATTAATTTTCAATATTTTTTTGAGCTTTCGAAACGATTTTCAACATTTTTAGAATTATTCGAAATAATTTTTAATATTTTTGTAAGCATTCGAAATAATTTTAAACATTTTCATTATTTTTGGACATAATCTTTAGGATTTTTATATTCAAATTACTTTTCAATATTTTTTTGAGCTTTCGAAACGATTTTCAATATTTTTATAATTTTTAGAAATAATTTTCAATATTTTTCCAATTATTCGGAATAATTTTTGATTTTTTAACGATTTTTTAGAATAATTTTCGAATTTTTTCTCGAAATATGAAAGAAAATGAAAATTGCCAATTTTTTTCATTTTTTCAATCACTATTTTTCCATTTTTCCAATTATTTTAAAAATCACAATGATTTATAATTTTCTTAATTACTCTTTTAATATTTTAATACGAAATTTTCCATTTTGCAATTTCCTTTTCGATTTTCTCAGAGCGCACTGAAGCCCGGCACGGTTTTAGGGAGCGGGCAAGTGATAAGGATACCGGCGACTCAGAACATCGTAACGGGTGCGAATCAAGTGCATCAGATCCAAATGCCCGGGCGTCAAGTTCAATACGTCCGACTGGTTAGCACGCCATCGTCCGGTACGAGCAACGTCGTCACTGTTGGCAAGCCAAAAACTCCGGGGACTCTGCAAACCGTCGGAGTGACTCAGAAAATCGGGGGCCAACAGCAAATCGTCAAAGTGAGTAAAAAAAAAAAAAAACGTCAATTTCATTTTTTTCGGAATTTTTTATGAAATTCGGTAAAAAAAAAAATCGAATTTTTATTTTTATNGGAATTTTTTATGAAATTCGGTAAAAAAAAAAAATCGAATTTTTATTTTTATTTTCTCAACGAACGAATTTTGACGCTTGTCATTTTTCAAGGTCGTTCCCTTGAATACTGGGAACCAGCCTTTGCGGTCGGTGGCCCCAAAATCCTCGATAAACACCGGAGGCCAAAGACTTTTGATTCCGGCGTCCGGAGCCCTGAGCCACACGAAAAGCACAGTGGCGATTCCGGCGTCGGCGTTGAGTCAGCTCGCCTCCGGGCAAGCGGTAATATCGACCACGACAAACGTCGGCAATATCGTCGTATTGCCTGCTCAGTATATTCAACAGGGAGTAGAAGAGTCTAAAGGGAAATCTCCGTCGACGCCGAGCCTGCTGAGCAGCTCCCAGAGCTCGCAAAGCTCCTCCGGCAATTTGTCCACGAGCTCGAACGCAGAGGCCAAAACTTCTCAGCGCAACTTTGCTGGCGTTGAACCGAACGGTATCCGGCCGAGGAAACCTTGCAATTGCACCAAGTCTCAATGCCTCAAATTGTGAGTTACGATTCTTTGCCAAAAATCCTCTAAACTCTCTTTTCTTCGAAAAAATCGAAAAAGAACCGATTTTTTCAGAAAATCGTAAAAACTCTCTTTTTTTTCGTTAAAAACGAAAAAAAAATTGAAAAACCGAAAAAAGAAATCAATTTATTTAGAAAATGGTCAAAAATCCTCTAAACTCCCTTTTCTTCCGTTAAAAACGAAAAAAAATATTGAAAAATCGAAAAAAGAAATCGATTTATTTAGAAAATCGTCAAAAATCCTCTAAACTTCCTTTTTTCCGTTAAAAACGAAAAAAAAATATTGAAAAATCGAAACAAAACCGATTTTTGAGAAAATCGTCAAAAATCCTCTGAACTCTTTTTTCTTCCGTTAAAAACGAAAAAAATATTGGAAAATCGAAAAAAGAAATCGATTCATTTAGAAAATTGTCAAAAATCCTCTAAACTCCCTTTCTTCCGTTAAAAACGAAAAAAAATATTGAAAAATCGAAATAAGAAATCGATTTATTTAGAAAATTGTCAAAAATCCTCTAAACTCCCTTTTCTTTCGTTAAAAATGAAAAAAAATATTGAAAAATCGAAAAAAAAACCGATTTTTTGAGAAAATCGTCAAAAATCCTCTAAACTCGCTTTTCTTCCGTTAAAAACGAAAAAAATATTGAAAAATCGAAAAATGAATTCGATTTATTTAGAAAATCGTCAAAAATCCTCTAAACTTCCTTTTTTTTCGTTATAAACGAAAAAAAATATTGAAAAATCGAAAAAAGAAATCGATTTATTTAGAAAATCGTCAAAAATCCTCTAAACTTAAGAAATCGATTTATTTAGAAAATCGTCAAAAATCCTCTAAACTTCCTTTTTTTTCGTTAAAAACGAAAAAAAAATTGAAAAATCGAAAAAAGAAATCGATTTCTTTAGAAAATCGTCAAAAATCCTCTAAACTCCCTTTTCTTTCGTTTAAAATGAAAAAAAAAATATTGAAAACTCGAAAAAAGGCGATTTTTTTGAGAAAATCGTCAAAAAATTTCTCGATTTTTCAAGATTTTTTTAAAAAAATCTACCGTTCAAGAAATTCGTTAAAAAAATGAATCGATTTTATAAGAAATTATTGAAAAAACGATTTTTTTTATTTTATTGCCAAGAATCGTTCGATTTTCGGAAAAATCGTTTTTCTTCCAACGCTCTGCATGGAAAAAAACGATTTTTCCTTGCTCTCCGACACTCTGCGTTATTCGGAATCGGAAAATATTGAAAATGCAAATATTTCGATAAAACGGAGTCTACGGTTTGCGGAGCGCAGGCGGCGCTGACGTCCTCTCGTTCTTCTTTTGTTAACATTCCATTGAAAGGAACAAAAGACGATCTCGATATTTTCGGGATCGTTAAAAAACGCACGTTTTATTGCGAGTTTCTTAGAATCTCCGAATTTTTCATTGTTTCGCGAAAGAAAAAGCTCCGGAGCTCTGGTCGACGTGCACGAAAAATCGCAGGCTCTCGCAAAAAATCGAAAAATTTACATTTTTCTCGCTCGTAACGCTCGCGACTATGTTTGCTCTCAGATACTGTGACTGCTTCGCGAACGGCGAGTTCTGTCACATGTGCAACTGCAACAACTGTTCCAACAACTTGGGCAACGAGGAGGAACGACAACGAGCGATAAAATCTTGTCTGGAGCGAAATCCGAACGCGTTTCGCCCGAAAATCGGCAAAGGCCGTGACACCGGCGACGACATTCGGCGTCACAACAAAGGCTGCAATTGCAAACGAAGCGGCTGCTTGAAAAATTATTGCGAATGCTACGAGGTCTATTTTCCCACCATTTTTATTTTCCATTTTCTTAACCCTCAACCCGTCAACGTTTTCAGCCACAAATATTCTATTATTTTGGAGCGAAAATTAATTTTTTTTTCTTATTTTCAATAAATAATTATTTTTTGCTATTTCAAGCGGAATTATGAATGAGAAAATAATAAAAATTCGTGGGCGATCAGTGGACAGTGTTTTTGGACCGAAAACAGAATTTTTTTGTTTTTTTTTTTCATTAAATATAATAAAATGTGTGCGAAAACGACGGATTCACGGGTCGAGGGTTCAAAAAGCGTAAAAAAAGTAGTATTTTCAAAAATTTTGCATTTTTCTCTCTCTCAGGCGAAAATCCCGTGTTCGGCAAACTGCAAATGCATAGGCTGCAGAAACGTCGAGGAGCCAGCTCTCGAGAAAAAGTCCCTCAAGGATCTCGCCGAAGCCGTCGAAGTCAGAACCGCTCAATTGAGTCTGAACAAGGCAAAGATCCAGCAGCTCTCGGAAATGGCGTTCAGACCCCAAGCAGCCTCGAACGCCGGAGCCAGGTAAAAAAAACAATAATTAACAATTTATTAATCAATTAACAATTAATTAATTAATTAATTAACAATTAATTAATAAATTAACAATTAATTAATTAATTAACAATTAATTAATAAATTAACAATTAATTAATCAATTAATTAATTAACAATTAATTAATAAATTAACAATTAATTAATNGTGTGCGACTGTAGTCCATGTTTCTGTTCCCTTGACAAGACAAGACTTGTTCCGGCACCGGGGGGCGAGCCCGGGACCGCCCTGTATCGGCCAAGGTTTTCCACAGTTTCCCCGGGCCCTCGTGCGAATGCGATACAGGTGTAGGTTAGAGTGGCTGTGGGCAACACTCTAGGGGGGGAAGTAGGGAGTGTAGTGGGGAAGTGTAGCGTGAATTCAGGAATTTGGAAATATGGAAAAAAGGAATTCAGCTACTTGGAAATAATCGGAAAAAAGTGTCTGGGAAGGGATCGTAAAAACCCGCAAGGGTATACGAAGGAATAACAAATATAATTAATCAATTAATTAATTAATCAATTAATTAATCAATTAATTACTAATTGATCATTAATCAATTAATTACCATCTAATGTTCAATTAATTGATAATAAATTTTCAATTAATTAGTAATCAATCTTAATTAATTAAAAATTAGTCGTAATTAATTAATTAATTAATTAAAAATTAAAAATGATAAATTATATTAATATTAATTAAAAATAAATTTTTAAGCAAATT
This sequence comes from Hyposoter didymator, assembly GCA_037952995.1. Classification (NCBI taxonomy): domain Eukaryota; kingdom Metazoa; phylum Arthropoda; class Insecta; order Hymenoptera; family Ichneumonidae; genus Hyposoter; species Hyposoter didymator. The sequence continues at coordinate 534,185 of JBAJMU010000006.1, read as the reverse complement.
TCTATTTAATTTTTTGTTTTTTTTTTTCGACGAAACAACAGGCAAACGTTCAACTTCCTGACGGACAAAGTGGTGGAAATCACCTGCCAGTGTTTGCTCGCCCAAGCTGAAGAGGCCGAGCGGAATATGCTCGACGAGGACACATCGCAGCGATTAATAATCGAGGAATTTGGGAGATGCTTGAAAGAGATAATAGAGTCTGCGCACAAGGCGGAGGCGACCTAGCAGTTGAGAAACGAAATTCGTAACGAAATGGGCGAAAAAATGAAAATTAAATTATTTAAAAATTTCTCTCTCATTTCCGGTCGCCCGCGCTCGGTCAAATTGTAAATTTCTCAGCCATGTCTCGAGTCGAAGGGAAAAAAAAGGGGCGCGGATATCGCGGCCTCAAAGATTCGAGGAAAGGCAACGAGCAAAAAAAAATGAAATTCCATCAATTTTCCTCCCGAGCCTCGGAGTCAAATGAATTTTTTCTCGTTCCAAAGATTCTCGACACTGCCCCCCCGCAAATCAATTTTTTCGAGCCCTCACAGCTTTTCTTTCCCAGCGGTTGTGTGTGAGGCTCCCAGCGGCGAAACTGCGCATCCGTCGATTATTTCCGCATCGAAAAGAGTCTCTAAAGTTCCCAAACCTCGAAGAGTTGCGCTGGGTCGAAAAAAAATCGATAAACCCGAAAATTTTCCAAACTCAGCCAACCACCCGAAAGTTCCCTGTCCAGCAAAAATTTCCCCCAATTTCCAGCCAAAATAACCCACTAATTCGCCAAAAATGAAAATCTTTCAGTTTACACATTTTTTTTCGTCCCCAGAGCCGCTCAGACCCTTGACAACGGCCCTGCCACACTTTCTAACCATTTAACCCTCACGGTTATTTATTATTATCACTATTAACTATTCTTTAACCCACTCAAGCTTATCGCAAAAGGAACCACAAGTTTTATATATATATTTACACAAATATAAATATATATATATATATTATATATATCATGTAATATATTAAAATGTATCGATAATATTGTAGGTGTAGTAGCAGAGTTTTATTTCCATTACTTTGCAGATTTTTACGAATAGTTTTTACAATTTTTTCCTTCTTCCATTATTCTCGACGCTTTTCCACTCCTTATTCTACCTTTTCCGCTCCTTCTGTCATCATTTTTTCCTCTCTCCACATTTCCTCTATTTCTCTGGAGAATTGACATCGTCGAGAGACTCGCAGAGTCTCGGGACAAGTACATTTGACAGCGTCGTCTGCTTGGGCGACACTCGGCCGAGTATATTATCTCTGAATAAAGCGATTTCGATGGTGGGGGTAGACACTTTCTTGAATTACGAAGCTCAGGGGTAATCTCATGATCTAAAAATTGAACCTCACACTAATTAAGTTGTCCCACTTCGTTTGAGGATCTATGATTTCCTCAATCTCTACCTCCCTTCATCCCCTGTCAATCTTCTCCCTTCAGTGTTTGTTGTTTTGTCCTGTGATTTTTCTCCGTCCCGCTTCGCCCTCATTTATCGCCTGCTCTTGGACGATTCGTGCATTAAAATCCAGTACTGCACGGGGAGAAATGCGGGGAAATTTATATCACAAATTACTATGTCACCAAGGGGAGGCAGTGGCTCAGTGGTAACGTGCCCGGCTCACACCCAGTGAGCCCGGGTTTGATTCCCGCCGACACCAATGGAATTTTTCTAAGTGTTTTCAATAAACTGTACTCTCTGTGGTTCGGAACTCACGTAAAATAGTAGGTCCATCGAGTAAAAAGTATGGGATAAAAATGTGGAATAATATAAAAATGGTGGAAATAATAAGAGCTCGAAACATGTAAAAGCCCGAGAGGGTATGAATGGAAAACTCCATTACTTACTTACTACTATGACACCATAGTTTTCTGATGACAGTTTCGTCCCTCTGAGAAATTTTACCAAAAACATGGTCATTTTTATTCAAATTTGGAAATAGCGGAAATTTGACATTTTTCGATCAATTTCAGATGAAAAATTACTATGTTTTTGCTCAAATTTCTCAGAGGGACGAAACTGTCACCAGAAAACTATGGGGCATAGTTATTTGTGATACAAATTTCCCCGCATTTCTCTCCGTGTGAATATTGTGTACAAGTTGGAAAAAAAAATTGAAAGAAACATTAGAAAATTGGCGCGAATGCGGCTTTCGTGAGGAACGATATCAAAGCTGGAGACTTTTTCCTTTTCCTCCTGTTTTCTAGCTCGTACAAAACACTTCTCAGCTATTTACCTTTCTATACCGTTTCAGTGACTTTGTAACTAAAGAAACTCAATTCCTACGTGTATATATATTTTTTAAGTTGTTACTAACCCAAGAGAAACGACTACTCAGTGTACAATCAACTTCACACGGTTATTAACGAATTGTATCACGTTCGATCGCCCTTTTCTCGCTGATGCCTCTGCGTACGACGAAGCAACGATCCTCTCACGATCTTATTGAGGTCGCGGGACTCGACCCTGTACGTGTGTGCAACTTTTCAATAAACCCACATTCGCTAACGCGTTTCTTAATTATTCTTTTATCGATGTATTTATTTTTTTTACGAAATACAGGCAACAAAACTTTTTGTTGGTTGTTTTTTATGAGGATTACAGTTTTTGGGTTTGGGTCGTCCAGTTGTAAACATTTTTTGTTGTCATTCACGAAAAATATCGAAAAGGAACGGATTTTTGTCGGAAATTTGATTTTTCCGGCCGGAAAAATGCGGATTTTGGAAATTGAACTTAAAAATAGAGGAAACAACGTTTTTTTTTGTTTTCTACCAAAAAAAAAGTGAATTTTTGAAGTTTGCATTATCGAGAGGGATTTAGAAACATTTGGAATTGACAATTTCGAAAAAAAATAGCAAAATGCCGGAAATTTGATTTTCCAGGCAGGAAAAACGCGGATTTTGAAATTCAAATTTAAAAAATCGAGGAAACAACGTTTTTTTTGTTTTCTACCAAAAAAGAAGTGAAATTTTGAAGTTTGCATTATCGAGAGGGATTTAGAAACATTTTGAATTGACAATTTCGAAAAAAAATAGCAAAATGCCGGAAATTTGATTTTCCAGGCAGGAAAAACGTGGATTTTGAAATTCCGATTTAAAAAATCGAGGAAAAAACGTTTGTATTTGTTTTCTACCAAAAAAAAGTGAAATTTTAAAGTTTGCATCATCGGGACGCTGGAAACATTTATTTGTGTATCCTTTCGAAAAAAAATAGAAAAATGACGTAATTTTGTTGAGGCAGGAAAATGGAGATTTTAGAATTTGACGATTTTACTTTTAGGCTTTTTACTCTCCTCGCTCCTGCTCGTGTTTGTGGGAGTTTCGTCTATAGACTCGAGAGTGTTTTCCGATATCGTGCCAATCGTCATGGTCGTCTCTTCCTTTTCCTTGCTCAAGTCCGGACAGTCTTTCCTCAGGTGGGTCACGTCTCCGCAGATCTTGCAGCATCCTCCCTGCGGATAAAGGCCCTTCGGGTTGTCCGGACACTGTTTGGCGATGTGGCCTTGTTCGCGGCATATGAAACAACTGGCGAATCGAAACTCTTCCTTCTTGTTGACTTTGCACTCGAAATGCGTGTGTTCGGTGGATCCGCACTTGAAGCAAATTCCGGTGGCGGATTCTCCCTCGCCAAGCTCCGGGCAGTCGGACAAATTGTGACCGGCTTTTCGACAATGGAAACAAACTTGTTTGCGCACTCTCGCCAGAGCTTTCTCCGCTTTGCGTCGTTCCAACTTCATGGCGGCGTCAATCTCCGACTTGGGGATCCCCTTCATCTTCATCTGTTGACGCAAATCTTTGAGTCTCTCCGCGTCTTCCTTTTGCACCGGGAATCCATCGTACTTCACAATTTCTACGTCCATGCCGTTGATGACGCACTTGACGGATCCGGAGTCTGGTTTTCGTCGCTTGTGTTCTTTGTCGTCACGAATTTTTGGCGGTTTGCGTTTCGTGCCATTGGCGTTCCTGTCCGGAGGCTGCGGACGATTGCCCGGAGACTTGGCCGCCGGCGGCTTGTCAAATTTTCTGCCAAACTTGACGGCGCTGCTCCAATCGTTTCCCGCCGCGTCAAAACTTTTGGAATTTCCGTTTTCCGACTTGGCAGCAGCCGACGCCTCCGCGTTGAGCAGCGCGTTTTTGCTTATTCGCTTCTGATTCCGTTTGTGACGTTTACTGATTTTCAAACTTTTTGACGGAGCCTCAGATTCGACGGAATTTTCATTTCCTACTTGTGGATTTTGTGGATCGGGCTCTGGGCTCTGCGGCGAATCGGTCGAAACGATTTTTTCTTTCTTTTTCGACTTTTTTGCTTTTGGTTCGGTATTCTCAACATTTTTCGGCTCGAGCTCCTCGTGTTTCTGTTTTTTTACTATTTTTTCATCATTTTTGGGAATTTCCTCGACTGTTGACGATTTTCTTTTATTTTTTTTCGATTTTGGTAAAATTTCCGGTTCCTCGTTTTGCGCGGGCGAATTTTTTGACATTTCTAACGATTTTTTATTATTTTTTTCGATTTTTTCATCTGCTTTTGGAATTTCCTCAACGATCGACGATTTTCTTTTATTTTTTTTCGATTTTCGTGAAATTTCCGATTCCTCGTTTTCCGCGGTCGAATTTTTCGGTTTTTCTCGATTTTTTGACAGTTCTAACGATTTTGTATTTTTCTCCGACGGTTTTATGGGTTTCTCCCGCTCGAACTCTGCCCATTCGTTGTTCACGTTACCTGTCGAGTCGTAATAAAAAGGCTCATCTTTTTCGGTCAACAATTGCTTCGCGCTCTTGGTCTTCGGGGTCCTCGTCGTTTTCATCGAAATATTGTTCTCCAGTTGCTCTTTCATGACGTGCCAGGGTGTCGCCTCGTCAGGCACTCGCTCGTTCGAGGCTTTCGAGCCTTTCGCTCTCGCGAATCTCGTCATCTAAACGTTTTTTTTTGCAAATTTCATTTTGTCAGCGTTCGTCTTGGGTTTTGTTGAATTTTTAACGATTTTTTTCTAAACATTTTCGATCAAAATTCTTACCTTGGCAAATTTGATTCAACGATCTCGAAAAATCTGACGAACTTGCGGTCACTCTCACGACGCGGACAAACCTCGTGCTCGAAACACAAACATAACCTCACTTTTTCGAGAAATCTCGCGAGTAAACATCGCGTGTGGAAAAAAAAAACGAAAAAGGCGCGAAATTCAAATTTATTTCGATCCCGAACGGAAACGAGGCGCGTGGACACGAAAAATCGAGGAAATTCGAATTCCCCGTGAACTGCGAACACGATAAAAGTAAATGAAGGAAAAAAAACGAGGAGGAAATTCGCAGGAGGAAATAAAATCGACTGCGATGAAAATTGACGATTTTTTATGGCAGAGCACAAAATTCTGGGAAAGTATTCGTCAAAGACGATGGGAAAGTCTATTTTGCAATAGGAAAACTGAATTTATTTAAAAAAATAGAAAATGTGTGTCGAAATTTGATTCTTCCATAAATTTTCTCGATTTTCCATTAAATTTTGAAAAACTTCTAGTCAAGGTCAAAGGTCAAGGTCATTGATTGAATTCTACACGAAAAAGTTAATAAAATCGTGAAATTTGTTGAAAAACGAAGAAAAAAATGAATTGTGAAAAATTGAAAAACGAAAATGGCGAAATTTTGAGTTTCCGAAACGAAGAAAAATAAAAAATCGATTTTTCGGTGGAATCCAGCGACGCGGACGTCGGTATTTAGGAAAAGGACCAAACTCCATAGACACGTTCTTATTTTTATTAAACTGCATATATTTCGAAGTACAAATGTGCGTTTGTAAGTTTGTTCGCAAACTCTCGGAGCACGCCGAGGGAAAAAATTCGTCAAGTCGAAAAAATTGCCAGAAAATTAATAAAATTTGTGAATTTAATGAAAAAAATTGGAAAAAAATGAACGCGATGTTCACTTCAAATTCCGTTGGTCCCTCGGGTGTTTTTTTTTTCTCGACGTGTCCATAACAATGAAAATTCAAAAATCTGGCGTTGATAAAAAAAATTTCCATTTTCAACAAGACAAAAAATCGTCATTTTCAGCAACAACGTTTGTAAGAAAATAAACCTTTGAAAATTCAACAATAAAAAGTCAACAAGTTGGAGAAATGCTTATTTACGAATGTAAAGATTTGTGTAAAAAAAAACAAAGCGATAACAAATGATGTCTGTGTCCCGGGGAACACGAGGACATCGAGTATTGAAGAGAAAAAGAAAGGCAGATTCTGTTACGTAGAAATATTAAGCCTCCGCGGATCGTACGGGTCTCTCAGACCCGAGCAACAATTTTTTTTCGAAAATCTCGTTTTTTAAAACGATTTATTTAAAAATAAGAAAATGCAAGGACTCTAAAAACTATGAAACCTCGAAGGAGACCGAATGGAGAGAATTTGAGAATTTTTGCACATTTTTTTCGCTCCAAATTCGTGAGAAATTAGTGGCAGGACGAAAAGGACCTCCAGGATCTGGAGTACCATGAAAAATCATGTAAAAATCGAAAACCACAAATCGGTCTAGTAGTTTTTTCCATTTTTAAGCCTCCGTGGATCATACGGGTCTCTCAGACCCGAGCAACAATTTTTTTTCGAAAATCTCGTTTTTTAAAACGATTTATTTAAAAATAAGAAAATTCAAGGACTCTAAAAACTATGAAACCTCGAAGGAGACCGAATGGAGAGAATTTGAGAATTTTTTCACATTTTTTTTGCTCGAAATTCGTGAGAAATTAGTGGCAGGACGAAAAGGACCTCCAGGATCCGGAGTGCCTTGAAAAATGATGAAAAAATCGAAAACCACAAATCGGTTTAGTAGTTTTTTCCATTTTTAAGCCTCCGCGGATCGTACGGGTCTCTCAGACCCGAGCGACAATTTTTTTTTCGTAAATCTCGTTTTTTAAATCGATTTATTTAAAAATAAGGAAATGCAACGACTCTAAAAACTGTGAAACCTCGAAGGAGACCGAATGGAGAGAATTTGAGAATTTTTTCACATTTTTTTTGCTCGAAATTCGTGAGAAATAATTGGCAAGACGATCCGCGGAGATTTAATCAATTCTCCCTAGCTCTTTGGCTCTCGATCCATAAAAACAGTAAACGATCGATAGAAATCGATCGTTAGTTCGAGCAGATTTTAGCGAAAGAGACTTGACCGCGTCCCTTGGCAGTTTCCTCTTCGACGGAGTCGGCGAGGCTCCTGTCGCGTGTTTCGGGGAGTACGAGGCAAAAAACGCCGGCGACAACAGCGAGAAGGCCGCAGAGAGTGCTCGGGGCCCACCAGACGGCTTGTCCGACGAGATCGGCGACGTAGGGGGCGGTGATGGTGCCGACGTGGGCCATGACGGAGCTGGTGCCGACGGCGGAGTTCCTCACGACGGTGGGGAACAGTTCGGAGGTGTAAAGAATAATAATTCCATAAACAGCGGAAAGAGCGAATCTGCCAGCGAGAGCAACGACCATGACGGCGACGGTGTTATCGCGTGAAATGGCCAAAATGCTTAACAAGCAAATGCCTCCGATGGTGTACAAAAGAGCGCCGGACTGTCGACGTCCCATGACCATGAGGATCCCCGAAGGCACTAAATACGCGGGTATTTCCGTCAGGCCCATTATCGCCACGTACGTGTAATGATCCACCGCGAAGTTGTCCACGTTCAGAGCTGTGCACCCAAAATTCGCATTCCATCAAAAACTATTCGTCATTAATTATTAACAATAATTCAAGTAATTATCAAAATTATTGTTAATAAAAATTGAAGTAATTATTTGAATTATTTTTTTCATAATTATTGACGTAATTATTAAAATTATTGTTAATAACAATTGAAGTAATTATAAAAATTATTTTTCCATAGTTATTGACGTAATTATAAAAATTATTGTCAATAACAATTGAAGTAATCATAAAAATTATTTTTTCATAATTATTGACGTAATTATTAAAATTATTGTTAATAACAATTAAAGTAATTATTACAATTATTTTTAATAATAATTGAAGTAATTAAAACAATTATGAATATTTATTTCAATTATGATAAATAATTATTTCAATTATTATGAATAATTATTTCAATTGTTATGAATAATTATTTCAATTGTTATGAATAATTATTTCAATTATTATGACTAATTATTTCAATTATTATGAATAATTATTTCAATTATTATGAATTATTATTTCAATTGTTATGAATTATTATTTCAATTATTATGAATAATTATCGTAATTATTTCAATAGTAATTAATTAATTAATTATTAATAACATTGATTTTTATATTCGAAATTTTGAAAAATAATAATTTTTGTAATTATCATTCTTTGTCATTATCGTATAAATAAATAGTTATGGGAGTAAAAATGTCATAAATGCTCTTTTGTTACCTATGACGTAATAGCAAAGGGACGAAGTCATCCACGAGAAATACATGATGAACGCTCGCTTCCTCAGGTCGACGTGAGAGTACAATATTTTCAGGCTCTTCAGATTACTCTGGAGACAGCTTTGAACCTCGGAATTGTTATTTTCCACGGTTTTCGTCTCAGCCTCACGAGCAGTCGCTTCCGCAGAGTTTTGTCTCGACCATTCGGCAGGCAGAGGCTCGTAATATTTACGAACTATTCGCCGAGCCTGTTTGCGACGATTTTGCGACAACAACCACCTCGGCGACTCTGGCATGAACCTGGAAATTCGAAATTCGCACTGTCTCCTTAGGAAGCTCGTCGAAAATTCAAAAATCTTGGAAAAATCTTGGATTTTGCTGACCATGCATGGAAAAGCAGAATCAACGCGGGCAAGGAAACAATTAATTGAAGTTGTTTCCAGTCTCGAGCGAAATACGCTAATCCGGCGAGCACCGCAGTGCCTACGGGATACCCAGCGTTAAAGGCAATTCCCATCCATTGTCTGTGCTTGCTGCTCGACGCTTCGGTCACTTTGTGCACGAAAAAACATGAAAACATAAAATAAACAACGAAAAACCTAAAGAACCGAAGAAAAAAATGGAAAATTACGTGAAAAATGAAAAAAAAACGTGGTTTCGGGACTTTAAAAATTTTTGGCACCTTCCTTCGTCACTGTCGGTCCCCGGGACCGACGATACTAAATGCTCCATAACTCAGCGAAAAATGCATCTACGAGGGTTTGATTGTAGTGAAATCGAAACGCCAGACTCTCACCAAGACGCCGAAGTGATCGGGAGAGTCCCAAAGAAATTTGCCAAAAAGTGACAGCGTTTTGAAAAAATGGTTTTTTTTTAAATTGAGAAATTTCGTTTTTCCCTCGATCTTATGGACTTCGGAGTGTCTTCTTGAGTTGATAGGGGAATTGAGAGAATTTGCAGAGCAGAAAAACTCACGGGTCGTCATTGACGAATAGCCAATCGCCGACAAACTCATTCCCGTGAAAAATCTGAGGACGAGGTAAGTCCAGAACCAGGGAACGACGACGGTCAAAGGCCCGGAAATAATGAGCATGAATATTCCGATGACGTAAGTCGTTTTACGTCCGTGACGATCTGCAAAAACTCCGAAAAATCCGGCTCCGATCAATTTGCCAAGAGACAAGGCCATGTACGTATTCGCACGATCCGCCGCTCTGTCGCACACGAGATCCCACTGGAACGTGAAAATAAAAAAAATCAAATTTCATCCCGAAATAATTTTTTTTCTCCAAATTTTCAACTTTTTCATTTCACACACAATTTTACGTGCAATTTTTTAGATTCTTTGCGTTTTTCAATTTTCTATCGACTCTTGAGCCAATGCAGACCTCGGAATGAAGAAAAAATTCTCCGGGTCAAATTGACCCGGATAGTAAAAACACTGTTAACCAACAATTTCAAGACATTGGAACAATTTGTGAATTATTTTTTATTTTTTCAAAGACTCCATTCACTCCCTCGGGTCAAATTGACCCGGACAGTGAAAACACTGTTAATCAATAATTTCAAGACTCTGGAACAATTTTTAACATATTTTTCCATTTCTCACAGACTCTATTCACTCCCTCGGGTCAAATTGACCCGGACAGTGAAAACACTGTTAATCAATAATTTCAAGACACTGGAACAATTTTTAACATATTTTTTCATTTCTCACAGACTCTAATCACTCCCTCGGGTCAAATTGACCCGGACAGTGAAAACAGTGTTAATCAATAATTTCAAGACACTGGAACAATTTATAACATATTTTTTCATTTCTCACAGACTCTGTTTACTCCCTCGGGTCAAATTGACCCGGACAGTTCAAACCGTGTTAATTAACAATTTGTAAGATATTTTTGCTTTTCTCATGGACTCTACTCACTTCCACGACGACTGACGATCTCCCGATGTCTGCATAATGGTATTGAGAGCACGGAGAGGTGTCCGGGAAGCTTGGATGATTCTGTATGTACTTGATGGAATTCTCATAACCCACTTGTGCAAAGTACGTGTAATTATAATTGTAAACTTGGCATTTGTCAGGAGATGATATTTCTCGAATTTGTTGCGCGGTCCAGTTGGCAGAGGTAAGTTCCGGAACGTTGCACCAGTAAGGAGGAACCTTGCAAAGATGAAAAGATGCATGGGAATGATTTTATTCCATTGATTTATGGAGATTTTTCTTTTTTCAGAAAACGAACCAACGTTTCCGAAGTTTTCGGAAAATTGGCCATTTTATCGTGAAAAACGATTTCATTATCGCGGAATAATTAATTAAAGAATTTTAATTGATTTCATGCTGATGCGAACCTCCGTTGTAAACGTGTAAGACATCGAGTGCATTCCATTGAAAATAGTAGGAGTGAGGGTAAGTATGAAAATGGTCCAAAGGAATTTGGACCCTTTGCTCAATTCGTCCAAAATGCTCAAAAGTCCGTCCTTCTCGTCGGTCCGTGTTGCTTCCATTTCGCCGCAGATTCGTTATCTCGCAAAATGGTCCGAATTTTCCAGTCGCGAGACACTCCGCGACGGGTGTTTTTATTTTTCCTTATTTTTTCAACGCGATTGCTATTATTATTTTTAACGAGGCAGTTAGTCTCGTTTTTCACGCGATAAACGACAAGTGGCTCTTCCGAGGCCTTAATTTCAACATTCTAAATTAGCTGCGTCACGACTCATCACGCGAAACCATTATTGAAGACTCTAATTCTAATCGGTATCTTTTTTTTTTACGTTTTCGATCTAATATTTCCTTCCCCATGTTCCCCATTTTTTTACTTTCTATTCTAATTTTTGGGTTATGGACATTAGCAGGTATGTTTACATTTCGTGCACCAATGTGCGCGTGTTTCGTTCCTGAGAATAATTCAGTAAAATACCTGGATTCCAGTAGTTGGCAATTTTACCGCGAGATGGCGATAGCGAGGTTATCGACGGTCGGTAAAGCAGAAATTCGTATTATCGACTGCGAATAAAAATTACGCATATATTTCAAAAATGGAATTAAAATTCTTTCTGTTTTTTTTTTATTCATCGGTCGACAAAATTGTTTTTATGCTTCAGCGTGCAAGTTTTTCGCAAAGAAAATCGACCACGTAAACTCGACGCTCGCGTTGGTCCAGCGAAACTAACGAAATCGTCGTTTCGTACACTCGCGACATGGATTTGTCGATATGGATCTTCATCTCGATCTGATGATCTCCCGATCTCACGTCTGACAACGATCAAATTTGTTAGTGCTAATTAAAATGGCGGAAAAATGAGTTTGAATTGAAAAAACAAAATGGCGGCCAACCGGGAATCGTTATCTTTTGGGGAAGACCCAACGGACTCGATTTGTCTGCAGTCTTCACGTTGTACGTGACGCTCGACTCATAAATGTGCATGAATTCTTTGGCTGTTGCGTCCGTGTGACTGCCCATCAGCCAATAAATTAATCGTAAACCGATATTTGTCTCTGGAACGGACAATTAATG
>JBAJMU010000006.1:494358-515367 GCA_037952995.1 Hyposoter didymator | reverse complement strand
AAAAAAAAAAAAAATTATTGCTCAAAAATAAAAATTTGGCCTCAATATCGAAGACAATTTTTGGAGCATCGTTTTTTTTGTACCTTGAGAGGAACTGGGCACAGATAAATTTCCCGAACGTCGGATTCGAATCGGCACTTTGGATTTTTCCCCTGGAGCTTCAAACAATTGAACCTTCGACCTTCGAATTGGCCCCTGACGAAGATTGGTGCTTCGACCGAGAAATCGCCCTGTTGATCTTTCGGTTCGAATTTCACACGTAAGTGAGTCTCAGCATTGGGTTTCAGGGTACAAACCAACGCGGACGTTGCCACGAGTTCGACTTTTTCTCCTCGTTCGTCCCATTTGATCGTGAACATCGAATTATTCTCCAAAAGCTGATCGATACGAATGATGAAGGACGAGTCGTCGTTCGTTTCATTACGAACTCTCAGAGTATCTACAACCTGCAAATCCAACGTTCTCCATTCACAATTGCATCACGAATCACTAAACCAATTAATAATCAAATCGTATTAATTATCATGTCGGTTAATTAACCAATTTTACGTTAATTAGCTAATTAATTTAATTATGTTAATTAGTAAATTATTTTTCATGTTAATTAGCCAATCAATTATTACGTTAATTAGCCGAGCAATTTTTATTAATTAGTTCATTCATTTTTATGATAATTAGTCAAATAATTTTTATGTTAATTAGCCAATCAATTATTACGTTAATTAGTCGAGTAATTTTTGTTAATTAGTTCATTCATTTTTATGTTAATTAGTCAAGTAATTATTATGTTAATTAGTCAATTATTTTTCATGTTAATTAGCCAATCAATTATTATGTTAATTAGTCGAGTAATTTTTGTTAATTAGTCAATTATTTTTCATGTTAATTAGTCGAGTAATTTTTGTTAATTCGTCAATTATTTTTCATGTTAATTAGCCAATCAATTATTATGTTAATTAGTCGAGTAATTTTTGTTAATTAGTTCATTCATTTTTATGTTAATTAGTCAAGTAATTATTGTGTTAATTAATGAAGCAATTAATATGTTAATTAATCAATTGATATGCCAATTAGTCAGTTAATTATTTCGTTAATTGTTCAGTAAATTAATTACTATGTTAATTAGTCAATTAAAATATTAATTAGTCAATTAATTATTTGGTTAATTAATTTTTTAATTAGTCAATTAATTAATATGTCAATTAGTTAATTAATTATTATGTTAATTAACGAATTAATTGGGTAATCACTCAGGCGGGGATGTAATTAATAAGTTAATAAATTGTTTATGAATTAAATGGAAAATCAATGGGAAATCCGAGTGCCTAATGGACTCACTTGGTCAACACTGGCATCAAAGTCGAATACTAATTTGCTGAAGTTAATTACGTGGCCAGCGACACTGCCGGTGACTAATAACGTTGGCAAATTCGAGTTCAGCGGTTGATTAATAACAACGTTACTCGTATTTTTGTAACAGTCCTCTCGCGATGAAATATATTCTTCCGGTTTGATGGAATTTGGATTTTCCACGGTCACCGGTCCCAAAATTTCGTTTATTATTATCGGGAAATAAAATTCATAGACGGCAAGGTCGATCGGAGTGAATTCGATGCGAAACGATCTCGAGTTTCCGGGAAGAATAATTATCCCCACCTCATTATCTTCAGATTGAAAAAAAAAAAACGAAAAATAATGAGAGTGCGAAAAATCGATGGAAAATAAATGAAAAAACATTCGATCGTCACCCAATTCCGTTCGTTGCTCGTTGCTCGGTGGGTCCGACAAAAAAATACGAAACTCGGGATAATCGTGCAGTAAGAAACGAAGAGTCAAAAGCGTATTTCCCACGTTCCTCATGGTGACGTGGTGCGTTTGCGACGCGTCGATGCTGAGGCGATTCATTGCGATTCTTGGCGGTTCGATCTTGAGCAAGGGAAAAGACACCCGACCGGTAACTCGAAGTTTTATCGTGTGATCGTGTTGAACAGTCACCCGAATCACCACAGAAAATTGCAGGCAAACGTCGAACCTCAAAATTACCTCAAAAAAAAAAAAAAAAAAAAAAATTCCAATAAATAATTTTTTACCCGAAATTAAAAAAAAAATTAAATTTTTTTCAATTAAATTCATTAAATTGATCGTATTGGATTATTTGACCGATTAATTATTATGTTAATTAGTCAATTAATTATTCTGTTAATTAGTCAATTAAGTATTACGTTAATTAATCAATTAATTATTCTGTTAATTAGTCAATTAATTATTACGTTAATTAATCAATTAATTAGTCAATTAATTATGAAGTTAATTAGTCAAGTAATTATTCTGTCAATTAGTCAATTAATTATTGCGTTAATTAGTCAATTAATTATTCTGTTAATTAATCAATTAATTATTAAGTTAATTAGTCAATTAATTATTATGTTAATTATTCAATTAATTATTAAGTTAATTGGTCAAGTAATTATTCTGTTAATTAGTCAATTAATTATTGCGTTAATTAGTCAAGTAATTATTCTGTTAATTAGTCAATTAATTATTATGTTAATTAGTCAATTTATTATTACGTTAATTAGTCAATTAATTATTACGTTAATTAGTCAATTAATCATTACGTTAATTAATCAATTAATTATTCCCTTAATTAGTCAATTAATTATTAAGTTAATTAGTCAATTAATTATAATGTTAATGAGGAAGTAATTAATTAGTAAATTAGCAATTAATTATATTAATTAAATTAATTAATTTAGTGAAATTAAATAAAATAAAAAATCAATGAAATTTTTTTTGCCAAAAAAAATAATTTCGCGAGAAATTCTGATGGAAAATTTGGAAAAAATGGAATTACCTGGATCGGCACAATTCCACGAGGTGGGACGAATCCCTTTTTAGGAAAAACCTGCACCCCCGGCGGCACGGACGATTCGTCGAGCTCGAAAACGACTTGATTGTATTCTGCGTTGCGAATTACACCGAGAGTCGTGTAGGGAACATTTAAGGGGATCTCCCCGACGTTCAGGGTTTCGACGAGGAAAGACACTGCCGGTCGAACCGGCAGAATCGTGTTCAGTTTCAACGTCATGTACGTTCCACCCTCCGTGACGATTATCACTTCGGTGTTGTGGGTTTTTAGCTCGTCCGGCTCGTACGTTATGCTCACCAGCAGGTTTCGCTTTCCTCGCACACAACCCGTCATCGGATTTATCACGTAACTCATCATCGTCGTCGGCGCGTCCCATCTGAATTCCCAGAATCATGGAAATCTTAATCTTAGGGAGTTGGTTGAAATAATTCCATTTTCCTGAAGATTTTCGATCGTTAATCCTTCGAGGGATTTTTTTTTTCATGATTTTTTTTAGAAAAAAATCAGCCATTCGTAAACGGAGTGTCCAATCGCTTCGAATTTTTTTTCACATATACTCCATACTTAGAACTATCATATAGATTTTTTCCAGATTTTTTGACCAGCCAGAATTTTCAAAAAAAAATGTTGAAATTTTCAAAAAAATCGAATTTCGAAAAAAAAATCGCTTTCGACGTCAGAATCATAAGGATCCCATCGCATTTCCTAGAATCATGAAAATAGTGATGTAAGGGATTTGGTTTCCTGAAGAATTTCCATCCTTAACCCCTCGAGGGTTTTTTTTTCATGGTTTTTTTAGAAAAAAATCGGGCATTCGTAAACGGAGGGTCCAATCGCTTTGAATTTTTTTTCACAAATACTCCATACTTAGAACTATCATATAGATTTTTTCCAGATTTTTTGACCGGTTAGAATTTTCAAAAAAAAATGTTGAAATTTTCAGAAAAATCGAATTTCGAAAAAAAAATCGATTTTGAGCTCGAAATCGTAATCGGCGATTGCAAAAACGTTGCCGGTGATTTAGAAAAATTGTTGAGTGGAAAAAAATGCTTCTGACTCACTTGAAATTGGTTTTCGCGTTCAATTTATTTTTTATTTCGATGAATCCGACGAGAGGCCGATAACATTCCTCGGGCAAAAATTCTTCCGGTCCACCGATGACGATCTGACGAGCTCCGATGGACAAAAATTTGTAAACGACTTCGGCTGTGATGGTCAATTCGAAGGAGTGATTTTCGTTGATGACGTAATCGATGTAACTGTTGAATTTTCCGATGTGATCAGCGCGGAATTCAACGAGCATTTTGACGGCCGATCCTGGCTCGAGGACGACCGAGTCCCCGTTGGGAAATCGAATGTTCCGGGTCGCGAAACTTATCAACTTTAGCATCACCGGAAAATCGTTTTTATTCTCGATCGAGAGCTCCTGGTAGTTCGAGCTTTTCGTGACGACCTGAAAGATTTTCATTGGTCAAAATTTAAAACGCGAAAAAAACGAATTTCTGGTATTTTTCGTCTCGTTGTCACACTGGGTCAATTTGACCCCGAGTGATTATTCAGCTGCCTGAGAGATTTTGATTGGTAAAAATTTGGAACGCGAAAAAAACGAATTTCTGGTATTTTTGGTCTCGTTGACACACTGGGTCAAATTGACCCGGAGCGATTATTGCGCAGCCAAGGCTCAGAAATGATTTTCTACACATTGGGACTAAGTTTGTTGCGAATTTCGTGGATTTTTTCGCGAAATACTCATTTTTGAAAAAGTCAAATTTTCAATAATTTTTTTGAACAATCAAAATCAATATTTTGCGGATTTTTATGACGCGAACGTGTCGAGGCATGTTCGGAGCGTGTCCCTGATTTTTTTCAATCGAATCCGCGCCAAAGGTCGCCGTTACGGAGCGAAAAACTTTTCGGGTCAATTTGACCCAAGTGTGGAAACTCGCTGGTTTCGTTACCGTGCCGAAAGTGAACATTGTCGGTGAAACTTTGACGTTGTAAATTTGTAACGGCGTCAGCGGAATGACGGTCCTCGCCTCGTCGAGCGCTTTTTTGCCAACCGGGAATTTCTTTTTGCCACAAAGTTCATTAGCGACCACGCGGTTCTCAGTCATTCCCATGCGCGGGACAAACTCGCAATGGCGGAAATTCTCTTCCTCGAATTCGTCGCAGCCTTCGATCGCGTTTTCCATTTTTTTCGCTTCCGCTTTTTTGTCTCGGGCTCGATCGATCGTCCGCAAATAGTTGGCCCAATATTCGCGAAGATTTCGTCTGTTTTGGACGACTTCCGGTTTCGGGAGCTCGAGAGTTTCGCTCACTTCCGGTTCGTCAGCGACGAGCGCCGAGTCAAACGAATTTTCCTGCATCGCAATTTTTAGTAAAATCCACTTTTCCCTAATTCCTCGAAAGAAAGATACAAAAAGAAACATTCTCTGACGTTTAGTTCGCCCGATTGCCGCTGAGCCGCGCCCTCGGGAGTCTCCACTTCCGGTACCGAGCCGCCCGATAAATTTCCCCCTCGCGACTCCGACCCTTGGAACGAAATTCTCAAAAAATATTGCGAATTAGCGATAAAAAGAAAAAAGTATCGATTCCTGGGAAGAAAAAGCATTTCCGAGTACCTCGAAAAGGAACTTCCGGTTTCCTCGATTTTTCCCTGTACCTGACGTGACAATCAACGAAGAAAGTGTCGACCTTGACACGTTCGAATTTCTGAGAGCCCTCGAAACTCCAGCTCTTGACAATCACGTCAAAACCGAGTCGAATTTTTTCCGGAACTGAAAGAAAAAAAAATGAACCGGAAGTTCTAAAAGTTCGTGACTGAATGGAAAAATTTCTCAGTTACTCCAACGAAGTCTTGGTTTCCCGATGGTCACCAAGACCTGCAGAGACTTCTGAGGACGTAAAATTCCTTCGGCAGGTTGACAGCGAGTTTCCCCAGTCGCGGCGAACCGGAAGCCCAGGACGCCGCGTTTCGAGGCATTTTTTACTTCGAGGACTCGAGTTTCCACGTGAAAAGGCTCGAAGTTTTCGAGACAGAGCTCGTTAGGAATAAATTGCAATCGAGCTGCTTCGGTCTCGCCGTGAATGCAAAGTCTCACGGTTTCGATGCTCGTTCTTTGCCCCACCGAGGAAATGGAAAATTCCTCATTGTCGCTCGAATTCGTTTTCGCTTCCTCTTCTATTTTCCCATCGCCAAAAAAAATCGTTTCGATTATTCATTAAATAAAAAATCTCATATCGAAATATCAAAAAAATTTCCATTTTTTTCTCACGTATCTGAACCTTCTGGAGTCGAGGAAAATCCGCACTGGGTTCCAGAACAATTTCCGGTCCTTGAAAAAAACCCAAAAACCAATTTTTCTCTCAATTATCAAAAAAAAAATCAAAATCCACAATTTTTTTCCCTCGTTACGATTTTTTTTCCCACTCACTGATTATATCTTCGGCCTCCCTGCAGTGGATCCTGAGGATTTTCACGAAAGCCATAAAATCCTGATTTTCCTGGATCCCCCGTCGATTTTTCTCAAAATCCGAATCGCTCGGCGAAAACCTACAAATTTCATTAAATTCTGAAAAAAAAAGCTTAAAAATAGAAAAAATGAAAAAGGCTCGAAAAATCATTCGTACTCGATAAAGAAAATCGTCCCTTCGAACGGTTCCAAACGACCTTCCACTGGTTTGATTCTAAACACGCGATAAGCCGGATGGACTTTCGTGTCGATATTCTAAAATAATAATTTAATTAATTAATTAATTAATTAATTAAATTTCTCAATTAATTACTCAATTAAATTAATTAATTAAATTTCTTAATTAATTACTCATTTTAATTGATTAATTAAATTAATTAATTACTTAACTAATTAATTGAAATTATTAATAATAATTAATTAGAATAATTAATTTAATTATTCATTAAAATTAAATTAAAATACGATTAAAAAAATGTTATACGACAAAAATTATAAAAATGTAAAAAATGTAAATAAAAGGTTAATAAAATTTAACAAAATTAACTAAAAATTTAATAAACAATGATTAATTAATTAATTAATTAAAAATTTGATTAAAAATTTAGTCGAATTTCGGGGAGACGTTAAATAGTGAAAATGAGGACGAAAGAAAAACCTTTATGGGGATGAGTTCGTTGTCGATTTCTCCGAGGACGACGAAGCTCGAAAATTGGGAGGAAATGTTTCTCAGGACCAGGGAATCGTATCGGCGAGTATTCGAAAAGGTCATGGGAAAATCGATGAGAGTAAAGTCGCCGGTTGTGTGTGGATAATAAATTACCAAACGGGGCACGATAGTCTTGACTTTCATGGGAACTCGGATGTTCGGATTCGACTTGATCCTTTGCAGGAAAAAGTCTGTCAATAAAAAGTAAAAAAAAGGAAAAAGAAAGAAAATTGTATTTGTTACCAAAATTCGCTGTAAAACGTTCCTTCCGTCATTCCGATCATCTCGACGTGGAGCTTGACGCTGGAATGAGGTCGGACGATTCCTCGATGAGGTTTCACCGTGATCTCCATCTCGTTTTTTCCCAAATCGATGGTGAACCTTAAGGTGATGGAGCAGTTCACCTCGAATTTTCGAAATGAAAATTCTCCGTCGTCGTTTGACTAATCAGAAAAAGCCTCTGTCAGCGGACGCGGGACGATGGCAAAAATCTGCTGACATGGGCTTTTTTTTATTGGTGAAACCGTATCAAAAATATTCAATTTCGAAAATTCCAGCTATCTGCAGCTGTCTCTCTCGCACTCACATGGGCGAGAAAGCGACTGCTCCATCACCTTAAAAAAAGGTTCGGAGTAAAAAAAAAAAAGTGATTTTCGTCCTTTTCGTCCTGAAATTCATTTCTCACGAATTTCGAGCAAAAAAAATGTGAAAAAATTCTCAAACTCTCTCCATTCGATTTCCTTCGAAGTTTCATAGTTTTTACAGTCCTTGCATTTCCATATTTTTAAATAAATCGATTTAAAAACAAGATTTTCGAAAAAAAATTGTCGCTCGGGTCTGAGAGACCCGTATGATCCACGGAGGCTCAAAAATGGAAAAGACTACTAAACCGATTTGGGTTTTTCGATTTTTTCATCATTTTTCATGGCGCTCCGGATCCTGGAGGTCCTTTTCGTCCTGCAACTAATTTCCCTCGAATTTCGAGCAAAAAATATGTGAAAAAATTCTCAAATTCTCTCCATTCAGTCTCCTTCGAGGTTTCATAGTTTTTAGAGCCCTTGCATTTCCATATTTTTAAATAAATCGATTTAAAAAACGAGATTTACGAAAAAAAATTGTCGCTCGGGTCCGAGAGACCCCCACGATCCAGGAGGATCGACAATTTTTGTGAACCAGTAAAAAATCGAAGCCCTACCTCGTACTCTTGCCTCCAACGTTCGAGATCGTCACGATCTCGGTGTTGGAGGAGCAGCCAATATCGACGATACCAAAATCAACGGAAAGCGGAGAGATCGTAATGAACTCGGTGCTAAGTGAGCAAATGATGTGATAATCGATAAGGCGATGGTTTATTTCAATGGGAATGGTGGCGTGAAGCAGAGCTGGCCTTTTGAAGGAATAAGTTACGGTCCTGACGAGAGCGAGGCCGGGACTGAGCATGAGGTTCCTCTTGAGAGTTTTGATTTTCACAGCCTGTCAATAAATTCCATTCAAAAATCGAGAGAAAAAACTGAAAATTATGAAAAATGAAAAAAAAATGAAAAAAATGAAGAAAAAAAATGGAAAATAAGAAAAAATGAAAAAAATGGCGGAAAGCTCACGATGGAGTTTGGTTGTGAAATCTTGACGAAGGCAGGAACGTTGCCGACGTTTCTGATGGTGACGATTTTCTCCAAGGTCATTCCCTCGCTGGCGTCTTTGAACTCCATATACGCGGGAGAAACGTGAACTTGTTCGTAGAGCAAACCTTTCTCAGGATCCGGAGAACCCTCGATGATTTTTCGTAACTCGATAGTTTCCTGTTATTTTAATTTAATCGAAATTAAAATTGAAATTAAATTTTTTATTATTTTTTTGTTATGCAATTAAAATTACAATTAAAATTGAAATTAAAATTAAAATTAAAATTGAAATTACAATTGAAATTAAAATTGAAATTAAAATTGAAATTAAAATTAAAATTAGAAATTGAAATTAAAATTGAAATTAAAATTGAAATTAAAATTGAAATTAAAACTGAAATTAAAATTAAAATGGAATTTGGAATTAAAATTGAAATTGAAATTGAATTAAAATTAAAAAAAAAAATTAAATAAATAAAATTAAATAAAATTTTATGATTAATTGATAAATCAAAATATTTCATAATTAATTGCCTAATTAAATTATTTGATAATTGATTTATAAATTAATTGGTTGAATTATTTTATAATTAAGTGAATGAATCATTTTGTTGTTAATTTAATGATTATGAATGTTTTGGAGGAAGGATGCAAAGAAAATAACTGCGGTGTCCACTTGTTCCGGAAATTGTCCGAGGTCCGCGAGCTTGTTTCCGGGAGCACTGAGAGCGACGATCGAGACATTGCCATGTCCCTNATTAAAATTGAAATTAAAATTGAAATTGAAATTGAAATTAAAATTGAAATTAAAATTGAAATTAGGAATCGAAATTAAAATTGAAATTAAAAATGAAATTAAAATTGAAATTAAAATTGAAATTAAAATTGAAATTAAAATTGAAAACAAAATTTAAATTCAAATTAAAATTAAAATTGAAATCAAAATTGAAATTAAAATTGAAATCAAAAATGAAAATTAAAATTGAAATCAAAATTGAAATGAAAATTAAAAGAAATTTAATGATTGATTGATAAATCAAAATATTTCATAATTAATTGCCTAATTAAATTATTTGATAATTGATTTATAAATTAATTGGTTGAATTATTTTATAATTAAGTGAATGAATCATTTTGTTGTTAATTTAATGATTATGAATGTTTTGGAGGAAGGATGCAAAGAAAATAACTGCGGTGTCCACTTGTTCCGGAAATTGTCCGAGGTCCGCGAGCTTGTTTCCGGGAGCACTGAGAGCGACGATCGAGACATTGCCATGTCCCTGGTGTCTCACGATCGCTCGATGACCAAGCCCCCGATTATTCAGCTCGAAGTCGCTCACCACTGTCGTTATTTTTTCCATCCCCAATTTTTATTCGTCATAATATTTTTTTTTTCTTGCTATTTAATTTTTTCGCTTATAACCTCCGGTACGAATTATTTTTGCACGCAATTGACAGCGCGGAGAAAAAAAACAATGTACTCGCGTCTCGCTGACGAATCGATTCGATTTTTTTAAAAATAATTCGAAAAAATCGCGTTTTTTTTTGCTTTTTATTGATTTTCGAGCGAAAAAATCGTCTCTGCGGTCTCTGCGGAGACTTGAGAAAATATAAAGTTTGCGGAAATGCTGATTAAGGATTTACAACTGAAGGAAATCTCTGTTCGGCCGCATTTCTTGCTGAGCCGGAGGCCCGAGAACCGGAAGTGTCCTCAATATTTCTAGGATCCAATCGACGTACGAGGAAACCTGAAGAAAACAAAATCACCGAAATCTGAACATCCTTTTCGTCCTGCCACTAATTTCTCACGAATTTCGAGCGAAAAAAATGTGAAAAAATTCTCAAATTCTCTCCATTCGGTCTCCTTCGAGGTTTCATAGTTTTTAGAGTCCTTGCATTTCCTTATTTTTAAATGAATCGATTTAAAAAACGAGATTTTCGAAAAAAAATTGTCGCTCGGGTCTGAGAGACCCGTATGATCCACGGAGGCTTAAAAATGGAAAAAACTACTAAACCGATTTGTGGTTTACGATTTTTTCATCATTTTTCATGGCAACCGGATCCTGGAGGTCCTTTTCATCCTGCCGCTAATTTCTCACGAATTTCGAGCGAAAAAAAATGTGAAAAAATTCTGAAATTCTCTCTATTCGGTCTCCTTCGAGGTTTCATAGTTTTTAGAGTCCTTGCATTTCCTTATTTTTAAATAAATCGATTTAAAAAACGTGATTTTCGAAAAAAAATTGTCGCTCGGGTCTGAGAGACCCGTATGATCCACGGAGGCTTCAAAATGGAAAAAACTACTAAACCGATTTGTGGTTTTCGATTTTTTCATCATTTTTCATGGCAACCCGGATCCTGGAGGTCCTTTTCGTCCTGCCACTAATTTCCCTCGAATTTCGAGCAAAAAAAATGTGAAAAAATTCTCAAATTCTCTCCATTCGGTCTCTTTCGAGGTTTCATAGTTTTCAGAGTCCTTGCATTTCCTTATTTTTAAATAAATCGATTTAAAAAACAAGATTTTCGAAAAAAAATTGTCGTTCGGGTCTGAGAGACCCATGAGATCCGCGGAGGCTGAAAAATGTGAAAAACTTGGATTTTCTCACCTTCGTGAAGACCGTGTAATAATTAGGGTCGCAGATACTCATGCCAAAACGTCGGGGGCTGATCGAGACGACGCCGTGAACTTCCCAGATCCCGGAATCGTTGGGATTCCTCAAGAAAAGCCCACCGCCACTGTCGCCGTTACAAACGGCGCTCCCGTTCAGCCATCCCGCGCAGAACGTCGTGTAAGTTAAATATTTTCGGAAATCATGCTTTTGAGCCTCTCGACAATTTTCTTGGCTGACTATTTTCAAGCTCGTCGTTCGTAGGCTCGCGCTGAACGTGTCGTTCTCCGTTATTCCCATGCCTGGTCCCCGAAATCAAAAAAATCGATGGACACGATGATAAAATTGAAAAAATCGATGCAGACGATGATAAAATCAAAAAAATCGATGGACACGATGATAAAATTTAAAAAATCGATGCAGACGATGATAAAATCAAAAAAATCGATGGAAAGGATAAAAAAATCGAAAAAGCGATGGTAAGAATTAAAAAAATGAAAAAAATCGATGGGGAGGATAAAAAAATCGAAAAAGCGATGGCAAGAATTGAAAAAATCAAAAAAATCGATGGGGACGATCCAGAAATCGAAAAAATCGGAGGGAAGGATAGAAATTTTCTTAAAATCGATGGCAACGATAAAAAAATCAAAAAAATCGATGGGGACGATCCAAAAATCGAAAAAATTGATGGAACGGATAGAAATTTTTTTTAAATCGATCGCAACGACAAAAAAATCAAAAAAAATCGACGGGGACGATCCAAAAATCGAAAAAATCGAAGTGAAGGATAGAAATTTTCTTAAAATCGATCGCAACGATCAAAAAATCAAAAAAATCGATGGGAACGATCCGAAAATCGAAAAAATTGATGGACCGGATAGAATTTTTTTTTAAATCGATGGCAACGATCAAAAGTTCAAAAAAATCGATAGGGACGATCCAAAAATCGAAAAAATCGATGGAAGTAATAGAAATTTTTTTTAAATCGATGGCAACGATAAAAAAATCAAAAAAATCAATGGCAACGATCCAAAAATCGAAAAAATCGATGGCAAAGATAAAAAAATCGAAAAAATCGATCGAAATAATAAAAAAATAAAAAAATCGGATTTTCATTCGCAAATTCTCGAAAATCTTTTCTTTCCTCATTTCCCCGACGATAATTACCTGCGACCAATCCGAATTCGCCTATTCTGCGCGAGTGTTCCGAAGATTTCGATCGATCGAGACAAACCGGTCGGACAGCCTCGTTGATAATCGCAGGTCGATCGAGAATCAAAAGAGCAGCGTCCGATCCATAATTCCCTTCGTGATCCTGATAAGCACTCTGCAGTCGAATGCTCCGGACCCCAAAGACCTGAGTATTTTCCTTCTGGATCGTAAAGTTGCTGGAGAACATGGCGAGAGCAACTTTGATCGTTTTCTCGTCGGTTTTCCAAACGCAATGCGCGGCGGTCAAGACTGCACGTTCCGCGATCAAACTCCCGCCACAAAAAAATTTCCACTGACCATTCTCGTGGGAGAACAAGGTCGCGTGCCATGGAAGAGCTTCTTCCGGTTTCACTTGCCAACCTTTGATTATCAAAGCGGCGGCTGGACAAGAAACAAAAAAAACGGATTTAAAAAAAATCTCAAAATTTTGGTGAATTTTTCATTTTTTTTTCCAATTTCGAAAATTTAGAGATTTTTCAATATTTTTTTACATTTTCTCCGCAAAAGTTTAGTGAACTTTGTAAAATTTTCTCGAATATCGAAAATTTTATGAAATTTCAATATTTTTAAATTTATTTTCGAATAAATTTTCAAACTTTCTCCAAATTTCTAGAATTTTATGAATTTTCAATATTTTTCAATTTATTTTCGCAAAACTTTGATGAATTTTCAAATTTTTTCCAAATTTCTAGAATTTTATGGATTTTCAATATTTTTCAATTTATTTTCGCGAAACTTTGATGAATTTTCAAATTTTTTCCAAATTTCTAGAATTTTATGGATTTTCAATATTTTTCAATTAATTTTCGCAAAACTTTGATGAATTTTCAAATTTTTTCCAAATTTCTAGAATTTNAAAATGTGAAAAAATTCTCAAATTCTCTCCATTCGGTCTCTTTCGAGGTTTCATAGTTTTCAGAGTCCTTGCATTTCCTTATTTTTAAATAAATCGATTTAAAAAACAAGATTTTCGAAAAAAAATTGTCGTTCGGGTCTGAGAGACCCATGAGATCCGCGGAGGCTGAAAAATGTGAAAAACTTGGATTTTCTCACCTTCGTGAAGACCGTGTAATAATTAGGGTCGCAGATACTCATGCCAAAACGTCGGGGGCTGATCGAGACGACGCCGTGAACTTCCCAGATCCCGGAATCGTTGGGATTCCTCAAGAAAAGCCCACCGCCACTGTCGCCGTTACAAACGGCGCTCCCGTTCAGCCATCCCGCGCAGAACGTCGTGTAAGTTAAATATTTTCGGAAATCATGCTTTTGAGCCTCTCGACAATTTTCTTGGCTGACTATTTTCAAGCTCGTCGTTCGTAGGCTCGCACTGAACGTGTCGTTCTCCGTTATTCCCATGCCTGGTCCCCAAAATCGAAAAAATCGATGGACACGATCATAAAATTAAAAAAATCGATGCAGACGATGATAAAATCAAAAAAATCGATGGGGAGGATAAAAAAATCGAAAAAGCGATGTCGAGAATTGAAAAAATCAAAAAAATCGATGGGGAGGATAAAAAAATCGAAAAATCGATGGCAACGATAAAAAAATGAAAAAAATCGACGACGACGATCCAAAAACCGAAAAAATCGAAGGGATGGTTAGAAATTTTCTTAAAATCGATGGCAACGATAAAAAAATCAAAAAAATCGACGACGACGATCCAAAAATCGAAAAAATTGATGGGAGGGATAGAAATTTTCTTAAAATCGATGGCAACGATCAAAAAATCAGAAAAATCGATGGGGACGATCCAAAAATCGAAAAAATCGAAGGGATGGTTAGAAATTTTCTTAAAATCGATGGCAACGATAAAAAAAATCAAAAAAATCGACGACGACGATCCAAAAATCGAAGAAATTGATGGGAGGGATAGAAATTTTCTTAAAATCGATGGCAACGATCAAAAATTCAAAAAAATCGATAGGGACGATCCGAAAATCGAAAAAATCGATGGAAGTAATAGAAATTTTTTTGAAATCGATGGCAACGATAAAAAAATCAAAAAAATCCATAGCAACGATCCAAAAATCGAAAAAATCGATGGACCGGATAGAATTTTTTTTTAAATCGATGGCAACGATAAAAAAATAAAAAAAATCGACGGGGACGATCCAAAAATCGGAAAAATTGGTGGGAGGGATAGAAATTTTCTTAAAATCGATGGCAACGATCAAAAATTCAAGAAAATCGATAGGGACGATCCAAAAATCGAAAAAATCGATGGAAGTAATAGAAATTTTTTTTAAATAGATGGCAACGATAAAAAAATCAAAAAAATCAATGGCAACGATCCAAAAATCGAAAAAATCGATGGGAAAGATAAAAAAATCGAAAAAATCGATCGAAATAATAAAAAAATAAAAAAATCGGATTTTCATTCGCAAATTCTCGAAAATCCTTTCTTTCCTCATTTCCCCGACGATAATTACCTGCGACCAATCCGAAGTCGCCTATTCTGCGCGAATGTTCCGAAGATTTCGATCGATCGAGACAAACCGGTCGGACAGCCTCGTTGATAATCGCAGGTCGATCGAGAATCAAAAGAGCAGCGTCCGATCCATAATTCCCTTCGTGATCCTGATAAGCACTCTGCAGTCGAATGCTCCGGACCCCAAAGACCTGAGTATTTTCCTTCTGGATCGTAAAGTTGCTGGAGAACATGGCGAGAGCAACTTTGATCGTTTTCTCGTCGGTTTTCCAAACGCAATGCGCGGCGGTCAAGACTGCACGTTCCGCGATCAAACTCCCGCCACAAAAAAATTTCCACTGACCATTCTCGTGGGAGAACAAGGTCGCGTGCCATGGAAGAGCTTCTTCCGGTTTCACTTGCCAACCTTTGATTATCAAAGCGGCGGCTGGACAAGAAACAAAAAAAACGGATTTAAAAAAAATCTCAAAATTTTGGTGAATTTTTCATTTTTTTTTCCAATTTCGAAAATTTAGAGATTTTTCAATATTTTTTTACATTTTCTCCGCAAAAGTTTAGTGAACTTTGTAAAATTTTCTCGAATATCGAAAATTTTATGAAATTTCAATATTTTTAAATTTATTTTCGAATAAATTTTCAAACTTTCTCCAAATTTCTAGAATTTTATGAATTTTCAATATTTTTCAATTTATTTTCGCAAAACTTTGATGAATTTTCAAATTTTTTCCAAATTTCTAGAATTTTATGGATTTTCAATATTTTTCAATTTATTTTCGCGAAACTTTGATGAATTTTCAAATTTTTTCCAAATTTCTAGAATTTTATGGATTTTCAATATTTTTCAATTAATTTTCGCAAAACTTTGATGAATTTTCAAATTTTTTCCAAATTTCTAGAATTTCTAGAATTTTAAATATTTTTTTATTTATTTTCGCAAAACTTCAATGAATTTTCAAATTTTTTCCAAATTTCTAGAATTTATAGAATTTTTCATATTTTTTTACATTTTTTTCTCAAGAATTTCGTGAATTTTCCATTTTTTTCTGAATTTCCAAAATTTGGTGAATTTTCAATAATTTTCCAATCATTTTCCCGAAAATCGAGTAAATTTTTTAATTTTTTAATTTTATCTAGTGAATTTTTCGCGAAATTTCGAATTTCGAAAATTCAGTGAATTTTCAATCATTTTTAAACATTTTTTCCGCAAAAATTGAGATCCCAATAATTTTTGAGAATTCTATGATTAACTGAAAAATTGAGATCAAAATAAAAAGAAAAAAAACGAACCCGAGGGATTTTCCAGAATGCCGCACGTCGGTCGGCACCGAAGCGGGCGTTGGCTCCACGTCCCATCGTGAAGACAAGTGACGTGACTGGCGCCGCTTTCCCTTTCATAAAAAACGGGACACTCGAGGCTGGCGCGAGTTCCGACGGAAATGGTGTCGTTGCAGTCGACCCATCCTTGTCGGGGTCCCCACAGGATTTTGCACTTTTTTTGAGCCCCCGGAGCGTCCAAGGGCGGGCAAGTAATTTCCCGAGAATCTTAAACAAAAAAAAAACAAAAAAAATGCAAAAAAAAAAAAAANAAAAAAATACGAACCGGAAGTCGCAAATGAAACGGAAGAATTTACCGGAAATGCAAACCGGAAGCGGAGGATTCCAACGGTTGCTGATGCAATGGACGGTGCCGGAGCCTTCGAGAGCCTCGACGGGGTCGCAGGAAAAATCGAGCCTCGTAAGTTCCGGAACGACTTGGCCGGGACGACAATCGTCGCAGTTGGAAACTGCGTAACGAGTGGCCGGCCGAGCAGCCGGAAGACGACAAGCCCCTTCGGGGAGCGACAGCCCGCAGACCGATTCCTCCTCGTCGCTCCAATCGTGACAATTCGCCTGCAAATTGCACTTCAGAGCTTCCGGGATGCAAGCTCCGTACGTGCACCGGAAGAAACCATCTTTGCATCTGGAAATTATGAAAAAAAAATAGAAGAAAATTGATCGAGCAGGAAAATGGGATAGAAAAGTGAAAAATACGTTTTTAACCATAAAAAATTGATTTTTCATGGTATTCCTGGATAGAAATGTAATAAATACGTTTTGAACCATAAAAAATCAATTTCCCGTGGTATTCCTGGCTACAAAAGTGATAAATACGTTTTTAACCATAAAAAATTAATTTCCCATCGTATTCCTGGCGACAAAAGTAATAAATACGTTTCTAACCATAGAAAATTAATTTCCCATGGTATTCTTGTCTATAAAAGTCATGAATACGTTTCTAACCATAGGAAATTAATTTCCCATCGTATTCCTGGATAGAAAAGTGAAAAATACGTTTTTGACCATAAAAAATTAGTTTTCCATGGTATTCCTAGGTAGAAAAGTGAAAAATACGTTTTTGACCATAAAAAATTAATTTCCCATGGTATTCCTGGATAGAAAAGTGATAAATACGTTTGTGACCATAAAAAATTGATTTTCCATGGTATTCCTGGATAGAAAAGTGAAAAATACGTTTTTAACAATAAAAAATTAATTTTCCATGGTATTCCTGGATAGAAACGTAATAAATACGTTTTTAACCAAAAAAAAAATCAATTTCTCATGGTATTCCTGGATAGAAAAGTGAAAAATACGTTTTTAACCATAAAAAATCAATTTCCCATGGTATTCCTGGATAGAAAAGTTATAAATACGTTTTTAACCATGAAAAATTAATTTCCCATGGTATTCCTAGGTAGAAAAGTGAAAAATACGTTTTTAACCATAAAAAATTTATTTCCCATGGTATTCCTGGATAGAAAAGTGATGAATACGTTTCGAACCATAAAAAATTAGTTTTCCATGGTATTTCTTGATAGAAAAGTAAAAAATACGTTTTTGACCATAAAAAATTCATTTCCCATGGTATTCCCGCATAGAAAAGTGAAAAATACGTTTTTAACCATAAAAAATTAGTTTTCCATGATATTCCTAGGTAGAAAAGTGAAAAATACGTTTTTGACCTTGAAAAATTAATTTCCCATGATATTTTTTGATAGAAAAGTAAAAAATACGTTTTTGACCTTGAAAAATTCCCATGATATTTCTGGCGACAAAAGTGATAAATATAAAAAATATACACACTTCCGGTCTGCACAAATATCCGGTCGTTCGTCCGATGCATCGCGGCACTGATTCGTCCCGTCGCAGACTCTCGACGCCGGAACACATTGACCTCCGCTCTTGCAGCCAAACTCGTCGTCCCTGAGCACAAGAAAAATATCCAACGTTTAGCTCAAAGTTGCGCCTGGGGTCCCCCAGACCCATGTGTGTCTACGGAGGGGTAAATGGAAAAAAATATCCACGAAAATTTCACCTGCACGTGGGGGAGAGACACTCGGTCGAGTTGCAGTTCATCGACGCACACGTCGACGTCTCCTCGTCACTACCGTCGATGCAATCCTTCACACCGTCGCACAGGGTTTCCTGGTGGACGCAGCCACCGTAGGAACACCGGAAACCGGAAGCCGGACAAGGATAATCCTCGCAAAGGATTTTCGTTTCGTCACTTTCGTCAGGACAATCCAAAAATCCTGGAAAATCGATTTTTCATCGATTTTTTCATGAATTTTCACATTCGACAAATTTTCCGGGCGAACATTTGACGCACAATCGAAATTTCATGATTTTTTGGTCCCGACGACCTCGAGGTCACTCACCGTTACAGATTTTCGTGAGGGACACGCAGTCGGACGATCGCAAACATCGATGTTGTCGGTCCGTACACACTTCCGCTAAGTCGCAGCCAAATTCGTCGCTCCCATCGAAACAATCCTGCCGACCATCGCAACGGGATTCTTTGGCAACGCACGCCCCGTAAGAACAACGATAAAGGCTGCTGGGGCATCTGTGAATGGAAAATCCACGAGGATGTAGAAAAAAAGCGAAATTTTTGAAAAATTTTTGATACTTCATTAATTTTGGGAGTTAATTAGCGAAATTTTTGGAAAATTTTAATTAGTTACGAAATTTTTGGATTTTATGAATTTTTCGTGTTAATTAGAAATTTTTTTGAGCAATTGGAGCGAATTTATTAATTTTGGTAATTAATTAACGAATTTTTTGAAAAATTTCAGATAATTAGCAAATTTTGGCAATTAATTAGCGAAATTTTTGAAAAATTTCAATTAGTTACGAAATTTTTGTAATTTATGAATTTTGCATGTTAATTAGAAAGATTTTTGAGCAATTGGAGCGAATTTATTAATTTTGGTAATTAATTAACGATTTTCTTGAAAATTTTCAGGTAATTAGCAAATTTTGGCAATGAATTAGCGAAATTTTTGAAAAATTTCAATTTGGCACGAAATTTTTGGATTTTATGAATTTTTCGTGTTAATTAGAAATTTTTTTGAGCAATTGGAGCGAATTTATTAATTTTGGTAATTAATTAACAAATTTTTTGAAAATTATCAGGTAATTAGCAAATTTTGGCAATTAATTGACGAAATTTTTGAAAAATTTCAATTTAGCACGAAATTTTTGGATTTCATGAATTTTGCGTGTTAGTTAGAAATTTTTTTGAGCAATTGGAGCGAATTTATTAATTTTGGTAATTAATTAACGAATTTCTTGAAAAATTTCAGGTAATTAGCAAATTTTGGCAATTAATTAGCGAAATTGTTGAAAAATTTCAATTTAGCACGAAATTTTTGGATTTCATGAATTTTGCGAGTTAATTAGCGAATTTTTTTAACGATTTGACTGAATTAATGATTTTTGGTAATTAATTACCGAAATTTTCGGTTAATTACGAAGTTTTGGCAATTAATTAGCGAAATTTTTGAAAATTATCAATTATTTACGAAATTTTGTTATTTAATGAGTTTTGGTAATTAATTAGCGAAATTTTTGGAAAAATTCAGTTAATTACAGAAATTTGGTCAATCAATTAGCGAAATTTAAATCAAGAGTCTAAAGGGACTGACACGACGTGATGACACAGTTTTTTAAGCTCGTCCGATGAATCCGGACAGTCTGGCAGGCCGTTGCACACCTTGGACAATTCTACTCTCGTCCCATCGGTACAAATGAAGCTGGAGACGTTGCTCGAGCTCATGGAAACGTCGCCCAGCACCCCGAGCCCTTGCGAACCTGAAAAATGCAATTTTCAACATTTTCTTCAAGAAAAATTCTCGAAATCATTTTAAAAAATGCAAAAATCGATAAACGAGGGAAAACTTTCTGCAAATTGCTTCCTCGAGATTCAGCTTTTTTTTTTTTACTCCCGGAAAAAGAAAATTTGGGGAAAATTGAAAAAAAAATACCAAAAGTTTGAAAAATAAAAAATGCGACGATTCTGTACATCGTGGCAAACTCCTGCAGTCTCACTAAATATTTTTCCAAACTTGTCAACCTTTTATCGTCTCCTAATTAGGGACTCAATATTCCCGAGCACATTCGTCCATCATTTCCGCTTCGTCGACACCGACGAATCCATTGTTTATATTTTTATTTCCTTCGCTTTTACGAGGAGCGTTTCGCGAGACGGACGAGCTACAAAAGCTTAGGAGAGACAATGCAAGATTTCGGATGAGTCAGAAAAAAAAATTCTCAACTCGACGAAAATGGAAAAAAATTTCAACGTGCCAAGTAAAAAATTGTTTAAATTTTTTTCCGATCATTTGAATAGGAAAAAAAAATCTCAAAACGTTTAAAATCTATCGAGCAAGATTATTCCTTGGAAAATGCGATTTTTTTTCGAGGATTTTCATGGAAAAATAATTTTCCTCAAGATTTTTAAAAAATTTTGAGGAAAATTATTTTCTGGAAAATTTGATTTTCGCGACACTCGGCGCAGCTTAGACTCCGACGAATGCGGATGAGCTCAATGGAAAATGACGTAACGATTCGTGTCTCGTTATCTCGAGCGTTCTCACCCAAGAATCGTTACTCACCGCACGATCGCAAATAGACACTCGTACGTCGTCGTTTTATCAAAACAAAAATAAAAAATAAAAAAATAAAAATAAAAATAAAATAAATAAATAAATGAATAAATAAATAAATAAACAAATAAATAAATAAATAAATAAATAAATAAATAAA